>CM022299.1:400664813-401864813 GCA_011799875.1 Thinopyrum elongatum | reverse complement strand
AACTCAATTAATGTATAAAAAAGACCAAATGAACCTGGAACAATTCCAAAATTTAGCACGAAACTCCTATTGGTCTAAGATGCCTGTGTAAAAAATCAAGGCGGAGAAGGCAGTGTATGTCGTTTCGCACACGGAGGTGACATATTCCCTCTCGGAACGATGAGCCTTCTTGAGAGAAGTTCCGGTTTGCAAGAAGCTTATACCAAAACTTGTCCCAATTCGGCCAATTTTTTTACCACAGCATGTCGGTGCCATGTTATGACACCATGCCAAGTTTCATGATTTTCATGCGTGTTTTGGATTTACAGGAATTAAAAAACCAAGTTTCTCAATATTTCCGGCCGAGCCACGACGCCCAGATGTTTGAATTTCATTCCCATTTCTTGCATGGGACCAAGAAATTCACCCAAGGACACACATGTGATTTTTCAACCAACTTTGATGCACTGGAGCATGTGCTTGTAGTTCAAATTTGAGTTATGCACATTAAATGCCCAGAAACTCAATTAATGTATAAAAAAGGCCAAACGAACCCAGAATAATTCCAAATTTTAACACGGCACTCATATAGTTCTATGTTGCCTCTGTAAAAAATCAAGGGGGGAGGCAGCGTATATCGTTTCGCACACAAAGGTGACACGTTCCCTCTTGGAACCACGAGTCTTCTTGAGAGAAGCTCCGGTTTGCAAGAAGCTTATACCAAAACTTGTCCCGATTCGGCCAATTTTTTTTACCATAGCATGTTAGTGCCATGAAATGACACCATGCCAAGTTTCATGATTTTCAGGCGAGTTTTGAATTTACAGGAATTTAAAAAACCAAGTTTCTCAATGTTACCGACCGAGCCACGACGCCCAGATGTTTGAATTTTATTCTCATTTCTTGCATGGGACCTAGAAATTCACCCACGAACACACATGTGATTTTTTAACCAACCTTGGTGCACTGGAGCATGTTCTTGTAGTTCAAATTTGAATTATTCACATTAAATGCCCCAAAACTCAATTAATGCATAAAAAAGTCCAAACGAACCCGGAATAATTCCAAATTTTAACACGACACTCATATAGTTCTACGTTTGCTCTGTAAAAAAATCAAGAGGGGGGAGCAGCGTACGTCGTTTCGCACACAAAGGTGACATGTTCCCTCTCGAAACCACATGCCTTCTTCAGAGAAGCTCCAATTTGCAAGAAGCTTATGCCAAATCTTGTCCCAATTCGGCCAATTTTTTTACCACAGCATGTTGGTGCCATGAAATGACACCATGCCAAGTTTCATGATTTTCAGGTGAGTTTGGGATTTACACGAATTTAAAAACCAAGTTTCTCAATGTTTCCGGCTGAGCCACGACGCCCAGATGTTTGTATTTCATTCCCATTCTTGCATGGGACCTATAAATTCACCCAAAGACACACATGTGATTTTTCGACAAACTTTGGTGCACTGGAGCATGTGCTTGTAGTTCAAATTTGAATTATGCACATTAAATGCCTAGAAACTCAATTAATGCATAAAAATGCCAAACAAACCCGGAATAATTCCAAATTTTAATACGGCACTCATATAGTTGCATGTTCACTGTAGATTAATGTTCTAGCAATTCAAACACCATCTTTTCCCTCTGTAACATTATTTTGTCTTTCAAAACAGAATGAAAAAAATCAGGTATATCACAAACAGTTTACTAGCACGAATCGCGCGGGATGCGATATAAAATATCTTGGCGCGCGTCTAGTCTGGCTTACGCAGGAAGCTTCGTCGTCTACAGTCCACCGCCCGCGCTTGAACCACACTTGCGCGCCAGTTTCTCGCGGCACCGAGTAAAATTTTTCTGCCACCGCGGAAATATCTATCTCCCCGCCCCCCACCAAAAGCCACATTTCCACGGTTCCTCCTTGCTTTCCAAGTTCAAACCTTCACTGCTGCTTACTGGTAGCGCCGCCTCCTCGCCGGCGACCCTTCTTCTTGTAGCACCGCCTCCTCGCCGGCGACCCTTCTTCTTGCTGCGTGACCTCGTTGATATGGTCAGGTAATCCACACCCCACCCACACCATCCTCCTCCTTCCCCGTCCCACATGCCCCGAACGACGGCGCGACACCTTCCGCCCAAATCACTGGCCCCGTCCTCCAATTAAGCGCTTCCCACAGCCATTTTGCATGCAGTATAACATGGAGCTCAATAGCATCTGGCAGCGGAGAAGCAAATCGTGGCCGCACGCGCAGACGAGGTCGCTATGGCTGCCATGTGTGCCGACCGCCAGATCTTGGAGGAGCACATCGTCTTCGAGGCCACCGTCGACACCGCCACGCGGTTGTCTACTTTAAAATACAATTTGTGCTGTTTTCTCGAGGACACCGCTAGTGCCTTCTAGTGATTTGTCCTCTGTAATGTTAATATGCAATCTGATATTCTGAAATGTAATGTTCAGTTAACAGTTTGGTCCAACAATTGCTACATTTCGTAGTACTATTCTCAAGCATTCTTGGTCTCGTTAACTGTCTTATCTTCTAGTATATGTTCTATTCTGCAATGTCGTGCTCAGTTAACTGTTTTGGTTCATTTGGTCTGCTGTCCAGTTAACTGTTTGGTTCAATTCTGCAAATTGATTTTCATTTGTTGTGGGTATAATTTTGTATTGTTATGCATGTGAGAAATAAATCGAATTTGGCTGTACTCAATACATATTCTACTGATACTATGGCAACTCTCAGTTAACCTGATCAAGATCTTCCTTATATGTGTTGCAGGGAAACAATGGGAGGCACTGCGGTTTACCATCGAGGTTTGCTCATGCATGGTCCTTTCGCTAATAGCACATTATTGTGCAGTTGCATGAATCATTCTAATATTTAGGTTTCTTATAATTTGGTCTTGCACATGTAGGTCCTGCTGTCAGAGGCTTAGACCCACTGTTCGACCCATTTTGCATATGGGGAAATGAGATGTCCATGAATATCAGTCAAGTCAAGAGACTCAGAAAGATTGTTAGGATAAAGAAACTTGCGACGAATAACAACAAGATCTTTGTTTGCACAATGAAGAAGACATCAGTCAACTATAGGATGGTACTGACTCTTTTACCTTGTTTTTACCCCTTGTGCCATTTCAAAATTTATAACCGCGATTTACGCATATCTTTGTTTTCAGTACATTTCAAAGCAGTTCACTGATGATTACCTCTCAAACGACCTGCATGGTCAAGAGGCGAGGAAGGTATTCATTCAACACCCACGGTACAATATTGAAGTCTTCCTGAAGAGGACAAAGGTTGGGTGGGCAACTATCCATAGACACTGGCCTAAAGTTGCAAGGACATTCAACATCACTGAAGGCTCAATATTCGCCTTCCGCTTCTGCAGTTTCCCAGATGAGATTCATCTGTCTATTTACCGTGTATGATGCTACTTTCCAAAGGTTTTCGATGTTGCATGTGAAACTTGGTGCTGTTGTGTAATGGTGTAGCTAGCTATATCCCTCTTTGGTGTAACTGAGTGCTGAAGCTATCTGATGTAATTCGATTATGAAATCCTGATTGACGTTATACGAAAATGAAATATTTGGTGTGTTTTATAAGAAATGTCAATTTGATTACTACATGGATTATCAATAATAGGCTAATCACCCTGCTTATTGGGGTTTTCTATTGCAGACGGTTACTCTGACAACACCGTGGGCGATGAACTCAAACAACCCACACGGTTTCTAGAAAGTAGGCGTGTTGGATCAACTAACAATCACACACGGCTTCCGGCAGAGAACTGTTTGCGTTAGGCCACCTTGCACAAACGTTTCCACACAAAAAAACTGTGTGTGATATACATATGAACGGAAACGTTTTTCTGGGATTCACTGTGTGGGATGTACATATGAACAGAAACGATTGGGCTTCGATGCCTTGCCCGACGCGCACGAGCTCATTTTGCCCCGCGGGTGTGGCCGGAGGGCCTATCCCCGACGGTTTCTGGGTCGTGTGGGAAGGACCCCCCTATCGCACACACTCACTAGGCGACGGTTTAAAACTACGTCGCGGAAAGGGGGTAAAAATTGTTTGTATAGCACGTCTCTGTACCAGTGCATGATGACCCCATTTTCTAGATAATAGGGCATAGTCAAAGTAACAAAGATGTCGACAACAATGAAAACACATTGTTGGTAGACAATTGTGTTGAACAGGCCCAATCAAATGATTTACTACGAGAACATATTGTCACAAGTTATCAGTATAAGCATGCAGGTTTTAACGCATATTCATTATCTTAGACCATGAGAGTATCGAGTACCTTCATGTCAGACTATGTACTTTGGGGTTCATCAAACATTACCCGAAAGTGATTATAATGACAACTTTTGGGTGCATCTAAAAAGTATGTCAAGAGACTTGATAGGTCAAGACTGAGATTTTCTCCTACGACAATGGAGAGATATTCTTTGGGCCCTCCCGGTATTATGTTAACCATCATCGTCTGGCCAGACACAACGTGATGTGATCACAGGGATGTCAGAATACGAAAAAGAAAAAAAAACTAAATCAGTAATGAGCATAACTTAGTATAATGATCAAGAGTTGCTTCACATGGATACTGAAAGTCTCGCCTCGGGTTTTAGTTATATCGTGAAGCAAAGAGAATGGTGTACAAAAACTAAGGAATAATTCGTGTAAGTCTAGGGGTCAATACGGATGTCCATATCATGCTATTGATCATTGACCAGAAGGAGCCCTAAGTCATTGATAACCCACAAGTATAGGGGATCAATTGTAGCCTTTTTGTTAAATAAGAATGTCGACCCAACGAGGAGCTAAAGGTAGAATTAATCTCTCAAGTTCTATCGACCACCGATACAACTCTACGCACGCTAACGCTTGCTTTACCTAGAACAAGAAATAAAACTAGTTTGCGATAATAAAAAGATAACTTTGCAATATAATAAAGAGTTGGTTGATGTTTTAAAGAGTTAGTTGATGTTTTAATAAAATAAAAACAAAGTAGAGAGTTTTGGAGAACAACGAGATAAGTATTTGTGCCTTGGCAATTGAATATGACACGATAGTGATACTTATCATACTTATGAGGGAGAGGCTTAAGCTAACCTACTTCCCATAGTTGGATCACATGTTCTTATGATTGAAACTCTAGCAAGCATCCACAACTACCGAAGCTTCATTAAGGCAAAACCTAACCATAGCATTAAGTAAAAATACCTCTTTGATCCCATATCAACTACTCACGAACTCGGGTTTAGGTTTCAGTCACTCCCGCAACCAACTATAAGCAAATCATTAATATATTGCAACACTCTAAAACAAGAATCCCACACGCTTGCGCGACACGACGGGCACCATAGGACATCAGCATAATAACATACAACTTATATCAACCATACCATACCATAATTGACCCATAGGACGAAGGTGCTTTCTCTAAAAAGAAAAGTAAGTTTAGGTCCTTGATGGTCACGAGGCGAAGTTAGGAGTTAGGACCTGGCTAAGATAGTGCTTTAGAGCATCTCTAGCAGATCCCGCAAACGGTCGTCCCGGAAAATCGTTTAAGGGCGCCCGCAATTTTTTTACGTTACCGCGAAGCCTCTGGCGAAACAGCTCCCATAAACCCGTCCCGCAAATGTTTTGTGGGACGCGTTTACGGGTTCAGTTCCACGCTGGAGGGCTCGCGATACCGCAAATTTTGCATAGCTTCGTAAATTAGAGAATTCAACAAAGAAAACCGAATGGAAACATAATATAAACTAAACATAATGAATATAAATGGTCCAAAAAGCAATTCACAATACCACAATCATTTTCATTATAACAAATGTTCAAATTCGAATAATTATTACAACACCAAATTGTTCAAATCACACACAAATACATATGAATAAAATTGGGTCTATCTCCTCCCCCCCATAGAGTTTCCAATGATGCTTAATAGGATCAAGCTTTAGTTGGTCGTGGGAATCACGGTTCCCGATCTTCTGGTAGGTCTCAACAAATGCAGTGATCTCATCTGTGTCCCTGGGAGGCTTCACACGGCTACCAACATTGTCATAATTTTTCTCCAAGTCCAAATCCCTCTCATCCTTGATGATCATATTGTGTAAAATTACACAAGCAGTCATGAAGTTTTTGAGGGATTTTTTATCCCAGAAGCGAGGAGGACCACGAACAATGGCAAACCGAGCTTGCAATACGCCAAATGCCCTCTCAATATCCTTTCGGCAAGCTTCTTGTGCTTCGGCAAAAAATTGTGTTTCTTGATTTTGGGGTCACTAATGGTCTTCACAAATGTTGACCAGGAAGGATAAATACCGTCGGCAAGATAGTACCTCATGGTATAATCATGGCCATTGATGGTATAGTTGCAAGCCGGAGCTTTGCCACTAGCTAGCTGAGCAAATAGATGAGATCATTGCAGGACATTGATATCATTGAGAGACCCCGGCTAACCAAAGAAACAATACCAAATCCATAGATCATGTGAAGCCACGGCTTCAAGCACAATGGTGGGTTTTTGTTTGTGGCCGATGTATTGCCCTGCGCAAGCTACCGGGCAGTTCTTCCACCTCCAATGCGTGCAATCAATACTACCTAGCATGCCCGGCCATCCCCTTTCTTTGTTCATTACCATATGCAATCACTCTCATCGCCGCCGATATTTTTTGATATGCACTAAAGTCAATCAAACCGACAACATTCCTACGCCAAGTGAAAAAGCGGCAATTCTGCTCGCAAGCTTCTACTATGCGCACGAAAAGAGACCTACGCATTTGGTATCGCCTACGAAATAGTTGAGCCGGATATGTTGGTACCTCAGCGAAGTAGTCCTTCATGAGCAACTTTTCATCGAGAGCTTGGTTGCGGGGAATGCATAGCCAGCCGACCGTGGATCCGCGATGCTTTTTCTTTGGCCCCTTCTCAAATTCCTCGACGAGATGCAACAACACTAGATTGTCGACATCATCGTCGAGTATCATCTCTTCCATGTCTGAATCATCGGACGAAGACGACGAGGACAAACTCCAATCCATCTAAAAAATGCACGCCCGTGAATTTCACCCGAACCTCACCTATCGAAATTGAATGAAAGTAACCGGGAAATGCATAGGCGGGCGTTGAACATACCCTCCCCAAAGCAAAGCCGGCCCCCCCTTTCTTTTTCCTCGCCGGACGAAGCAAATTCGGCAGCCCTTTCTTCTTCCTCGCCGGTCGAAGCAAATCCAGCAACCCTTTCTTCTTCCCTGCCGGCCAAAGCAAACTGGCCGAAATCCTGTCCTCTGGCACGCATGGGTGACCCCGACAGATTTCAAGGCTCACCGGCACCGGAACCAACCGGATCCACCGGCTATAAGGCCACGCGCCAAGCTCCGGGGCGGATCCATAGCGGCGACCGCAAGCCCACGGACACAAATTGGCACCACCCCCCCCCCCCCCCCCCCGCGCGCGCTCAAACTTGGTGGAATGCATGCGGCACGGGGCGGCGGAGCTATCGGATGGCACGGGGCAGCCGGGGGCAACAAGAACCGGTGGGGATGTGCGGCGGCGGCAGGGAGTGTAGGAGGGAACGGTAGCGAGCGGAGAGGAGTTCGCACCAAGGGAAAGGAGAGCCGGAAAAAACGAGGGGAATCTTGTAGATATGAAGGAAATGGGCCGGCGGATCCGGGATCCCATAAAAAGATATCCGGGATAGTCGAATTTACGGGATCTATTCGGGCCGGCGAAACGGCCTTCGTCCCGCAAACTGGTGATTATTTTGCCGGGTGGCCCAGTTTGAGGGATCCGCTAGAGATGCTCTTACATATTGATTGCTGTAACTTATCTTTGATGCAACTAAAACATTACTGTTGCTAATTTCATTTGATTTTGTGTAGTTGGTTTTGGTGCATCGTTTGTTGCCCTTTTTGCTCAGCTGGGTGGTGGGATATACACCAAAACTGCTGATGTTGGAGTTGATCTTGTTGGAAAAGTTGGGCAGGGGATACCAGAAGATGAATAGAAGATCCTTGTAATCCTGCTGTCATTGCTGACTTGGTAATTGCATTTCTGTAATAAACATTTGTAATGTATTTCCTCATGTTTCTATTTGAAAATGAGTGATATTTTGTTCATTGAATATACTACATGGATGGTTGGATATAAGGATATTCAGTTTGGATGAGCTTCATAAGTTTTATCAGGGATAATGTGACCTTAACTACTTGCATTCGTTCTAAAGCCCACACAAATTATTGTTTACTGTAAGGGATGGACTAGCATTGTCGCCCAAGACTTTGTAGAATCCCAAAGTTTAGAATATGCATTTTCAATAATAGGATATTCTTGGCTTGTGCTGTAATTGAAGATTTTTTAATACAACTTATTATCTGGTTGCCACCAGCATATATATATATATATATATATATATATATATATATATATATATATATATATATATATATATATATATATATATTTCATCTGTTGCGAGCTGTTATGATCCCGCCTACGCTGGTTGATGATAATGTTGGAGATTGTGTTGCCCGAGGTGCTGATCTTTTTGAAAGCATAACGGCAGAAATTATCAGTGCAATGATACTTGGTGCAACAATGGCACAACGCTGCAAAATTGAAGGTAAGACTCCTGCAAAATCTCTGAATGGAATGTCGAGTAACGTTGTTTCCATTTTGCTTCAATGGATGTTCTTTGGTCAATAGGAAGTTAGGAACACTGGCCATAGATAGTTGCTAATATACTCCCTCTGTTCCTAAATATAATTCTTTTTTATAGATTCCAATATAAGCTACATACAGAGCAAAATGAGTGATAAAATACGTCTATATACGTTTGTATGTAGTCCATATTGAAATCTCTAAAAAGACTTATATTTAGGAATGGAGGGAGTAGATGATATACTACAACAACAAAGCCTTTTAGTCCCAAAGAGGTAGGCTAGAGTTGAAACCCATAAGATCTCAAAACCAACTCATGGTTCTGGCACGTGGATAGCTAACTTCCATGCACCCCTGACCATGGCTAGTTCTTTGTGGGTCATAACATTCCTTGTAGCTGCACTGTATTATAATCAGCATTGTTTACTATTGCAGACCCCTCTGGCTTTATTCTGTTTCCTCTTGTTGTCCATTCTTTTGATCTGGTGGTGTCATCGGTTGGAATACTCTCAATTAGGGGGACACATGACTCTGGATTAATATCTCCTATTGAAGACCCCATGGCAATTATGCAGAAAGGCTATTCTATTACTACACTGCTTGCTGTTGTTACCTTTGGAGTGGTAAGTCTAGTTGTTTGGTCAATGCATTTCTTGTTTGACTATTGTCCTGTCCTATAAAGGTGTATTCAATCATACACTAAAAATGATCCTTCATGGTTAAATGCTCTCACAAAGAAAACATCATAGAAGTTCTCAGAAAGGAAAACATCTAGGCTCTAGGCCCTCTATTTGGTAATTACTAATCCATAATTGGACGTAAACCAAGAACATTTAAATTAACAGGAGAAGAAAATTGTAAAACATACTCCCTCCGTTATGATCGTATGTAGTCCATATTGGAATGACATGCCCTCCTCCCCTGCTGCCATAATAGTGGAGAAGGAGGACAGTGAGGCACCGCTGGTGCGACGACCTGAGGAGAACAAAAGGGGCCACAACCAGTGAGGGAGGACTAGTCTCTGTGTAGGGGTGTGTGTGTGTGTGTGTGGGGCATGTGGGGCACTAGGCTACTGAGAGAGATATAAGCGGGTGTGCGGCCAGAGGCCAGGCAACGATTGTAATCGAATATTCTGAACTCCTTCTCGATCTTCTTCCCTGGCTCTCATCCCCTTTCTTCTCCCTCAAGTTCTTCCTCCCTCTCGATTCCCTCTTCCTCTCTATTCGATCCGCGAGGGTCGTTACAACTTGGTATCAGAGCATCACGCCCACTCCACCACACATCATGCTACTTCTTGAGCTTGCATTGATTTTTCCCTTGAAGAGGAAAGGGTGATGCAGCAAAGTATAGATAAGTATTTCCCTCAAGTAAGAACCAAGGTATCAATCCAGTAGGAGGCACAAGCAAGTCTCCAATCTATGCACCTGCACAAACTAACAAACACTTGCACTCAACGCTAAAAAGGGGTTGTCAATCCCTTCATGGTCTCTAACAAGAGTGAGATCTAATAGAGAAAGGTATGAAAGATTACTAAACGTAAAACAAAGTAAAAACAAATAAATTGCAGTGAGGTATTTTTGGGTTTTTTTGGTTTATAGATCTGAAAATATATGATGGAAAATAGACCCGGGGAGCATAGGTTTCACTAGAGGCTTCTCTCTTGAAAGAAAATAATACGGTGGGTGAACAAATTACTGTCGAGCAATTGATAGAAAAGCGCAAAGTTATGACGATATCCAAGGCAATGATTATGAATATAGGCATCACGCCCGTTTCAAGTAGACCGAAACGATTCTGCATCTACTACTATTACTCCACACATCGACCGACTCCTGCCTGCATCTAAGAGTATTAAGTTCATAAGAACAGAGCAACGCTTTAAGTAAGATGACATGATGTAGAAGGATAAACTCAAGCAATATGATGAAAACCCCATCTTTTTACCCTTGATGGCAACAATACAATACGTGCCTCGCTACCCCTACTATGTCACTGGGTGAGGACATCGCAAGATTGAACCCAAAACTAAGCACCTCTCCCATTGCAAGAAAAACCAATCTAGTTGACCAAACCAAACCGATAATTCGAAGAGAAATACAAAGATATTTAATCATGCATAAAAGAGTTCAGAGAAGACTCAAATAATATTCACAGATAATCTGATCATAAATCCACAATTCATCGGATCTCGACAAACACACCGCAAAAGAATATTACATCGGATAGATCTCCGAGAACATCGAGGAGAACATTGTATTGAAGATCAAAGAGAGAGAAGATGCCATCTAGCTACTAGCTATGGACCCTTAGGTCCGTGGTAAACTATTCACGCTTCATCGGAAGGGCAACAAGGTTGATGTAGAGGCCCTCTGTGATTGAATCCCCCTCCGGCAGGGTGCCCGAAAAAGGTCCCAAGATGGGATCTCACGGGAACAGAGGCTTGCGGCGGCGAAAAAGTATTTTGGTGGACGCTTCTGGTCGTTTGGGAATATTTGGGAATTTATAGGCCAAGAATTAGGGTTGGAGGACTCCCGAGTGGCCCACAAGCTAGGGAGTCCCCCCTAGGGCGCGGCCTAAGGGCTTGTGGTGCCCTCGGGACTCTTCTGGCCCCCTCTCCAAGCTCCGTGGATGTCTTCTGGTCCATGAAAAATCATCGTAAAGTTTTATTCCGTTTGGACTCCATTTGATATTCCTTGTCTGTAAAACTCAAAAACAAGGAAAAAACAGAAACTGGCACTAGGCTCTAGGTTAATAAGTTAGTCCTAAAAATAATATAAAATAGCATATTAATGCATATAAAACATCCAAAACAGATAATATAATAGCATGGAACAATCAAAAAATTATAGATACGTTGGAGACATATCAAGCATCCCCAAGCTTAATTCTTGCTCGTCCTCGAGTAGGTAAATGATAAAAATAGAATTTTTGATGTGGAATGTGTAACACCCCCTTGTAATAAGCTCTGTGACACTCTGTTAAAATTGCCAAGTCATGATCATTTGCAGTGCCAAGTCATATGGGTTAATGATCCAATTCAAATTCACATATGAAAATCAACTCAAATTCAAAAGTGAATTATAAAGTTGATCAAACACTGTTGGGAAAATGTTCATTAAATGGAAAATAATTCAGGAACATTTCTAAAACCAATATCAAAATATTCGGAGTTGGACAAGTGACTTAAACAAGATGAAACAACACCTAAACAGAATATTCAAATCCATTTAAAATCATTTCAAACACAAATGGCTTCCAAATATGTCCAAACCACTTTTTGGTGAGAGATAATATTGCATTGCAATATTTGGGCCAACTTCCACATTTTTCAAAAGAGCACAAGTGGCCTAATCATTTTGAAACAGAAAAAGAATAAAAGAAAAGGAAGAAGAGAAATAAAAAGAAAAGAGAACGCTACTGTTGGCTGGGCCTAAGTGCACAGTGTGCAGCCCAGTTCAACAGCAGCCCACCTTTCTCCCTCCTCGTGCGTGTCGGCGCGCCCCTGGCCGCGCGCGCCCGCGCCAGCCGGGCGGCGACACGGTGATGGCGCCGACGCCACCGACCGCCAGAGGATAGGGAGGAGCTCCCTCGGCCTCCTCTCCGTTCCTATCCACTTCCCTCGTTCACTCTCCCCTCTCCCCCCTCGCTCGCTCCGCCCCTCGCTCCCTCCCAGATCCGGCCACCGAGCGCCGTCGTCGCTGCACTTCGCCATTTGTCGTGGCCACAGGCGGTCCCGTGCCTGCCGACCGTGTCCGTCAGCCCCGCTGCGGTCGGCCACTTCCTCTGGTGCCTTCAGCTGGAGCGGGGAGGCCCTGCAGCTGCCGTTCGGCGTCGTCTTCCTCCTCGGACTCCGGCGATCCCCTTCCTCTCCGACGAGCCCTGCTGCTACTAACCTGACAACGGTCTTTCGTGACCACTCGGTGAGCTTCCCTTCTCCCTCCCCGATGCCTTGCGCTGCCCGTCGACGCCTACAGCTAGCTGGCGTCGATGCCGTGAGCTCGCCGCCGCTGAGCGCCTCGTCGCCGTGGTCCTGACCTCTGCCATGCCTGCCTGAGCACGGCATCGTGCTCCTGGTGCTTCCAGGAGCCGAATGCACCCGCACACGCACTTCCCCGTGCTCTCTAGCATCTAGCCCGGCGAGTGCTCGAACGCGCCTCCGCCTCTGCTCGTCGCCGACGCCCTTCCGATGACCAAATGGTCACCGAGCCAAGCCCTTTGCGCTCAGCGCATCGAGTAGGTTCTTGTTAGCCCCGCCACTTGCTCACTTGCACGCTGCTGTCCTGATCCCATCATCGTCCGAACTCCGGCGACCGCCGCGCTCGTCGTCGCCGTTGCTACAGAGCCCCTCCGGCGAAGCCACTGCCACAGTTCGATGCGGAGCGCTCCGGCCGTTCGAACGCGACCGATCCCGTCTGTTTTGGTGGACTGTGGGCGGAATCCGATGCCGGCCTACGCCCTCCGCCATGTTTCGACGTCGCCGGTGGCTAAATGCCGGTCGCCGCCAGCGTGGCCGGCGTGGGGTCCACTCTGGGACGCTGACCAGTGGGCCCCCTGGCCATTTTGACCATGTTGACCACGGTCAACCGTGGTTACTGTTCACCCATGTAGCTGACATGTGGGTCCCATTCGATAATTAGACTAATTAAGCACTGTTAAAAAAATAAAAGTTAATTTATTAAGTTAATGTGACACTGACAGAAGGGCCCCACTTGGCTAATTAAATCTGTTAATTAGTGTAATCCACTGATTAGCCTAAACAGAGGCTGACATGTGGGTCCCACTGGACCCACATGTCATATTTGACTGGTCAGCGGCGCTGTTGACCGCTGACGTCACAATGACGTCATGCTGACATCATAATTCATTTTCTGTAATTAAAGTAATTCCAGAAATTCAAATAAACTTTGAAAATTAGTAACTTTTAAACCGTAGCTCAGATCGAAAAAGTTAAAACATGAAAGTTGCTCAGAACGACGAGCCCAGTCTAATCATGCCATCTGTTTCTCCATCGGAACCCCCTACGTAGAAGAACTCGTAACTCTGGACCCGAATCTGGCAGATGAATAGTGCACACACGTCGGATATTAAATCCCAGAATAATTCTAAAAATAACTAAAATGACTTAGATGCATAATTAGGCAACCCTGCACTGCATCATAGCATCACACGCACCGTATTGCAATTGTTTGCATTATGTTTACCTATTTCTTCCCCCTCTTCTCTCTCGGTAGACCCCGGCGTTGACGTAGCTCCAGAGGCCGACGCAGCTCAGGAGTACGACTACGTCCCCGACGATACCACTGAAGACCTTGCCCTTGCCCCAGAGCAAACAGGAAAGCACCCCCATTTTGAACATGCCTATATCGCCTATTCTCTTCTCTCTTATGCTTGCATTAGAACTACTACTGCTACTGTTTTCCTATATCTGTTGCATAGCCTGATTATTGTACCCTGCCTTGCTACCTTACTGGTTATCCTAGACTGCTTAGTATAGGCTGGGTAGAGACACGACAGAGACCCCCACTTGATCCTGACTGCCCTGCTGGATATCAGAAGACCCGATCAACGGGATTGAAGACCAGACCCTGGCACCGCACATCACTTCCCCTTAGTTGCCGACACTGCTGGGTTACCGTCGAGTGCCGAGGGTGATACCTCGTCAGCACTTCTGATGTTAACCTTGTAGGTTAGTCACTCGATCGTGGTAAGCGAGGGTGATTCCTCCTACACCACCCCCGATAACGACATCATCGTGCAACCTCTCAATTGTGGACCTCGAGGGTGATTCCTCCTTCGTTCACCTTGATGATAACATCGAGCAGGAATTCCGTCGAGGGTGATTCCTCAGGGTTCCCTTCGGTGTCAGACACACAGTTACCTTGGATATTATGACTTGCACTAAACCATGATACTAAAGACGGGTCGGCCCTGAGGGGTACCCGCGCGAGCTTAACGCGAAGAGATGTGGAGTCGGGTTGACCTGGATGGTGCCCGCGAGATAACTACGAGGCGTGGCCGGGCATTCTTAGCCCTTGCCGCAAGTCCTCGAGACGGGGCGACAGGGTCACATCGATCGTGAGTCTCTGCTCGTTTCCGCGCGCTCCTAATGCACTACGGTTTGGATATTTGATCCGAGGGGCTCTGGCCCGATAGCACTAACCATCACGTGGGCATAGTATGGGCGTTCTGCGTCGTATACTTCAGCCGGAGCTTAATGGACGTCAGCGACTGAGCGGCGCGCGCTGAATTGGACTGGGAACGCAATCGCGCTTGTATAAGGGGTTGCTAGGTCTGCTTTCAGCCGCGTACGCAACGTGCAGGAGTTCCCGGGGCGAAGGCCCAAGACCCCTGGGCGCATAGGTTTAGTCCGGCGTGCTGACCTCTCTGTTAAGTATTTGGTCGGGTTGCGGCGTGTTGCTTAGCCGAGGCCGGGCATGACCCAGAAAAGTGTGTCCGGCCAGAGTTAAGCGAGCGTGGTGGGTAAGTTGGTGCACCCCTGCAGGGAAGAAACTTCTATCGATAGCCTGTCCTACGGTAACGGACACTCGGAGTTGTATCCCAATCGGTACAACTAGAACATGTGATGAGAACTGGATAGTACGGCTCTGGGATTGCTTTCTCGCAGGGAGTCGAGAAAGGATCTTAGGTCGAGGTTGATGATACTACTACTACTACTTTACATTATGTTCATCTGTTCTCTTCTATTGCTGCAAGACTGTCAAAGATTGTTGAAGATGCTAGTCTTCGATAGGACTAGGCTTCCCCCTCTATTCTGGCATTTCTGCAGCCCAGTCCACATATACAGCCTCCTTTTGAAAATGTTGCATATGTAGTGTAGATCCTTGCATGCTGAGTACTTCGGATGAGTACTCACGTTTGCTTTATTTTCTTTTTCCGCCATATCCAATTGATGCCACCAGACGACGGAGCCCCTGAGCCAGACGCCCCAGCCGACGACCAGTACTACTACCCGCCTGGCGAGTACTACTACTACGAGGAGCCGTTTGACGACCAGGAGTAGGATCGGAGGGTCCAGGGCAGGAGGCCTACGCCTTTCGATCGTAGCTTTTATTTTACCCCGCCTCTGTGAAGGCCTATTTCTCTCTCTGTAATATATCTGTACCCAGATATCTAATGCTTCCGCTGACGCTTTTATGCCATCGTGCGTTGCATTCGAGCCCTCGAGGCCCTGGCTTGTAATATAAAGCTTGTATGACTTTATTTATGTTTTAGAGTTGTGTTGTGATATCTTCAAGTGAGTCCTTAGGCTTGATTGTGCGCATTTGCGTGTATGATTAGTGCACGATTAAGCCGGGGTCGTCACAGAATGCTACCTAACATATTCCTCCATGTAATTTTCTTTCTTGTGGCATGAATATTCAGATCCATAAGATTCAAAACAAAAGTTTAATATTGACATAAAAACAATAATACTTCAAGCATACTAACAAAGCAATCATGTCTTCTCAAAATAACATGGCCAAAGAAAGTTATCCCTACAAAATCATATAGTCTGGCTATACTCCATCTTCATCACACAAAGTATTTTATCATGCACAATCCCGATAACAAGCCAAGCAATTGTTTCATACTTTTGATGTTCTCAAACTTTTTCAACTTTCACGCAATACATGAGCGTGAGCCATGGATATAGCACTATAAGTGGAATAGAATATGGTGGTTGTGGAGAAGACAAAAAGAAGGAGAAAGTCTCACATCAACTAGGCGTATTAACGGGCTATGGAGATGCCCATCAATAGATATCAATGTGAGTGAGTAGGGATTGCCATGTAACGGATGCACTAGAGCTATAAGTGTATGAAAGCTCAAAAAGAAACTAAGTGGGTGTGCATCCAACTTGCTTGCTCACGAAGACCTAGGGCAATTTGAGGAAGCCCATAATTCGAATATACAAGCCAAGTTCTATAATGAAAAATTCCCACTAGTATATGAAAGTGTCAAAATAGGAGACTCTCTGTCATGAAGATCATGGTGCTACTTTGAAGCACAAGTGTGGAAAAAGGATAGTAACATTGTCCCTTCTCTCTTTTCTCCCATTTTTTTATTTGGGCTTCTTTTGGCCTCTTTTATTTTTTGTAAAGTCCGGAGACTCATCCCAACTTGTGAGGGAATCATAGCTTCCATCATCCTTTCCTCACATGGGACAATGCTCTAATAATGATGATCATCACACTTTTATTTACTTACAACTCGAGAATTACAACTTGATACTAGAACAAGATATCACTCTATATGAATGCCTCCGGTGGTGTACCGGGATGTGATATGATCAAGAGTGACATGTATGAAAATTATGAACGGTGGACTTGCCACAAATACTATGCCAACTACATGATCATGCAAAGCAATATGACAATGATGGTGCGTGTCATAATAAAACGGAACGGTGGAAGTTGCATGGCAATATATCTCGGAATGGATATAGAAATTCCATAATAGGTAGGTATGGTGGCTGTTTTGAGGAAAATATATGATGGGTTTAATGCACTGGCGAAAGTTGCGTGGTACTAGAGAGGCTAGCAATGGTGGAAGGGTGAGAGTGCGTATAATCCATGGACTCAACATTAGTCATAAAGAACTCACATACTTATTGCAAAAGTTTATTAGCTATAGAAACAAAGTACTACACGCATACTCCTAGGGGGATAGATTGGTAGGAAAAGACCATCGCTCGTCCCCGACCGCCACTCATAAGGAACACAATCAAAAAATAAATCATGCTCCGACTTCATCACATAACAGTTCACCATACGTGCATGCTACGGGAATCACAAACTTTAACACAAGTATTTATACTAATAAACAATTACTCACTAGCATGACTCTAATATCACCATCATTATATCTCAAAACAAATGCAAGGAATCAAACTTCTCATCTTATTCAACGCTCTTTATATGAAAGTTTTTATTATATCCCTCTTGGATGCCCATCATATTAGGACTAAATTCATAACCTAAGCAAATTACCATGCTGTTTAGAGACTCTCAAAATAATATAAGTGAAGCATGAGAGTTCAACAATTTCTATAAAATAAAGCCACCGCCGTGCTCTAAAAAGATATAAGTGAAGCACTAGAGCAAACTGCCTAGCTCAAAAGATATAAATGAAGCACATAGAGTATTCTAATAAATTCACGATTCATGTGTGTCCCTCTCAAAAGATGTGTACAGCAAGGATGATTGTGGCAAACTAAAAAGCAAAGACTCATATCATACAAGACGCTCCAAGCAAAACACATATCATGTGGTGAATAAAAATATAGCCTCAAGTAAATTTACCGATGGACGAAGACAAAAGAGGGGATGCCATCCGGGGCATCCCCAAGCTTAGATGCTTGGTTGTCCTTGAATATTACCTTGGGATGCCTTGGGAATCCCCAAGTTTAGGCTCTTGCCACTCCTTATTCCATTGTCCATCAAATCTTTACCCAAAACTTGAAAACTTCACAACACAAAACTCAACAGAAAAATCTCATAAGATCCGTTAGTATAATAAAATAAATCACCACTTTAGGTACTGTTGTGTAAGTGCATCTAGTGCCCCTTAGTGATTTTGGTGTATTGAAGACTTATAGGTTAAGGGACTAATGTGTTTATGAGTATACACAGGTCTATAAGTCTATGAGGAGTTTATTATTTACGATGAAAGTCGACCCCTAAAAATGAATGTCTTCAGTTGAAGACTTTGGTTTTCTTGAAGACTTTGAAAGTGAGGAAATTGGTGTGACCTTGAAGACTTGATGTTCATGTGAGGATTATGAAGCGTGAAGACTTTTGTTTTCGTAGTTTCATTTTCTTCTTCTTGAGTCATAGGAAACACCGTACTGTTAAAGGGGGTCGAGGTAAAACTAAGGAAAAGTTTCCAAGTGATGCTCATCTCAAAATCCTACACCTACCCAATCCTTTCGAGTGAAGCCATTGGAAATCTCATACAGTTCAGTCAATTTCTTCAGTGACAAAGACGAAGTTCTTCTGTTCTCTGAGGAATTTGTTCTGACTGAGGAGTTAGGAATTCGCCAATGCGGATTGCCTACAAGTGAGGAACATGATAGCCCTGAGGAATTTGAGAGCTCAAATTTCTGACCGTTGCTGTGCTACGCGCCAGCTGTCCCAAATATCCTACCCACCTAACGGTCATATCATTGAAGGGCATTTATGTCTTATCATGTCGGGCTGCTCCCTAGGCTATAAATAGCCGCCCCCTACAACCACTAGTTGGTTGGCTGCTCCGAGAGAAACTGACACTTGTCATTGAGAGCATCCCATCCTCCGAGGACTTTGAGCGAAAATCATCAAGTGAGGAAAAACCCAAAACCCAAACACCTACAAACCCAAAGTGATTGAGCATCACTGAAGAGATTGTTCCTGTGTGGAACCGATGCTTGCTACCTTTGAGGACTGTGCATCCTCCAGATGGTTAGGCGTCATGGTCTAGAGCATCCAAGAGGAATTGTGGATCGCCGAGTGACCGAGTCTGTGAAGGTTTGGAAGTCATCTGAAGACTTACCACGAGTGATTGGGCGAGGTCTGTGTGACCTTAGCTCAAGGAGAATACGGTGAGGACTGTGTGTCCGGGACTGTGTGTCCTCAGGTTTAAATACCTTGCCGCTCCAACCAGACGTACAACTGTCACAGCAGTTGGAACTGGTCTACCAAATCATTGTCTTCACCGAGCTACTGGTTCTATTTCCTCAACCCTTTCATTTCCTCACATACTTGTTGTGTACTTGATCATTACTGTGTGAAGACTTTGACTGAGGACTTTCTCAATTTCCTCAATCCTATTTCTTCAGTCACTTAGTCTTCAGCCTGCTTATCCTGTGTATCATGCTACCTGTACTCTGTGCCTATTTCATTTCATCATGATGACTGTGCTTACGCCATGTTATGTTTGCACCTGAGTACTTATTCTGCTGCTAAGTAGTTCGTTGCTTAGGAATTTCCTCACCTTGAAATTCCTCAGTGACGAATTTGTAAAAATCACCTATTCACCCCCCCTCTAGTCGATATAACGCACTTTCATGTTGTGAACTCATTCTTTATTTATATTGGTGTAATATCTACTATATTCCAACTTTTCCATGGTTCATACCCCCTAGCTAGGCATAAAACATAGATCTAGGTATTGTCATCTTTGGTTTTCTTTTCCATAGATGTGTTCTCATCAGAAGGTTTTGCAAAGATAACTTGGAACACATTATCCATAGAAATTTTGGCTTCATTAAGCTGCCCATCTACGTATCCCCTTTGATTTTCGGCTACAATCCAAGAGTATTGTTGATTAATATCGTTGAAAACTTGTTGGATCACGTCTAAAACAAGGATTTTCTTTTTAAGGTTTTCATCAAAAAATTGATTATTTCCAAACAAATGTCTCAAAGTATAATCACTATTGTAAAGGATCTCATCTATTACCGTCTTTTCACGGCTCATGCCATAATGATCAAAAATTTCCCTAGCTTCCCGTACTATGTGATCAAATTCATTCTTAAGAACTTGGGTAGCTATCTTTTTAGCCTTAGGATCCTTTATAATGGGTAACTCACAAAACAATCTTTGCAAGGTAGGATGAGTACGGATAAATCTACTTTCAAATTTCAGAACTAGTGCTGAAATAGCTTTCGCATAGGTTTTAGTTCTTTTTAGTATGGGAATATCATCAAGAGGCAGATTGCCTACACAATTGAAAAATTCTTGTATATGTTCTTTTCCCATAAAATTCCCTTGCCCCAAAACAAAAATTTTAGCATCCAGATTGCCCATCCGTCCAATTTTAGGAGTTAGGCCATCATCTGTTTCTGCCATACCAAAGTCACTCATGATGAAGGGTTCAAGCAAACAAAAGATCGGATGGAAGAAGGGCGAATAAAACGGTAAATCTTTTTGTGTTTTTCTGAAAATGTTTTAGAAGTGGGGGAGAGGAAAACGAGAGGCAAGTGGCAAATAATGTAATGCAAGAGATGAGAGTTTATGATGGGTACTTGGTAGGCTTGATGTAGAACCTCCCCGACAACGGCGCCAGAAATGCTTCCTGCTACTTCTTGAGCTTGCGTTGATTTTTCCCTTGAAGAGGAAAGGGTGATGCAGCAAAGTAGAGATAAGTATTTCCCTCAGTTAAGAACCAAGGTATCAATCCAGTAGGAGGCACAAAAAAGTCTCCAATCTATGCACCTGCACAAACTAACAAACACTTGCACTCAACGCGAAAAAGGGGTTGTCAATCCCTTCACGGTCTCGAACAAGAGTGAGATCTAATAGAGAAAGGTATGAAAGATTACTAAAACTTAAAACAAAGTAAAAACAAATAAATTGCAGCGAGGTGTTTTTGGGTTTTTTGGTTTATAGATCTGAAAATATATGATGGAAAATAGACCCGGGGGCCAAAGAATTCACTAGAGGCTTCTCTCTTGAAAGAAAATAATACGGTGGGTGAACAAATTACTGTCGAGCAATTGATAAAAAGCGCAAAGTTATGACGATATCCAAGGCAATGATTATGAATATAGGCATCACGTCTGTGTCAAGTAGACCGAAACAATTCTGCATCTACTACTATTACTCCACACATCGACCGACTCCTGCATGCATCTAGAGTATTAAGTTCATAAGAACAGAGCAACACTTTAAGTAAGATGACATGATGTAGAGGGATAAACTCAAGCAATATGATGAAAACCCCATCTTTTTACCCTTGATGGCAACAATACAATACGTGCCTCGCTACCCCTACTATGTCACTGGGTGAGGACACCGCAAGATTGAACCCAAAACTAAGCACCTCTCCCATTGCAAGAAAAACCAATCTAGTTGGCCAAACCAAATCGATAATTTGAAGAGAAATACAAAGATATTTAATCATGCATAAAAAAGTTCAGAGAAGACTCAAGTAATATTCTTAGATAATCTGATCATAAATCCACAATTCATCGAATCTCGACAAACACACCGCAAAAGAATATTACATCGGATAGATCTCCAAGAACATCGAGGAGAACATTGTATTGAAGATCAAAGAGAGAGAAGAAGTCATCTAGCTACTAGCTATGGACCCGTAGGTCTGTGGTAAACTACTCACGCTTCATCAGAAGGGCAGCAAGAGGTTGATGTAGAGGCCCTCCGTGATCGAATCCCCCTCCGGCAGGGTGCCGGAAAAGGCCCCAAGATGGGATCTCACGGGAACAGAGGCTTGCGGCGGCAGAAAAGTATTTTGGTGGACGCTTCTGGTCGTTTGGGAATATTAGGGAATTTATAGGCCAAGAATTAGGGTTGCAGGACTCCCGAGTGGCCCACAAGCCAGGGAGGCGCCCCCCTAGGGCGCGGCCTGAGGGCTTGTGGTGCCCTCGGGACTCTTCTGGCCCCCTCTCCAAGCTCTGTGGATGTCTTCTGGTCCAAGAAAAATCATCGTAAAGTTTTATTCCGTTTGGACTCCGTTTGATATTCCTTTTCTGTAAAACTCAAAAACAAGGAAAAAACAGAAACTGGCACTGGGCTCTAGGTTAATAAGTTAGTCCCAAAAATAATATAAAATAGCATATTAATGCATATAAAACATCCAAAACAGATAATATAATAGCATGGAACAATCAAAAATTATAGATACGTTGGAGACGTATCACATCACGCGGCCTTGTTGGTCAACAAGGACTCCTCAACGTTCCATCGCGCCCATCGCCTGTTCCTATTCGTCGTGATGAGCACCAGGAACGTCAAGTCTCACCACCGCAGTCACCGCACACCAATTATCGTCACAAGCCGCCGAAGCACGACTTCCCTCGATTCAGTGGCGATGCCCGCGCCCTCTGGTTTGACCTCTGCCACACCTACTTTGAGTTGTATTAGACACCCCTGGAGCATTGGGTCACTACGGCCGTGCTCTACATGGATGGTCATGCAGCACTCTGGTGTCAGGCATGCAAGCGTACGCATGGTCTAGGAGATTGGCTCACATTCATGGAGGCGGTTCAGGCTGAGTTTGGACAGGATGAGTTTGACACCTTACTCCATCGTTTGCATCATCTCAAGCAGACATCCACTGTAACTGATTACAGGCTCTTGTTTGAAGCAATTATGTATCATTTGATTGCTCTAGACCTGTTCCTCAATCAGAAATTCTTCGTGTCCCAGTTCATCATCGGTCTTCGCGACGAGGCACGCACCGGGGTGCGTCAGCATGCGCCCACCAGTGTCTCACGAGTAGCGGCATTGGCTCGGATTTGGGAGGAGGAATTCGAGCACAGCAAACTGCGCGGATGTCCACCTGTATACAATCACGCGTTACCACCTCCACCGGTGCCTGCGATCGCACCTGGACCGGTGCAGCCACGCATTGATGGCGCTAAACGAGGGCCAGACGATTTTGGCCGGGAACGGCAACTGCGCGAGTTCAGACGCGCTAATGGACCGTGCTTCAAGTGCGGTTATAAGTATACTCGAGAACACAAGTGTAATAAGGTGGGGCAACTACTGACGATTGAGGTTGGTGACCATGGTGAGCTTCTGTCTGATGATGTCATACTCGCTCTCGAGCTGTTAGATGAAAATTCAGAAGAAGATGCAGCTTGTTGTCAAATTTCAGTTCATGCAGTCACGGGCACTGGATCGTCAGGCACCATGCGGCTATGAGCATTGGTGGGTAATCAAGTTATGTTGCTATTGGTCGATTCCGGCAGTACTCACACTGCTCCTGTGACAGTCAAGGTGGCCAACGCTGAGACTTTGTCCTCTACACAGCAGGTCTCTGGTTTGCAATGGTGGTGCCAGGGACACACGTTCAGCACATACATGAGGTTGCTCGAGCTCGGTGCATACGATGTCGTGTTGGGCGTCGATTGGCTGGCGCAGTTTAGTCCTATGAACTGCCACTGGGGGCTCAAAACTATGGAATTTAGACATGCCAATATGAACATCAAGTTGCAAGGTGTGCGCACTCCGGCAGAACCTACACTTACTGAGATGCATGCGGATCAATTATCTAACTGGATTCAGGGCAATGAAGTGTGGGCACTCGCAGTCATTCAACCTGCACAACAATCAAAGTCCTCCGGTGACACCAGACCTCCTCAATTACAAGCTCTTCTGGAGGAATTTGCTGACATTTTTCAGGAACCAACTACCCTACCACCACATCGCGAGTTTGATCATGCCATTCACCTTGATCCCAGTTCCTCTCCACCCAATGTTAGACTATTCCGCTACTCGCCATTGCAGAAGGATGAAATTGAGTGCCAGGTTGCCGAGATGTTAAAAGCTGGCCTCATCACCACGAGCATCAGTCCATTCGCTACCCCGGTGCTGCTGGTGAAGAAGAAAGACGATACCTGGCGTTTTTGTATTGATTATCGCCGACTGAATGATATCACTATAAAGAACAAGTTCCCATTGCCGGTCATTGATGAACTACTTGACGAATTGGCTGGCACACGGCTTTTCTCCAAAATTGATCTACGGGTGGGCTACCATCAAATCCGGATGCGCCCTGAAGATGAACAAAAAACAGCATTCAAGACCCACCATGGCCATTTCCAATTTCGCGTGATGCCATTCGGAGTGACAAATGTACCACCCACTTTTCAGTGCCTGATGAATTCAGTCCTTGCACCGACCACATGTAAGTATGTCATCGTCTTCCTAGATGACATTTTGACTTACAGCCCCTCATTCGACGAGCACTTACAGCACCTGCGACAAGTGTTTATTACCTTACGCCAGCACCAACTCTATGCAAAGCTTTCCAAGTGCTCATTCGCTCAGCCCTTGATTAGTTATTTGGGTCATGTGATCTCAGCTGAGGGAGTCGCCACTGACATCGATAAGACTGACGCTATTCAACACTGGCCACAACCGTCCTCACCAACTGAACTCCGGGCATTTCTGGGTTTAACTGGCTACTATCGCAAGTTTGTCAAGAACTACAGCATTATCACCAAACCCCTCACATCTCTCTTGAGCAAGAAAGGTTTCACTTGGAATGATGCAGCAACAA
Organism: Thinopyrum elongatum; assembly: GCA_011799875.1. NCBI lineage: Eukaryota > Viridiplantae > Streptophyta > Magnoliopsida > Poales > Poaceae > Thinopyrum > Thinopyrum elongatum. Next base: position 401,840,166 of record CM022299.1, on the reverse strand, counting down.
TAGCTTTTCAGAAATTAAAACATGCCATGGTTACAACACCAGTGCTTGCCCTCCCTGATTTTTCCTTGCCCTTCACAGTGGAGACGGATGCGTGTGACATGGGAATTGGTGCAGTGTTGTCCCAACAGGGTCACCCGATTGCTTTTCTTAGTCGCGCGCTCTGTGTCAACAATTTGAAGCTATCAGTGTACGAAAAAGAATTCCTCACCGTCATGCTGGCCATTGATCGTTGGCGCCACTATCTGCAGCGAGGGCAGTTCACTATCCTGACGGATCATAAGAGCCTATGCACACTCGAGGAACAACAGCTGGGCTTAGAAGTTCAACGCAAGGCCATGGCCAAGTTGGGGGGCTGCAGTTCAAATTCAAATACAGACATGACATTGACAATACCGCGGCGGATTCCTTGTCCCGTATAGGCCATTTGTTCTCTGTCACCGCTTCTTCGACTTGTCAGCCTTCCTGGATCCAAGAGGTTCGTAATTCCTATCAGACTGATGCCAAAGCAAATGAGTTGTTACAAGCATTGATAGTTCATAGCCCAGACGATCAAGGTCATGAACTAGACAGGGGCATGTTCAAGTACAAGGGCCGCTTATGGTTTGCCGCCGCCGCCTCCAAAAGCTGCGCCTCAATCAGCCAAGACCGCGCCTCCGCCAGCCAAGGCCGCGCCGCCTCCGCGCAAGCCGGCGCCGGCGCAGAACAAAGGCGGGTCGCTGCAGTCTGGGCCGCAGCTGCATAGGCCTGCACTGCCGCCGCCGCGCACGACTGCGCAGTTTCAGCCAGCCACTATGGAGGCGACCCGGGATGGCCGAGCTTCAAAGGGCGCGCACCCTGTTGCTGGTCATGGGACAACACCGGGCAGGGAGTTTGCCGCGGTTGCGCATGAGGGTCGTGGCCCTCCCCGAGGTCGATGGGGCGATGATGGGGTCAATGCGTACGGTGATGGACAACATCATGGCTCGTCGTCGACTGGCGGCAGCCGCGGATACGCCTGGCAAAGTGACGGGTCGGATGAACGGCCGTTCTATGCGCCTCCGGGTAACTTTGTGGAGGGGGCATCTGGCCTAGATTACAGGCAGCATGGAGGTTATCGCGGATTCCATGGCGGCAGGGGAGGTGCCAAGCGGTCTTCCCAATATCAACATCGCCCTCCACCACCGCCGCAGGTCACTGCCGAGACTGAGACGGGGCATTCGTTGGAGACTGCGGAGGTGGCTCGGACCACGGATTTGCCGGGCGAGGCCATGGCGGTGGCGACCGCTCTTGCCACTACAAAGATGCCGGCGACCGTACCAGCTGAGGCTAAAGGTCGTGAGCAGGCTTCTGACAAGCTTTCCGACAAGTCTGATGGTGAAAGAGCCGCAAAGTGGGCTCGCAAGAAAGAGAAAATGTTGTGTTACCGGTGCGGTGAACAGGGGCACTTTATTGCTGAATGCACCACGGAGCTATGTGATACTTGTCTCAAACCTATACACGACTCGGGTGAGTGTCCATTGTTGCTACACCCGATGCCGGCGGTCACCATATATGGGGTATGCTGTGCCGAGTTGATGTTTTTCGAGTCACCTGCTCCTTCTGCTATCCCGGACACACCGCAGATTTTGGCTACAGGCGTGGTCAAAGTTACGAAGGGATACTTGTCCGAGGCGCAGATCATGCAGAGGCTGAATGAGCTTGCTCCAGGGAATTCTCATTGGGAGCTTATCAGGCTTGACGATAATTTGTATAAGGTTGATTTTCCTTCGGCGGAAGAGCTGAAGAAACTCCTTAAGTTTGGTATTGCGCGTGTGCCGGGTACAGAGTGTATATTGAGTTTGATGCTTGGAAGCAGACAAAACCAAAGGGCACGCCTTTATCTCAGGTCTGGGTTCGCTTTTCAGGGGCACCTTCTAAGCGTCTCAATGATGCCAGGGTGGTCTGCAGTCTTGGGACAGTAATAGGCAAGACTGTGCGTGTTGATATGCCTTTTACACGTGCTCATGGGGTGGCCAGGCTGCTTGTGAGTGTTGTGGATATTGAGCATATACCGGATGTGGTCAGATGGACACATGCTGGTATGGTGTATAAATTGTGCATTGAGTTAGAGGATGCCGAGATGTTTCAGGAGGCACTCCAGGGAGGTGGAGATGTGGACATGTCTGATAAGGACGATGGTATGGGGAATCAGGAGAAGAGAGATGATAGTGGTTCACGGGATGGTTCTCATTCGATGGGTGGAAAGTCTACCCCACAGGCGCCGGAGAAGGGTGCGGCACCTACGTCTTCTACACCCGTGCACACTTTGAGATTTGGATCTTTCGAGTTGCCATCATCCGCGCCTTCTCACCTCTGGGGTGATCGGGTTGAGAGTGATGATGCAGATGAGCAGGTGTTGCCGCCTATCCCGATGGCCTCTCTTGTCGTTGAGGGGTCCCCGACAGCGGAGTTGGGGGTGTCTCTGGTCAGTGGAGTTCGGTGCGCAGCCCGAGGCCGAGGATGGACGAGGAGGGGCGGACAGACGTGACTGGGCAGGAGGCCCAGGTGAGTCCCGCGCCTCCACCGGTGCACGCGCTCCAGACCCCGGTGAGGCGTCTGGAGGGTTCCCCGGCGAGGGTGAGTTATGGGCAGGAGGCCCCCGATTCACCAGCGCGTTCTTCTCCGGCACCGTCTTCACCGACACTGACATTAGCTGGAGCGAGTCTGCCTGCGGTGGGGGATTTGGGAGGAGCCTCTGGAGGCGCCAGACCCCCCCTCTTCTCCTTCACATGTACTTGCCAGGCCGGACGGCCTCGTGGTGACGGCCCAGTCACCGCAGGACTGGACTACGGAGGAGGTGATTGCGTTTGGTGGACATCCGGACCCGGTGCTGTCTGGCAGGCGTGTCAGCAGCCAGGTTCAAGACCAGCCAGACACCGAAGACTTTCAGCTTGGGCGTGCTATGAGGGCCGCAAAGCTTAGGGACGTCGAGACTCAGACAGGTATGTTAGTTAATAAGCAATGCTCTATTTTGCATTTTTCTGAACATGAGATCATTAGTAAGGCACATGACATAGGAGTCTCACTTGGGTCTAATGGGAAAGAAATTGCTAAATTAGTTAATGATATTTTAGACTTAGAGGCTGAGAGAGCTTCCGAGTTGATCCGCGCGTTAGCGGCGGTTAAACCTATGTCGGATGCTGATATTAATAACTTGGGAATCTCTACGCTAGAGAATTTTTTGTGACGAAATGATGCCTTCTTCGGATGCCAAAGGAGAGGCAGAAGATGCGGAGTCTGCGCGACTAGCTGAACCCCCGTCACTGGCGGCGGGGGTACAACAGACTATAAATCGTGTAGAGGAGGAGTCGGCTTTGGATAAACCTAAACGATCCTGGAAGAGGAAGATCTATCCAACGTCGGCGGTACGTAGAAGTGCGAGAGTGAAACTCAAGAAAAAATTCCATGATGAAATATGAAAGGGATCTTTTGGAATAGCAGAGGTCTAGCAGACTTGGCTAAGAAAAGGTTCCTGGCTGAAACAACCATAGAAGATAAACTAGATTTCATCGCACGTCTTGAAACTGGTAGAGATAACTTCACTGCACAATTCCTCGGTTCACTTACTAGTGGTATTGATTTTGATTGGCACTGCCTACCGCCAAGAGGACGATCTGGCGGGATTCTCTTGGGGGTGAAGTGCGAAACTCTTGAGGTATTGAACGTGGTACGAGGAGATTATGCTGTTAAGTTCCAGGTTAGGTCTAAATTGGATGGTTTCCGATGGGCCTTAGTGGCGGTTTATGGCGCTGCCCAACCCGAATTTAAACCAGATTTCTTAGCGGATCTGGTTAGGATTTCTGGGGATGAGAGATTGCCAATCTTAGTAGGGGGTGATTTTAACATCATTAGGAGGAAAGAAGAAAAAACAATGATCATTTTGATGGACGGTGGTCCTTTATGTTCAATATGATCATTGAGAGTCTTAATCTTAGGGAGATAGAACTCACGGGTAGACAGTTTACCTGGGCAAACACTCTTCCTAATCCTACTTACGAGAAGTTAGACAGGGTGCTTGCGAGTGTGGAATGGGAACAGAAATACCCACTGGTATCGGTGCACGCGATGCAGAGGGCGATTTCCGATCACACGCCCTTGTTAGTAGATTCGGGTGAAGCAACTCATATTGGCAATAAAAATATTTTCTCTTTCGAACTAAGTTGGTTCGAAAAAGAAAATTTTATTGAGATGGTGGCGAGAGAACGGGCTAGACCTGTTGCAGGTAGATCCAGCATGGAGCGCTGGCAGAATAAGATTAGACACCTGAGACAATTCTTGAGGGGTTGGGCCAGAAATGAGAGTGGGGTTTATAAACAAGAGAAAGAACGGCATATCTAGTTGATTCAGGCGCTAGATTTGAGAGCGAAAACGAATCTGCTGGACGAGTCAGAACAAGTAGTTAAGTCTGAGGCCGAGTTGAAACTGCGTGCTTTGCTTAGAGAAGAGGAAATGAAATGGGCCTTACGCGCTAAGGTCCTTAAGGTCGTCTAAGGGGATGACAACACCCAGTTTTTTCATATGATTGCTAATGGCATGCATAGGAGAAAGAAGATTATCCAGCTTGAGCAAGATGAGGGAACAGTTGTGGGTCACGAGAATCTGAAGTTATATATATCCAACTACTACAAGCAGCTGTTTGGACCACCGGTGGATAACGCGGTGACCCTAGATGAGCAGGTAGTTGAGGATATACCTCAGTTGAGGTCAGAGGAAAATGAGATTCTATCTGCACCTTTTACTGAGAAGGAGGTTTTTGAGGCGATCGCTCAAATGAAACCGAATAAAGCACCGGGACCGGATGGGTTTCCGGCAGAATTCTATAAGAAATGTTGGCATATCATGAAAGATGATCTTATGCCTATGTTTCATGATCTCTTTAATGGGCATCTGCAACTGTTCCATCTAAATTTTGGCACGATTACACTTCTGCCAAAGAAACAGGAAGCAATTCGCATTGAGCAATTCAGGCCCATATGTCTCTTGAATGTGAGTTTTAAGATCTTTACGGAAGTGGCCACCAATAGATTGACACAGATTGCCCATTCGGTAGTTCAACCAAGTCAGACTGCCTTTATGCCTGGAAGACACATCCTAGAAGGGGTAGTTGTCTTACATGAAACTTTACATGAAATCCATTCGAAGAAACTCGATGGGGTAATATTCAAAGTAGATTTTGAGAAGGCATATGACAAGGTTAAATGGCCATTTCTGCAGCAAGCCATGCGCATGAAGGGCTTTAATGGGACATGGAGGAATCAGGTAGATTCTTTTGTCCAGAAAGGTAGTGTTGGGATAAAGGTGAATGATGACATTGGTCATTATTTTCAAACGCATAAAGGCCTGAGACAAGGAGACCCGATGTCTCCGATTCTGTTTAACATCGTGGCAGACATGTTGACAGTTCTCATAGGCGGGCCAAAGAGAGAGGCTTGGTAGGTGGTCTTGTTCCCCATTTGGTGGATGGGGGCGTCTCTATCCTACAATATGCGGATGACACCATTATCTTCATGGAGCATGACCTCGCAAAGGCCAGAAATATGAAGCTGGTATTATGCCTATTTGAACAACTGTCTGGTCTAAAGATCAACTTTCACAAGAGTGAATTGTTCTGCTTTGGTAGAGCCAAAGATGACCAAGACAGCTACAAGCACCTGTTCGGTTGTGAACTGGGGTCATTACCGTTCAGCTATCTAGGCATTCCAATTCATCATAGGAAATTAACTAATAAAAAATGAAAATGTATCGAAGATCGATTCGAGAAGAAGCTAAGCTGCTGGAAGGGTAAGCTTATGTCTTATGGAGGACGGCTAGTGTTGATAAATTCGGTACTCACGAGTATGCCAATGTTCCTTCTCTCGTTTTTTGAGGTGCCTAAAGGGGTACGCAAGAGACTAGACTTCTATCGATCTCGTTTTTTCTGGCAGTCAGATGAGGTTAAGACAAAGTATCGCCTGGCAAGATGGGATATTATTTGTCGACCAAAAGACCAGGGGGTCTTGGGATCAAGAACCTCGAAATTAAAAATAAATGCCTGTTGAGCAAGTGGCTATATAGGTTATCACAGGAATCCGAGGGTATGTGGGCACAAATCCTTAGAAATAAATACTTGCACTCTAAAACTCTCGCCCAGGTTACCGTAAGACCTAATGATTCACCATTTTGGAAGGGACTCATGAGAGTGAAAGAAACCTTCTTCCATAGGGTGAAATTCATTGTTGGGGATGGAACAACAACAAGGTTTTGGGAGGATACATGGTTAGGTGACACACCACTAGCTCTCCAATATCCTTCCCTGTATCATATTGCTCAACGTAAGGAGGATTACGTAGCAACGGTGTTGTAGACGGTACCTTTGAATATCCAGTTCAGGAGGTCTCTAGTAGGGGAACGATGGAATTCCTGGTTACACTTAGTAAGGAGGTTGATGGACGTTCAATTCTTAGATCAGGGAGATACTTTGAACTGGAAGCTAACGGGTAATGGAGTGTTTACAGTCAAATCGATGTACTTAGAACTCATTAATTCTGGCCCAATCCCACGATCGATCCACATTTGGAAAGTTAAGGTTCCCTTGCGAATTAAATTTTTTTTGTGGTTTGTACACAAGCAGGTGATCCTTACCAAAGATAACTTATTAAAGCGGCGATGGGTAGGCAGTTCGCGCTGTTGCTTTTGTGTTCATGATGAAACAATCCAACACTTATTTCTTGATTGCCCTCTCGCGAAGTTACTTTGGCGGTCTGTTCATATAGCCTTTAATATTATCCCTCCAGATAGCATTGAAGCGTTGTTTGGGACATGGCTAAATGGAGTGACTATTCATATTGCGTCAAGTATTCGGATTGGAATATGCGCACTTCTTTGGACTATATGGAACTGCAGGAATGATATGATTTTTAACAGACTATCTATGATTAACTTCTTGCAGGTTATCTTCAGGGCTACGGCATGGATCCGTACGTGGTCGTTACTCACTCCTACGGGCTCAGGGAGCAGCTGGCTACTGGGTGCAACCGGTGGGAGATGGTAGCTCGGGCTATATTCAACTGGTTTGGATGGCGGTCGCATAATAGGATAGGTCCTTAGTGTCCTTTCGTCCAGCCGATTGTGGCTTTGAGTTGTTTATTTTTTACTATTGCTCCTTTTATGAGCTGTACTTTACAGACCAGACTTTTTGTTTTTGTTGAACTTGATCTAATAAAGTGTCCGCATGCATCTTTCCAATGCAGAGGCCGGGGGATGACCTCCTTTTCAAAAAAAAAAAAAACCAAACTTATCAGCGAGTTACACTCAGCAGCCGTGGGGGGCCATTCCGGGATACGTCCAACCTATCTCAGAGTAAAGAATATGTTCTATTGGCCGGGGATGAAACTACAGGTGGAGGAATTTGTCAAGCAGTGTGCCGTTTGTCAGCATGCCAAACATGAACACACGCATCCTTCGGGTACCCTGCAACCATTACCCATACCTGCTCAAGCTTGGGACGATGTCACCATGGATTTCATCGAAGGGTTGCCGCGATCAGAAGGCGCAGATGTCATCCTCGTGGTGGTGGATCGTCTGACCAAATACGCCCACTTCATGGCATTACACCACCCTTTCACAACACCACAAGTGGCTCGGATGTTCCTCGGCAATGTCGTCAAGCTCCATGGTGTGCCGAACTCTATCGTCTCCGACCGCGACAATATCTTCACGAGCGCGTTCTGGAGAGAATTGTTCGCACTCGTCGGCACTAAGCTACTATACACCATGGCGTATCATCCACAGACGGATGGGCAGAGCGAGCGTGTCAATCAGTGTTTGGAGCATTACTTATGTTGTGCCGTCCATGACACACCGCACCGCTGGAAGCACTGGCTGCCCATGGCGGAATTCTGGTACAATTCCAGCCATCACAGTGCCCTGGGGTGCACGCCATTCAAGGCTCTTTATGGAGTGGAACCAAATTTTGGAGCTCTACCCAACCTCTTCACTGTCAAGACACCAGACTCCATCCTGGAACTGGCCGCTGAGCATCAACAATTCACTGAAATGCTCAAAGCACACCTCCTGCGTGCCCAGCAACGCAGGAAGCATCACGCGGACCGCAAACATACCGAGCGGGAATTCAGCGTGGGTGCACAAGTCCTTTGAAGTTGCAGCCATATGTGCAGTCCTCTGTCGTCAGCCGGCCCTGCCCGAAGCTTGCTTACAAGTTCTTTGCCCCTTAAGATACTCAGTCGGGTGGGATTGACGGCATACAAGCTTGAATTGCCGCCGGAAAGCAAAATTCACGGCGGGCTATTCACCGGTCTTCAATCAACTGCCAGCTCCTCCAGACCTCACAATTGGCGACTTGGTGCCGCAGGCCATCCTGGAACGCCGCCTGGTCAAGCAAGGCAATGCGGCGATCCCCCAGGTTCTGGTTCATTGGCGCACGCTGTCATCGGCAAGTGCGACATGGGAAAAATTACAATGTTCTGTGCCAACGCTTCCCCGACATTGACCTCATCGACGGAGCTCCATCCCAAGGAGGGGCAAATGTCACGCCCTCCTCCCCTGCTGCAGCAATAGTAGAGAAGGTGACAGTGAGGCACCGCTGGTGCGACGACCTGAGGAGAACAAAAGGGGCCACAGCCAGTGAGGGAAGACTAGTCTCTGTGTAGGTGTGTGTGTATGGCATGTGGGGCACTAGGCCACCGAGAGAGATATAAGCGGGTGTGCGGCCAGAGGCCAAGCAGCGATTCTAATCGAATATTCTGGACTCCTTCTCGATCTTCTTCCCCAGCTCTCATCCCCTTTCATCTCCCTCAAGTTCTTCCTCCCTCTCGATCCCCTCTTCCTCTCTGTTCGATCCGCGAGGGTCGTTACATGGAATCTCTATGTCAGTTATCCCACCAGCGAGCACAAGCATTGGTTGTGGTGTCATGTGGCTAACTCTAGGCCTTTGGCATTACATTCTTTTGTCATGAAGTTGCTGTTTTATTAGTTGTTGTGTTTTATTTCCAGCCTACTCATTGGCTCCTGTACACTGAACAAGCACCCACTACATGGTTCAATTTTGCCCTGTGTGGCTTGGTGGGCATCATCACAGCATATGCTTTTGTATGGATTTCCAAGTATTACACGGATTATAAACATGAGCCTGTTCGCCTTTTGGCTCTTTCAAGTTCCACAGGACATGGAACTAATATTATTGCTGGAGTAAGTTTGGGAATGGAATCAACAGCCTTACCAGTTCTAGTGATAAGTGTGGCCATTATATCGGCATTTTGGTTGGGACGTACCTCTGGCTTGGTAGACGAGTCTGGCTACCCAAAGAAACGGGGATGCTAAGCACAACAGGATATGTTCTCACCATGGACATGTTTGGTCCTATAGCTGACAATGCTGGCGGTATTGTGGAGATGAGTCAGCAGGTATTACACTCACATGTTTCTTTGTGTATGTAGATAATTCCAGACAGATATTTCACCTTTGTTGTAGGTCCTAGCAGACAATCCATGCTATGATGCTAATACTGTTTTTGTAGTAATCAGTTGTACAGGTTCGAAGAAGTCTAAAATTTCTTCCTGTAATGGGCTGTAAAACAAATCTAGCATTTAACTATTCGTGCTTATACATGGGTTCTGATTATTTATGTTGTCACTTCTCCCCATCCTAACACTGATTGAGTAAATTATGTAGCCTAAAAGTGTTAGGGAAATCATGGACATTCTGGATGCTGTGGGTAACACAACGAAAGCTACTACAAAGGGATTTGCTATAGGGTCAGCAGCACTGGCTTCCTTTCTCCTATTCAGTGCATATATGGATGAAGTGGCTGCTTTTGCACAATTGCCATTCAAAGAGGTAATTTTATTACTGCTTAGATTCATGGAGTACTGAAACCAGGTGCTTTTAACATATAGAGCGGTTTTACTCAATGGATTACAGGTTGACATAGCAATTCCAGAGGTGTTTGTTGGTGGTTTACTAGGCTCGATGCTTTTATTTTTGTTCAGTGGATGGGCTTGTTCAACTGTTTACTGAGGTCAGGAGACAATTTATTGAGAGGCCAGGCATTATGGTAAGTACCTGCCCATCGTGTACTTTGGTTTTTATGCCTCGAAAAAATACTGCTAACCTACAATATAATGTCATACAGACCTACAAAGAGAAGCCTGATTACGGTCGTTGTGTTGCGATCGTGGCATCTGCGTCCTTGCGAGAAATGATAAAACCAGGGGCTTTAGCAATTTTGTCACCCATGGCAGTTGGTGAGTTTTGTGGGTGTGATAATCATGGTATTCTTGTTCTGATATGCGGTGCTTTTTGAAATTTAAAATGCACTGTTTGCAGGCATCATCTTCAGGATTTTGGCCCATGCCACTAGCCAGCCTCTTGTCAGAGCTGAAGTTGTTGTCTCTATTCTCATGTTTGCGACCATTACTGGTATCCTCATGGCACTCTTCTTGAACACTTCTGGTGGTGCCTGGGACAATGCTAAGAAGTACATTGAGACTAGCGCACTTGCTGGTAAGAGCATCTCCAGCTGCGTCCCCAACAAGCCCCCCAAGGCCTTTTTCTATCGCCGGCACCAAAAAATCGGCCCATCCGCGCCCCCAGAAGCCCACTTTTCATCGGTTAGGATCGATTTGGTGCCGGCGGACCCAGGCCGAACCCGGCGCGCTGGGGGGCGCCGAGGGAAACAATTTTGGCGCGAAAGCCTGGCGGGCCCGCCCAGTCAGCGATCTGGCGCGTCGTCGTCCTCATCGCCTCGGTTTCCTGCGGGGAATCAATGCGAAGGCTGCCGCGCTGCCTCGCCGGTCAGCCTTCCAGTGATGCCTCACGGGCGGTGCAGTGAAGGCACGGCGACACGCGTCCCGCCCACTCCCGCCACGCGTACGCATGACGGCCGCCCTCTCGCCGCCCACGCCCGGCTATAAAAGCCGCCCCTCCCTCGCAGGTGAGCGCACACTCCATCGCCACATAAACTATCTTCCCCTCTCACCGTCGACGCCCCCTCTCGACCTCTCACCGCGCGTCTCTCCTCTCCTCTCTCCCCCGCCGACGAGCATGGTCGAGCGCTACCCAGGCAATGGTGCGGCGGCCAACGGCTTCGGCCGCTGCCACCTGCACGAGGACGAGGCACGCCTCCTCTACGAGGCCGACTACCCGGCGCCGCCAGACATGCGGGTGCCGGGCACGTGGAAGCTGAGCACCGGCGGAGTCCCGGTGCCACCACCGCCCACCGGTGCTGCCCGGCGCGGCGAGATAGTGCGCATCCGGTCCTCGATGCCGGAGCAATCACGGAACGAGCCGAGGTACGCCCCCGACAGCAACGCGCTACGGACGACGTACTTCGAACGCCGCCACACCGACCAGCTCGCCTCCTCGAATGGCATCGAGCCCCGCGGCCGCCACAACTCCGAGAGGCGGCGCCAATGGTGGGGCGTCCCCGGCCGCACCCTCGAAGCCGTCCTCGAGCACATCGAGGCCGGCAACACGCCGCGCTTGGAGTACCCGGCACCCCCTGCTACTTCTTGAGCTTGCGTTGGTTTTTTCCTTGAAGAGGAAAGGGTGATGCAGCAAAGTAGAGATAAGTATTTCCCTTAGTTTGAGAACCAAGGTATCAATCCAGTAGGAGACAACGCACAAATCACCGAATACATGCACAAACAATCAAACAACTTGCACCCAACGCGATAAAGGGGTTGTCAATCCCATCACGGTTATTTGCAAAAGTGATATCTGATAGAGATAGATAATCGATAAAGTAAATATTTTTGGTATTTTTGTTTTATAGATCGAAAATTAAAAGATTGCAAAATAGTAGATCTGAAACTTGTATGATGAAAAGTAGAAGATTATATGATGAAAAATAGACCCGGGGGCCATAGGTTTCACTAGAGGCTTCTCTCAAGATAGAAAATAATACGGTGGGTGAACAAATTACTGCCGAGCAATTGATAGAAAAGCGCAAAGTTATAACGATATCTAAGGCAATGATCATGAATATAGGCATCACGTCCGTGTCAAGTAGACCGAAACGATTCTGCATCTACTACTATTACTCCACACATCGACCGCTATCCAGCATGCATCTAGAGTATTAAGTTCATAAAGAACGGAGTAATGCATTAAGTAAGATGACATGATGTAGAGGGATTAACTCAAGCAATATGATGAAAACCCCATCTTTTTATCCTCGATGGCAACAATACAATACGTGCCTTGCTGCCCCTACTGTCACTGGGAAAGGACACCGCAAGATTGAACCCAAAGCTAAGCACTTCTCACATTGCAAGAAAAACGAATATAGTTGGCCAAACCAAACCGATAGTTCGAAGAGAATTACAAAGATATCAAATCATGCATATAAGAATTCAGAGAAGATTCAAATAATATTCCTAGATAAACTGATCATAAATCCACAATTCATCGGATCTCGGCAAACACACCGTAAAAAAGTATTACATCGAATAGATCTCCAAGAACATCGAGGAAAACATGGTATTGAGAATCAAAGAGAGAGAAGAAGCCATCTAGCTACTAGCTATAGACCCGTAGGTCTGTGGTAAACTACTCACGCTTCATCGGAACGGCAATGGTGTTGATGTAGAAGCCCTCCGTGATCGAATCCCCCTCCGGCAGGGTGCCGGAAAAGGTCCCTAGATGGGATCTCATGGGTACAGAAGGTTGCGGCGGTGGAAAAGTCTTTTCGTGGATGCCTCTGTTGGTTTGGGGATATATGGGCATATATAGGTGAAAGAATTAGGTCAGGAGGTGCACGAGGGGCCCACAAGGGTGGGGGGCGCGCCCTAGCCCCTGGACGTGCCCTCCGTCCTTGTGGCCGCCTCGTGGCGCCTCCAACTTCATCTCCAAGTCTCCTGGTTTCCTTCCGGTCCAAGAAAAATCATCGCGAAATTTTATTCCGTTTGGACTCCGTTTGGTATTCCTTTTATGCGAAACTCAAAAACAAGGAAAAAACAGAAACTGGCATTAGGCTCTAGGTTAATAGATTAGTCCCAAAAATAATATAAAATAACATATTAATGCATATAAAACATCCAAAACAGATAATATAATAGCATGGAACAATCAAAAATTATAGATACGTTGGAGACGTATCAAGCATCCCCAAGCTTAATTCCTGCTCGTCCTCGAGTAGGTAAATGATAAAAACAGAATTTTTTATGTGGAATGCTACCTAACATATTTATCCATGTAATTTTCTTTATTGTGGCATGAATGTTCAGATCCGTAAGATTCAAAACAAAAGTTTAATATTGACATAAAAACAATAATACTTCAAGCATACTAACAAGGCAATTATGTCTTCTTAAAATAACATGGCCAAAGAAAGCTTATCCCTACAAAATCATATAGTCTGGCTATGCTCCATCTTCATCACACAAAATATTCAAATCATGCACAACCCCGATGACAAGCCAAGCAATTGCTTCATACTTTTGATGTTCTCAAACTTTTTTAACTTTCGCGCGATACATGAGCGTGAGCCATGGACATAGCACTATAGGTGGAATAGAAGGTGGTTGTGGAGAAGAAAAAAAGAGGGAGATAGTCTCACATCAACTAGGTGTATCAACGGGCTATGGAGATGCCCATCAATAGATATCAATGTGAGTGAGTAGGGATTGCCATGCAACGGATGGACTAGAGCTATAAGTTTATGAAAGCTCAAAAAGAAACTAAGTGGGTGTGCATCCAACTCGCTTGCTCACGAAGACCTAGGGCAATTTGAGGAAGCCCATCATTGAAATATACAAGCCAAGTTCTTTAATGAAAAATTCCCACTAGTATATGAAAGTGACAACATAGGAGACTCTCTATCATGAAGATCACGGTGCTACTTTGAAGCACAAGTGTGGTAAAAGGATAGTAACATTGCCCCTTCTCTCTTTTCTCTCATTTTTTTATTTTTTGTATTTGGGCCTTCTCTCATTTTTTTGCCTTTTTTTTATTTTTCGTCCAGAGTCTCATCCCGACTTGTGGAGGAATCATAGTCTCCATCATCCTTTCCTCACATGGGACAATGCTCTAATAATGAAGATCATCACACTTTTATTTACTTACAACTCAAGAATTACAACTCGATTCTTAGAACAAAATATGACTCTATATGAATGCCTCCGGCGGTGTACCGGGATGTGCAATGAATCAAGAGTGACATGTATGAAAGAATTATGAACGGTGGCTTTGCCACAAATACGATGTCAACTACATGATCATGCAAAGCAATATGACAATGATGAAGCGTGTCATAATAAAATAGAACGGTGGAAAGTTGCATGGAAATATATCTCGGAATGGCTATGGAAATGCCATAATAGGTAGGTATGGTGGCTGGTTTGAGGAAGGTATATGGTAGGTGTATGGTACCGGCGAAAGTTGCGCGGTACAAGAGAGGCTAGCAATGGTGGAAGGGTGAGAGTGCGTATAATCCATGGACTCAACATTAGTCATAAAGAACTCACATACTTATTGCAAAAATCTAGTAGTTATCGAAACAAAGTACTACGCGCATGCTCCTAGGGGGATAGATTGGTAGGAAAAGACCATCGCTCGTCCCCGACCGCCACTCATAAGGAAGACAATCAATAAATAAATCATGCTCCGACTTCATCACATAACGGTTCACCATATGTGCATGCTACGGGAATCACAAACCTCAACACAAGTATTTCTCAAATTCACAATTACTCACTAGCATGACTCTAATATCACCATCTTTATATCTCAAAACAATCATAAGGAATCAAACTTCTCATAGTATTCAATGCACTTTATATGAAAGTTTTTATTATATCCCTCTTGGATGCCTATCATATTAGGACTAAATTTATAACCAAAGCAAATTACCATGCTGTTTAAAGACTCTCAAAATAATATAAGTGAAGCATGAGAGTTCAATAATTTTATAAAATAAAGCCACCGCCGTGCTCTAAAAGGATATAAGTGAAGCACTAGAGCAAAATTGCCTAGCTCAAAAGATATAAGTGAAGCACAAAGAGTATTCTAATAAATCACGATTCATATGTGTCCCTCTCAAAAGGTGTGTACAGCAAGGATGATTGTGTCAAACTAAAAAGCAAAGACTCAAATCATACAAGACGCTCCAAGCAAAACACATATCATGTGGTGAATAAAAATATAGCCTCAAGTAAAGTTACCGATAGATGAAGACGAAAGAGGGGATGCCTTCCGGGACATCCCCAAGCTTAGGCTCTTGGTTGTCCTTGAATATTATCTTGGGGTGCCTTGGGCATCCCCAAACTTAGGCTCTTGCCACTCCTTATTTCATAGTCCATCAAATCCTTACCCAAAACTTAAAAACTTCACAACACAAAACTCAACAGAAAATCTCATTAGCTCCGGTAGTATAAGAAAATAAATCACCACTTTTGGTACTGTTGTAAACTCATTCTTTATTTATTTTGGTGTAATATCTACTGTATTTCAATTTTTCCATGGTTCATACCCCCCGATACTACCCATAGATTCATCAAAATAAGCAAACAACACAAAGAAAACAGAATCTATCAAAAACAGAACAGTCTCTGAAGATCTGAATTTTTCTAATACTTCTGTAACTCCGAAATTTCTGAAAAATTAGGAAAACAACGGAAATTTGTATATCAATCTCGTATAAAAAAATTCAGGGTTTTTCAATGCTCCAGTGAATTATTAAAATTATGTGACTGGACGGAAAAGTTTCTGTTTTTCAGCAAGATCAAATCAACTATCACTGTAAGCCATCCTAAAGGTCTTACTTGGCACAAACACTAATTAAAACACAAAACCACATCTAACCAGAGGCTAGATGAATTATTTATTGCAAAACAGGAAATAAAAATATTGGGTTGTCTCCCAACAAACGCTTTTCTTTAAAGCCTTTTAGCTAGGCATTGAGATTTCAATGATGCTCACATGAAAGACAAGAATTGAAGCACAAAGAGAGCATCATATAGCATGTGAAAAACACATCTAAGTCTAACATACTTCCTATGCATAGGCATCTTATAGGCAAACAAATTGTCAAGGTAAGCAAAAACTAGCATATGCAAGGAAGAAAGAAACAATAGGAATCTCAACATAACGAGAGGTAATCTAGTAACATGAAAATTTCAACCATCATATTTTTCTCTCTCATAATAATTACATGTAGGATCATAATCAAATTCAACAAAATAACTATCACATAAAATATTCTCAACATGATCCACATGCGTGCAAAGTTGACACTCTTCCAAAATAGTGGGGTTACCATAAAATAAAGTCACGACCTCTCCAAACCCACTTTTATCAAAAATTTCATAAGATTGAACATTCTCCAAATATGTGAGATCTAAAGTTGACACTCTTCCAAACCCACTTTCAATATTATTGCAAACATTATTATCAATCTCAAATTCATCACGGGGCTTAAATAAATTTTCAAGATCATAAAAATAATCACCCAAATCATGATCATTGCAACAAGTAGTGGACCCAGCAAAACAAGCATCCTAAAGTTTAGGGTTTTGCATATAATTAGCACAACTGACATTAATAGGATTTATAGAAGAACCATTGCAATCATGCTTTTCATCCAAGGAGATATCGTGAATCACTTCATAGATTTCTTCTTTTAACACTTCATCACAATTTTCAGATTCACGAATTTCAAGCAAAACCTCATAAAGATAATCTAGTGCACTCAAATCACTAGAAATTGGTTCATCATAATTGGATCTCTTAAAAATATTAGCAAGTGGATGAGGATCCATAAACTTTCAGCAAGCAAAGATGCAAGCAAAAAGAAGGCACATGGTAACAGAAGCAAACAAAAGATCGAACCGAAAGAAGGCGAAAAAAAGGCAAATCTTTTCGAAAATCATTTTAGAAGTGGGGGAGAGGAAAAAGAGAGGCGAATGGCGAATAATGTAATGCAAGTGATGAGAGTTTATGATGGGTACTTGGTATGCCTTGACTTGGCGTAGATCTCCCCGGCAACGGCGCCAGAAATTCTTCCTGCTACTTCTTGAGCTTGCGTTGGTTTTTCCCTTGAAGAGGAGAGGGTGATGCAGCAAAGTAGAGATAAGTATTTCCCTCAGTTTGAGAACCAAGGTATCAATACAGTAGGAGACAACACACAAATCACCGAATACCTGCAAAAACAATCAAACAACTTGCACCCAACGCGATAAAGGGGTTGTCAATCCCTTCACGGTTATTTGCAAAAGTGAGATCTGATAGAGATAGATAATCGATAAAGTAAATATTTTTGGTATTTTTGTTTTATAGATCGGAAAGTAAAAGATTGCAAAATAGTAGATCGGAAACTTGTATGATGAAAAGTAGAAAATTATATGATGGAAAATAGACCCGGGGGCCATAGGTTTCACTAGAGGCTTCTCTCAATATAGAAACTAATACGGTGGGTGAACAAATTACTGCCGAGCAATTGATAGAAAAGCGCAAAGTTATAACGATATCTAAGGCAATGATCATGAATATAGGCATCAGGTCCGTGTCAAGTAGACCGAAACGATTCTGCATCTACTACTATTACTCCACACATCGACCGCTATCTAGCCTGCATCTAGAGTATTAAGTTCATAAAGAACAGAGTAATGCATTAAGTAAGATGACATGATGTAGAGGAATTAACTCAAGCAATATGATGAAAACCCCATCTTTTTATCCTCGATGGCAACAATACAATACGTGCCTTGCTGCCCCTATTGTCACTGGGAAAGGACACCGCAAGATTGAACCCAAAGCTAAGCAGTTCTACCATTGCAAGAAAAACCAATCTAGTTGGCCAAACCAAACCGATAGTTCGAAGAGAATTACAAAGATATCAAATCATGCATATAAGAATTCAGAGAAGATTCAAATAATATTCATAGATAAACTGATCATAAATCCACAATTCATCGGATCTCGGCAAACACACCGCAAAAAAGTATTATATTGAATACATCTCCAAGAACATCAAGGAAAACATGGTATTGAGAATGAAAGAGAGAGAAGAAGCGATCTAGCTACTAGCTATGGACCCGTAGGTCTGTGGTAAACTACTCACGCTTCATCGGAAGGGCAATGGTGTTGATGTAGAAGCCCTCCGTGATCGAAACCCCCTCCGACAGGGTGCCGAAAAAGGTCCCTAGATGGGATCTCACGGGTACAGAAGGTTGCGGCGGTGGAAAAGTCTTTTCGTGGATGCCTCTGTTGGTTTGGGGATATATAGGTATATATAGGCGAAAGAATTAGGTCAGGAGGTGCACGAGGGGCCCACAAGGGTGGGGGGGCGCACCCTACCCCCCTGGGCGCGCCCTCCGTCCTTGTGGCCGCCTCGTGGCTCCTTCGACTTCATCTCCAAGTCTCCTGGTTTCCTTCTGGTCCAAGAAAAATCATCGCAAAAGTTTTATTCCGTTTGGACTTCGTTTGGTATTCCTTTTCTGCGAAACTCAAAAACAAGGAAAAAATAGAAACTGGCACTGGGCTCTAGGTTAATAGGTTAGTCCCAAAAATAATATAAAATAGCATATTAATGCATATAAAACATCCAAAACAGATAATATAATAGCATAGAACAATCAAAAATTATAGATACGTTGGAGACGTATCACCCCCCCCCCCCCACCACCACCACCTTCTCTCGCCGTCGTGGGAGCTCTTGGACGCCGCGACAAATGGAGACGGCGACCTCCTCGTCGTCGGGCTCCCTGTCCTCCGGATCGTCGGCCCTCTGCCCCTTCAAACCGGAGCCACAGGAGACGCCGCTTCGGCCCGCGCCCGCGATGGCGCCCTCATCATCAACGAGGGCGGCCGTAGCGCCTTGCTACTTCTTGAGCTTGCGTTGGTTTTTCCCTTGAAGAGGAAAGGGTGATGCAGCAAAGTAGAGATAAGTATTTCCCTCAGTTTGAGAACCAAGGTATCAATCTAGTAGGAGACAACGCACAAATCACCGAATACCTGCACAAACAATCAAACAACTTGCACCCAACGCGATAAAGGGGTTGTCAATCCCTTCATGGTTATTTGCAAAAGTGAGATCTGATAGAGATAGATAAACGATAAAGTAAATATTTTTGGTATTTTTGTTTTATAGATCGGAAAGTAAAAGATTGCAAAATAGTAGAACGGGAACTAATATGATGGAAAATAGAAGATTATATGATGGAAAATAGACCCGGGGGCCATAGGTTTCACTATAGGCTTCTCTCAAGATAGAAAATATTACGGTGGGTGAACAAATTACTGCCGAGCAATTGATAGAAAAGCGCAAAGTTATGACGATATCTAAGGCAATGATCATGAATATAGGCATCACGTCCGTGTCAAGTAGACCGAAACGATTCTGCATCTAGTACTATTACTCCACACATCGACCGCTATCCAGCATGCATCTAGAGTATTAAGTTCATAAAAAACGGAGTAACGCATTAAGCAAGATGACATGATGTAGAGGAATTAACTCAAGCAATATGATGAAAACCCCATCTTTTTATCCTCGATGGCAATAATACAATACGTGCCTTGCGGCCCCTACTGTCACTGGGAAAGGACACCGCAAGATTGAACCCAAAGCTAGGCACTTCTCCCATTGCAAGAAAAACCAATCTAGTTGGCCAAACCAAACCGATAGTTCGAAGAGAATTACAAAAATATCAAATCATGCATAAAATAATTTAGAGAAGATTCAAATAGTATTCATAGATAAGCTGATCATAAATCCACAATTCATCGGATCTCGGCAAACACACCGCAAAAAAGTATTAAAGCGAATATATCTCCAAGAACATCGAGGAGAATGTGGTATTGAGAATCAAAGAGAGAGAAAAAAATCATCTAGCTACTAGCTATGGACTTGTAGGTCTGTGGTAAACTACTCACGCTTCATCGAAAGGGCAATGGTGTTGATGTAGAAGCCCTCCGTGATCGTATCCCCCTCCGGCAGGACACCGGAAAAGGCCCCTAGATGGGATCTCACGGGTACAGAAGGTTGCGGCGGTGGAAAAGTATTTTCGTGGATGCCTCTGGTGGTTTGGGCATATAAGAGTGTATATAGGCAAAAGAATTAGGTCAGGGGGTGCACAAGGGGCCCACAAGGGTGGGGGGCGCGCCCTACCCCCTTGACGCGCCCTCTGTCCTTGTGGCCGCCTCGTGGCTCCTCCGACTTCATCTCCAAGTCTCCTGGTTTCCTTCTGGTCCAAGAAAGATCATCGTGAAAGTTTTATTCCGTTTGGACTCCGTTAGGTATTCCTTTTCTGCAAAACTCAAAAACAGGAAAAAAAAAACAGGAACTGGCACTGGGCCCTAGGTTAATAAGTTAGTCCCAAAAATAATATAAAATAGCATATTAATGCATATAAAACATCCAAAACAGATAATATAATAGCATGGAAAAATAAAAAAATATAGATACGTTGGAGACGTATCAAGCATCCCCAAGCTTAATTCCTGCTCGTCCTCGAGTAGGTAAATGATAAAAATAGAATTTTTGATGTGGAATGCTACCTAACATATTTATCCATGTAATTTGTTTATTGTGGCATGAATGTTCAGATCCATATGATTCAAAACAAAAGTTTAATATTGACATAAAAACAATAATACTTCAAGCATACAAACAAGGCAATTATGTCTTCTCAAAATAACATGGCCAAAGAAAGCTTATCCCTACAAAATCATATAGTCTGGCTATGCTCCATCTTCATCACACAAAGTATTTAAATCATGCACAACCCCGATGACAAGCCAAGCAATTGTTTCATACTTTTGATGTTCTTAAACTTTTTCAACTTTCACGCAATACATGAGCGTGAGCCATGGACATAGCACTATAGGTGGAATAGAAGGTGGTTGTGGAGAAGACAAAAAGAAGGAGATAGTCTCACATTAACTAGGCGTATCAACGGGCTATGGAGATGCCCATCGATATATATCAATGTGAGTGAGTAGGGATTGCCATGCAACGGATGCACTAGAGCTATAAGTTTATGAAAGCTCAAAAAAAAAGAAACTAAGTGGGTGTGTATCCAACTCGCTTGCTCACGAAGACCTAGGGCAATTTGAGGAAGCCCATCATTGGAATATACAAGCCAAGTTCTATAATGAAAATTCGACTAGTATATGAAAGTGACAACATAGGAGACTCTCTATCATGAAGATCATGGTGCTACTTTGAAGCACAAGTGTGGTAAAAGGATAGTAACATTGCCCCTTCTCTCTTTTCTCCCATTTTTTTTCTTTTTCTTCTTTTTTTATTTGGGCCTTCTCTCATTTTTTTTGGCCTCTTTTTTGTTTTTTTTCGTCCGGAGTCTCATCCCGACTTGTGGGGGAATCATAGTCTCCATCATCCTTCTCCTCACATGGGACAATGCTCTAATAATGAAGATCATCACACTTTTATTTACTTACAACTCAAGAATTACAACTCAATACTTAGAACAAAATATGACTCTATATGAATGCCTCCGGCGGTGTACCAGGATGTGCAATGAATCAAGAGTGACATGTATGAAAGAATTATGAACGGTGGCTTTGCCACAAATACGATGTCAACTACATGATCATGCAAAGCAATATGACAATGATGGAAGTTGCGCGGCACTAGAGAGGCTAGCAATGGTGGAAGGGTGAGAGTATGTATAATCCATGGATTCAACATTAGTCATAAAGAACTCACATACTTATTGCAAAAATCTATTAGTTATCGAAACAAAGTACTACACACATGCTCCTAGGGGGATAGATTGGTAGGAAAAGACCACCGCTTGTCCCCGACCGCCACTCATAAGGAAGACAATAAATAAATAAATCATGCTCCGACTTCATCACATAACGGTTCACCATACGTGCATGCTACGGGAATCACAAACCTTAACACAATTATTTCTCAAATCCACAATTACTCACTAGCATGACTCTAATATCACCATCTTTATATCTCAAAACAATCATAAGGAATCAAACTTCTCATAATATTCAATGCACTTTATATGAAAGTTTTTATTGTATCCCTCTTGGATGCCTATCATATTAGGACTAAATTTATAACCAAAGCAAATTACCATGCTGTTTAAATACTCTCAAAATAATATAAGTGAAGCATGAGAGTTCAATAATTTCTATAAAATAAAGTCACCGCCGTGCTCTAAAAAGATATAAGTGAAGCACTAGAACAAAATTGCCTAGCTCAAAAGATATAAGTGAAGCACATAGAGTATTCTAATAAATCACAATTCATGCGTGTCCCTCTCAAAATGTGTGTACAGCAAGGATGATTGTGGCAAACTAAAAAGCAAAGACTCAAATCATACAAGACGCTCCAAGCAAAACACATATCATGTGGTGAATAAAAATATAGTCTCAAGTAAAGTTACCGATAGACGAAGACGAAAGAGGGGATGCCTTCCGGGGATCCCCAAGCTTAGGCTCTTGGTTGTCCTTGAATACTAACTTGGGGTGCCTTGGGCATCCCCAAGCTTAGGCTCTTGCCACTCCTTATTCCATAGTCCATCAAATCCTTACCCAAAACTTGAAAACTTCACAACACAAAACTCAACAGAAAATCTCATAAGCTCCGTTAGTATAAGAAAATAAATCACCACTTTGGCACTGCTGTGAACTCATTCTTTATTTATATTGGTGTAATATCTACTGTATTCCAACTTTTCTATGGTTCATACCCCCCTATACTACCCATAGATTCATCAAAATAAGCAAACAACACATAGAAAACAGAATCTGTCAAAAACAGAATAGTCTGTAGTAATGAGAGAACTTAGAATACTTCTGTACCTACAAAAATTCTAAAAAAATTAGGAAAACCTGGGAAATTTGTGTACTAATCTTGTGCAAAAAGAATCAGATCAAAATCACGCTTCTGTGAATTATAAAAATTATTTTCCTGGGCACAAATGTTTCTGTTTTTCAGCAAGATCAAAACAACTATCACCGTAAGCCATCCCAAAGGTCTTACTTGGCACAAACACTAATTGAAACACAAAACCACATCTAACCAGAGGCTAGATGAATTATTTATTGAAAAACAGGAAGGAAAAATATAGGGTTGTCTCCCAACAAGCGCTTCTCTTTAAAGCCTTTTAGCTAGGCATTGATAATTTTGATGATGCTCATATGAAAGATAGCAATTGAAACACGAAAAGAGCATCATGTAGCATGTGAAAAACACATCTAAGTTTAACATACTTCTTATGCATAGGCATCTTATAGGCAAACAAATTATTAAGGAAAGAAAAAACTAGCATATGCAAGGAAGAAGAAAGAAACAATAGCAATCTCAACATAACGAGAGGCAATTTAGTGACATGAAAATTTCTACATTCATATTTTCCTATCTCATAATAATTACATGTAGGATCATAATCAAATTCAACAATATAGCTATCACATAAAATATTCTCTACATGATCCACATGCATGCAAAGTTGACACTCTTCCAAAATAGTGGGATTATCATTAACTAAAGTCATGACCTCTCCAAACCCACTTTTATCAAAAATTTCATAAGATTGAATATTCTCCAAATATGTGGGATCTAAAGTTGACACTCTTCCAAACCAACTTTCAATAAACATTATTATCAATCTCATATTCGTCATGGGGCTTAAATAAATTTTCAAGATCATAACAAGAATCACCCCAATGATGATCATTGCAACAAGTAGTAGACATAGCAAAATTAGCATCCCCAAGCTTAGGGTTTTGCATATTTTTAGCAAAATTGACATTAATAGAATTTATAATAACATCATTGCAATCATGCTTTTCATTCAAAGATCTATCGTGAATCACTTTATAATTTCCTTCTTTCAACACTTCATCAAAATTTTCAGATTCACGAATTTCAATCAAAGCTTCATAAAGATAATCTAGTGCACTCAAATCACTAGAAATTGGTTCATCATAATTGGATCTCTTAAAAAGATTAGCAAGTGGATAAGGATCCATAAACTTTTAGCAAGCGAAGATGCAAGCAAAAAGAAGGCACATGGTAACACAAGCAAACAAAAGATCTAACGAGAAAAAGGCAAACGAAAAAGAGGGCGAATAAAAAGGCAAATCTTTTCGAAAATCATTTTAGAAGTGGGGGAGAGGAAAACGAGAGGCAAATGGGTACTTGGTATGTCTTGACTTGGTGTAGATCTCCCCGGCAACGGCGCCAGAAATTCTTCCTGCTACTTCTTGAGCTTGCGTTGGTTTTTCCCTTGAAGAGAAAAGGGTGATGCAGCAAAGTAGAGATAAGTATTTCCCTCAGTTTGAGAACCAAGGTATCAATCCAGTAGGAGACAACACACAAATCACCGAATACCTGCACAAGCAATCAAACAACTTGCACCCAACGCGATAAAGGGGTTGTCAATCCCTTCACGGTTATTTGCAAAAGTGAGATCTGATAGAGATAGATAAACGATAAAGTAAATATTTTTGGTATTTTTGTTTTATAGATCAGAAAGTAAAAGATTGCAAAATAGTAGATCGGAAACTAATATGATGGAAAATAGAAGATTATATGGTGGAAAGTAGATCCGGGGCCATAGGTTTCACTAGAGGCTTCTCTCAAGATAGAAAATATTACGGTGGGTGAACAAATTACTGCCGAGCAATTGATAGAAAAGCGCAAAGTTATGACGATATCTAAGGCAATGATCATGAATATATGCATCACGTCCGTATCAAGTAGACCGAAACGATTCTGCATCTACTACTATTACTCCACACATCGACCGCTATCCAGCATGCATCTAGAGTATTAAGTTCATAAAGAACGGAGTAACGCATTAAGCAAGATGACATGATGTAGAGGAATTAACTCCAGCAATATGATGAAAACCCCATCTTTTTATCCTCGATGGCAACAATACAATACATGCCTTGCTGCCCCTACTGTCACTGGGAAAGGACACCGCAAGATTGAACCCAAAGCTAAGCACTTCTCCCATTGCAAGAAAAACCAATCTAGTTGGCCAAACCAAACCGATAGTTCGAAGAGAATTACAAAGATATCAAATCATGCATAAAAGAATTCAAAGAAGATTCAAATAGTATTCATAGATAAACTGATCATAAATCCACAATTCATCAGATCTCGGCAAACACACCGCAAAAAAGTATTACATCGAATAGATCTCCAAGAACATCGAGGAGAACGTGGTATTGAGAATCAAAGAGAGAGAAAAAGCCATCTAGCTACTAGATATGGACCCGTAGGTCTGTGGTAAACTACTCACGCTTCATCGGAAGGGCAATGATGTTGATGTAGAAGCCCTCCGTGATCGAATCCCCCTCTGGCAGGACGCCGAAAAAGGCCCCTAGATGGGATCTCACGGGTACAGAAGGTTGCGGCGGTGGAAAAGTCTTTTCGTGGATGCCTCTGTTGGTTTGGGCATATAAGAGTATATATAGGCGAAAGAATTAGGTCAGGGGGTGCACGAGGGGCCCACAAGTGTGGGGGGCGCGCCCTCCGTCCTTGTGGCCGCCTCGTGCCTCCTCCGACTTCATCTCCAAGTCTCCTGGTTTTCTTCTGGTCCAAGAAAGATTATCGCGAAAGTTTTGTTCCGTTTGGACTCCATTTGGTATTCCTTTTCTGCGAAACTCAAAAACAGGGAAAAAACAGGAACTAGCACTGGGTCCTAGGTTAATAGGTTAGTCCAAAAAATAATATAAAATAGCATATTAATGCATATAAAACATCCAAAACAGATAATATAATAGCATGGAACAATAAAAAATTATAGATACGTTGGAGACGTATCACCCCTCTCCTCCCTCTTCCCGCCTCGTCAGGCCGAAAACCGAGCCGGGGCTTCTCCCCGTGAAGAAGGAGCACGAGGACATGGCCGCCGCCGACGAGACCGCCCTCAAATGGGCGAGGGAGGACTACGTCCGCGAGGAGATGGAGCGCCAGCGCCGTGTCCTCGAGGAGTTCGCCGCTCAGCGCCGCGGACGCGAGGAGGGCGGCATCGTCATCCTCGACGACAGCGACGAGGAGGTGCCCGGGCCGTCCAACCCCCCACACATCGGCGACGCTGGTCAGGGGTGCAGCAGGGACGGCGGCGGCACGCAAGACGGCGGCGGCGGCGACTACACCAAGATGTACAGGCTGTTCGGCATGTAGGAGGCGGGCGGCGGCGGCTTTAGTAGTAGTATTTAGTTGTTTTTTAATTTATGTTTTCAGTTTTCGTACAAATATCCATGAAATCGTCTATTTTGGCCAAATTTGTGTTGCATTTGGCCGAATTTCGGCCGAGTTTAGTTTTCAAAAGACGGCGTCTAGGGCGGCCTTGGGACAGCGATTGAGAAATCGACCGCCCTCATGCCGATTTTTTCGCCGGCGCGCCCCAGGGCGTTGCTATTTCAAGCCCCTGTGAGGCCGAACGAGTGGAGATGCTCTAAAGGCAGCGAGCCTCACGAGGCTGCAATTACTGGTGATACGTAAGTTCCAAACTTGCATGCTGCTGCTGCTTTGGTTTCTTGAACTCAGTTTGTACTAGCGATCAACATACACTATATAGCAATATCATTTTTCATACGCTGTTGCTGCTATATGGTCTCGCAGACCATTCACGGGTATGTCGTGCTGCAGGGTTGGAGACACGACAGGGCCTTCAATTCATGTTCTTATTAAGATGCTCGCCACGATCACATTAGTCATGGCGCCAATATTTTTGTGATTGACCATACATGAAGCTTGCCATTAACCCCACAGAGAAGTATCTTAGATGAGGTACTTATGATTCACCTTTAGTATTAATTTGCCATACTGGAAGAGAGAATCAGTGTTGCCCATGTTGATGGTGCCTCGTGTATCACTGTTACTATTGGACAAAGGATACAAAGCTGGAGAATATTCTGTGACATAGTACTACTAGGTTAGTAGATTAGAATGGACTTAAAAAATCCATGACTGGGTAACACTAGCCTCTCAAAAATTTCTCCCTGAACTTTCATATTTACTTCATCCAAATGACATCCCCTAAATACAGCACGATCTGTATTCAATTGAAGTATCAGTTGATAGTCAATGCTGTTTTCAAAGTAGGCTATCAGCCAAACGCGGTTCCAATGTGGGCACTTGAACTTTAGCCACCCACAGTTGTGTCGGATGCGGTTTGAAGCAGGGGAGATCAGTTCACAACATTGCAGTAATCAAACAGAAGGGAATACTTTTTGGAACTGAACCAACTTCATGGTACTCTTAGGTCAGTTTATCTGGGTTTGGCGTGAGATAAACAGATGATGCAAGAAGAACACCATACTGTTGATTTGTAGTTTTGGGACATGCCTGGGGCCATATTTTTGTGTCATATAGTTCTCTATGTGCCAGTGTGCCAAATGAGTTTTGTTCCTCGCCCCACAGGCAGCATTGTAGCTAGGTGCACCAAAA
Organism: Thinopyrum elongatum; assembly: GCA_011799875.1. NCBI lineage: Eukaryota > Viridiplantae > Streptophyta > Magnoliopsida > Poales > Poaceae > Thinopyrum > Thinopyrum elongatum. The sequence continues at coordinate 401,812,760 of CM022299.1, read as the reverse complement.
CCAGAGATCTTCATTTTAAACGAATTTGCCATCTTATATGATCTGGAGTAGCAGTGGAATTTGGTTGAGTTAAACTTCAGCAGTACACAAATATTCTGAAGAAACGAAGAAATACCAGTCCATACAAATTACACCGTCTAATGTTTCATGAAAAACAATGCCTAATGCTATGGAGGCGGCACACAGAAAAACAGTGCAAAATATCTACAAACTGCAGAGAGCACGACATCCATGTCGTTTACTAAGACTTGAGTACCAAATTGCCATCAGGAGGGATGTCATGTAGTTTTAATCTCACAGCATTAGCACAAAAGTGCCAACGAATTGCTCAAAGCCCTTGCGCAATAACCCAAACATCACTTGGCAACGGAAGATTTTGTGAAAGTAAACGAGGGCAAAAAGGCACTAGATTGTTAATTCCAAAACAGAGAAAAAAGAACTCGGAACGGCACGATTTTCTTGCTTAACCGCATACAACCATCATCAAAACGAAGGGGGGAAAGACGAACGAGGTGCTGCCATCAGAAGGGATGGTAAATTAACTTGTGATCTCATCGTGTCAGGCAAAAAACCATGCCATGAACTGCTCAAAGCCCTTGCGCAATAACCCAAACATCACTTGGCAGCAAGAAGAAGAAGAAGAAGCATCACTTTGCAGCAAGAAGAAGCGCATCCTTTACGGGAAGCAAGCAAGAAACGAGAAACGCGCACGAGATCTGCGAAGAAAAGACCAGCAAAATGCATCGGGATGCGGCGCAGATCGCCATCTGCGATGGCGGCTAGGGTTTGACAAAACAGCGGGCGGCGGCGTCGCCTCCGGAAGGAGGCGCAGGTCTTTATACAGGAAGGAAAAGACGCCCGAGCCCGACACATTATAACTGGAAACTACCCATCTCATTCCGTAAACCCAATAAGTAGACGAGTTAATTGCACCAATGGTACATTAATTTGTCCCCGATGCTCACTTTAGTCCACAATCTCGCAGACACGAAAAGTGACTACATCAACTTGTTAAGCGCGCTCAGTTTAGTAAAAAAACAGCTTAGAGGACGGCTGGAGCCGCCGCGTGGCACTCTGAGTCAGCAGGTATTTTTTCTAAACCCCCCTGTATATTCTCGCATGTCGCGTGGTGTTCTCTCATTGCTAGATTTGCACTTAGCCCCCCCCCCCCCCCCCCCCCCCGAGACCAGTCGAAGATCACAATTCCCTTTTCGCTCTCTGTCAAACCCTAGGCCGGCGATTTCTGGTTGACGGCGCCGCCTCGTCCGCCGGACTAGCGGCGGCGGCTTGGGTGGTGTCGGCATCGAGCTGTCGCGGGCTTCACCGATAGCCGTAGACCAGTTCTCGTTGGTGATGGCTCGCGGCAAAGCACCAATGCTCGGGCCAGGTCGGGCGGCGGCTGGCAATGGAGCGCTCGATGACGGCGAGTGGAAGGTGACCGCGATTGCATACTGGGGCGACATTGTGAAGGTGAAATTTTATTTTTTCTCAGTCACTAGCTAGTCAGTTGCATGTCTTGTCTTCTGGGTGCGATTTGAGCTACTCATTTGCACTGAAATTATTTTAGGAGGATGATGCGAATATGCAGAAGATGTTTAATGCGATGCCTAGCTACAAATTTGATCCTAAATTCAATGGTTTGGAGACGAACTCAAAAGAGACTTGTGGTTACTGGAAAACACCTGCTCGGCGTGTGTGTAGTGATATTCAAGACATGGGCAGAAGGTTTCTTGGTTGCCCATATGAGGTAATTGTAGTATTTGTTATTTTGAAACTTGTTGTTAGTTAGAATTGTTAATATGATGAAATTTGAATTGACTACAGGACCATAGAGCATGTGGTTATGTGAAATGGTTGGACAATGACTGGACTGAAAGGGCTAGAGCAGTCATCAGTGATCTTGCAAGTGACAAGATGCAGCTACTGAAAAAGGAGAAAGATATGGAGAGCAAGATCCAGAAATTAGAATTTGAGAAGAAGATAATGAAGAAGATGCACAAGGAAGAACTGAAGAGGAGGGACAAGAAGGAGCTTTATTTGGCTTTTGTAGTGTTTTTTGTTGTTTTCATGTATGCAATGGGTTTCAGAATGTAAGGTTTGATTGTACTGTCAGTTGTTCAGACAAGTCAAGTTTGGAAGTAATGCAATGCTCCTGTCTATTTTAAACATGTCTTGCCTTGCTGAATTGTAGTATTGCATTTTGATAGAAATAAATTGAGCTATAATCATGAGAAGATCAAGTTTGCTACACAATGAGAAGATCCAGAAGAGTGGCATATGTCATTGAAACTGATAAATAGGTTCACACTTGCTGGCATTAAGTTTACTACAATGATAAATAGTTTCACACATCCTGGCATGAAAACTGATCTTTTCAAGATCATCTACAGTGATCTGGGACAATGATCTTAGGAAGATCTGTTTGAAACCAAAATGGGACAGTTGGGTGCATATTACAAAAGGTGTGTGTCACATATCAAGCTAACCTAATCAATGACCTGGGATTGCTGTAACACCCCCAGTGGTTAGCCACAGTAATCCCATTTTCAATAATGCCAAGTCAGCATGTTTAACAGTGCATGATCATCATTTGCATCATAATGCATTTCAACTCCTAACTCAAAATTCAAATTTAGATGAAAGTGAAATATAAAAGTGGTCCAACATAAAAACTAAATTGTTCATTAAATAGCAAATAAATCAGAGACAATTCTAAAATTGAAACCAACATTATTAAAATTGGATAAGTGACTCGAACAACTTAAAACAGTGGCTGAAAATAACATTTAGTAACCTTTTAATTTATTTAAAACAAATATGAAAAGATATTTACCCCAAACTAGTTTTTGGTGTTAGGGTATAAAGCACTGGTATTTATGGACTAGGTCTCCTTTTTTACAAAATTCGGTTTGGGGCCTAACTATTTACTAAACAGAGATATATGAATTAAGAAAAAGAAAAAGACAGAAGAAAACAGAAAAAAAAAGAAAAAGGGAGAAAACCCCCCGGCCCAGCTGGGCCACAGCCCGCCGCCAGGCCCACCCCATCCCCATAACCCCCCACTCCCCCTGGCCCCCTCCACCGACACACACACACGCCACACACACTCCCCCCCCCCCCCTGATCCGATCCAGAACTGGATCGAGATCGTGAGAGGAGGCCCGTCGCCGCTCGCCGCCCGGTGCTGCCCCGGCCTCGTCGCCGACCACCGCCACCTCGCCGGATCACCGCACCGCAGTCCCGTCCCCGTCGCCACGCCGGACGTCCTCATCATCGCCCCAACGCGCCTCGACGCCGGCGCCCATCCCCGACGCCCTTCGCCGTCGCCGTTGCCTCCTCGCCTCCTCCTCGTCGCGCCGGACCTCGCCACGCCGACCCCGACTCCTCCCCGAGCCTACCTCGCTCAACTACAGGGATCGGTGAGCCCTCTTCCCTTCCCCTCTCCCTCCCGGGCGGATTCGCCGCCGCGCCCCTCAGCTCCCCGCTCGCCGCGCCCCCGTGCTCGCCATTGCCTCGCACGCGCGGCCGCACGCGCTCCGGGCCATCCTGACCGCGTGCCCCACGCCCGGCCCCGCATCTGCCGCGCCCGAGCCGCGCCTCGTCCGCACACGGCCTCGCCGCTGCCGGTCGTGCTCGCCCGCCTATGCCGCTTGCGCGTGCTGCTGCTGCTCCGCCTGCGGCCAGAAGGAAGCATCTCCATGGGCCATCAAACAGAGGATGTCATTGGGTTTTGTGTTGACTTCATTCCTGACCTTAAGAAGATTGGTCTCCCTCAATCGCGATATGAGGGGAGACTGACTGGAAAAGGCACGCTAGGAGGGGACTCAATAATATGCAGGGACGGGCATTCTTGGTCTCAAGCACACTACACAGTTCTACAGAACTCTACCTTGGTGACCCCGTATGTCGATGAACACAAGAACATTCTGCGCTCCAAACACCCGGAGCAGTGTGACGACTGGATTACATGTGAACACATCAGGACTTTCGGCAGTTGGTTGGAAACACGTCTCAGAGGTGACAACACTGTTTCTGCATGAGCTGTACTCGTTGTACAGGGGACCATCTTCGAATGATGACTTACAAAGGATACGGATAAATGGGAATACATTTTACACGATCGCCCAAGATCAAAAGAGCACCAACCAAAACAGCGGTGTCCGCTTTGATGATGCAGCCAAGAGGGGAAAGGACACATATTATGGTTACATAGTGGACATATGGGAACTTGACTACGGACATGATTTTAAGGTCCCTTTGTTTAAGTGCAAAATGGGTCAATCTGCAGGAGGCGGGGTACAGGTAGAGCCACATTACGGAATGACAACAGTGGATCTAAACAATCTGGGTACACAGACGAACCATTCGTCCTAGCCAATGATGTGGCGCAGGTTTCTATGTGAAGGACATGTCTACCAACCGAGAAGAAAAAGAAAGGTAAGGAAGCGAATACCATAATCGATGAGCCAAAGCGCCACATAGTTCTTCAGGGAAAAGAGACATCGTGGGAGTGGAGGGTAAGACAGACATGTCTGAAGATTATGAAAAAGTTTCATGAAATTCCTCCCTCAAAGTCAAGGCTGACCCAAGCACCCTGTAAGCGATGAAGATATCCATGGTTACGGCGTAATAAGCAAAGGACACAAGCAAAGAAAAAGTGAAGACAGATGAAGTCAGGAAAGGGTTGAAAAATTGATGATATGGCTTTGAATGGTTTCATTTGAGCACACAAAAAGTCTGGAGTTCAAATAGTTCAAAAAAATGAAATCCTTGTAACAAGATGAGTTTTTGTCCGAAAACCGTGATACTTCGAAAGAGATTGTCCATTTTGTACACGAAGTGCATTCAGTTTTTGCCGTAACCCTCTCAACTTTTTAGCACATGCTATGTGGGTGAAATGATGATATCATGCCAATTTTCACCCTTCAGAGTTCATGTGAAGTGCTTTTCAATTTCAGGGTCATTTAGCTCAAAAAAATTAGTAAATGCATGAAAAATAAAAAGATGAAGTCAGAAGGGTTGAAAATTGATGATGTGGCTTTGAATGGTTCATTTTGAACACACAAAAAGTCTGGAGTTCAAATAAGTTCAAAAAATGAAATCCCTTGTAACAATGAGTTTTCGTCCAAAAACCTGATACTTCGAAAGAGATTGTCCATTTTGTACACGAAGTGCATCCAGTTTTTGCCGTAACCCTCTCAACTTTTTAGCACATGCTATGTGGGTGAAATGATGATACCATGCCAATTTTCAAACCTTCAGAGTCATCTGAAGTGCTCTTTTCAATTCAGGGTCATTTAGCTCAAAAAAATCAGTAAATGCATGAAAAAAAACAGATGAAGTTAAAAAGGGTTGAAAATTGATGATGTGGCTTTGAATGGTTCATTTTGAACACACAAAAAGTCTGGAGTTCAAATAAGTTCAAAAAAATGAAATCCCTTTGTAACAGATGAGTTTTCGTCCGAAACCCTGATACTTCGAAAGAGATTGTCCATTTTGTACACGAAGTGCATCCAGTTTTTGCCGTAACCCTCTCAACTTTTATGAAACTCTAATAGCAAAAATAATAAACTAAAAGAATTAACTATAAAACTTTAATGAAACTCTAATAGAAAAAAGAATGAACTAGAAAAACTTTAATGAAACTCTAATAGCAAAAGGAATCAACTAAAATTTATGCAACTAGAATTATCAAAGTATTTTCTGTTCAAAACATTAAAAGCAAAAAGAATTTTCATAAAGAACTTTTTTTGTTAGAAACTTTTATAGCAAAAGGAATTATCATAAAGATTTTTTTTGTTAGAAACTAAAATAACAAAAACTGTTTTTGAATATAATTATAAAACACAGTAATATTAAATAGCAGGAAAAAGAATCACTCCAAAATCTATTTTTATAGTAAAGTTAATCACAAACTAGTGATTCACACAAATTTCAAAGAATTCAAATTTAAACTATTCAAATTGGAAAACTAATGGCACTAACAGCAAGTTTATAATTTTTATTACCTAAAAGCAAAAAGAATCACTGAAAAACAGTTTGTATTTTGTTGTAAGTAGAAACAAAATAAAATAAATAAAGCAAAAAAGAAAACAAAAAAACTAGAAAAAAATAAAAAAAATGCCACCTACTGGGCCAGCACGGCCTGAATACGACTAGAAACCCATCCATGGGCCAGGATTCAGGCCCGCAGAGGCCCAGCAGGCCCACGACAAAGAGTAGCAGAGAAGGCCTGAAAGCCTGCAGTTGAGAGGAGTTCGAGAGGGTCGGCGCAGCAGCGCTTATAAACCACTCTCGAGCTCTCTCAACTAGCGAGGTGGGACTAAACATCCCACCGCACCGCGCCAGCGCAAGGCCTTTGGTCCCGGTTGGTAGCAGCAACCGGGACGAAAGGGGGGGCATTGGTCCCGGTTGGTGGAACAAGCCGGGACCAATGCCCCCCCTTTGGTCCCGGTTCGTGCCACCAACTGGGACCAAAGGTCTCTGTTTCCCGCCCATTGGGCTGCTAAAAAGAGACCTTTGGTCCCGGTTGGTGGCACGAACCGGGACCAAAGGGTGGCATTCGTCCCGGTTTGTGCCACGAACCGGGACCAATGCTCTGTGTATATAAGCAGGACTTACGAATTTTTCAGTTTTCATCGACCATTTGCCCCCCGACGACGCCGAGCTCATCGACGCCGCCAGGCTGCCCGTGCTCGCCGTCGCCGCCCCAAGGTCGCCGTCGCCGCCCGCTCCTCATCGCTATCGCCCCGCGCCCCTGCCCTGCCCCGACGCCGACGCCGTGCGCCCCTGCCTCGACCTCGACGCCAACGCCGCCGCGCCCCTGCCCTGCCCCGACGCCCCGCCACGCCCCTACCCTGCCGTCAACGCCGCCGCACCAGTGCCCGCCGGCCAGGCCGGTACTCCCTCCTCCCTCCCACCCCTCTCCTCTGTCCTTCCTCCATGTATGTGATGATGGTGAAGTTGGTTCAGTGCAAAAATTCAGCCATGTCCACAAGGTGTTTGATGAAATGCTAGGGCTTGCTAGGGAACTTTGTTTTATATGAAACTTGGCAGGATGATGTCTCCTTGGATGTTAGTGAAGATGGTTAAGTTGGTTTGATAAAAGGAAAAACTTCTTAGTGCAAGTTTTATTAAAATTTAGTGCTGGACAGAAACTACATGAATTTTTTTGGTGGACTTGCTAGATGAAATTGGGGCTGCCCTTCTGGACTTAAGGGTTTAGTTGGAAGGACTACAAGATGTAAAAAATTCAGAATTTTTTTAGCAAGGAAAAATTGGGTTGTAGTTCAATGCCAAGATTGGACCAAAATTGATGTTTTTGTTCATAGCATTTTTTTGTCCATGTATGTATGCATGTATGTATGGATGGATGGATATGGATGTATATACAAAATGTTCATATATGATGTTTTTTTTTGTTCATAGCAATTTTTTTTCATGTATGTATAATTTATGTATGTATGTTCATATATGCAAAAGTTACATTTAAGAAAAAATAAAAAAATGTATGTATGTTCATATGCAAAGAATATGCAAAAGTTAGAATTTTTATGTTCATAGAATTTTTATGATTTTTTTTGTTCATAGAATTTTCTTTGTCAATTTATGTATATGTATAGGAAAATTGTGCATGATCAAAGTCATTTATGTCAAAGTTTGCGATATACCCCCTCCCCGATAACATTTTTTTTATATGATGAATTTTTTTAATAGCCATATATATGTATGTGGCTATATGTATGTATGGATGTTCATAGAATTTTTTTATATGTATGTGGCTATATGTATGTCATTGTCCAATAGCCCCTCCCCGATAACTTCGACATGAGGGGGGGGGGGTCGATATACCCCCTCCCCGATAACATTTTTTTTCTAAGTTACTAAGGTAAAATGTTCACCCCCCCCTCTCGATATACCGGGCGACCAACTCTCGAGGCCACCCAAACCCTAGAAAAAAAGCGTTGTCGATCTCCTACCCCCTCCCGCCCCTACCCGACAAACTCTCGAGGCCACCCAAACCACTAGAAGATAACTCCGGTAACTTCGACATGAGGGGGGACGTCGATCAACCCCCTCTCGCCCGAACAAGTCTATGTATTATTTTATATCACGGTGGACATATATCAAAGTTTGATCATATGTCAAAGTTTGAATTTTGACATATGCAACATTTGATCATATATCAAAGTTTGATCATATGTCAAAGTTTGAATTTTGACATATGCAACATTTGATCATATGTCAAAGTTTGAATTTTGACATATATAGATTTATCAAGAATGCCCCCATGTTTTTTTTCTTTGTTCAAGTTGAATTATGTCATGGAGATTATTGGAGATTATGTAATGCTCTATATATGCTCTTTTTGAAATTTTAGGTATATGCTCTGTATATGCTCTTTTTTGCATTTTTAGAAAAATATTGGAGATTATGTAATGCTCACAAAAAAGTCTATTTTTTGTTCATAAGAATTTTATGTATGTATGTTCATATGCAAAAGTTACATTTAAGAAAAAAAGAAAATGTATGTATATTCATATGCAAAGAATATGCAAAAGTTAGAATTTTTTATGTTCATAGAATTTTTTTTGGTGATATTGTAGAATATGAACCTTTTGAATATGGATGGATGGATGGATGAACATTTTGTTAGATAATTTTTTCTGTAGTATATATATGAAAACTTGGTCAATTTTTTTTGTAGTAGATGATGATGATGATACCCCAGAAGCTACCCCGCCATCTCAGCGGAGAAGCAGCGTGGCTTCCACCGAGCTCCTTCAGCAGCCTCACTTCATGGCTCCCAGCTACCCCGTGGATGCTATCACGGAGGCTCAAGATTGCCACCTTATGGCGCAATGGCAGCACCTCAAAGTCAAGGCGGCTGTCGGCTCTGTTGCACCTCCTCAACCCGGCGCAACTTTTCACTGCCTTCCGATTCCAGAAGGCTATGCTGTTGTGATGGTCGATGAAATAACGGAGGGATTTGAGGAGCTCGAGCTTGACCACCCTACCGGTGAAGGGGAGACTCAGCTGAGTCTTGCTCTGAAGACTCCATGTCTATGGCGGAAGGAGCTCATCAACCTTCCGAACTGGACGCCTCCGCCTCCTCCTCCGGTGAGTCAGGGCACTCCGCATCCTCCTCCGCCTCCTCCTCTGGCGAGTGATCAGGGCACTCCGCCTCCTTCTCCGGCTGCTCCGGCGCGTGGCGGCACTCCGCCTCCTTCTCCAGCTGCTCCGGCGCGTGGCGGCTCTCCGCCTCCTTCTTTGCCTGCGCCGGCGCGTCCGAGCAGCCCGCCTCCTTCTCCGCCTCGTCAACAACAGCGGAAGACAGCCGCCGCCGCTCCGGCTGCTCCGGCGCGTCGTAGCACTCCGCCTCCTTCTCCGCCTCGTAAGCAACGAAGTAAGACAGCCGCAGCCGCTCCGGCTGCTCGGCCGGCGTCTAGCAGTACAGCCAGAGGCGGGAGGCAATACAAATTCGGTCCATCTATCAAGCCTCTAGATAGATTACCATACGAGATGACCGAGGAGGAAAACGAGGAGATCTGTCAAGCCCAAGTGAAGGACTTTTTTGCAAAGAAAAATCCACCTCCGGAGGAGAAGATGGATCCGGTGAAATTGAAGCGCACTTTGAAGAACCTGAAGCGACCACCACCGCCTCCGCCGGATGACAACCATGTCCGCGCTCTGAAAAAGGCAGTGGAAGGAGCGCGCCGGTCGGGAACTACTTCAAGTGACAAAAGGTCAAGAACGAAGAAGAGGGAAAAAAATTCCCCAGCTCGGCGAACAGGCAAACCAATCGTGCCCCCCGCTCAAGGTGTCTAGCGATATCGTCGCAAATCTGCCGGGGATGCTGCCCGGTACCAATCCTGGTGATTACCTGCCCGACGATGCACATTTTGATACAATGAAGGTGGACGAACACAAATACCAGTACGGGAAGCCTCTCGTCAGACCTGGTGATCCTCCTCTAACAACGATGATGCGAAGATTCCATAAGTGGTACATGGACACCTGCAAGTCTGGGAAGGATATTTTGACGCTGAGAGTTAAAGAGGAGCACGACCTCGTTGGAATTGATCTGTTGTCTGTTCCATTTGAGGAGTTCTTCCAGTTTTTCAATCAAAAGGACCTCGATAAAATAATCATCACTTGCTACTGTCTGTAAGTACTATACTTCTATAATTAAGTCTCTATATATAGCTCAGCTCTTTCATTGCATATATATATAATTATCCTCACTATATTATGCAGATTGAAGATCGTCGAATACAGAAATGCACAAATCTATGATATTGGGTTCATTAACACAAATCTCATAGATGAATGGACGGTTAAATATCATGCCAAAGAAACCGAGGCCAACTTGCTACAATCGTTGCTTCGAAATCAAAACAAAGATAAAATACTCTTTCCTTACAACTTCAAGTGAGTGTTACTGTCTTGTGCATATTCGGTTTCCCTTATTACTCGAGGTTATAGTAATGTAATTGATGAGTTATGCATGCGTGCGCAGCTTCCACTTTATTCTCCTAGAGATTAAGCTTGAGCAGGGACTAGTAACCGTCTTAGACTCAAGACGAAAAGATCCCAAGGGAGTATGCGGCCATGACTGAAATGCTCCAGAAGTAAGTTCAATCGATCATTATCGCACCATATCGGCAACTTTGGTCATTTCCTAATATCAAGTAATTATTTTCTTTGTCTCGCAGGGTTTGGAAAGTGTTCACCACAAGAAGCTCCGGGACTGCCGGGGGAGTGCGATTTACACACCCGAAAGTAAGTACTACAGCTAGTTCCGCGCATCTCCCATTGATTCTAGCTAGTTTCATCAATACCATTTATAATGCTTGATTATCAGTTTGATTGACCTTTATTTCTCGTAAAGTGGTTGTGGCAGGAAGGCGGGAATAATTTTTGTGGATACTACATTTGCGAGTACATCTACAACGCGACGACCTCAAGCGGGGCTACTCTAAAAAAAAATATGAAGTGCGTAAGCAATAATATTCACAATTTTATTTTATTACCATCATTTGTGTTGAGTTTCATTATATATATGTATTGACCCCCTTCTTCAAATTAGATTTGGCAGATGCGGGATGAACTCCTACCACAAGATCGATAAAAGCAATTCAAGAGGAATTGGCGGGATTCTTTCTTGACCACGTCATCAATCCAGCCGGAGAATCCATGTGGAACTTGACATCAAATGTTAGGGATTGTAAGAGATCTTATATTGTATATATGTAGCTAGTAGCGTCGGATAGATTACGAAAACTTGTTGTTCGACCAATCTCTCGGAGAAGGAGGAGGTCGATCACTTCTCTCTGTATATGTTCATGACGATCTTAGTACTTAATGGTTTCCTTCATTGCTTACTAGCTAGCGTGTCGAGTCCTCTCTATACGTATAGTACGTAGCGTCGAACAAGCACGGAGATAAGAAGAGGACACTTCTCTCTAGCTATTAGCTAGCTAACACAATATATGAAAGCCCTAAATTAACCCTACAAAACCCCCACCCCCTCCCCCTTTCAAAAAAAAACAAAAACCCCAGCTCCTGAGCTGCGACACGTGGATGATCTTTGGTCCCGGTTGTGTTACCAACTGGGACTAAAGGCCCTCCTCTCTGGGCTCGCCGCAGCGGCCACGTGGAGCCCCATCTGTCCCGGTTCATATAAGAACCGGGACTAAAGGTGTTGGGCTTTAGTCCCGACCCTTTAGTCCCGGTTCCCGAACCGGGACAAATGGGCCTTATGAACCGGGACAAATGGGCCTTTTTCTACTAGTGATCATGTATAGCTATCCATACAATTACTAAATCAGTGTAGCAATCCACCCCATATGAACAACTTATAAAATTATATTTTCCTTGTTTATTGTCCTTAAGGTGGGAGAATTGATTTCTTGCTCCAATGGAGAATAAAAACCGAGGGATTTGTGCAGTTTGATCTCAACAAGGTATGATAATGCTCATGTACTTTTATCGATTCATTTTATATTTTAAATCATAATGTTTGTTACTGTACCAATCTTTTCCCTTGCAAAATTCTAAATTAATGTAAAATCCAATGTTCCAGTAAATATATTTTACACTTAAGAGTCTAAAAATCCCATCTGGTAGCATATTAGAGAGAAGATACGCGTGTATCTAGAACAACATATACTGAGTGAGTTAAATCCATTAATGAAAACGTTTAAAAAAGATATTCAAGCTTTAGATCTGGTGGGCAAAAGCAAAAGGTGATTATTGATTGCACAAAGTATCATAAGTAGCCTTAGGTGCAGTATATATTTGCTTCCCTTGTTCAATTCAGAAGTTTTGGACATGACAAGTCATAATAGCCTCATAGTGATGCCTACTTAGATGAATGGGGTTGCTATGCTAACAAGATACAACCATTTGTAACTTCGTTTCTTGCTCTTCAGATGAACTTCTTTGTTTTTTAGTAAAACACTTTGAACTTCTGATCAGTTATGCATTGATGTTTATGTGATTGGTGTCATCTATATTTGTCAGGTAATAATGTCGCTCCAAGCCTCCAACCACGCCAGAAGACTCCCCCCACCCCGCGCGCGGGTTCCATGCATGGCACTAATGAGTGACACAAGTATGTAATGGCATGACATCTCCAGATATATGTATGCTATTTTAATCCTCAATGTTAATCATCTTTGTTTCTCCCCGAATATGTACGTGTCAAGTTACGCAATTACATACAACCTTCGACCGGGACTAAAATTTTGATCAAATATGTCCTGTCTATATTGAGGCATTGTAACTTTACAAAATTTTCATATTTGTACCACTTGATTTTCACTAATATTTATGTAGCTTTCTATAGACGGGCGCGGCAACGCACGCCATCGATGATCTAGTTAACTCTAAGTAGACGCCTCCTGGGTTATCCACAATCCACGCGCAAAGGCGTATTTCGTGGAATACGTCAGCGCCTACGTGGAGAGAGGAAAGGGGCTGAGGGCATGATCAACGGTGATGCCCCGGCCCATCCACATAAGCCCATGAAGTTGAGGCCGTTGGTTAGTTTCGCATCTACCCAACGCATCCATGGCTTCGTGACGTCGTCATGAGCGACAGCCATGTGCGAGGTAGAGAGCTCCCTGTATCTCCCTTTTCTCATCTCTCTGTTGCTTTTTCATCTCTCTCCTCACTTTATCAATCGAGGAAGCCGCCTCCTCTGCAAGCGCCCGTCCCGTCTGCGAGGCACCCGCTGAGCTGCCAGCATGGCGTCCGAGCCGAGCTGGCCTGCGGGGCAGCAGGGCTGGGGCTACCCATTGGGCACGCCCTGAGTCGCTGAGAGGAGTCTCCGCAGGGTTGAGAGAGTCGAAGGCATCCAAGACCAACCCTGGCCGGCTCAAAAAAGAACAAAAAAAGACCAACCGTGGCGGAAAATGGCGTGCGGGCTCCCGCCGCTGCTCCACGCCCTCCTCTCCTCTCCGCCTCGCCCCATCCTCCTCCCCTCCCGCCCTCCCTCCCTCCTCGCGCCCACAACCCTACCCCTAGTCACCCGCGCTCGCGGGCCTAGGGTCGCGCGCCACCTGTCCCCTGCCCCTCCGCGCGCGCTCCCGGACATTGCCGCGGCGGCGGCGGGCCTCCGGGACGCGGTCGCCGGCGCCTTCCAGGCGTCTCCGCCTACGTGGAGCTCGGCTGCCACCACCAACCTCGCCATCTTCGTCGCGGGCACGCCGCTGCTCCTCTCCGGCCTCTCCGCCTCCGGCATAGCGGCCGCGTACGTTCTCGGCACCCTCACGTGGCGCGCATTTGCGGCCCGGGGTTACCTCCTCGTCGCCGCCTACTTCGTGGTGGTGAGTGGATCGGGTACTGCGTTGCCGGCTGGTGTTTTTGAATTGGATGTCTGAGATGCCGTGATAAATCTGAAATTTAGCAATACGGCCGTTTTTGTCACGGTTTTAGAATTTCTGTTGAGGGGTTGTCACCAACCGATGATCTTCATTTCTTAATAGGACATGTTTAATCGGTGTTCTCTCTACTCCCTGCCCAATAAATATTATTTTAGCGATTGCGGTGTCTTCTAGCGAATTGGTGTTGAGAAAATTGGTGTTTTCTGGCGTCTGTCAGCAATTGATGTAAAATAGCAATTTCCCACAGCCAAGTTTGTCAAAATTGTTGGAGATAAACTAAGCTTTATAGACTTGATTACAGAAAGATAGTTTCATATTTCTGTCTTGCTCAAGTTTATACATGAATTGGCCGGAAATCTGAATTACTCTAGTTTCGTACCCATGCAAATCTGTATATCAGTGGCGGAGACAGAACCTTTTCAAAGCCTAGGCAAACCGCAAGACGAAGTGCCTATAAGCTAGAATGCCATTTTCGGTGCAGGCTGCTGTGACATTCACCCAGATAGATCATCCTGATGCCAGCAATCTGGAAGGGAAGGTTTCACCTCCCCTGCTATAGGGAGAAAAACGGGCCAGTAAGGGGGTCACTCTTCTCCGCATGCTGCCTATATATTGAAATAGGGATAGTCTTGATTTGGCAATCTTGCCAGTTAGGAAATCCAGTCTTTGCCAAAACTTCCAAACCTCCTTTATTTGTTCTGCTCTTTAGAACCACAGATGAATCATGAATGAGTGATCATCGCATGTTTTAATCTTCAAATCAGGTGGAGGTTGTGCATAAGAGATACACTTTTCTCCAGTTTATGATTTGCCCTTGCTAAAGGAGAATTGAGATTGGTATTTCCTGTGAAATTATTTAAATATGTATTGCCATAAAATAAATAATCACAATGTATGATTATTCTGCTCAGTGATAAGCAATGTTTGCTGTGCAACTTCCACTGCCTGTTCGGAAAGCAAGCAGTTCTAAATTTATGGATGTATGTGTTCTGTCGATTGTGGGACATAGTTCCATGACCCTCCTTAGGCTGGTTGCACTACCTGACAAAGGCAACTAATCTGCTGTATCCATCATGGCAATCCTAGTACATCATCAGTCTAGGTTATTTATTTTGCTTTTAATATGCAGGGCACAGCAGTGACCAAGTTAAAGATAAAACAAAAAGAAGCTTTGGGAGTGGCTGAGAAAAAAGGAGGAAGGAGAGGTCCTGGTAGTGTTATTGGTTCTAGTGCTGCTGGTTGTGTCTGTGCTCTCCTATCAGTAAATAATGTGGGCGGGGGAGCATTCGCGGAACTCTGGACGCTTGGTTTTGTTGCAAGTTTCTGTACTAAACTCAGTGATACAGTTTCCAGTGAAATAGGGAAGGCATATGGAAGAACAACGTAAGGTCCTGGTCATTACCACTCTATTTGCATGACCTTTAGATAGTTGATGGTTTATTTGGTGCTTACCTGTGCAAACTTAATAAACTGTAATTGTTAAAGTTTCAATACCATACTTAGAGCTCAGTTCTGTTCTTTTTGTAGAGTAGGTACCTAGTGACAACATTTAAGGTTGTTCCAAGAGGTACAGAAGGTGCAGTCAGTGTTGAGGGCACTCTTGCTGGAATTGTAGCATCGACGTTTCTGGCAGGGATTGGTTATATTCTGGGGCAGGTAAACAATTTTTAAAATTATGTACTATGGACATCTTCTTCAATTATTTAACTCTAATCAGACTTGCATGTGTCATGTTGTTTATATGCCTGCTATCTCATGCTCTTATAATCTGATAGTGTCAATGGCTAGAACACATATTAGAGCAATGTTGGGAGCATACGACCTGCAATGTTAAGCTCTTTGCATATGGCATCTAGGAGGATAGTAATCACAATTTTGATATGGAAGTGGCAGTAATTATTGTACTTTTTTTACCTTGGACTGTAAATCAGAAATATGGATTGAAAAGGAAAAGGAAAAAAATGATTTGTTTTACAGGTAAATCTACCACAGGGTGTGCTATGTGTTCTTGCATCCCAGATTGCAAATTTTGGTGAGAGTTTGATTGGCGCAACACTGCAGGATAAGGAAGGTTTTGAATGGGTGAGCCTAAACTTTCAGATGCTGAATGCTGATGCTTTATATACAATGTTGTTAAGAGATGGGCTTTTTTTCTATAGAAGCCCTTTGGATCATAAGAATCGGTTCACCAAATTTCTATGGAATCCATTCCTATACATTCCATTCCATAGGAATCACAGCATGAACTCAAACTTCATTTTATTTTTCCTTTGAGAAGTCCAATGCACTTGCACTCTATCTCTCTACTCTCTCTCAATCCTCTAAAATTCTTGTGTTTATTACCTGTGCACCATCCAAATTCCAAAGACATCTCTTATAAAATTCATGTGTTTCGAAATCCTGTAGGAATTCATAGTAGTTGAGATCAATCTGTCTTACATTTTTCCTATCCCTGCAATCCAAAGAAGGCCTTAGTTTCCCTAGTAAAGCTGCGTTTGCCTTTTGTCTTCTGTTATACTCTTGTTGAAAGTTTAGCCTCACTAGTAAGATGCCCGTGCTACACCACGGTTGCACATGAAATGAAGTGGAATAACAAGCGCAGAGCCAAAAGTAGTATTGAGATTAATGCGTAAAATAACAAGAAACTATTATAGCTCACATAATGCCACAAATGAAGCACGACAAATATTATATCTGGAAATACAAAAGAAACCATTATAGCTCACATTATACCAAATACAGGAGTACATCAATTCTTCATCTACTTCTTGAGTCAAAAACTTTCAGACATTGACTTTGCAGTTTTCACGTAAGAGCCAGCTAATGTAACCATTCCCACAAGTTCATGTCTTGCTTCTTTCATTGCGTCCGAATGCTAGGAAAAATCAGTCAAATACATCGAAGTGTGACATCTCACTGCTTAGCTATTTATACAAAAGACTCCAACTGGAGCCCACACTTCTGACATTCTTTCTCCTAATCCATAGAGTCTTATCTATTTAAGTTCTTTCTCCTGATCCATAAAGAGTCTTATCTATTTAAGCTCGTCATTGATCCTAAAAATACAACACATGGTAACCAATTAACCATACATCCCTGTCATCCAACAAAAGAACACTCATAACTGTGATTCGTCTATGGTAGAGGCCATCCAAAATATCCACCAAGCTTACATATGAACTGATTTGTGTAACAGATCAGGTCTCCAATTTGAGCTTATAATTTGTTACTACCGTCTAGCCTAATTGTTTGTATCTGATCCTTTTGTACATATAGTCTAGCCCAATTTTTCAGTAACCTGAGAGTGTCTTTCGCATCCATGAACCTTGTACGATTAGTTCTATCATGACTATTTTTGTAATTTCTTTCCATAGAACAAGTAGAGTTCCAAGGTGAATGAGTTCTTCATATTTATTGTGCATAATATACAGAAACTTTAGCTTCAGCGCAGTACTATAATTATCATGTAGGCTATACCACTACCAAAAAAATAAATTTAAGGCTGACATCTCAACAACAAAAGAGAAAAGTGGGTCAACAACAAAAGAGAAAAGTGGGATTACCCTTCGTGCAGCAGTACATGGTACTCTCTCAATATCCAGAGTTATTCCTCTTCGACTTCCAGTGTTACTCATAAAAGAATTTAGCGTATGTCAAAACGAAATTAGAACCATAGAGTAACGTATCCCGCTCCAGTTTTATCTGTCTGGCATTTTTGTTCAGGCTAAAAGAGAAGTGTATAAATATCATGCTTAGGATGCTGAAATAGTGGTACTAATGATAGTTTGTAACCAGCATTGATGAAACATGACTACATGAGTATTGAAAGTTTCTAAATTAACAACTAAGACAATACAAAAGATGAAACCAACATGACATGAAGAACGCCAGAATCAATTAGATAATGCGATGCCTAAGTTTCAGTCTTGCAACACGATTTTATGCCCATCTAGCCGTACAATCAGTGGAGGAACAAACTTACTTGCCGAGCATGAGCAAGGTCTATTGTGACGCTGCCGGCTCGTGTTTGCCCAACAAAGCACTGCTAACCCATATATTGATGCTGATTCTTAGTGGATGCCTAATGGACACGCCACTTGAGCCAGGGTAGTTGCTCCGAGTCGTTGGCCGTGTACAATACAGTTTATATACAGATATAATACATCAAAGTAGTCTAGCACGTATATCCCTCAAACTCTGATCAGCCGTGCAAATAGAACAATTCATGTAGTAGCGTTACCTTTTATACAAGAAAAATTATTTAATCCACTCAGTCTTGCATCAGGCCTATCAAGTGGTTTCTGCAAGAGTCCACTACTTCACAACTGTTTGAGAAAGTTACACTTCATATGGAATAGCATAAAGAATTCAATCGGATAGCGCCCTATCAGTTCAAAAAACAGTAATCTACACGGTGCAAAACAGACAATTTAGCTCAACTTTTCCACATTTATATAGAAACAAGACCGAGTTAGACCAGCATGTCATTCTCTGAGCACCTGAAAGTTACCATCATTTTTCTTTGATGGTGAATGAAGTGGACTTTTAATACATATAAAGAAGAAATTTTGAATTCTTTGGGCCCTAAAGCAAGCCGGAAAGACATGAACTCATGTGTTGCATGCAGAAACGCCCAGGAACTCCGAATACAATGGAAGAAAATTAGAATCCAAGAGTCCTGTCTCGTGCATGGTATATCTTGTGAAGTTCATTAAGCTGCATTCTAATTGGAACCAGAACTCAATTATGCTATAATCATGGAAAGTAGAATCCAAAATGACAACCATTATCTGCAGTTCAATAATCAACAATCTAGTAATTGGTTCAGCACTCGCGGCATGGAATACCTTGTGGAACGAACAGAAAAACTGAATAGGTTGAGAACCGCTAGGATGGAAGTGCCGCAAGGTTCGCTTGTTCGTCGACATGTCCTGGCGCTGTGCTGCACTCGTGTGGACGCGGTGCAGTACCAGATCTAGCGCGCCTGCAGGGGCTGCGACCTCCACGTGGTCCGGCAACGGCGAGTGGGCGTGCCGCCGATAGGTGCGGCCTCCAGCCCTCCACGTATCCCTGGCTAAGGCGAAGGTGAGCGCGAGCGTACACACGGGCAGGGGGTGCGGCTTCCACGTTACGACGGCGGCGATGGCGAGCGAGTTGGGCGGCGATTTGAATGGAGATTGGAAACACTCGCGGCAAGGGACCGGGATTGGAGGAGCGAGGCGGCAAAGGGGGCGGGGATTGGAGGAGCCAGGTGGCAAGAGAGAAGATTGGGGACGAGAGAGAGGATTGGGGAGGAGGAAGACTGGCCGCTTGGTTACCTAGCGTGTTGCCTCTGTGGAAGTTTGGATGGCTCACTTGTCAGGACGGAGATAAAAGGAGGTGGGGCATATTAGAAGTGAACGGACGACCACCAACTGAAAACTTTAGAAGTAGGAAAGATATTTGCATCACCAAGTTGGCCTGCCTGAACACTGTGAGTAACTAGGCAAAGTCTCCTTTTGGCATTGTGATGGATTGTGATAATCTTATTTGGTTGGACTCCTTTTGGAATCTGAGTGTTTGGGCTGGCTAGATTGTTCTTAATCTAGTTGCTAATAAATATATTATTGCACTCTGAAACACACTAGATCAAATGTGAGAAGACAATTATGGAATAGCATAACTTAATCCGATTTACCAAACAGAGTAAAACTGAGAGCTATGAAAAATAAGTATAGACGTCACAACAACCACAAATTGCCCAATGCTATAGTGAAAATTTTCAAACAGGGGAATCTTGCATGTGCCAGTTATATTTATCTCTTTTGAACAATCGTCCTCTCTTTGTACTCAACATGCATTCCTAGGTCGTTTGTAGCCTAAATGACGGCGGGCATTTTTCAGCGTATGTCATGGTGTAGTTGCCATCATATAATCCCCATTCATTGGTGCGTGTCTCTGTAATGTAGGTTCATGAAGGCCTGAACGATATTTCAGCCTATGGCGTAATGCAAATGCAATTGTAATAAATAAATTAATAGGCCTATTTTTTGGCATTGGCTGTACCAATTGATGCATAGTCCAGAAATACATCTTGTCGAGGCTTGCGGGTGCAGAATCTACCAATTTAATATCCACGTTTCTGTTTCACTAGGGCATGTGGTTTTGGAGAAAAAAAAAATAACCCCAGAATCATTGATGTCTACAGCACTCTTGATCCCTCTTCTTTTAGGTGTGTCAAGTAAAAAATCAGGCTTATTAGATATGGAACATTCAGTTAACAGAATTAGTGTAGACCCATGTCTACCGAACAATAGTAACCAGGATAGTGTCATCCGCATTGATGTATACTCCTATTCAAGCTGTTCTTTTGGTTTACTTTTCAGGGTCACATTATCTGCACATTATATTGTTATGTTGACACCAGGAGTTCCCCACAAAACTGAAAAGTGAATATTTCTCTATGCAGCTGAACAATGATGTTGTCAACGTGGTCAATATCTCGGCCGGCGCCGTTTTGGCTGCTCTAATGCAGCAGTTGCTAGTGAGCTGGCGCTCATGATCTTTCTTTCCTGACTTTTCTGCGGCGCATCGGCTCCTCATAGTTTGTTAGTGGTATAAGCTGCTGGCATTTGCTTGTGGAACTCGCAATTGACATATCTCCTGTACTTCTAATTCTAGTACAAGCTTACTAGCATTGATTTGTCAAGTAAAACTCTCTCTGCCAGAGCTTCATATGTCCCAGAAATACTGAGCTGGCTAGCGTGCAACTAGCTACTCCAAACAATGCCCATTCTCCACTAGTTAAAACTCGTGATTGGACAAGTTGCACGGTTTATGATCCATGATCACAAGATGATGAAGTTGCAGGTCCCTTCAGCTGCAAGCCTGAAGCCTGCAAGCATCACATGGCGTCTTGCTTTTGTAGGGAATCCTAACTTGATCCATCATCTCAACCTGCCATACGGCGGGCAAGCACGGACGCACGCCTTCCCACTATTGGATGAGTCAGACATCTTTACGTCACGTTGGCCAGGACGTGTTGTCACGGCACACACCTGAGTGAGCGCATGGTACAGGCCATAGCCTCGTACGAGCTCACTTTTGCCCCGCCTTGGTCTGTGGGCTAGATAATGCATTTCTAGCAGACCAGCATGTGTTTCCTTGCAACTCTGCGACTTTCTGTCTCATCGGACTCTTACTTTTGCTTCTGCTTAGGTTTGTTGTTGTCTTTGGAAACATGAGTGTTGAGCTTCTTCAATAACTAGGGCATTTCGGAGACTGAGCTCCATGGAGGCCTTAATTTTTAAAAATTCAGAATTCAAACTTTTCAGTTTAAAAAATATTCTGAAAAAATATACATGTATACAAGGATGTAATGAGTATGTTTGTAAAATTTTAGGATGAAGTACCTTGAATTGTGAGGTGTACAAAAAAACAAAACCATGGACTTTGGGGATGAACAGTAGACATGCCATGCCAAAAGGCCACAGAATTTTTTTTTGGTGTAGCTCTCGTTATTTCGAACAGAAAATTGTACACACATGTACATTATGACTCTAGGTATGTGTATTTTTTTCAGAATTTTTTGAAACTGAAAAGTTTTTTTTTGAAGAACCGAAACTGAAAAGTTTGAACTTTGAACTTTTCAAACTCGGCCTCCATTTGGCATTTTCGTTCTTTAATGCCTTTTGAAATGTTTGTCCTAAATGTTTGATTACTACATTTTGATTCTGTTACTATTTACATCTGAGTTCCTTTGTTTCGATGCTACTGTTTCTGTTAATGCTAGGTTTGCTATTTGCGGAGATGGCTTATGAACTTGTGCTGACCAGCCAAACAAAACATGTTTCCTTTGCTGCCACTTGCTTAAATTAAGTACCCTTCTCTGCTAGCCGTGTCAGCAGCACCACACCTTTCTGATAGATGAACACCGACACGCAGGCATGCCATGCCATGCAGGTATTACTCGTCCAAAACTCGCGGTATAAATAATGCAGCGATGAGGCCCCTCTCTCTTGTACTTGGCCTGATAACCCAGTTTTACCCAGTGACTTTAACTAGTGCCTGACCAGTCAACTTATCTTATGTAGCAGTAGTACTGCTAGCCCCGTCCTTCTGTAGCGAGGACCATATGCGCGGTTCCTTGTGGAAAACATGACGTGCCACACTGTGTGCACTGCGCTTTGGTGCCTCCCACTGTGCAGACAGCAGCCTCCTGTGCGCTGCTCGTACCACTAATTCGTGTGAGGCCGAGGTTTTTCCCGGCGTCCCAAACGCAAACCTTTCTTTGCACGATGCTCTTGTTGTAACCGTGGCCTACCCTAGCTCCTCTCTCCTCGCTCACTCCTCTCTCTGCTGGCTCAAACCAAAGAAGAAGATGATAGGAAGAAGAAGAACTCAATGGACACGAGTGGTTTCTCCGGCGCACGTACGCCCAGCCGCACGAACAGCTGTATTTCCTGAGCACGAACTCAACCCACTGCACACCCATTACAAGCAGTACACCAGGAGTCTTTATACGCCGTGCACATACAACGGCCGCATCCACTCCTGCCCACGCACCCGCATGCAGCGCCTGCACCCACGACTACGCGCCCGGGACGGCTTGACTCCGCATGCAGCTCTTGCGCCACGATCTGCATGCCCGGCCCGGCCGCGCCCGCCGCAGCCCCGCTGCACACTTCGCCACGCCCCGCGCTCCACAGTTTCCGTGCCCGCCGCGCACGCACGCAACGGGACGCGACCGGGTCCAGCGCCCGGCGCGGCCACACCCCCGCGCAGCTGACTAAGCAACCTACACACGCGCACATACGTGTACTAGCACACACACACACCAACGACGCACCCTGGCCGCAGCCCGCGGCTTCTTCGTCTAACAGCTCTCTCTGGCCATGGCCGGTCACGTCACGTCAATCACCGCATTGGCCCCATCTGCGTCGTGCCCCCACGCGGCCGAGCTCTGCTGCTCTTAAACCCCGTGAAAACCACGCTCGTCGAAGGCCAAAGCACAGGGAACGGAACGCACGAGCGAACGGACGCCACGATGCCGGCCTCCATCGCGGTCTTCCTGTGCCTGCTCTCGGTGGCCTCCGCGGCGGCCATGGACCCGGCGGAGAGGGAGACGCTGTTCCTCGTCATGGACGCCGTCTCCTCCGACCGGGACTGGCGCTCCGAGAGCCCCGACCCCTGCGGCGCGCCCTGGCCGGGTCTCGAGTGCAAGCCGGCGCCCGGCACCGCGGCGCCGCTGCACGTCACGCGGCTGGACTTCGGCGTCGAGCCCAACCCGTCGTGCAAGGACGCGGCCACCTTCCCGCCCCAGGTGCTCACCCTGCCCCGCCTCCAGTCCCTCTTCTTCGTCGACTGCTTCAACAACCCGGCCGCCGTCACCGCCCTCGTCCTCCCTTCCGCCAACCTCTCGTCATCCACCCTGCAGCAGCTCAGCATCAGGGCCAACCCGTCGCTGTCCGGCGTCATGCCGCCGCAGCTTGTCAGGCTCAGGTCCCTCCAGGTGCTCACCATCTCCCAGAACGGCCTCGTCCGTGGTGAGATCCCGCAGGGCATCGGCGAGCTCAAGTCGCTGGTGCACCTCGACCTCAGCTACAACTCCCTCTCCGGGCCGGTGCCGACCCGGATCAGCGAGCTCAAGGGCTTGGTCGGCCTGGACCTCAGCTACAACGCGCTGTCCGGCCCCATCCCCAGCCGGATCGGCGACCTGCGCCAGCTGCAGAAGCTGGACCTGAGCTCCAACAATCTCACCGGCGGCATTCCGGACACCGTCGCCAACCTCACCTCCCTCACCTTCCTGGCGCTAAGCAACAACGGCCTCAACGGGCACTTCCCTCCTGGTCTCTCCGCTCTCCGGAACCTCCAGTACCTGATCATGGACAACAACCCAATGGACGTCCCGCTGCCGTCTGAGCTCGGCAGCCTCGCCCGTCTTCAAGAACTCCGGCTAGCCGGCTCCGGTTACTCGGGGCCGATACCGTCCGCGTTTGGTCAGCTGGCGAGCCTGACGACGCTTTCGCTCGAAGACAACAACCTCACGGGTGAGATCCCGGCGGGGCTGAGCAGGCTGCACAGGATATACCACCTGAACCTGAGCAACAACGGGCTGGGCGGGGCCGTGCCGTTCGACGGCGCGTTCCTGCGGCGGCTCGGCCGCAACCTCGACCTCAGCGGCAACTCGGGGCTGTGCCTGGACGTCGTGCGGGACGTCGGCGTCGGCGTTGGTGCCTGCCATGGCGGCGGCGGCGGTGATGGTTCGTTGGCGCGTGACTCGGTGAGCAGTGCTGCCAGGGGAGTGATGGCGAGGGTCTCCATGGACAGTTTCCGGTTTCGCCTGCTCGGCCCAGTGTGCGTGGTGGTGATCTCCTGCATCTTTTTTCCTCCGAGTGAGTATGCGTAGTGTTGACAGGATTCGTGTGTTGGTTACTGCCCATGTACGTACTTGTGTGTTGTAAAATTGTAATGCTAATTTGTCTACGGCGAGGCTTGTAGCAGAGTTGTAGAAAGCTGTTGACTCTCACGCTCGAGCACGGCGGTTTATAAGTCGCCGTAAGAGCAACTCAAACGCGCCAACCCAAACGGACGGCGTTTTTGTTTGTTTTTTTTGATCGGCCGCCCGCTCTCTTTAAAATTTAGATCCGCAATGTGCCCAACGTGCTGATCTATATTTGCCGGCGTGGACGGCTGGCCGTCCTTTTTCACCAAATATGCACAAATTTTCACAAGCAAACATATAGTTTCAAACCAAATAAATAGCATAGTTTTACAAGCCGAATAAAAATAAAATAGTGTCACATAGTTTTGCAAGCCAAATAAAAAAGATACATCTATTGGTTGCCAACATGAGCCCACTTATGTTCAACCAAATCATTTTGCAATTGCATATGAGTTTCCCAATCACGCATGTCATGATGAAATTGGGTGAACTGTTCAAACGTTGCTGCTACTTCATGCTCAGGCACAACATTCTCACACTGAAACTGAAACCCTTGATCGTAGATACGTTCCGGGCGCTCATCTTCTACGATCATATTGTGCATGATCACAAAAGCAATCATCACCTCACACAGCTTCTTCGTGCTTCAAGTCCTAGCACGATACCGAACGATGCTCCATCGAGATTGCAAAACACCAAAGGCACGCTCGACGTCCTTCCTGTTGGGGAACGTTGCATGGGAAACAAAAAATTTCCTACACTCACCAAGATCAATATAGGAGATGACCATCTACGAGAGGAGAGATTGGATCCACATACCCTTGTAGATTGCTAAGCGTAAGCGTTAAGAAACGTGGTTGATGTAGTCGAACGTCTTCGCGATCCAATCACGATCCGTCCACGAACTCCCGATCAAGTGCCGAACGGACGGCACCTCCGAGTTTAGCACACGTGCGGCTCGGCGGCGTCCTCTCCTTCTTGATCCAGCAAGCGAGAGAGAGGGGGGGGGGTAGATGAGATCGGGACCAACACGACGGTATGGTGGTGGTGGTGGTGGTGGCAGCGGAATTCCGGCAGGGCTTCGCCAAGCACGTACCGGTGAAACGTGAGAAGAGTTGAGAGAGGTAACAGGCAAGGGTCGAAGGGTGGCTGCCCCCAATGCCTCCCCACCTTTATATAGGCGTGGAGGGGGCTGGTGGCTTGCCCTCCAAGGCCCTAGGGTCATTGGCCAAAGGGGTGGAAGGAAATCCCACCTTTCCTTCCCCACCGATCGCTATCCCCCTTTTTAGGGATCCTGATCTTATCCCCTTGGGATATGATACTATTCCTTTTAAGGGAGGATCTTGGTGCGCCTAGACCAGGGTTGTGGGGACTTTCCCCACTACCCACGTTCATGTGGGTTCCCCATGCAGGTGGGCCCCACTCCAGAACCTTCTAGAACCTTCCCGGTATAATACCGAAAAAACTCGAACTTTTTCCGGAACCCCGATAACAACTTTCCATATATGAATATTTACCTCCGGACTATTCTGGAGCTCCTTGTGATGTCCTGGATCCCATCCGGGACTCCGAACAACCTTCGGACTTTCCACTATTAATATCTCAATACTACCCTAGCGCTACCGAACGTTAAGCGTGCGACCCTACGGGTTCGAGAATCATGTAGACATGATCGAGACTCCTCTCCGGTCAATAACCAATAGCGGGACCTGGATTCCCATATTGATTCCTACATATTCCACGAAGATCTTTATCAGTTGAACCACGATGTCAAGGATTCAGTTAATCCCGTATACAATTCCCTTTGTCCGGCGATATGTTACTTGCCCGAGATTCGATCGTCGGTATCTCCATACCTAGTTCAATCTCGTTACCGGCAAGTCTCTTTACTCGTTCCGTAATACAAGATCCCGTGACCAAACTCATTAGTCACATGCTTGCAAACTTCTTGTGATGTCGTATTACCGAGAGGGCCCCAAGATACCTCTCTGTCATACGGAGTGACAAATCCCAGTCTTGATCCATGCCAACTCAACAGACACCCTCGGAGATACCTGTAGAGCATCTTTATAGTCACCCAGTTATGTTGCAACGTTTGATACACACAAGGTACTCCTCCGGTGTCAGTGAGTTGCATGATCTCATGGTCATAGGAACAGATACTTGACATGTAGAAAACGATAGCAATAAACTTGATACGATCATATGCTACGTTTATAGTTTGGGTCTTGTCCATCACATCATTCTCCTAATGATGTGATCCCGTTATCAAATGACAACTCATGTCTATGACTAGGAAGCCATAGCCATCTTTGATCAACGAGCTAGCCCGGTAGAGGCTCACTAGGGACATGTTGGTGTCTATGCATCCACACATGCATTTGAGTTTCCAATCAATACAGTTATAGCATGGATAATAAATGATTATCATGAACAAGGAAATATAATAATAACCACTTTATTATTGCCTCTAGGGCATATTTCCAACAGTCTCCCACTTGCACTAGAGTCAATAATCTAGCATTACATGGTAATGAATCTAACACCCATAGAGTTTTGGTATTGATCATGTTTTGCCCGTGGAAGAGGTTTAGTCAA
This sequence comes from Thinopyrum elongatum, assembly GCA_011799875.1. Lineage (NCBI taxonomy): Eukaryota > Viridiplantae > Streptophyta > Magnoliopsida > Poales > Poaceae > Thinopyrum > Thinopyrum elongatum. The sequence goes on along the minus strand of CM022299.1, from coordinate 401,785,850 downwards.
CGTATTTGCAACATTCAGATATGTATGTACTTTGTAAATATTTATGTCCTCCTCCTTGATCGCATCGCGGATGGAATTAAATCGTCGCTTTATGTGTATGGTCCTCTTGTGAAACCTTGGTTCCTTGGCTAGAGCAATGGCACCAATGTTGTCACAGAACAGAGTCATCGGGTCCAGTGCACTGAGCACAACTCCAAGATCTGTCATGAACTGCTTCATCCAGACACCTTCCTTTGCTGCCTCTGAGGCAGCTATGTACTCCGCTTCACATGTAGAATCAGCTACCACGCTTTGCTTGGAACTGCACCAGCTTACCGGTCCCCCATTTAGAATATATACGTATCCGGTTTGAGACATAGAGTCATCCGGATCAGTGTCAAAGCTTGCATCGACGTAACCCTTTACGACGAGCTCTTGATCACCTCCATAAACGAGAAACATTTCTTTAGTCCTTTTCAGGTACTTAAGGATATTTTTGACCGCTGTCCAGTGTTCCACTCCTGGATCACTTTGAAACCTTCCGGCCATACTTATGGCAAGGCTGACATATGGTCTTGTGCACAACATCGCATACATGATAGAGCCTATGGCAGAAGCATAGGGGATGACACTCATCTTTTCTCTATCCTCTGTAGTCGTTGGGCATTGAGTCTTACTCAACTTCACACCTTGCAAAACAGGCAAGAACCCCTTCTTGGACTGATCCATTTTGAACTTCTTCCAAACCTTATCAAGGTATGTGCTTTGTGAAAGTCCTATTAAGCGTCTTGATCTATCTCTATAGATCTTGATGCCCAATATGAAAGCAGCTTCTCCTATGTCCTTCATTGAAAAACTCTTGTTCAAATATTCCTTCACGTTTTCCAAAAGTTCTATATTTTTTCCAATCAGCAATATGTCATCCACATATAATATTAGAAACGCTATAGAGCTCCCACTCACTTTCTTGTAAATACAAGCTTCTCCGTAAACTTGTATAAACCCAAACGCTTTGATCACCTCATCAAAGCGAAGATTCCAACTCCGAGATGCTTGCACCAGTCCATAAATGGACCGCTGGAGCTTGCACACTTTGTCAGCATTCTCTGGATCGACAAAACCTTCCGGTTGCATCATATACAACTCTTCCTTAAGGAAACTATTAAGGAACACTGTTTTGACATCCATCTGCAAGATTTCATAATCGAAAAATGCAGCTATTGCCAACGTGATTCTGACGGACTTAAGCATCGCTACGGGTGAGAAAGTCTCATCGTAGTCAACTCCTTGAACTTGTGAAAACCCCTTCGCCACAAGTCAAGCTTTATAGACGGTGACATTACCGTCCGCGTCATTCTTCTTCTTGAAGATCCATTTATTCTGAATGGCCTTTCGCCCTTCAGGTAATACTTCCAAAGTCCATACTTTGTTTTCATACGTGGATCCCATCTCGGATTTCATGGCCTCTAACCATTTGTCGGAATCCGGGCCCACCATCGCTTCTCCATAGTTCGTAGGTTCATCGTTGTCCAACAACATGACCTCTAAGACAGGGTTACCGTACCACTCAGGAGCAGTGCGTACCCTTGTCGACCTACGAGGTTCGATAGTAACTTGATTCAAAACTTCATGATCACTATCATTAGCCTCCTCTTCAACAGATGTAGGTGCCACAGAAACATCTTTCTGCGCTGCGCTAGTCTCTGGTTGAAGTAAAGGTTCAACGACCTCATCAAGTTCTATCTTCCTCCCACTCAATTCTTTCAAGAGAAACTCTTTCTCGAGAAAGGACCCGTGCTTAGCGACAAACACTTTGCCCTCGGATCTGAGATAGAAGGTATACCCAATCGTCTCCTTTGGGTATCCTATGAAGACGCATTTGTCCGCTTTGGGTTCGAGCTTTTCTGGCTGAAGCCTTTTGACATAAGCATCACAGCCCCAAACCTTAAGAAACGACAACTTAGGTTTCTTGTCAAACCATAGTTCATACAGTGTCGTATCTACGGACTTAGATGGTGCCCTATTTAAAGTGAATGCAGCTATCTCTAATGCATAACCCAAAACGATAGTGGCAGATAGGCAAGAGACATCATAGAATGCACCATATGCAATAAGGTACGATTACGACGTTCGGACACACCATTACGCTGTGGTGTTCCAGGTGGCATTAGTTGTGAAACAATTCCACATTGTCTTAAGTGATTTCCAAACTCATAACTCAGATATTCTCCCCCTCGATCAGATCGTAGGAATTTAATCTTCTTGTTACGATGATTCTCAACTTCACTCTGAAATTGCTTGAACTTTTCAAACGTTTCAGACTTATGCTTCATTAAGTAAATATACGCATATCTACTCAAATCATCAGTGAAGGTGAGAAAGTAATGATATCCACCATGTCGTGGTAATTTCACGGCAGATGTCCTCATAGGACTTAGTCGCGAGGCCATCACGTCAAGTGGTAGATCGAAGGGGTTAGGTGGACACGAAGGGGACAAGGATTTACCCAGGTTCGGTCCCTCTTGGAGAGGTAAAAGCCTACGACCTGCTTTGGTTGTATTGGTGATGATCTCGATTACAAAGGTGCGCTTGGCCGGCCTAGTTCTCGAGAGGTTGTAGCTTGTCCTGTCTAATTCGGGGCTCCCCTTTATATATAGGTTGAGGCCCGGGGTGTACATTAGAGTCCGAGCCGGAATATGGTCCGTGCCCGAGCCTATCTTGCCTTCTAAGTAAGGAAAGTTCATATGGCGGTTTACAATCGGGCCTAAGCCGGTGCTTCACAGGCCAGCCCACGGAGTAGGCGGCTTAATCTCCTGGGCGAGTCTTCTGGTAAGCCACGGCCCACCTGGCCTGGCCCTTTTGTAAGTAGCCGCTTTTGTTGACCTGGCCCTGGATGGGCGGGTCATATCCTGGGGTTATATCCCCAACATTAGCCCTCAGGTTGATTTGAATATGTTCATGTCAACCTTCTGGACCCTTATTGATTCTGGCAGGTCTTCCGCTCGTGCCGGCTTAAGATCCGGCTCATCAATGTCTTTCCAGACTTGTCTTTTTTCTTTCCTCTTGAAAATCTTTGTGACGTCATCCAGTCAATCGTAACGAATCTTTTATGACGTCATCCATACCTTGAGTGGATCTGACAGGCGCAGTAATCGAGGCATCAGTTTGGCACTGTAGATCCTTATTTTTTGCGCCTGCCTTTTCCCCTTCTGGTTTCTTTTAAATACCCCCCTCGGGTCTCATTTTTCAGTTGCCGCTTCGACGTCTTCTTCCACCTCCCAACGCCTCCGCTCTTCGAGGTTCTGCTGCCGTCCACCTTCAAGCTCGCCGGTCGTCAGGAACTCAGGCCCTCTTCGGCGCATCTCTGACGGCCGTCTCCTGCCGCGCGCCGTTGCTGGTCACCGCCGACCAGGTACATACCACCATCGCCCCTAGGTCACCTCTCCATTGCGACCTAGCTCTGCACCTCGGCCGCATCGCCATGACCGTCGTAGACCCCCAGTCTAGTCGCTCTGCCTAGGAAAAACGAACCCCTTCGCCGGCCGCGGACGAATCTCAGATCTGGTGTACCTTCACTTTGGTAGAAAATGCGATCTGACCTAGTTCCTTTCCCAGCATATGAACTCGTCAAGAACTGTATTATTCCCCTTTAAACGGAATATTTAGATCCGAAATTTCCTCCACTTCGTTTGAAACTTGTTGTTGCAACACTTGTAGAAATTTGCGTGCTCCATCGTAAGATTAGCCGCCTCTGTAACTAGGGCGACTTAAATTGTTACGCACCGTAAGATGCTAGCGCTTGTCTTAGTATGATTTATGTAAGCTGAACTCTAAGAATCCTTGCACTTGTGATGTAGACTGATCACTGTCCCTGTTTTAAATAGCCTAAATGATAAAGCGGCTCATTACTTGTCCTCTTAAGCCGCCCGCCATGTGATGTCCAGTTATAAATCACCTCTGACATTCTTTTATGCTTTAAATCATATCTAGGCCACTTGAAAACATGTCGAGAACAAAAACCAAGGAACCGAATGTCTGCAACTGGGTCGCTTCCCAGGTCTCGGATATCATTATGCAGGATTACATAAGCCAGGGACTCTTGTCAGCGTTAGAGGCTGCCACCTGCCGGGTTCCAATGGGCGAGTGTCCCCCAACACCCAAAGACGGGGAGGTCATCATCTTTACTGACCACCTGCTAAGGGGCTTTTCCCCACCCAGCTCAAAATTATTTAGAGACGTTCTCCACTTTTACGGTCTACACCCACAAGACCTTGGCTCTAATTCCATCGTGAATTTATGCCAATTTCAAGTCATGTGTGAGGTGTATTTACAAGTAGAGCCATCAGTGACTCTCTTCAGAGAGTTTTTCTACGTCAACAAACAGTGCGAATCTGCAAAGGGCCTTAGCCTGGAGCTTGGAGGAATTTCCTTCCAGAGGCGAAGGGACACTATTTTCCCTGCTGCTCAACTGCCGAGTCATCCAAAGGGTTGGAACAAGACTTGGTTTTACTGTAAGAATACTGCGCCAAAGGGTGAAAATCCTTTGCCGGGCTATCGCCCAACCCGGCTCTCTCTTTCGATGGTTTACCCTGGCTGGCCTACACCTGAGGAACGGGCACAAGTAAGCGGCCTTTGCTCAAAGGTAGGCGCGCTAGTGGCCAATGGGTTGACAGGGATCGACCTGGCACGTTGTTGGATCTCTTGGCGGATAATGCCATTGAGCCGCTGTCTCAGCTTGATGCATGCCTATAATGGTGAAACAACAGATCCTCAGCGGAGCAGCTCGACCAATTTTACGGAAGCATAAGTTGATGAAGCAGTAAGATCTCTGATCAAGGTCCCTCCATCAGATAGCGGCAATTTTGGGCTAGCTCCATTCTCTGCGTCTAACCTGCCCCCCTGTAAGTGTTGAAAATGATGTGTTAACCTTAGCCTTACGCGCCCATCAAGCATATAATCCTTTGATGTTTTGCTTGGCAGGAGAACGATCCTTTCTGGAGTAGACGACCAATGGTGAAGAAGACATCTGCTAAGCGTCGTAAGGCTGTGGCAGGTGAAGACCCAAAACAGAAGAAAAGGGCCAAGACCATCTCTAATCCGGAGGCTTCTGAAGAGTCGCCCGAGGATGACCCGGCTCTTGAATCGCTTCAAGATGATGATTCAGAGGTAAGCTTCCTTCTCTCTGATTAACTTGTTTCCCTTAACCGTGTTTATACAAATCCAACTATCAATGCTTTTCCTAGGATGACGCAAGTGAGAGCCGGGCTGAAAATGTTGAGGTAATCCCTATCTCATCTGATTCAGATATTCATGTTCCAAAGAAGCTGAGAAGAACAATGAGAAAAGTGCCCTTTTCTCATCCACTTGCTTACTTGGACCCTAATTTCTTAATAAAGAAAACGCAGTACGCCAGCTCATCACGACAAGGGGCAGGTGGCGACTCTGATGCCACGATGGGTGGTTCAGATTCTGCACCAAACCCTCCCAAGCGTGCCAATGAGGTGCCTCACAGTCCAACTCCCTCTTGCCCTCAAGCCGGCTCATTTAAACAGCCTCTTAACTCATCTGATTCGGACTATCAGGAGTCACCATTAACGTCAGAAGACTCGTCAGGATCTCAGTTGGCTCCAATGATTATCAAGCCCGGGTAAGTATGCATGTGATCAGGTCATATTTCTTTGACCAAGTTTTGGATGTATTTCAACATTGTTATACACATTGTGACTTTGTAGAGCCAAGGCTAAGAAGAGAAAGTCTGGCGAGTCTGGCTCGACATCAGAGCCAGTCGAGGCTCATGTAGAAACTGCCAAGGACCAAACCGAGGAAACTCATGAGGTCTTAGAGCAAGATAACCCGCCACCAGGTGACGGCGCGGAGGGTCAAGCAAAGGATGTCAACAATCAGCCGGAGGTTAACCCGTCCTCTCCTGCTTGTGAGCTGAAGTCAAAAACAGCGGCTGACGAAGCAACATCTCCTCCCCAGGACGACCTTACCATTATCAGAACTGAGTTCAAGGCTCCTGAGCCGTCAAAAACTTTGGCAAAAGTGGTATTCAAGGGCGAGTCACAAGCTTCAATCAAAGGGAAAGAGAAACTGGAGCTATCAGACTTGGAGGGGCTGAATGCCGCAGAGCTTGATGAGACGTTTTTGGCTCGGCTATCCGAGAGCCGGAATATGGAAGCCAACATGGTCAACATGCTTATACGAAAATATGAGGTATGTCTTGAGCCTTGAGAATTTACCACTTAGATATTTATATCTGTGATAGCCGCCCAAACCTGGATACGAATAAGACACTATTGATTTGTATGCAGAGTTGTAATATCATAGTTATTAGACATATAGTAGCCCCCAAGGGCCGGCTTGCTTCTTCAGAAGAAGCCGGGTCTTGGTAATATTTGAAAAATTGCTTGTGTAGCCCCCAAGAGCCGGTTGGCTTCTTAGAACCAGCCGGGTCTTGAAGTAACCTCTTCCTTCTGAGCTTGTACAAAAGAGCATTGTGATAGTCGCCAAGAGCCGGTTCATCATGGCAATGTGGGCCGGCTCTTATTATTTGATAAATAAGGTTTCGAAAGTGCATTAGCCCCCAAGTGCCATGTAGAGTACTGGTAGTCTGCTTGGGACTTTCACATTGTTTTACTCCGTGTAATTTCTGTGTGTACAGGAACTGCTGTCTGAAGCACAAGGCAAGTTGACCGGCTGCCAAGAAACCCTGAAAGTTGAGCAAAAGCGGCAAGCAGACGCCGAATCAATCGCTGCTGACCGAGAGAAAGCAGTGTACGTGGTGGATGAAAAACTTAAGTCCCAGCTTGCGGAACATGAAAAAGAGAAAAAAAATCTCTTATAAAACATGCACAGGACGCAGAAGGGCGCCTCAAATCCGAATCTGAAGAGCTCTCCAGCTTGAAGAAGCATATTTTTCAGATGACTAAAGCTGTTTTTGGTAAGTCGGCAAGTTCTTTGTCCTTGTGATGTTTAGAATGATATGTCAATAGTGAAAAACTGACTTAAACGTTCTTGTCTTTGTAGGCAAGAAAAGTATGAGCCTGAAGAAAGAGCCTCTTGTGCAGTTGAAGGCGGCTTATACCTTACTTGAGCAGCTGTACACTGGAAGTCTGCGTACCATCCGCCATATAGTGGGTGCAGCAGATATGCCAAAGACGATCAAGGAGACACTCAATCTTCTTTCAACATTGCCGAGTCAAGTGAAAGAACTGAAAAGGTCATCAGCTCGCACAGCCGCCATGTATGCACTGACCCGGCCCAAGGCACACAATGAAGACATGGACGTAGCTGAATTGGCCGACGGCTTTCCACAGTTCAATTTTGATGGTAAAATTTTTACCAGGGACGATTACACCCGCCTGCGGAAGGAGACCCGATCCGTGGCAACCAAACTTGCACATGAAGTAAATTTGGATAGGTACCAGGCGGGTTTTGACGCGACGGGTAAACGCATAGAACAAGCCAGCTTCAAGATAGTCAATCTGATTCCTGCCGGACGTAAGGATTGCTTTGCCCCTGACGTTGAACCCTCCGAACTTATTGAAGAGGGTGATTTCTTTGAGGCTTTGTCAACCATTGATTGGGATGCTGATGATGTTCAGATCACCGAAGCAGCGAAGACGGCGCAGGGTGATGAGGAGGCGGCTCAAAAGTAGATTGACTTGGCAGATAAAGCTGCTATTGGTGCAAGCTCAAAATGGAAATACTGCTATATATTTTGAGAGCCCTCCCGTGGCTATGTAATAGGGTAGTAAAAAAACCTTTGGATGTGCCGTCGTGCACAATTCTGACGTCTTTTGAATGTGACGGGGTTAACCCGCCCGATTGCCTTTGTTTAAAGGGTTCTGATTTGAATGAAAATCCTTTGCGACATAGGGCGACTTAGGACCGATGCCTTAAATTCCTGTGACACCGGTATATGAACCAGATGTGTTAAATGCGCATAATGGTGACTGAACCCAGAATAAGGTAACTTGTAAATGTTTACGATGTAACCGGTGTAGAAGGAACCGGGGCTCATGGCCGATAAACATTAAAGATAACCTGTAATAGAAAATCACAAAAAAATTAATATGTTAAGTCGGCTTTTGAGGCTCGACAGACTTTGCTTTCTGGGCTTAAATCTCACTTCAAAGAAGCATATGGCGTGATAGCCTTTGGAGTATCCTCGCTGTTGTAAACCGGCTCTCACATGACATAACCGACGTTTGAACTTTGCGAGGTCAGGGTCGCCATAGCGAGTAACCCGGCAAGAGTACGGCGGGTCATCTGATCGGAGAAGCAGCAAATAAATAGGCGGGTTTAACCAAGATGGGGTGGCGTTCTCGTGCCAGTCAAAAGGGTGAGATAGCTAAACTCGTGGAGTTGCAAGCCCCCAAGTGACCTATGATCAGAAAAAAGCTAAAGACTCATGCACAGAGATTGAGATGAAACGACAGAGACCCCGAGTTTCAGAGGTGCCGACTTTATTTATTGATCATAATAGTATATATACACATAGGTATGTACAAAGAGAACCTGAGACAGAGCTCTAGGTGTAATAAGGCCTTAGGTGAGCGATGTTCCAAGGCCTGGTGGTCTCCTCCTCGGATGTACGAGATTCCTTGTCAGGACGGAGATCGACCAAGTAGTAAGATCCATTGTGAAGATTCTTACTGACGATGAAGGGCCCTTCCCAAGGGGGTGAAAGCTTATGCAGATTGGACTGATCCTAAATCAGCCGGAGCACTAAGTCGCCCTCCTGGAAAGTGCGGCTGCGAACTCTACGGCTATGATAGCGGTGTAGGTCTTGTTGGTATATGGCAGAGCGGGCTGCGGCTAAATCACGCTCCTCCTCTAGTGCATCCAAAGAATCTTGATGAGCTTGTTTGTTGTCAGCTTCAATGTATGCCGTAACCCGGGGCGAGTCATGACGTATGTCACTAGGTAAAACGGCTTCTGCGCCATAAACCATAAAGAAAGGCGTAAAGCCTGTTAATCTGTTGGGGGTGGTCCGTATGCTCCGTAAGACAGAGGGAAGCTCCTCAACCCAACAACCCGGTGTGCGCTGGAGAGGAACCAGAAGCCGAGGCTTGATACCTCGTAAAATCTCTTGATTAGCACGCTCGGCTTGACCATTGGATTGAGGGTGCACAACAGACGCCACATCGAGCCGGATGTGCTCTCTTTGACAGAACTGCTCCATAGCTCCCTTGGAGAGGTTTGTACCATTGTCAGTAATGATGCTGTGTGGAAAGCCAAATCGGAAGATTAACTTCTTGAGGAACTTGACCGCCGTAGCTGCATCACAATTGCTGATAGGTTCCGCTTCAATCCACTTGGTAAACTTATCGACAGCGACCAAGAGGTGAGTCTTTTTATCTTGGGACGGCTTAAATGGACCAACCATATCAAGCCCCCAGACCGCAAAGGGCCAAGTGATTGGAATCATCCTGAGTTCTTGAGCCGGCATGTGAGCCTGTCGTGCAAACTTCTGACATCCATCACACTTTTTGACTATGTCCTCAGCGTCAACATGAGCCATGAGCCAGAAAAAGCCATGACGAAAAGCCTTTGCCACCAAGGACTTTGAGCCGGCATGGTGGCCACAGTCGCCAGAGTGGATCTCATTGAGTATCTCACGGCCTTCCTCAGGTGAAACACAACGTTGAAAAACTCCTGTGATGCTTCTCCTGTGTAACTCGCCGTTGACGATGGTCATGGATTTAGAACGCCTGACAATCAGGCTAGCTGTAAGCTCATCATCAGGAAGCACACCACGGGATAAGTAATCCAAGTAAGGGACTGTCCAATCTGGAATAGCATGTAGAGCCGCCACGAGTTGAGCCTCCGGGTCAGGAATAGCAAGATCCTCTTTCGATGGCAACTTGACCGACAGGTTATGGAGGACATCGAGAAAAACATTAGGAGGGACCGGCTTGCGCTGTGAACCTAGGTGTGACAAAGCATCAGCCGCCTCATTCTGTCGTCGATCGATATGATCTACCTGATATCCTTTGAAGTGACCGGCAACATTGGTGTCTGCTTGTCGATAAGCTGCCATGAGGGGATCTTTTGAGTCCCAAGTGCCAGAAACTTGTTGAGCCACCAGGTCTGAGTCGCCCAAACACCTGACTCGGTTGAGGTTCATCTCCTTAGCAATACGGAGGCCGTGAAGAAGGGCCTCATACTCAGCTGCATTGTTAGTACAAGGAAACATGATTCTCAACACATAACAAAATTTGTCACCTCGAGGGGAAGATAAGACAACTCCAGCCGCCGAACCCTCAAGCTGCCTGGATCCGTCAAAGTGTATAGTCCAATACGTATTGTCTGGTCTCTCCTCAGGAGCATGGAGTTCAGTCCAATCGTTGATGAAGTCCACCAGTGCTTGAGATTTGATGGCCGTGCGAGGTACATACTTGAGGTTATGTGGACCTAGCTCAATAGCCCACTTGGCTATCCGGCCTGTCGCTTCCCTGTTGTGGATGATATCACCTAAGGGAGCTGAGCTAACCACTGTGATATGATGTTCCAAGAAGTAATGCCTCAACTTCCGACTTGCCATAAACACGCCAAAAACCAGTTTCTGCCAGTGAGGGTAACGTTGCTTGGATTCTGTTAAGACCTCGCTGACATAATATACTGGCCTCTGAACTGGGTACTCTTTACCCGCCTCCTTCCTTTCCACCACAACTGCTACGCTGACTGCTTTGTTATTAGCGGCAATGTACAGTAGCATAGGCTCTTTAGTGATTGGAGCAGCAAGGACAGGCGGCTCAGCCAATTGCTTCTTGAGAGCCTCAAAAGTGTCGTCTGCAGCAGTACTCCACTGGAAGTTATCTGTTTTCTTCAGCATCTGATAGAGAGGGATTGCTTTCTCGCCAAGGCGGCTTATGAATCGACTCAAGGTGGCAATGCGACCCGCCAGGCGCTGAACATCATTGAGATTCTTTGGCTTAGCTAGCGAGGTGATCACCTTGATCTTCTCTGGGTTGGCTTCAATGCCACGTTCTGAGACCAGGAAACCAAGTAACTTGCCAGCGGGAACACCATAGACGCACTTGTCTGGGTTAAGTTTCATCTGATATGTGTGAAGGTTGGCAAAGGTCTCCTTGAGGTCATCCAGCAGAGTCGCCTTCTTTGCTAATTTGACCACAATATCGTCAACATAGGCATGAACATTGTGTCCAATCTGATTGTGAAAACAGTTCTGAACACAACGCTGATAAGTCGCCCCCGCACTCTTAAGTCCGAAGGGCATGGACACATAGCAGAAGGCTCCAAAGGGGGTGATGAAAGCCGTCTTCTCTTGATCCTCGATGGCCATCTTGATTTGATGATAGCCAGAATAAGCATCCAAAAAGCAGAGGCTCTCGCAGCCTGTCATGGCATCGATGATTTGATCAATGCGTGGGAGGGCGAAAGGGTCACTGGGACAGGCCTTGTTGAGTCTGTGTAGTCAATACACATGCGCCAAGTGCCATTTTTCTTGAGAACAAGCACTGGGTTGGCGAGCCACTCAGGATGAAAAACTTGGACGATGAACCCAGCAGCTAGGAGCCGGGCCACCTCTTCACCAATTGCCTTGCGTCTCCCCTCGTTAAAACGACGGAGGTATTGCTTGACTGGTTTGAATTTAGGATCCACATTAAGGCGGTGCTTGGTGTGACGCCCCCGGCTCAATCGTGCACTAATCATACACGCAAATGCACATGATCAAGCCTAAGGACTCACGGAAAGATATCACAACACAACTCTAAAACATAAATAAAGTCATACAAGCTTTATATTACAAGCCAGGGGCCTCGAGGGCTCGAATACAAAAGCCCGCATACAAGCGTCAGCGGAAGCATCAGATATCTGAGTACAGATATGAAACAGACATAGAAAGGCCTTTAGAAAGGCGGGGCAAAATAAAACACTACGATCGAAAGGCGTAGGCCTCCTGCCTGGGACCCTCCGATCCTACTCCTGGTCGTCAGTCAACTCGTAGTAGCATCCCTCCTCGGGGTAGTAGTAGTAGTCGATCGACGGGGCATCTGTCTCAGGGGCTCCGTCATCTTGGTCACGACAAACTAATATGGGGAGAAAAGGAAAACAAAGCAACCGTGAGTACTCAGAAGTACTCAGCAAGCAAGGATCTACACTACATATGCAACATTTTCAAAGGGAGGCTGTATATGTGGACTGGGCTGCAGAAATGCCAGAATAGAGAGGAGGCCTAGTCCTATCGAAGACTAGCATCTTCAGAGGTCTTGCAGCATTAGAAGAGTGTAGACAGTACCATATAATGTAGCAGTATCATTAAGTCTCAACCTCACCTAGAGATCCTTTCTCGACTCTCTAAGAGAAAGCAATCCCAGAGCCATACAGTCGTCAACCTCGTCCGGAGATCCCTTCTTGACTCCCTGCGAGAAGCAATCCCAGAGCCATATATCCAGGTCTCATCTCATGTTCTAGCTGTATCGATCGGGATACAACTCCGAGTGTCCGTTACCGTAGGACAGGCTATCGATAGAAGTTTTCTTCCCTGCAGGGGTGCACCAACTTACCCAAGACGCTCGATTAACTCCGGCCGGACACACTTTCCTGGGTCATGCCCGGCCTCGGCTAAACGACACACTGCAACCCTACCTACAGCTCAGCAGAGAGGTCCCCGCCGGTCTACATCCTAAGCGCAAGGGGGTCTTGGCCATCGCCCCTCGCCCTCCGGGTCGTTGCGCACATGGTGAAGCCAGGCACCAACACTACAGGAAGGCGCCGGTCTGTCCGTGCCGCCATGCTGAACTAGACGTCTGACAGAGCTTTCGGCTGATGCATACGATGCAGAATGCCCATACTATGCCCACGTGATGGTTAGTGCTATTAGGCCAGAGGCCTGCTCGGATCAAATATCCAAATCGTTAGTACCTTGGGCATGCGGTAACGAGCAGAGACTCACGAAAGATGTGACCCCATCGCCCCATCTCGAGGACTTGCGGCAAGGGCCAAGAATGCCCGGCCACGCCTCGTATTCATCACTCGGGCACCACACAGGCACCCGTCTTCACAACACTCGCCTCTCAGGCGCACGCGGGTATCCCTCAGGGTCGACCCGCCTATCCAAGTAACAGTGTAAAGTCCAAGTATCCGTGTGTCCATAACATCAGGGGAATCCGAGGTATCACCCTCGTTGGATTCCTACTCGATGTATCCGTCAAGGTGAACTCGGAGGAATCACCCTCACTGGGTTCACACTTGAGGTGTTGTACGACGGCGTCGTTATCGGAAGCGGTGAAGGAGGAATCACCCTCGATGACCACGACCAAATAGCTACTCTACAGAGTTAACATCAGAAGTGCTACAAGAGGTTTCACCCTCGGCACTCGATAGTAACGCTGCAGTGTCGTTACAACTAAGGGGGGGTGATGTGCGGTGTCGGGGCCTGGTCTTCAATCCCGTTGAGCGGGTCTTCGGATAATCCAGCGGGGCAGTCGGGACAAGTGGGGTCACTGATAGGTCTCTACCCAGCCTATACTAAGCAGTTTAGGATATGCAGGTAATTATCAACAGCAGGTTACAATAAACAGGCTATGCATCAGAATAGGTAAACCAGTAGCAGCAGCAATTCTAATGCAAGCATGAGAAAATAGAATGGGCGATATCGGGATGATCAAAAAGGGGGGGCTTGTCTGGTTGCTCGGCGGCAAGGGCAAGGTTGTCAATGGTGTCTTCGGGCTCCTGAGCTGCGTCGGTACTGGGGACGACGTCGGGGTCTAACGAGAGAGAAGAGGGGGAGGAAACAGTATAAATATAGAGCAAACATGAGCAACGCAAAGTACGGCATGACAATATGCAGTGCCGGGTGTGTCCTAACATATGGTTGCACGTCACCGAGAAAGGGGGAATCCATCCGGGAATGTTTTCCTGGTTCCGGACATTTGTTAGACAGATGACCGGAGGGGAACGGTTGCATGTTCATATAGCTACGGGCGTCTGACAGGAATACGGAGGACGTATTCGGGTTCGTATCGAAATTCTGAGCAAGTTTCATGTATAAATTATTTTCATCGGAGTTACGGATTATTTAATATGATTTTCTAAAGTTTATATTAATTTCTGGAATTTAATTAATTATTTAAATTAACATTATCCGAAACAGTAATTGATGACGTCAGCATGACATCATGCTGACGTCAGCAGCCAATCTGACACGTGGGTCCCACCAGTCATTGACTGGTTAGTTAATTAGGGTTAACTATTTAATTAGTATTTAATTAAACTAATTAACTAATTTAGATTAACCTAATCAGGGTTAATTAACTTAATTAACTAATTAATTAATTAATTATTAATTTTAATAATTTTATTTCTATTTCTATTTTTTTATCTTTTCTTTTTATTTATTCTCTTGTCTCTGTTTAGTAAATAGTTAGGCCTCAAAATGGTTTTTGTAAAGCATAGTAATTGTCCCAATAATTACTAGGCATCCTCTACTACTACCAAAAATTGGTTTGGAGTCAATTGGAGTTTACACAATTTTTATAATAATTAAAATACATTAATCCTTGCTGTTTTGGTAAGGTTAGAGTCACCTAATTAATTTATTAATTATTGGTTATAATTTTAGAATGGTCTCGGGAATATTAGTCATTTAATGAACATTTTAGTTTCTATGTTGAACAACTTTTATTTTCCACTTTGAATTCATTTGAAGTTTGAATTTGGAGTCCGAAATGCAATATGATGATTAGGCACTGATAATCACGATGACATGGCATAATCAAAAGGGGATTACTATAGTTAACCACCGGGGGAGTTACAAATCTCCTCCACTAACAAGAATTCTCGTCCCGAGAATTAAGAGGTAGAAGGAAAATTTTCGGGGTATTCCGCACGAAGATTATCCTCGCGTTCCCAAGTAGCTTCATCTTCAGTATGATTTTACCACTGCACTTTGAGGAACTTGGTAACCTTCTGATGGGTCCGACGTTCAGCTTCATCGAGAATGCGGATCGGATGCTCCTTATAAGATAGGTCATCTTGCAATTCGAGCACCTCGTGATCCACTGCGCGGTGCGGAGATTCCTTGAAGCATTGACGAAGCTGCGACACGTGGAAGATGTCGTGGATATGAGAGAATTGCGGTGGCAATTCCAATTTATATGCCACCTGACCACGTCTAGCAATAATGCGGAAAGGACCAATGTAGCGTGGAGCTAGCTTGCTCTTGATTCCAAAACGGTGGGTGCCCTTCATAGGAGTGACTCGCAAATAAGCTTGATCACCAGGTTGATAAGTCAAACCCCATCGTTTGCGGTCATAGTTGCTCTTCTGGCGGTCCTGAGCCACCTTGAGATTTTCTCGGACAATACGAACTTGTTCTTCGGCGTGTTGAATAATATCCGGACCCACGAGTGGTCGTTCCCCAGTTTCTGACCAATTCAGAGGGGTTCGACACTTACGTCCATATAGAACTTCGAAGGGGGCCATTTTCAAGCTGGCTTGATAGCTGTTGTTATAAGAGAACTTGGCATACGGGAGAGATTCTTCCCACTTCTTGCCGAATGAAATAACACAAGCCCGAAGCATGTCTTCAAGCACTTGATTGACTCATTCGACTTGGCCTTGGGATTGTGGATGATAAGCTGAACTCCAGGTAATATGAGTTCCCATAGCTGTTTGGAAACTTTCCCAGAATTTTGAAGTGAAAAGGCCGCCACGGTCCGAACTGATCTCCTTCGGAATACCGTGGAGTGAAACAATTCTGGAGATATATAATTCTGCTAACTGACTAGCAGTGATGGTCTCTTTGACGGGCAGAAAGTGTGCAACCTTAGAGAGTTGGTCGACGACGACAAGGATAGCATCGTGACCCTTCTGTGACCTGGGAAGTCCTGTAATGAAATCCATCTGAACCTTATCCCATTTCCATAGAGGAATAGGAAGTGGTTGCAGAATTCCAGCTGGTTTCTGATGTTCTGCTTTAACGCGACGACACACATCACATTCGGCAACATAATGAGCAATGTCCTGCTTCATTCTAGACCACCAGTACCTTTGACGGAGATCATGATACATCCTGGTGCTACCCGGATGAATAGACAGCGGGGTATCATGTGCCTCCTTCATGACCTTGTCGGTCATAAGCTCGATGCGAGGTACAACAATGCGGTTTCTGAAATACAAGGTTCCATCTTCAGACAACGAGAAATCCCTGTACTTTACAAGGTGAAGGTCTTTCTTCATCAGATCAATTTCAGCATCTTTAGCTTGCGCATTCTTAACAGCTTTCTCAAGATCTGGTTGTATCAAAAGGTTATTAAGAGAACCCTGTGGAACAATACGTAGATTCAGCTTGCACAGTTCTTCAAAAAGACGAGGTTGAGCTCGCCTAACCATGAGGTTATCGCAATAGGACTTGCGGCTTAAGGCATCAGCCATCACGTTAGCCTTGCCAGGGGTATAGGAAATACCCAAATCATAGTCCGCAATGGCCTCCATCCATCTTTGCTGACGGAGGTTTAGAGATGGCTGAGTGAACAAGTACTTCAGACTTTTATGATCCGTGTAGATCTCGCAACGATTACCGAGAAGGTAATGTCACCACAACTGCAATGCATAGATCATAGCAGCTAGTTCTAGATCATGTACCGGATAATTCTCTTCATGCGGGCGCAACTGACGAGAGCCATAGGCAATCACTTTACGCTCTTGCATTAGGACACAGCCTAATCCTTCACGGGATGCGTCACAATAAATCACAAAGTCTTTGCGGGTATCCGGAGGAGATAGTACTGGGGCAGATGTTAGCTTGTCTTTGAGTGTCTGGAAACTTTCTTGACATTTGTCTGTCCATTCAAACTTAACGCCCTTGTGAAGCAGATCAGTCAAAGGCTTAGCAATCTTAGAAAAATTCTCAACAAATCGACGGCAATAGCTTGCAAGGCCGAGAAAACTTCTCACTTGCTTGACATTCTTTGGTGGAGTCCATTCAAGAATAGCCTGAACTCGTTCTGGGTTAACGGCAATGCCATCTTTCGAAATCACATGGCCGAGATATGTCACTTCAGATAACCAGAACTCGCATTTGGAGTATTTGGCATACAACTGGTGTTCTCGGAGCCTTTCCAGTACAAGACGGAGGTGTTCGGCATGTTCTTCCTTATTCTTCAAATATACCAGAATATCATCTAGATAAACCACGACGAACTTGTCGAGGTAATCCATGAAGATATAATTCATCAGACGGGAGAATGTGGCTGGAGCATTTGTTAAGCCAAATGACATGACAGTGTACTCGTTGGAGCCATAACGAGTAACAAATGCAGTCTTGGGAATATCCTCTTCACGAACACGGATCTGATGATAACCCAACCTCAAATCAAGTTTAGAGAATACCGATGATCCAGCAAGCTGATCATACAAATCATTGATCCGAGGAAGCGGATATTTGTTCTGGATTGTGGCTTGGTTAATGGGCCGATAATCCTGAACCAATCGGTTAGTTCCATCCTTCTTCTTAACGAAGAGTGAAGGTGCTCCCCAAGCAGAGGAACTGGGACGGATGAAACCTTTCTTAAGTGACGTGTCGATTTCTTCCTTAAGCTCGAGAAGATGATGCGGAGGCATCTTATAAGGACGCTTCGCAATAGGTGTAGTGCCAGGCTTCAAGTCGATGATAAACTCAACAGCTCTAGCAGGGGGTATTCCTGGAAGTTCTTCTGGAAAGACGTCTTGGAAATCACGAACAACTGGAACATTCTCGATGCCTTCAAGAGGTGAAGCATTCAATGCATTCAGAACATATATTTGAGTCTCAGCATCCTGAGCTATTCGAGCTGAGTATTGTACTTTCTGGCCAGAAGGGTGAGTGAGCCGGACTGATTCAGTGGCACAGTCAATCAAAGCTTTATAAGGCTTCAACCAGTCCATACCCGGAATAATGTCTATGTTGGAGGTCTTGAGAGCAATGAGGGAAACGGGGAACATCAATCCTCCGATCACAATGTGGTTACCGTGGCTTACCATGGTAGTTTGCCAGTTAGCCCCAGGTGACTGGATTACTAATGGGGTGGACATCTCCTCGAAAGGTATATCATGGCTTCGCGCAAAACTTTCGGACATGAAGGAATGCGATGCTCCAGAATCAAAGAGGACCGAAGCTGGGATTGAATTTACTAGAAGGGTGCCCATCACAATTTTGGGGTCCTGTCGAGCTTCTTCCATGTTGACTTGGTTGACATGAACAAGCTGACTAGCAGGTAGTCTGGCATTACGATTCCTGGAATGATGGGTCCGATGGCCCTTCCTACGAACAACAGGATGACGTGATGCATTCTGAGGCTGACCCTGATGACAGTTAAAAGCACGATGCCCTGGCTGTCCACACTGGTGGCACAGACTATCATTATGGGGAGAAACACCAACATTGGGCTGTCCACTTGAAATGTTCAGTTGCCTTGGTGGTGGAGGCAGACGAGGTGCAGCATATGACGGCCTTGGTGTTGGAGCGGGTCGATGATGAATATTGTGTGGGATCCAGACTCGACGTTTCTGAACGGGCTGACTCGAAGACGAGCCGACATCTCGAGTACGCTTGAGCGACTCCTGGTACTCAGTCAGAGCTGTTTCAACTTGGAAAGATTTGCTGACAAGCATTGCGAATTCTGTTCAATCATGGACAACAAGTGCAAGTTTTATATCAGTACGTAGTCCTTCACGGAATTTCTCCTGCTTGCGAGTGTCAGTGTCGACGTCATCTTTAGCATAGCGGGATAATTCGAGAAATTTCCTCTGATACTCATCCACAGTCATTTTGCCCTAAGAGAGTTGGCGGAACTCCTGCCTCTTCTGGTCCATCAGGCCTTGAGGAATGTACCGTGCGCAAAAAGCTGACTGAAATTCCTGCCAAGTGGTTACAGTTTCAGCAGGCAACATACCCTTGTGGCTTTCCCACCATTGAGCAGCTGATCCCCTCAGGTGATACGTCGCATAGGTGACGTAACTGTCAGGGATAACATTGGCCGACTTCATCTGGAAGGTAATGTCACGGAGCCAATCGTCAGCATCGATTGGATCAGTCGAGCTGCGAAAAGTGGACGGATTGAGGCGCACGAATTCTAACAGTGTTATTGGTGTAGGCTGCTGATGAGCATTCCGGTTTGGGAACTGAGCCATTATCCCGGTCATAACCTGACGGTTCCGTTCAAATTGCTGCATCATTGCGGCAATATAAGGTGGAGGTGGAGGATCGTCAGCCATCCTGCCAAATCAACAGGGGCAGTTTAGCAAGAAGAACTGCAGGTGTATGGAATGATTCATGAAGTAACACGCACAACAGAAGGAGGTGCAGTAGACACTTCATCATACTTGCACCAGACATTCGAATCCACACATAGCCTTGATTACAATCCGGCAATACGACAGCTGAAAGGGGAGGGCTAGACATCTAGGCGGCGCGCAGGCACGCGGTAGGGAAGTACACAACGAGACATAGCAAAGGCTACGTCAACGTCGGAGAAAACTGTTGGAGCGAGGAATCTGCAAGTGACAACACAGGGTGCCCTCGATAAGAGGATCCTACAAATAGAACCTGGCCCGCAATCTTGAAGGAAGGGGGGAAAATTTTCAGAACACCGGGTGGATGTGATCACGAGAACTTAATGTTGGAGTTATTAAAATTTTAACCCGAGTAGAAGAGAGATCAGAGTCCCAGAGTAAAGGTCGAGGAGTAAAAGATCCTAATACCTCCCAATTGGCGACGTGGGCCCGTAAGCCACACAGCCAAGTTAGTAAAACAATTTTCGGTTACTAGACTCAACTTCGGCCAAGGAGTTGGAAAGGGGGATTCCTACAGGCAGTCGGCTCTGATACCAACTTGTGACGCCCCCGGCTCAATCGTGCACTAATCATACACGCAAATGCATACGATCAAGCCTAAGGACTCACGAGAAGATATCACAACACAACTCTAAAATGTAAATAAAGTCATACAAGCTTTATATTACAAGCCAGGGGCCTCGAGGGCTCGAATACAAAAGCTCGCATACAAGCGTCAGCGGAAGCATCAGATACCTGAGTACAGATATGAAACAGAAACAGAAAGGCCTTTAGAAAGGCGGGGCAAAATAAAACACTACGATCGAAAGGCGTAGGCCTCCTACCTGGGACCCTCTGATCCTACTCCTGGTCGTCAGTCAACTCGTAGTAGCATCCATCCTCGGGGTAGTAGTAGTAGTCGATCGACGGGGCATCTGTCTCAGGGGCTCCGTCATCTTGGTCACGACAAACTAATATGGGGAGAAAAGGAAAACAAAGCAACCATGAGTACTCAGAAGTACTCAGCAAGCAAGGATCTACACTACATATACAACATTTTCAAAGGGAGGCTATATATGTGGACTGGGCTACAGAAATGCCAGAATAGAGAGGAGGCCAAGTCCTATCGAAGACTAGCATCTTCAGAGGTCTTGCGGCATTAGAAGAGTGTAGACAGTACCATATAATGTAGCAGTATCATTAAGTATCAACCTCACCCAGAGATCCTTTCTCGACTCCCTGCGAGAAAGCAATCCCAGAGCCATACAGTCATCAACCTCGTCCGGAGATCCCTTCTCGACTCCCTGCGAGAAGCAATCCCAGAGCCATATATCCAGGTCTCATCTCATGTTCTAGCTGTATCGATCGGGATACAACTCCGAGTGTCCGTTACCGTAGGACAGGCTATCAATAGAAGTTTTCTTCCCTGCAGGGGTGCACCAACTTACCCAACACGCTCGATTAACTCCGGCCGGACACACTTTCCTCGGTCATGCCCGGCCTCGGCCAAACGACACACCGCAACCCTACCTACAGCTCAGCAGAGAGGTCCCCACCGGTCTACATCCTAAGCGCAAGGGGTTTTTGGCCATCACCCCTCGCCCTCCGGGTCGTTGCGCACACGGTGAAGCCAGGCACCAACACTACAGGAAGGCGCCGGTCCGTCCGTGCCGCCATGCTGAACTAGACGTCTGACGGAGCTTTCGGCTGATGCATACGATGCAGAACGCCCATACTATGCCCACGTGATGGTTAGTGCTATTAGGCCAGAGGCCTGCTCGGATCAAATATCCAAATCGTTAGTACCTTGGGCTTGTGGTAACGAGCAGAGACTCACGAAAGATGTGACCCCATCGCCCCGTCTCGAGGATTTGCGGCAAGGGCCAAGAATGCCCGGCCACGCCTCGTATTCATCACTCGGGCACCACACAGGCACCCGTCTTCACAACACTCGCCTCTCAGGCGCACGCGGGTACCCCTCAGGGTCGACCCGCCTATCCAAGTAACAGTGTAAAGTCCAAGTATCCGTGTGTCCATAACATCAGGGGAATCCGAGGTATCACCCTCGTTGGATTCCTACTCGATGTATCCGTCAAGGTGAACTCAGAGGAATCACCCTCACTGGGTTCACACTTGAGGTGTTGTACGACGGCGTCGTTATCGGAAGCGGTGAAGGAGGAATCACCCTCGATGACCACGACCAAATAGCTACTCTACAGAGTTAACATCAGAAGTGCTACAAGAGGTTTCACCCTCGGCACTCGGTAGTAACGCTGTAGTGTCGTTACAACTAAGGGGGGTGATGTGCGGTGTCAGGGCCTGGTCTTCAATCCCGTTGAGTGGGTCTTCGGATAATCCAGCGGGGCAGTCGGGACAAGTGGGGTCACTGATAGGTCTCTACCCAGCCTATACTAAGCAGTTTAGGATATGCAGGTAATTATCAACAGCAGGTTACAATAAACAGGCTATGCATCAGAATAGGTAAAGCAGTAGCAGCAGCAATTCTAATGCAAGCATGAGAAAATAGAATGGGCGATATCGGGATGATCAAAAAGGGGGGGGGGGCTTGTCTGGTTGCTCGGCGGCAAGGGCAAGGTTGTCAATGGTGTCTTCGGGCTCCTGAGCTGCGTCGGTACCGGGACGACGTCGGGGTCTAACGAGAGAGAAGAGGGGGAGGAAACAGTATAAATATAGAGCAAACATGAGCAACGCAAAGTACGGCATGACAATATGCAGTGCCGGGTGTGTCCTAACATATGGTTGCACGTCACCGAGGAAGGGGGAATCCATCCGGGAATGTTTTCCCGGTTCCGGACATTTGTTAGACAGATGACCGGAGGGGAACGGTTGCATGTTCATATAGCTACAGGCGTCTGACAGGAATACGGAGGACGTATTCGGGTTCGTATCGAAATTCTGAGCAAGTTTCATGTATAAATTATTTTCATCGGAGTTACGGATTATTTAATATGATTTTCTAAATTTTATATTAATTTCTGGAATTTAATTAATTATTTAAATTAACATTATCCGAAACAGTAGTTGATGACGTCAGCATGACATCATGCTAATGTCAGCAGCCAATCTGACACGTGGGTCCCACCTGTCATTGACTGGTTAGTTAATTAGGGTTAACTAATTAATTAGTATTTAATTAAACTAATTAACTAATTTAGATTAACATTATCAGGGTTAATTAACTTAATTAATTAATTAATTAATAATTTTATTTTATTTTATTTTATTTATTTTTCTTTTTTCTTTTTTTTCTTTTATCTTTTCTTTTTATTTATTCTCTTGTCTCTGTTTAGTAAATAGTTAGGCCTCAAAATGGTTTTTGTAAAGCATAGTAATTGTCCCAATAATTACTAGGCATCCTCTACTACTACTACCAAAAATTGGTTTGGAGTCAATTGGAGTTTACACAATTTTTATAATAATTAAAATGCATTAATCCTTGCTGTTTTGGTAAGGTTAGAGTCACCTAATTAATTTATTAATTGTTGGTTATAATTTTAGAATGGTCTCGGGAATATTAGTCATTTAATGAACATTTTAGTTTATATGTTGAACAACTTTTATTTTCCACTTTGAATTCATTTGAAGTTTGAATTTGGAGTCCGAAATGCAATATGATGATTAGGCACTGATAATCACGATGACATGGCATAATCAAAAGGGGATTACTGTAGTTAACCACCGGGGGTGTTACACTCGACGAGTCTTCGCGGTACACCCGGCATGTCAGAAGGCTTCCATGCAAAGATGTCCCGATTCTCACGGATAAACTCGACGAGCGTGCTTTCCTATTTGGGGTCCATGTCGGCCCCAATAGTGAACTTCTTGGATGAGTCGCCCGGGACGAACTCAACGTCCTTGGTATCCTTGGCCGATTTGAACTTGAGTGGCGGGTCAGCTTCAGTGGTGGGCTTCTTGAGAGGTGTCATATCGGCTGGGTCTATGTTGTCGGTGTAGTACTGAAGCTCCTCCGCAGCGCAAGCCGTCTCGGCGTACGCGGCGTCACCTTCTTCGCACTCTAGGGCGATCTTCCTGTCACCACTGACCGTAATGGTGCCACGAGGGCCAGGCATTTTGAGCTTAAGGTAGACGTAGCAAGGCCGAGCCATGAATTTGGCATAAGCCGGCCGTCCAAAGAGGGCATGATACATGCTCTTGATTTTAACCACCTCAAAGGACAAAGACTCACATCTGAAGTTGGTGTCTGAACCAAAAGCCACATCCAACTGGACCCGGCCAACTGGGTAGGCCGACTTGCCAGGGACAATTCCGTGAAAACAGTGGTGGATGGCGAGAGGTCTTTCTCAGACATGCCCAAGCGCCACAAGGTGTCATAATAGAGAATAGTAATACTGCTCCCCCTGTCCATAAGCACCTTGGTGAGAGAATAGCCCCCAACTTGAGGCGCCACTACCAAGGCCAAGTGACCTGGATTATCGACCCATGGTGGGTGATCCTCCCGGCTCCAGGTTATGGGACACTCTGACCATCTCAGGTACTGTGGTGCCGCCGGCTCAACCATGTTGATAAGGCGCTTTTTAAGCTTGCGGTCCCTTTTGTCTGTGTTTGTAGTGAACACGTGGTACTGACCACCGTTTAGCTGTTTAGGGTTACTCTGATAACCAGATTGATTGCCCTGCTGCTGGTTCCCCGGTTGCTGATTGTTTCCACCATGTCCCTGATAGTTCCCACCTGAGCCGCCAGGTCCTTGATAACTCTGTTGGTGGTACCCTCCATATGAGCCGCCGCCAGTGGATCCTGGGTCGCCGCCACCACCTCCTTGGTGCTTCTAAAAATGCTGTGAATAGGCTCGCATGATGCTGCAGTCCTCCCAAGAATGAGTGGCCGGCTTGTTAGGCAGGCTATGTTTTGGACACGGCCCCTTTAGGGCTTCCTCGAAATTCTTGGGTTTAAAGTTCTTTCCACCGCCGTTTTTCTTCGGATACTTGTATCCTGCATTAGTGTTTGCGACCAGGTCTGACCCACCCTCCGGGTTCTTGCGCTTTCCACCGTTGTCAACATTATTCTGCTGATAGCCCTTGCCACCGTTGCCCTTCTTCCCCTTGCCGTTCGGAACCTCATCCGTGCCGGGGTCTTTGGTAGAATCAGACTCGGCGTACTTGGTGAGGGCGTTCATAAGCTCCCCCATATCTGTGACGCTTCGCTTGAGCAGCCCAAGCTTCTGGACAAGGGGGTCGAAGTGACAGTTCTGCTCCAGTATCAGGACTGCCTGAGCCACCATGATGTTGTCCGAGGAGTGGATGATCTCTGCGACCCGGCCCACCCAATGGTGAGCTGACTGATGTCTACTACACAACCTTCTTCTTGTAGACTCGTGTTGGGCTTCCAAGCACAGAGTTTTGTAGGACAGTAGCAAATTTCCCTCAAGTGGATGACCTAAGGTTTATCAATCCGTGGGAGGCGTAGGATGAAGATGGTCTCTCTCAAACAACCCTGCAACCAAATAACAAAGAGTCTCTTGTGTCCCCAACACACCCAATACAATGGTAAATTGTATAGGTGCACTAGTTCGGCGAAGAGATGGTGATACAAGTGTAATATGGATGGTAGATATAGGTTTTTGTAATCTGAAAATATAAAAACAGCAAGGTAGCTAGTAACAAAAGTGAGTAAAAACGGTATCGCAATGCTTCGAAACAAGGCCTAGGGTTCATACTTTCACTAGTGCAAGTTCTCTCAACAATAATAACATAATTAGATCATATAACAATCCCTCAACGTGCAACAAAGAGTCACTCCAAAGTCACTAATAGCGGAGAATAAACGAAGAGATTATTGTAGGGTACGAAACCACCTCAAAGTTATTCTTTCTAATCGATCTATTGGGATATTCCTATAAGTGTCACAAACAGCCCTAGAGTTCGTACTAAAATAACACCTTAAGACACACATCAACCAAAACCCTAATGTCACCTAGATACTCCAATGTCACCACAAGTATCCGCGGGTTTGATTATACGATATGCATCACACAATCTCAGATTTATCTATTCAAACCAACACAAAGAACTTCAAAGAGTGCCCCAAAGTTTCTACCGGAGAGTCAAGACGAAAACGTGTGCCAACCCCTATGCATAAGTTCACAAGGTCACAGAGCCCGCAAGTTGATCACCAAAACATACATCAAGTGGATCACGTGAATACCCCATTGTCACCACAGATAAACACATGCAAGACATACATCAAGTGTTCTCAAATCCTTAAAGACTCAATCCGATAAGATAACTTCAAAGGGAAAACTCAATTCATTACAAGAAGGTAGAGGGGGAGAAACATCATAAGGTCCAACTATAATAAGCTCGCGGTACATCAAGATCGTGCCAAATCAAGAACACGAGAGAGAGAGAGAGAGATCAAACACATAGCTACTGGTACATACCCTCAGCCCCGAGGGTGAACTACTCCCTCCTCGTCATGCAGAGCGCCGGGATGATGAAGATGGCCATCGGTGATGGTTTCCCCCTCCAGCAGGGTGCCGGAACGGGCTCCTGATTGGTTTTTCATGGCTACAGAGGCAAGCGGCGGCGAAACTCCTGATCTAGGTTTATTTCTGGGGGTTTCTGTATTTATAGGAATTTTTGACGTCGAGAACAAGTCAGGGGGTCCATGAGGAGCCCACAATACCGGAGGGCGCGCCCTAGGGGGGGCGCCCTCCACCCTTGTGGAGGCCTCGTGGCTCTTCTGGCCCAACTCCATTGCTCCGGGGTATCCTTCTGGTGCATAAAAAATCTCCGTAAATTTTCAGCTCATTTGGACTCCGTTTGATATTCGTTTTCTGCGAAACTCAAAAACAAGGAAAAAACAGAAACTGGCACTGGCTCTAGGTTAATAGGTTAGTCCCAAAAATCATATAAAATAGCATATAAATGCATATAAAACATCCAAGATGGATAATACAATAGCATGGAACAATAAAAAATTATAGATACGTTGGAGACGTATCACTGACTCATTGTCGCGCTGGATGCAGTGCTGAAGGTCGATGATAGTTTTAGGGCGCTTGCAGGTGCCTTGGAAATTTTTGATAAAACGCTCCTTCAACTCAGCCCATGTGTTGATGGAATTGGCGGGCAAGGTTTTCAACCAAGTACGAGCCGGCCCTTCCAACATCATGGTTAAGTATTTTGCGCATACAGCGTCACTGACATCCAACATGTCCATGGCGAGCTCATAGCTTTCTATCCAAGCCGCCGGCTCAAGATCCGCCGTGTAATTGGGAACTTTCCTGGGGCCCTTAAAATCCTTGGGCATGCGCTCATTGCGTAGAGCCGGAGCCAGACAAGGTATTCCAAGAGTCCTTCCAGTAGGGGTCAATTGGGTTGTGACCGATGGAGACAGAGCCACCTCATTTGCTGCCTCAGCCGCCCGCTGGGCCCGCGCGGAGTCAACGATGTCCTGGGCATTGGGGGCTCCCATATGCGGCAAAGCTCGAGGCGGCTCACGATGTTGACGAGCGTTGCTGGACACAGCCGGTGAATCACCATGGTGACTCCTACTCCGGCTGCGACTTGGGGCTGGGGTAGAGTGGAGGCGCTCCCTGCTATAAGAGTAATTGGCCTGCTGGGCTACTGCAGTCTTTAGCATCTCGATGGCATTGCGCGCTTCTCTCCCAATGGGAGTATGGCCCGTGATAGGGAGCGCTGCCAAGTTGGTTGCCGCGGCAACGAGGTTATCCACCGGGTTGGTAAAATGACCCGTCGGCGTTAGGAAACGACGAGGGGGGTCTCATGACATGGACCCGGCTCCCGCTGAGGTTGTAGTATTGGTTGAGCGGCATGACCCGGCGTGGGCTGAACTCCTAAGTTTGGTGGCACGACGGGTGACCCCGGCGCGTCTGTTTCTGGGCCGCGGAGGCGTGTATCTTGAAGGGTGGTGAACAGCTGAGTGAACTCAAGGTTGGGCGGAAGGCGACGATGCCTCCGCTTGTGAACTGCCTCTGAAGCGCTCCGACGTTGCTCCAGGTGCCAGGCCTCTGTCCTTAGTCGCTCAGCCTCGGCCCGCATCACAGACTGCACACCCGCCAGGCGGATGTTCTCTACATCTATGTCAGCCTGGATCTTCGTTATCTAATCGCGAAGCTTGGTTATCTCAGCATTGCTTTCAGCCTGGTTCTCTGACGTCACTGGCGTGGCGAGGAGCATGGTGAGAGCCGTAGCTAGCTTGGTCAGAGCCTGAACCGGGGATGGTGCTGATGCCGGGTTGGAGGTTCCTATCCCAGCCGTGGCAGCCACCGCTGCCGGGTCAGTCATGAGGGTCGTACCAGCCATGTAGACTGCGGATCGAGAGGGCGGGTCAAAAGAGTCTTGGGCCGGTTCATCCTGAACGTGGCTCCCAAGGAATCCATCGCGAAGCGGGAAGATTGACTCGCCACCGCTTGATGAAAAATCGTCGTCGGAGTGAACGATCGTGTCACCGTCGGAGGTCGAGCCGTCAGAAAAGTCGACTCCTTGGGTGAAGCTGACGAGCGCGTGCCTCGGGCGGGCGGTCTGCTTGTCCTGAGCCGGCTTGACGATGTTGGTGAAGATATCCGGCCTAAGTTTGGACCCGCCAGCTTTGCGAGACATGGCGGGTCTTATGGCGGCTCTAGCGACGGTGGGTTGCGTGCGCCGAGCCGATTCGACGATGTCGATGGAGGCGTTCGGCTTGGGCTCAGATCCTCCAGCTTTGCCGATGAAGACGTGGATTTCGCCGAAGGGGACCCGGTACCCGTACTCGATTGAGTCGGCCTCGGGGCCCCAAGTCGAATCGTCGATGTAGAGCTTGCCGCGGCGACTCTTGGTCATGCAGCCGATGACGTACCCTTCGAGTCCCGGAGGAGGACCCTTCGAAAACTCAACACAACCGTGCGACAGCCCCACGGTGGGCGCCAACTGTCGTGGTAATTTCACGGCAGATGTCCTCATAGGACTTAGTCGCGAGGCCATCACGTCAAGTGGTAGATCGAAGGGGTTAGGTGGACACGAAGGGGACAAGGATTTACCCAGGTTCGTCCCCTCTTGGAGAGGTAAAAGCCTACATCCTGCTTTGGTTGTATTGGTGATGATCTCGATTACAAAGGTGCGCTTGGCCGGCCTAGTTCTCGAGAGGTTGTAGCTTGTCCTGTCTAACCCGGGGCTCCCCTTTATATATAGGTTGAGGCCCGGGGTGTACATTAGAGTCCGAGCCGGAATATAGTCCGTGCCCGAGCCTATCTTGCCTTCTAAGTAAGGAAAGTTCATATGGCGGTTTACAATCGGGCCTAAGCCGGTGCTTCGCAGGCCGGCCCACGGAGTAGGCGGCTTAATCTCCTGGGCGAGTCTTCTGGTAAGCCACGGCCCACCTGGCCTGGCCCTTTTGTAAGTCGCCGCTTCTGTTAACCCGGCCCTGGATGGGCGGGTCATATCCTGGGGTTATATCCCCAACACACCGCGTGCGTCAACACTCATCAGACCGCACACATCAGTATGTATGATTTCCAACAAGTCACTTGCCCGTTCCATTGTTCCGGAAAATGGGGTTTTAGTCATCTTGCCCATGAGGCATGGTTCGCATGTGTCAAGTGATTCAAAATCAAGTGACTCCAAAAGTCCATTAGCATGGAGTTTCTTCATGCGCTTTACACCAATATGATAAGCGGCAGTGCCACAAGAAAGTGGTACTATCATTATCAACTCTACATCTTTTGGCATCAATGTTATGAACATGTGTATTATCACTATCGAGATTCAATAAGAATAAACCCCTCACATTGGGTGCATGACCACAAAAGATATTACCCATATAAATAGAACAACCATTATTCTCTGATTTAAATGAGTAACCGTCTCGCATTAAACAAGATCCATATATAATGTTCATGCTCAACGCAAGCACTAAATAACAATATTCAGGTTTATCACTAATCCCAATGGTAATCGAAGAGCGAGCGTGCCGATGGCGATCACATCAACCTTGGAACCATTTCCCATGTGCATCGTCACTTCGTCCTTCGCCTGCCTTCGTCTATTCCATAGTTCCTGTTTAGAGTTGCAAATGTGAGCAACCACACCGGTATCAAATACCCTGGCACTACAACTAGAACTGGTAAGGTACACATCAATAACATGTATATCATATATACCTTTGTTGACGTTGGCCCCCTTCTTGTCATCCAGATACTTGGGGCAATTCCGCTTCCAGTGGCCAGTTCCCTTGCAATAGAAGCACTCAGTTTCTGGCTTGGGTCCAGGCTTGGGTTTCTTCATGGGAGGAGCAACTGCTTTGCCACCCTTCTTGAAGTTTCCCTTCTTTCCCTTGCTCTTCTTGAAACTAGTGGTTTTATTGACCATCAACACTTGATGCTCCTTCTGGATGTCTGACTCAGCGACTTTCAGCATCGCGAACAGCTCGGAGACTGACTTGTTCATCCCTTGCATGTTATAGTTCAACACAAAGCTCTTGTAGCTAGGTGGTAGCGATTAAAGAACTCTGTCAGTGACTGCCTCAGGCGGGAGCTCAACTCCCAACTCAGCCAGACGGTTGTAATACCCAGACATTCCGAGTATGTGCTCACTGACAGAGCCGTTCTCCTCCATTTTGCAGGCATAGAACTTATCAGAGGTCTCATACCTCTCGATCCCGGCATTTTTCTCAAAAATAAACTTCAACTCCTGGAACATCTCATATGCTCCATGACATTCAAAACGGCTTTGAAATCCCGGTTCTAAGCTATTGGGGATATAACCCCGCGGTGTGACCCGCCCAGGTGGGGCCGGGTTACACTGTTGGCGACCCAGGAGAGAAAAGCCTAAGTAGGCCCAAGAAGAGAGGATATGAAGACTGGAGGCGGCTCACGAGGCAGGCCAGTTGAAGGCCCAAGACCAGGCGACGGTGCTACAACCCGGAGATGTGAGCCGCCCGATGGCGACTTGCCTAGCAAGGCAAGGTGACTTAGAACCCGAGTTGGACACATTGTGTGATCCAGCTTGAACTCTTGTAAGCCCAGGGCCTCGACCTGTGTATATAAAGGCGAGACCCTGCGGCGGGTTAACTCAGGTGACAATCAATCGATAGCTATGCCAAGCGATTCTGCTCCCTTGTAATCGATACCCGATCAATACAACACAAAGCAGGACGTAGGCTTTTACCTCATGAGTGAGGGGCTGAACCTGGGTAAACTCGTGTCTCTCGTCCCGTCCAACCCCTTCAAGCTAACCTACATTGTGATGGCTCCACACCTAAGTCCTCTCACAAGGGCATCTGCCGTGACAAAACCACGACAGATGGCACCTACCGTGGGGCCAGCGCACGGTGGTTTCGAGTTCTTGAAGGGCTCTTTCCCAGGGATCGAGGGATACGCCGTTGGTAGGATGACTAAGAGTCCCCGCGGCAAGCTCTACATCGACGACGCTGGCTGGGGCCCTGAGGCCGACTCAATCGAGTACGGGTACCGAGTCCCCTTCGGTGGGATTCACATCTTCATCGGCAAGATTGGCGGATCAGAGCCTGAGCCAGACATCTGCACCGACATCGTCGAGCCGGCTCGACGTGCGCGACCCGCCAAGGTTCAGCCGGCCCGGAAGCGTGTCTTCGTTGGATTTGCGCATGGCACGGACCTTGCATATGATTCTGTGTCCGGAGGAGAGACTCTCATCTACTCAGGTGATGAGTCCTCGACTGGAGAGATGAAGTCAATTTACCAGCTTCAAGACGGCGGGCTTGGGGGCTATTCCGATGGTGACAGTATTCCGGATCCCTATGAGTCGCCGTGTCGGGCTGCTATCTTTATGGCTGGTACAGGGCCGGCTCTTGGCTCATCAACAGCAGTGGCTATGATGTCTAGATCGACTGCTGCTGTGATAGTTGGAGCTAGCGGCTCAGCTCGACCACCAGCTCAAGTGTTGTCTAAACTATTGGGTACATTGACGACCCTGTTAGCAACAGAGGTCACTACGGCGAATCAAGCACAACATAATGCAGAGGTTGCAAAGGTGCGAGATGAGGTAGCCAAGGCTCAGGAGGAGCTTAATGCAGAGAACTCTAGCATGGCAACGGAACGAGCTCTGATGGACGCCGAGTCACAGCGTATAAGGGCAGAGGCTTTTCGCCTGAGTCTAGATCAGAATGCGTCCAATGATGTTCTTCGAAGGAGGTACCAGACCCGCCTGCCTTTGCAGTACGAGGCACAGAACCTTTTTAATACACCTGGGGCAGGGCCAAGTAACCGCCAGGTACGGCCCGGGAGGCTGAAATCCCAGGGAGCGGGGCGGCGGCTCAACCTCGATTACCAGACCCGCCCCGTAGGGATCAGACCCCGCCTCGATGTTTTTCAACACCATCTGGCCATTATTCTAACCCGGTGGATAACATGATAGCGGCGGCTACCCGGCTTAATGCAATCCCTATTACAGATGAGACGCCTTTCGCGGCTGAGGCATGGAACGCAATTGAGCTCTTACATATAGCGGTCGCACAGCAAGAGAAATATTCACACAGTCGTGAGCGGGTGCAGTCGACCCCCTCCCAAGCCGCAGTCACAGCCAGCGGATTGAGTCGCCGGCGGTTTCTAGTAGCGAATGACGCCGTCGACTGAATCAGGATGACCCACCCCGTGGAAATAACCCGCCCCTTACTCATGCTCAGGCGATTGTGGACGATGCCAGAGCTCGCCGAGAGGCGGAGGCTGCAGCGACGGCTCAACTGGGGGCTTATCAGCCGCCTCCGATGACCCCTTCGGCGTCAGTAGGGGCTGGTGTAATTTCCAGGTCTGTTGGGGTGCCGTGTTTAGTACCAGCTTTACGTAATGAACGTCTGCCTAAGGATTTCAAGGGTCCTCGTAAGGTGGCTAACTATACAGCTGATCTTCCCCCTGAGGCCTGGATTGAGAGTTATGAGTTAGCCATGGAGATGCTGGATGTCAGTGATGTTGTATGTGCCAAATATTTTACTGTGATGTTGGATGGACCAGCTCGAACTTGGTTGAAAGGATTGCCTACCAACTCCATCAATTCATGGGCGGAGTTGAAAGCACGGTTCATTCAGAATTTTAAAGGAACGTGCAAGCAGCCTTTGACGATTATTGATCTTGATAACTGTGTGCAGCGTGAAGATGAGTCGGCTCATCATTGGGTCCGACGGGTCTCGGCTATTATGCACTCTTCAGACAGTATTGCGGCGGGTCAGGCGGTTCTGGTTTTGGAAAAGAACTGTCACTTTACCCCCCTTAAGCAGAAGCTTGGGCGGCTTAAACGTCATTGTAATGATACGAGTGAGCTTATGGCGGCTCTCATTAAGTATGCCGACTCTGATACCACCAAGGACCCTGGATCTGATGACGAGAAATTCAACAAGGGAAAGAAAGGTGGTAATGGTAAGGGTCAGCAGCAGAATATGGCAGGGCACAATGGAAACAACCAGGGTAACGGTGGTAAGTGCAGACAACCCGAGGGCGGGTCAGATCTCATAGCTAACACCAACACTGGATATAAAAACCAGCGCCGTAATTGGTAAGCCGTCCTTTGGAGGAAAAAACTTTAATATTGAGGCAATGATGAATGAACCTTGCCCAAAACACAGTCTGCCTAATAAACCGGCGACTCATGCCTGGAAGGACTGTTTTATCATGCGAGAGTACAGGAATTACAGTTTTAATCAGAATCATGATAACAATAATGGCCTGCCCGGCGGGTCCGAATCCGGTTCACAGGGGCCCGGCTTTGGTGGCGGCGGTTCAAATTCTGGTTATCAAGGCCATGGCAATCAGGGCAGTTATAACCAACAGTCTGGTCAGGGTAACCAGCAACAGGGCAATTAGTCAGGATATCAGAGTAATCCAAAGCAGCTCAATAGTGGCCAGTATCATGTTTTCACCACAAGCCTTTACAAGCGAGATCAGAAGGTTCATAAGCGCGCGGTCAATACAATTGAGCCGGCGGTGCCTCAATACTTGCGGTGGTCAGAGTATCCAATCACCTAGAGTCGGGAGGATCACCCGCCCCGGGTTGAGAATCTGGGTCATCTGGCATTATATTGGTGGTAGCCCCCCAGGTCGGGGGTTATAAATTCACTAAAGTGCTCATGGATGGTGGCAGCAGTATTAACATCCTGTATTATGACACCTTTCGCCGGATGAACCTAACTGACAAAGATCTTAAGCTGTCTTCTATAGTTTTCCATGGCGTGGTGCCTGGTAAGTCAGCGTATCCTGTTAGAAAGATTGCCCTGGAAGTCGCTTTTGGTGATGACTATGACTACAGAACAGAGATGTTATGGTTTGAAGTGGTCAAGATCAAGATTCTGTATCATGCCTTGTTTGGGCGGCCGGCTTATGCCAAATTTATGGCTTGACCCTGTTATGTCTATTTACAGCTTAAGATGCCAGGGCATAAGGGCACAATTACGGTCCATGGTGATCGGAAAATCGCTTTGGAGTGTGAGGAAGGAGATGCGGCTTATGCAGAGTCGGCTTGTGCCACTGAGGAGCTTAAGTTTTATAAGGATAGTGTTGACCCGGCTGATATGACCCCTTTGAAGAAGCCCACCACTGAGCAAGACCCTTTGTTGAAGTTTAAGTCGGCTGATGATACTAAGCAGATTGACTTTGTCCCTAGCGACTCATCTCAGCAGTTCACAGTGTGGGCTAATATGGATCCTAAATGTCCATATTTGCATGGAAACCTTCTGACATGCCGGGTGTACCGAGAGAATTCGCTGAGCACACTCTTAATGTGGATCCTAAGTTTAAGCCGGTTAAACAGTTCCTTCGTCATTTCAATGAAGAGAGACGTAAAGCTATTGGAGAAGAAGTGGCCCGGCTCTTAGCGGCTGGGTTTATCGTTGAAAATTTTCACCCGGAGTGGTTGGCTAACCCTGTGCTTGTGCTCAAGAAGAACGACACATGGCGTATGTGTGTTGATTGCACAGATCTTAACAAAGCTTGTCCAGCTGATCCATTTGCTCTCCCCCGTATCGACCAGATTATTGACGCAATGGCGGGTTGTGAGAGCTTATGCTTCCTGGATGCTTATTCTGGTTATCATCAGATCAAGATGGCAGTTAAGGACCAAGAGAATACGTCTTTTATCACCCCTTTTGGAGCCTTCTACTATGTTTCTATGCCTTTTGGGCTCAAGAGTGCCCAGGCGACTTATCAACTCTGTGTTCAGAATTGTTTCCACAGTCAAATTGGGCGCAATGTGCATGCTTATGTGGATGATATTGTGGTTAAGTCTAGAAAGAAGGAGACTCTCCTAGATGATCTGAAGGAGAATTTTGACAATCTTCGGGTCTATAAAATGATGCTTAACCTGGCCAAATGTGTCTTTGGTGTACCTGCAGGTAAGCTATTGGGGTTCCTGGTCTCAAAACAGGGCATTGAAGCTAACCCCGAGAAGATCAAGGCCATCACTTCCCTTTCTAAGCCGGCGTGTGTCAATGACGTCCAGCGTTTGGCGGGTCGTATTGCAGCTCTGAGCTGTTTTATAAGTTGCCTGGGAGAGAAGGCAATTCCCTTATAGCAGATGATGAGGAAGACAGATCACTTTGTCTAGAGTGATGCTGCTAATAAGGCATTTGAGGCGCTCAAGAAACAGTTAGCTGAGCCGCCCGTCCTTGCTGCTCCTGTTGAGAAAGAGCCTTTGCTCCTGTACATGGTGGCTAATAGCAAGGTCGTCAGTGTGGCAGTTGTTGTGGAGTGCAAGGAGGCGGGTAAGGAGTACCCGGTTCAGCGGCCGGCTTATTATGTCAGTGAGGTGTTAATTGAGTCCAAACAACGATATCCACATTGGCAGAAACTAGTGTATGGGGTGTTCATGGCCAGTCAAAAGTTGAAGCATTATTTTATTGGCCATCCTATTACTGTGGTCAGTTCTGCTCCTTTAGAAGATATTATTCAAAACAGAGAAGCCACGGGCCGGGTTGCTAAGTGGGCAATTGAGCTTGGACCTCATAATTTGAAGTATGTGCCAAGAACAGCCATCAAGTCTCAGGCTCTGGTGGATTTCATAAATGATTGGACAGAGTTGCAGACACGTGAGGAAAAACCTAACAACACATATTGGACAATTCACTTTGATGGGTCCAGGCAGTTGGAAGGCTCGGGGGCTTGATGTTGGCTTGAACTACGTCAGTATTTCCCCAAAGAGGAAGGAATGATGCAGCACAGCAACGGTAGGTATTTCCCTCAGTGATGAGACCAAGGTTATCGAACCAGTAGGAGAACCAAGCAACACTACGTAAACAACACCTGCACACAAAGAACAAATACTTGCAACCCGACGTGTTAAAGGGGTTGTCAATCCCTTTCGGGTAACGGCGCCAGAAATTGGCAAACGGACGGGAGATAAATTGTAGTAGATTGGATAAATAGATCGCGAATAAAATAAAGTGAAGCAAAATATTTTTGGGTTTTTAGAAATATAGATCTGAAAATAAAAGTGGCAAATAAATAAAAAGGCAAATAGCAAAATAGATCTGAAAATATATGATGAGAAAATAGACCCGGGGGCCGTAGATTTCACTAGTGGCTTCTCTCGAGAAAAATAGCATACGGTGGGTAAACAAATTACTGTTGGGCAATTGATAGAACTTCAAATAATTATGACGATATCCAGGCAATGATCATTATATAGGCATCACATCCAAGATTAGTAGACCGACTCCTGCCTGCATCTACTACTATTACTCCACACATCGACCGCTATTCAGCATGCATCTAGTGTATTAAGTTCATGGAGAAACGGAGTAATGCAATAAGAATGATGACATGATGTAGACAAGATCTATTTATGTAGAAATAGACCCCATCTTGTTATCCTTAATAGCAACGATACATACGTGTCGGTTCCCCTTCTATCACTGGGATCAAGCACCGTAAGATCGAACCCATCACAAAGCACCTCTTCCCATGGCAAGAAAAATCGATCTAGTTGGCCTAACTAAACCAAAGATTCAAAGAAGAAATACGAGGCTATAAGCAATCATGCATATAAAAGATCAAAAGACTCAAATAACTTTCATGGATAAAAAATTTGATCTGATCATAAACTCAAAGTTCATCGGATCCCAACAAACACACCGCAAAAAGAATTACATCAAATAGATCTCCAAGAGACCATTGTATTGAGAATCAAAAGAGAGAGAGAGGAAGCCATCTAGCTACTGCCTACGGACCCGTAGGTCTACAATGAACTACTCACGCATCATCGGAGAGGTACCAATGAGGATGATGAACCCCTCCGTGATGGTGTCTAGATTGGATCTGTGGTTTCTGGAACTTGCGGCGGCTGGAATTGATTTTCGTCGACTCCCCTAGGGTTTCTAGAATATTGGGGTATTTATAGAGCAAAGAGGTGGTGCAGGAGGTGGCCGAGGTGGGCACAACCCACCTGGGCGCGCCTGTGCACAGGCGCGCCCAGGTGGGTTGTGCTCCCCTCGGTGCCCCCCTCAGGTACTTTCTTGGCCCAACTTGTGTCTTCTGGTCCAGAAAAAATCACCAAAAAGTTTTGCTGCGTTTGGACTTCGTTTGGTATTGATTTCCTGCGAAGTAAAAAAAAAAAGCAAAAAAACAGCAACTGGCACTGGGCACTATGTCAATAGGTTAGTCCCAAAAAATGATATAAAGTTGCTATAAAATGATTGTAAAACATCCAAGAATGATAATATAACAGCATGGAACAATCAAAAATTATAGATACGTTGGAGACGTATCAGGGCTGGAGTTATTTTGACTTCCCCACGAGATGACAAATTTTGTTATGTTTTAAGGCTAATGTTTCCTTGTACTAACAATGCGGCTGAATATGAGGCCTTACTCCACGGACTTCGTATGGCCAAAGAGATGAATTTAAGCCGGGTCAGGTGTCTGGGCGACTCAGACCTTGTGGCTCAGCAAATCTCAGGCACGTGGGATTCCAAAGACTCGCTCATGGCGGCTTATCACCGGGCGGTTGACAATATTGCTGGTCACTTCAAGGGTTATCAGGTGGATCACCTTGATCGACGAAAGAACAAGGCGGCTGATGCCTTAAGCCGGCTTGGATCTCAATGTAAGCCAGTGCCTCCTAATGTGTTTCTTGATGTATTGCACAATCCTTCGATCAAGTTACCATCTGAAGAAGACCTTGTTTTCCCTGACCCGGAGGCGCAGTTGGTGGCGGCTCTCCATGCTATTCCTGATTGGACGCTTCCCTACTTGGCCTATAAGACCCGGGGCGAGTTACCTGAGGATGAAACTTTGGCAAGGCAAATAACCAGGAGGTCTAAGTCTATGACTATCGTCAACGGCGAGTTACACCGATGCAGTGTGACAGGCGTGTTCCAACATTGTGTTTCTCCTGAAGAGGGCTGTGAGATCTTACGAGAGATTCATGAAGGTGATTGTGGTCATCATGCCGGCTCTAAGTCTTTAGTGGCTAAAGCTTTTCGTCACGGGTTTTACTGGTTGGCGGCTCATGCTGATGCAGAGGATATCGTTAGCAAGTGCGACGGGTGTCAAAAATTTGCAAGACGGGCTCATGTGCCGGCTCAAGAATTCCGTATGATTCCAATAACTTGGCCGTTTGCAGTTTGGGGGCTCAATATGGTTGGACCGTTCAAGAGGTCTAAAGATAAAAAGACCCACCTTTTGGTGGCAGTTGACAAGTTTATCAAGTGGGTTGAGGCGGAGCCAGTTAGCAATTGTGAGGCGGCCCTAGATGTTCAGTTTGTTAAAAAGCTGATTTTCCGTTTTCGATACCCTCATAGTATCATCACTGATAATGGCACTAATCTTTCTAAGGGTGCTATGAAGGAGTTTTGCCAAAGAGAGCATATTCGTCTTGACATTTCTTCAGTGGCTCATCCACAGTCTAATGGTCAGGCAGAGCAAGCTAATCAAGAAATTTTGAGAGGCATCAAGCCCCGGCTCATGGTTCCTTTGAAGCGGACACCGGGTTGTTGGGTTGAGGAGCTACCTTCAGTGCTTTGGAGTATCAATACCACCCCCAACAGATCAATAGGCTATACGCCTTTCTTTATGGTTTATGGTGCAGAGGCGGTTCTCCCAAGTGACATCCGTCATGACTCGCCTAGAGTGGCGGCTTATGTTGAAGCTAATAATGAGGCGGCACGTCAGAACTCACTTGATGCTTTGGATGAAGAGCGTGACCTTGCGACGGCTTGTTCGGCGATATATCAGCAAGATCTACGTCGCTATCATAGCCGTAGAGTTCGAAGCTGGACTGTAACACCCCCTAGTAATAAGCTCTATGACACTCTGTTAAAACTGCCAAGTCATGATCATTTGCAGTGCCAAATCATTTGGGTCAATAATCCAATTCAAATTCAAAATCTGAAAATCAAATTAAATTCCAAAGTGCAAATTGAAGTTGATCAAACTCTGCTGGAGAAATGTTATTTAATTAGCAAATAATCCAGTGGTCATGGCAAAATCATAATCATTATTTTTGGAGTTAGCTAAGTGAGTGAAACAACCTGAAACAGCACTCAAAACAGACTATTTACATCTATTAAATTAATATCAAACTCACATGGAATCCAAATTTGTCCAAACCACTTTTTGGTGAGAGATAATATTGCATTGCAATATTTGGGCCAACTCCCACATTTTTCAAAAGTGCACAAGAGCCCTAAACATTTCAGAACAGAAAGGAATAGAAATAAAAAAAAAATAAGGGAAGGGGCCACTGTGCACTGCCACTAGTGCACAGTGCCTGAGGCCCAGCCCAGCTAGCTCTCTCCCTCTCTCTCCGATGCCGTGTCAGCGCGCGCATGGCTGCGCCGGCACCGACCGGCCGAACGGCGACAGCGCGACCACCCCACCGACGGGCGAGGAGATAAGGACGAGCCATCCATCTCCCCTGGTCGCCCGCGCACTCTTCCCCTCTTTCCCACACTCGCCTCGCCTCTTCTTCCCTCCTCAGATCCGGTGGCCGGACGCCACCGTCGCCGCGAATCGCCGCCGCCGTGGCCACTGGCCTCCCCACGCCGCCTCTCCGTGCCCCGCAGCTCCGCAGGCAACTGCTGCTTCGACTGGCACCGCCTGGAGGAGCTGGGTGCCTCAGCATCGAGCTCGCGCCGTCGTCTTCCTCCTCGGTCGCCGCCATTCTTCGTCGTCTCCGGCGAACCTCCCTGCTGCTACTAAGCTGTCGCAGGTCCGCCTTGACCGCACGGTGAGCCGCAGTTCCTCCCCACTCCTTTTCCCCGCTCCATTTCGCCCGTGGCTGCCGTCCCAT
Organism: Thinopyrum elongatum; assembly: GCA_011799875.1. NCBI lineage: Eukaryota > Viridiplantae > Streptophyta > Magnoliopsida > Poales > Poaceae > Thinopyrum > Thinopyrum elongatum. The sequence continues at coordinate 401,746,356 of CM022299.1, read as the reverse complement.
ACGAACCCAAACCCATCGCCGCGGCACACGTCGCCGGCGAGTCTCCGGTGACCATATGGTCACGGGCGCGTGCCCACTAGCTTCGCCGCACCGCGTAGGGCTAGCCTATGCCATTCGTTTGAGCTGCTGCACACCGTGGAGTCGTTCCCGACGACCACCCGTACGCGCCGCCGTCCCCGCTCGTCGCCGGCGACGTTCCCGTCCAGCTCAGGCGAAACCACCGCCTCAGTTCGATGCGCGGGCGAGCGCTCGTTCGAACGCATCCAACCCCGAGCCAAACGGCCCACGGATGGCGAATCCCGACGGTGGCCCGAGCCCTCCGCCGTGTTTTGTGCACGCCGGCGGCAAGCCGCCGGTCACGCCACGCTGGCAGGCCTGGGTCCCACCCGGAGTCACTGCCTGCGGGCCCCGCTGCGCGCTTTGACCGCGTTGACCCGGGTCAACGCGGGTACTGTACATCCACTCTCACTGACAGGCGGGCCCCACCTCCCTGATTAATTAGTTAAAACAAATTAGAAATAAAAATAAACTAATTAACCTAATGTCTCACTGACATGTGGGGTCCACCCCCTAATTAATCCTGGTAATTAAACTGAATCACTGATTAAAGAAATAGAGGCTGACATGTGGGTCCCACTGGACCCACATGTCAGGTTTGACTGGTCAACCGTCCTGTTGACTTGCTGACGTCAGCAGCGCGTCATGCTGACGTCATAATTCATTTTCTGATAATTAAAATAATTCCAGAAATTTAAATAATCTTTAAAAATTAATAACTTTTAAACCGTAGCTCGGATCGAAAAAGTTAAAACATGAAAGTTGCTCAGAACGACGAGACGAGTCTGATCGTGCCGTCTGTTTCTCCATCGGAACCTCTTACGTAGAAGAACTCGTAACTCCGGACCCGAATCCGACAGGTGAATAGTGCACACACGTCGGATATTAAATCCCAGAATAATTCTAAAAATAACTAAAATGACTTAGATGCATATTTAGGCAACCCTACACTGCATCATAGCATCACACGCACCGTGTTGCATTTGTTTGCATTATGTTTACCTGTTTCTTCCCCCTCTTCTCTCTCGGTAGCCCCCGACGTTGACGTAGCTCCCGAGGCAGACGCCGCACTGGAGTACGACTACGTCCCTGACGATACTACTGAAGACCTTGCCCTTGCCCCCGAGCAAACAGGCAAGCACCCCCATTTTGAGCATTCCGATATCGCCTACTCTCTCCCCTCTTATGCTTGCACTAGATGTTACTGCTGCTATTACTATCCTACTCTGTTGCATAGCCTGTTTACTTGTAACCTACTTTTGATACATGCCTGTTATCCTAAACTGTTTAGCATAGGATGGGTAGAGTCACGACAGAGACCCCCACTTGATCCCGACTGCCCTGCTGGACATCAGAAGACCCGATCATCGGGATTGAAGACTAGACCATGGCACCGCACATCACTTCCCCTTAGTTGCCGACACTGCTGGGTTATCATCGAGTGCCGAGGGTGATACCTCGTCAGCACTTCTGATGTTAACCTTGTAGGTTAGTTACTCGGTCGTGGTAAGCGAGGGTGATTCCTCCTACACCACCCCCGATAACGACATCGTCGCGCAACTCCTCAAGGTGGACCTCGAGGGTGATTCCTCCTTCGTTCACCTTGATGATAACATCGAGCGGGAATTCCATCGAGGGTGATTCCTCAGGGTTCCCTTCGGTGTCAGACACACAGTTACCTTGGATATTATGACTTGCACTAAACTATGATACTAAAGACGGGTCGGCCCTGAGGGGTACCCGCGCGAGCTTATTGCGAAGTGGTGTGGAGTCGGGTTGACCTGGATGGTGCCCGCGAGATAACTACGAGGCGTGGCCGGGCATTCTTAGCCCTTGCCGCAAGTCCTCGAGACGGGGCGACGGGGTCACATCGATCGTGAGTCTCTGCTCGTTTCCGCGCGCTCCTAATCCACTACGGTTTGGATATTTGATCCGAGGGGCCTCTGGCCCGATAGCACTAACCATCACGTGGGCATAGTATGGGCATTCTGCGTCGTACACATCAGCCGAAGCTTGTTTGACGTCAGTAAGGAGCGGCGCACGCCGAGTTGGACTGGTAACGCAACCGCGCTTGTATAAGGGGTTGCTAGGTCTGCTCTCGGTGGCCCCGTAACGTGCAGGAGTTCCCGGGGCGATGGCCCAAGACCCCTGGGGGCATAGGGTTAGTCCGGCGTGCTGACCTCTCTTATAAGCCTAGGTCGGGTTGCGGCGTGTTGCTTAGCCGAGGCCGGGCATGACCCAGAAAATTGTGTCCGGCTAGAGTTAAGTGAGCGTGGTGGGTAAGTTGGTGCACCCCTGCAGGGAAGAAACTTCTATCGATAGCCTGTCCTACGGTAACGGACACTCGGAGTTGTATCCCGATCGGTACAACTAGAACATGTGATGAGAACTGGATAGTACGGCTCTGGGATTGCTTTCTCGCAGGGAGTCAAGAAAGGATCTCAGGTCGAGGTTGATGATATTACTACTACTACTTTACATTATGTTCATCTGCTCTCTCCTGATGCTGCAAGACTGTCGAAGATTGTTGAAGATGCTAGTCTTCGATAGGACTAGGCTTTCCCCCTCTACTCTGGCATTTCTGCAGCCCAGTCCACATATACAGCCATTCCTTTGACAATGATGCATATGTAGTGTAGATCCTTGCTTGCTGAGTACTTCGGATGAGTACTCACGTTTGCTTTATTTTCTTTTTCCCCCATATTCCATTTGATGCCACCAGACGACGGAGCCCCTGAGCCAGAAGCCCCAGCCGACGACCAGTACTACTACCCGCCTGGCGAGTACTACTACTACGAGGAGCCGTTCGACGACCAGGAGTAGGATCGGAGGGTCCAGGGCAGGAGGCCTACGCCTTTCGATCGTAGTTTTTATTTTTACCCCGCCTCTGTGAAGGCTTATCTCTCTCTCTGTAATATATCTGTACTCAGATATCTAATGCTTCCGCTGACGCTTGTATGCCATCGAGCTTGTATTCGAGCCCTCGAGGCCCTGGCTTGTAATATTAAGCTTGTATGACTTTATTTTTATGTTTTAGAGTTGTGTTGTGATATCTTCAAGTGAGTCCTTAGGCTTGATCGTGCGCATTTGCGTGTATGATTAGTGCACGATTAAGCCGGGGTCGTCACATGGACCTTTCAAGAGGGCGACTTAGTGCTCCGTTTGATTCAAGATCACACAGGGATGCATAAGCTTTCTCCTCCTTGGGAAGGGCCTTTTGTGATCAGCAAAAATCTCAATAATGGGTCTTACTACCTCATTGATATATGAGAGCACAAGGATTCACGCAAGTCAGAAGAGGAGACCCGCCGGCCATGGAACATTGCTCATCTTCGGCCTTACTACACTTGAGCCACCGGCTCTTATCATTGTACATACTTTTTTCGATGTATATATCTTTTTATGATCAATATAATAAAGTCGGCATCCCTGAAAAAATTCAGGGCCTCTGTCATTTAATTTCTGTGTATCTGAGTCTTTATTAGTTGATCATAAGGTCACTTGGGGGCTTCCAACCCACCGGGTTTAGCTTTCATACCCTCTTGACCGGCCTGAGTTGCCACATTATGAGTTACACCTGCCTGTTTGCAACTTGCTACTCCACCAGGTGACCCGCCGAACTCTTAACAGTCAATATTTTTAAGACCCTGAACTTGTTAAGGTTAAAATGGCGGCTTGTGTCACGTGAGGGCCGGCTTACAGTGAGCTAGGATAAACTCAATGGCTATGCGGCCTTGAAAGCAAATATGAGGCCTGTGAGCCAACATTTCCAGTTGTGTTTTAAAAGCCGACTTAACAAATACCTAAGATTGGCCTTTTTTCTACTCTGATTTCTTTTGATGTTTTTATGCTCTTGAGGCTTTTACTTTTATGCAAATCATGACTACCCGGGTCGTGAGGCTCTGGATTATGTTACTCATGTTTGAGTATTTCGGGTTGTCACCCGCCCTGGCTTTTGACTTTAAGTCACCGGTATGTTTTGACTTGAATAGCTGTGTTTATGATTTTTCAGTAGCTGTATAAGGTTACAAATCTTTGGGTTGTTACCCGACCTGGCTTTTGACTTTAAGTCGCCAGCACATATGTTGATTGGTCTTCTGCAGGATATGCAAGACTCTAGGTGAAAACAAGAGTCGTGGTACGGCTCATATCTATGATCACATTAAGCATGCAATAAAGTTCAGCTGCCGGATCAAAACATTGAGATATACATGCACGAAGGCATGACAGGGCGGATCATTGTTTTAAGCTACCCTATTACAAGGCTTCCATTGAGCCCAAAAGATTTTGCACCAAGTGTTTTCTGGAGCTGCACTCTTGTAATCCGGCCTCAGAGCCGTCTGGCTTATAATCACCACCCTCAGTTCTCTTCTTGACACTTTGAAGATTTCGGGCCATCCCGCGTCGGCTCTTCCTCGTCGACCATCTGGAGGTCAGCCGATGTCCAGTCGATGCCGGTTAAAGCTTCTATTGTGGCCTCATCATTAAGAATAATGGAATGATCAACATCAGGGGCGAAGGTATGCTTACGCCTTGGAGGAATAAGGTCCATGAAACCATGAGAAGGCGGCTTAATCTTGTTGTTGTTCTCATCATAAGCCTGCGTGTATTTGTTCAAATTCAGCTCTTCTATGAGTTTGCATGCCACGGGCCGCATTTCTCTGACGCATTGGTTGAAGTCTTTTTCTTCAAAGCTTGACCCGTCATCTTTGAGCTCTGGGCATCCAGTAGCTATTTCCCCCGGGTCAAGTTCTGATTGCCATGCCTTGGCCCGGCCTAGAGCAACAATGGATCCGGCTCGAGCTGCTGATAGTTTGACCTCCTCAACTTGAGCCGGCACCGTTGAGAGATGATCCAGCACCGTCTTGATATGAGTTGGAGGTTTCTTCCCACCTGACAAGGCGACAAGGCTGCGAAGTGTTCCAGTGTACAGCTGCTCACTCAAGGAATAAGCCTCCTTTAGTTTGAGCAGCATGTTCTGACCAAGACTGGCGCTTCCGGGGCCTGTTCAATTTTTTACACGAGAGTCGCCAGGTGGGTTAAGAATTATATGTTATGAATTGCAGGGAGGTTAAGGAAATGTTAAATAGATGATGAGTTGCATATGAATCTTACCAAAAATGGCGGCTGACATTTGAGAGATATGTTCTTTTAAACCGGATAACTCTTCAGTTACCGGCTTAAGCTCAGCCTCAGCGTCTTTTGCTCTTTTTAGCAGTGCAGCCTTATCAGTCTCCCAGGTGGTTCTCTCAGCATCAAAACACGCCTTGATTTTCTCAATTTCCTCCAGTGAAGATTTCAGCTTTGACTCGGCCTTGGAAGTTTCAGCTTGTTGCAGCTCAATATTCTTCTTTAAGTCGCCAAGATGCGACTCTTTCACGTTCAACTCCTCCTGCAATACAATATTGAAGTAATGGTTACCATACAAGGAGCAACGTTTCATGATACAGTTACATTAAGTCCCAAGCACATTGCAAGCAATATACCTGGCACTTGGGGGCTAATGTATGTCATTTTAATTTCTGTTAAGACCCAGCTCATCTTGACAAAAGTTAAGCCGGCCCTTGGGGCTACATATTTGATTCTGTTAAGGTCATCAAGACCCGGCTTATCTTATTAGTTTAAGCCGGCCCTTGGGGGCTACACTTCGGAAATTTCACAAGTCTAAAGCATAGTCCACATTTTTCCTATACTTCAGACTTGGGGGCTAGTATGGACATATGTATATGCACAAGGCTAAAGAAGGGTTGGATATATTCATACCTCATGCTTCTGTTTCATCAGTTGGACTAGCCCAGCCTCCATATCTCGGCTTGTGTTAAGGCGGCTCAAGTAGCCCACGTACACGTCACTAGCGCTGAAAGAGAAATAGCTCTTCAGGTCCAGTTTGGCCTTGCCTTTCTCCAAGGAAGGTGATTCTTCTTTGGTGCTATGCTTGGCTAGCATGGTTGAGGCTCCTAGCGCTGTATAAGCCGTCCCAGTAACAACAACATCATCAGAATTCTTCTCAGGAGATATTTCTTCAGTTACCTTGGCAGGGCTGGGCGGCTTAGGGCTCGGCGGGTCATGACTGGCAGCCGGGTTAATCTCAGTATCCATTTGCTCAAGAACTATAGCATCAATTGACGGTGGCGGGTCATTGACAGGCTCTTCAGGGTCTTGAATGAGGGCTTCAGAAATTTCTGCCATCTGCTTCTCTAGTTCAGCGGCTTTGGGGTCTTTTGAAGACCCGCCCACTTTTTGTTTCTTGCCCGCCTTGGCAACACCTCTGCATCAAGGATACAAGAGTCCATGAGTATATCACTACAAGTCATTTATGAACAAATGAAAATACTTACCCATGGGTGATCTTGAAAGTAGGTATTTGAGTCCCAGTAGAGTCACCGGATGACGGAGGCGTCCCCTGATAATTTGAGTCGGATGGATTAAGAGGTTGACGAATGAGACCAGCCTTTGGAAAGGAAAGAGCCGGGCTATGAGGCACCTCATTTCGACGCTTTCGAGGAGCTGGGGTGTTGGGTAAGCCGGACAAGAGATCTTGAGTACCGTCACTCCGGGTCATACGCCTTGAATCATGCTGTTGTTTCTTCAAAAGAAAGTTGGGGTCCAAATGAGCAAGAGGATGTGAGAATTTTACTTTCCGGATAACCCGCCGAGTTTTCTATCTTGGCAAGGGTTCTGAGCCGGAGGAAATTATAGTTACCTCAGCTGCATCGGCATGACTGGTCTCTACCTCTTCCTGAGAGGAATCAGCGTCAATAAGTTGCATAAAGAAAATACCAAGGGAGTCAAGTTCTACCTCTGACTCATCATCAAGTCTGAGTAGTTCTTCAGCTGATGGCTTCTTGCGGCGAGCCAGAGCACGAGATTTTCCTTTAGCCTTCTTAAGAGGAACGACAGCTTGTAATTTCTTCTTCCAAAAAGAAGAGTCGGCCTGTACAGAGGTACATATGTATAATATGTTAAAGGATATAAAACACAAAGGATAGATATATAAGGTGAAAGGTTAATTCAGGATACTTACAGCCGGAGCCGGGTTAAGTGTGCAGAAAGGGTTTAAACCCACTTTACGGCAGTTCTCCAGAGGCTCCCCAAGCAAGGTTTTAACCGTATCAGTGATCTCCTTATCAGTCAAGGATGACTGGTTATAATGCTGAGGATCTTTCTGATCACCTGTGTATTTACACATTAAGCCGCTGCGCCGGCTCAATGGCAAAATTCTCCAAGAGACCCAACAGCGCACCAGATCAACTCTAGATAAGCCGTTAGCTACCAGAGCCCTTATATTTGAAAATGTGGATGAATATTTAGCCTGCTCCGTAGCAGTAATACGATCTGGAAGCTCGTGGCTAGGGCTGAGCCGGAAAGGGCGGAAACCCGGCAGGGGATTCTCATCGGTTAGGGAGGTATCTTGGCAGTAGAACCAAGTATAGTTCCAATCTTTGGGGTGACTAGGCAGTGTGGTGGCAGGGAAAATGACGTCTCTTCGGCTTTGAATGGAAATCCCGCCAAGCTCGAGACTAGGCCCATCTGTCATCTCAGTTTGGCGGTTGAGATAAAAATATTCTCTAAATTTATCAACTTCAGGCTCCATTTGAAGGTACACTTCGCAGAAAACTTGGAAGTTGCAAATATTGGATACGGAATTGGGGCCAATGTCTTGAGGATGAAGGTTGTAAAAATGCAGAACATCCCGGAAGAACTTTGACCCGGGTGGCGAGAAGCCACGGAGGAGGTGATCCGAAAAGACAATAACTTCACCTTATTTTGGTTGAGGAGTAGTCTCAACACCTGGAATTCGCCAATGGATGACATCTTTTGCTAGCAAGACTCCCATGTCAACATATTCCTTCAGAGAGAGCTCAGAGACCCTAGAAGTGGCCCAATCGCAAGAAGTGGGAGCCCTAGTCATTGTTGGCGGGTTAAAAGCTACGGCCTGGAAATAAAAGTATGGCGGGTTAATAGTACGGTGATAAGCCGCCTAATGGTTACAATGACAATTCAGTAGCTGCAGGCTGGTTATGGGTCTACAGTTAATCATTATTGTGAAAGTGGAGAAATTATGAGTCGCCTTTCTAAGAGGTTAAGGCGACTCTCAGGATGATTGATATATGGTGGGTCAAGTTATGGTAATTTAAGCTGGCTGGCTGCTGGCGGGTTACAAATTTATTATTAAGCCGCCTCAAGGATGAAAGGCGGATCACATATCTGCAGATCCAAAGTTGATGGAATTTTGCTAAGTATGGGATAAACAAGTTTCAATAGATTATGCCTGTAATTGGATCTACAGCAGTTCAAGAAATGAGGAACAATTGCTAAACCTAAAATACAGTAGTGGAAAAAGTGGCAAGCTGTGCAAGGATTCTGAAGAAAAGGAGATCTATGCAAGATGCAAAATAAGAGCTAAGGCAAGTACTGCTTCATTTTTTCCTAGTTTGCGGATTGAGATACGTTTCCTAGGCAAGAATTGGATGAACTTGGATAAACTTGGTCGAACATTGAAAGATCGAGGATGTCGCCTAGAGGGGGGGGGTGAATAGGCGCTTTAAAATAATTATGGTTTAGGCTTGAACAAATGCGGAATAAACCTAGCGGTTAATTTGTCAAGCACAAAACCTACAAGAACTAGGCTCACCTATGTGCACCAACAACTTATGCTAAGCAATATAAACTACTAAGTGATAGCAAGATATATCACAAGAAACAATATGGCTATCACAAAGTAAAGTGCATAAGTAAAAGGCTCGGGTAAGAGATAACCGAGGCACGCGGAGACGATGATGTATCCCGAAGTTCACACCCTTGCGGATGCTAATCTCCGTTTGGAGCGGTGTGGAGGCACAATGCTCCCCAAGAAGCCACTAGGGCCACCGTAATCTCCTCACGCCCTCGCACAATGCAAGATGTCGTGATTCCACTAAGGGACCCTTGAGGGCGGTCACCGAACCCGTACAAATGGCAACCCTTGGGGGCGGTCACCGGTACCCGTCAAATTGCTCGGGGTGATCTCCACAACCTAATTGGAGACCCCGACACTTGCCCGGAGCTTTACACCACAATGATTGAGCTCCGAACACCACCAACCGTCTAGGGCGCCCAAGCAACCAAGAGGAACAAGCTCAAGGGTACCAAGCACCCAAGAGTAATAAGCTACTCAACTTCACTTCCACGTATCACCGTGGAGAACTCAAACCGATGCACCAAATGCAATGGCAAGGGCACACGGAGTGCCCAAGTCCTTCTCTCCCAAATCCCACCGAAGCAACTAATGCTAGGGAGGAAAATGAGAGGAAGAACAAGAAGGAGAACACCAAGAACTCCAAGATCTAGATCCAAGGGGTTCCCCTCACATAGAGGAGAAAGTGATTGGTGGAAATGTGGATCTAGATCTCCTCTCTCTTTTCCCCCAAAAACTAGCAAGAATTCATGGAGGGATTGAGAGATAGCACGCTCAAAGAAGGTCAACAATGGGGGAAGAACACGAGCTCAAAGGATAAGATCCATTGGGGAAGAAGACCCCCTTTTATAGGTGGGGAAAAATCCAACCGTTACCCACTTATTCAGCCCGCGACATGTGGTACTATCGCACAAGCCGTGGTACTACCGCAAGGCCTTGCGGTACTACCGCTCTACGATGCGGTACTGCTGCTCCCGCGGCAGAGACTAGACGAGGCCCTGTTGTGTTAAAACAACAAGCGGTAGAACCGCCGGAGCGGTAGTACCGCGCGCCCTTGCGGTACTACCGCAAGGCAGGGTTCGACTAGGCTGGGAAGGCACGAACTAATAAAATTACATCCGTGGCTACTTCCGCTGATTCTCGGTCTGTGCAAAAATCTGGCACGATACTACCGCACGCTGAGAGCGGTACGACCGCGTAGGGCGCGGATGTAAAAAATTACTTCCGCTCCTACTTCCGCGCATGCCAGTGTTCTGGGCTAGAGGCCACGGTACTACTGCACCTGAGGAGCGGTACTACCACATAGCGCGGTACTACCGCTTCCCTGGCCGGTACTACCGAGGGGCACTGCGGTACTACTGCTCCGTTGAGCAGTACTACCACACGCCACAGAACTATAGCACTTGGAGGCCTTCATTTTGCAGCTAAAGACAACAGAAGGATACAATAAAACCAGAACTGCCATAACTTCTGCAAATGAGCTCCGAATTGAGCAAACTCAAGCTTGTTGGAAAGAAGACAATGAGTAGCATCAAAACAGCAACAGAGGAGGTATGCCTAGCTTATAGAGGAGTGAAACCTCCAACAGAGAAGAACCGGCATAACCTCCAACATCGAAAACATCATAGAAGATGCATGAGAACTCCGTTTTCGATGAACCCGAGCTTGTCATGAAAATGACCATAAGCTCCAAATCTTACAAGGAGAAGAACCAAACAAGAACCAATAAATATGATGCAAGGATGCAATGGTTTGAGCTCTCAACGAACGATACGATCAAGCTACTCAACGAGAGCCCCCCTTGATAGTACGGCAATCGATCCTATAACCCGGTCTCCCAACTACCACCATGAGACCGGAAAAATAGAAAACCTATCAAGGGCGAACCTTTGCCTTGCACAAAGTCCACTTGAGCTAGATGATGACGATCTTGACTTCCTCAAGTTGGACCACCTTTCTTGATTCCGTTGGCTCGGTGAAGACTAGTTGATTGCTCCCCCATACTCCACTATGGGTGAGCCACTCTTTGGCTCATCTTCACAAGTCCATTGCCACCACAATGGACGGCAAGCTTCAAGCATGTGATCTCTTCGTGATGATCCACTTGAACTTGCACACCGCAACCTAACCCCACAAATAACTCTCACGAAGACCATGGGTTAGTACACAAAGCGTAATTGACAATGCTTACCATACCATGGGATCGCTTGGTCCCCCTCGGTACATCTTCTATGCTTTGTGTGTTGATCAACTTGATTCACTCTTTGACTTAGTCTTGATCAACCTCTCACATGACCAATCTTTAGGTAATTCCTTGAATAGCATCTTGGTCATCACAAACTCTCCTTGAAACCAACAAATGGACTCCAAGAAAAGCCTATGGACAAATCCTTCAAATATAACTCAAGGCAACCATTAGTCCATAGAGATTATCATCAATTACCAAAACCAAACATGGGGGCACCGCATGTTCTTTCAGCCGACGAACTCGGCAAACTAGGGTATTCTAATGTGGATCTGAGAAAGGGGCAAGATGATACCTAACGGTGTTGATGAAGAGCGGATGAGCGCCGCCGATTTCTGGACCAGTCAGGTTGATGCAGCGGCCTTGTTGGAGTCGTTGACGCAGTTCAGCGGCGGCGATGGAGCTCCAGTGGCAGCGGACGACGCGAGGAAGAAGAAGAGAGGGCGACGGGGGTAAAAGTGAAAAAGGGTGCCCCCCGTGCCTATTTATAAGGAAAGGTTGGTGAAACAGTAAATGGCATGCGCGGAAATCGAGGAGGCAATATGATTATCTTAACAGAGGAGACTCCTCAATTCTCGGATGGATGGTTAATGCAAAAAGATCCATTATGATGTCATCATTTTTTTCGGGATTTATTTTACATGACATCATGGCGGGTTACAAGATATGTTCAAAGGTAAAAGCTTCAGAAGGATTGAAGAAGACTCGCCAACTGGAGATGAAGATTGACATGAACAAGTTAAAATCAATCTGGGGCCTAATGTTGGGGATATAACCCCGCGGTGTGACCCGCCCAGGTGGGGCCGGGTTACACTGTTGGCGACTCAAGAGAGAAAAGCCTAAGTAGGCCCAAGAAGAGAGGATATGAAGGCTGGAGCCGGCTCACGAGGCAGGCCTGTTGAAGGCCCAAGACCAGGCAACGGTGCTACAACCTGGAGATGTGAGCCGCCCGATGGCGACTTGCCTAGCAAGGCAAGGCGACTTAGAACCCGAGTTGGACACATTGTGTGATCCGACTTGGACTCTTGTAAGCCCAGGGCCTCGACCTGTGTATATAAAGGAGAGACCCTGCGGCGGGTTAACTCGGGTGACAATCAATAGATAGCTAGGTCAAGCGATTCTGCTCCCTTGTAATCGATACCCGATCAATACAACACAAAGCAGGACGTAGGCTTTTACCTCGTGAGTGAGGGGCCGAACCTGGGTAAACTCGTGTCTCTCGTCCCGTCCAACCCCTTCAAGCTAACCTACGTTGTGATGGCTCCACACCTAAGTCCTCTCACAAGGGCATCTACCATGACAAAACCACGACATAAGCCATACAACATGGCGCACTGAATTATTGAGTAGTCATCAACATGCGACTGCCAGGCATTCACAACGTCCACAGTCGCTGGAGGGGGTGGCGCACCAAGCGGTGCATCAAGGACATAAGACTTTTGGGCAGCCATGAGGATAATCCTCAGATTACGGGCCCAGTCCACAAAGTTGCTTCCATCATCTTTCAGCTTAACTTTCTCTAGGAACGCATTGAAATTCAGGGGAGCTACTGCGCGAGCCATTGATCTACAACATAATTTGCAAAGATAACTTAGACTATTGTTCAAGATAATGAGTTCAAATAATCATATTACCTAAGAACTCCCACTCAAATCAACATCCCTCCGGTTGTACGAGTGTAACATGATCCAAATTCACCAACCCAAGTCCGATCATCACGTGAGATGAGGTGGTTTCAATGGTGAACATCTCCATGTTGATCATATCTACTATATGAATCATGTTCGACCTTTCGGTCTCCTGTGTTCCGAGGCCATGTCTGTACATGCTAGGCTCGTCAAGTTTAACCCAAGTGTTCCGCATGTGCAAAACTAGCTTGCACCCGTTGTATGCGAACGTAGAGTCTATCACACCCGATCATCACGTGGTGCTTCGAAACGACAAACTTTCGCAACGGTGCACACTTGGGGAGAACACAATTTTATCTTGAAATTTTAGTGAGGGATCACCTTATAATGCTACCGTCATCCTAAGCAAAATAAGATGCATAAAAGGATTAACATCACATGCAAATCATAAGTGACATGATATGGCCATCATCTTGTGCTTTTGATCTCCATCTTCAAAGCACCGGCATGATCTCCATCGTCACTGGCATGATACCATGATCTCCATCATCATGATCTCCATCATCGTGTCGCCATCGGGGTTGTCACGCCAACCATGCTTCTACAACTATTGCTACCATTTAGCGATAAAGTAAAGCATTACATAACGCATAATGATTGACACGCAGGTCATACAATAATTAAAGACAACCCTATGGCTCCTGCCGGTTGCCGTATTCATCGACATGCAAGTCGTGATAATCTATACAAAACAAGATCCTCTCATACATCAAATATATCTCATCATGTCTTTGGCCATATCATATCACAACATACCCCGCAAAAACAAGTTAGACGTCCTCTACTTTGTTGTTGAATGTTTTACGTGGCTGCTATGGGTGGCTAGTAAGAACCGTTCTTACCTACGCAAAGCCACAACGGTGATATTCAAGTTGCTATTTAACCTTCTACAAGGACCGCCTTTGTCGGATCCGATTCAACTAAGGTGGGAGAGACAGACACCCGCCAGCCATCTTTATGCAACAAGTTGCATGTCAGTCGATGGAACCGGTCTCATGTACGTGGACATGTAAAGTTGGTCCGGGCCGCTTCATCCCACAACACCGCTGAATCAAAATAAGACTAAGAAGGGAAGCAATCTGAATATCAACACCCACAAACTCCTTTGTGTTCTACTCGTGATGTCATCTACGCATAGATCTAGCTCATGATGCCACTGTTGGGGAACGTTGCATGGGAAACAAAAAAATTCCTACGCTCACCAAGTTCAATCTAGGAGAGGACCATCTATGAGAGAAGAGCTTGGATCGACATACCCTTGTAGATCGCTAAGCGAAAGCGTTAAGAAACGCGGTTGATGTAGTCGAACATCTTCGCGATCCAATCACGATCCGTCCATGAACTCCCGATCAAGTGCCGAACGGACGACACCTCCGAGTTTAGCACACGTGCGGCTCAGCGGCGTCCTATCCTTCTTGATCCAGCAAGCAAGAGAGAGGGGGGGTAGATGAGATCGGGACCAACACGATGGTATGGTGGTGGTGGTGGCAGCGGAATTCTGGCAGGGCTTCGCCAAGCACGTATCGGTGAAACGTGGGAGGAGTTGGGAGAGCTAACAGGCAAGGGTCGAAGGGTGGCTGCCCCTAATGCCTCCCCACCATTATATAGGCGTGGAGGGGGCTGGTGGCTTGTCCTCCAAGGCCCTAGGGTCGTTGGCCAAAGGGAAGGAAGGAAATCCCACCTTTCCTTCCCCACCGATCGCTATCCCCTCTTTTTAGGGATCCTAATCTTATCCCCTTGGGATATGATACTATTCCTTTTAAGGGAGGATCTTGGTGCGCCTAGACCAAGGTTGTGGGGACTTTCCCCACTACCCAGGTTCATGTGGGTCCCCCATGCAGGTGGGCTCCACTCCGGAACCTTCTAGAAGCTTCCCGATACAATACCGAAAAAACTCGAACTTTTTTCGGAACCCCGATAACAACTTTCCATATATGAATCTTTACCTCTGGACTATGCCGGATCTCCTCATGATGTCCCGGATCCCATCCGGAACTCCGAACAACCTTCGAACTTTCCACTATTAATATCTCAATACTATCCTAGCGCTACTAAACGTTAATGAAAGGATCGAGAAGAGGTGTCTAGAGGGGGGGGGGGATTAGACCCTCAACAAATAAAGGTGGCAATTTCTAAGTTCTTCAAGTTAAGGTGGAGTTTTAGCACAAGTTTAAACATTCACAATACATATCAAGCAAGCATGGCAAGAGTATATGAGCAGCGGAAAGTAAAGCATGCAACTTGCAAGAATGTAAAGGGATGAGATTGGAGTGTGCAAACGCAATTGGAGACACGGAGATTTTTGGCGTGGTTCCGTTAGGTGGTGCTATCGTACGTCCACGTTGATGGAGACTTCAACCCACGAAGGGTAACGGTTGCGCGAGTCCACGGAGGGCTCCACCCACGAAGGGTCCACGAAGAAGCAACCTTGTCTATCCCACCATGGCCATCGCCCACGAAGGACTTGCCTCACTAGGGTAGATCTTCACGAAGTAGGCGATCTCCTTGCCCTTACAAACTCCTTGGTTCAACTCCACAATCTTGACGGAGGCTCCCAAGTGACACCTAACCAATCTAGGAGACACCACTCTCCAAAAGGTAATAGATGGTGTGTTGATGATGAACTCCTTGCTCTTGTTCTTCAAATGATAGTCTCCCCAACACTCAACTCTCTCTCACAGATTTAGATTTGGTGGAAAGATGATATGAGTGGAAAGTAACTTGGGGAAGGCTAGAGATCAAGATTCTTATGGTTGGATTGGAATATCTTGGTCTCAACACATGAGTAGGTGGTTCTCTCTCAGAAAATGAATGCTGGAAGTGTAGGCACATTCTGATGGCTTTCCTCACGAATGGAGGAAGGGTGGAGGGGTATATATATAGCCTCCACACAAAATCTAACAGTTACACACAATCAACCAAACTTGGTGGGACCGAATAGTGAAACTCGGTCAGACCGATTTAGTTCAAAATGTGAACGTTAGGATTTTCGGTGGGACTGATATGATCAACTCGGTGGGACCGATGTGCTAGGGTTAGGGTAAAACCTCATCTCGGTTTGACCGATTACACAAACTCGGTGAGACCAATTTTAGTAATAAGCAAACAAAGAGTTGGCCAAGCAAACTCGGTGGGGCCGACTACCTATTTTGGTGAGACCGAAATAATTGCAGTAGGCAACAGAGAGTTTGCAAGCCCATCTCGGTGAGACCGAGATCCCATCGGTGAGACCGAACTGATTAGGGTTTCTAGCAGTGGCTATGTCAAATGAACTCGGTGGCGCCGGATAGATCAAATCGGTGGGGCCGAGTTTGACTTTAGGTTTAGGACATATTTGGAAATGAGAAAGTGGTTGAGGGCTTTAGGAGCATATCACTAAGCACTTTGAGCAAGCAAGCCATTAAGCAACACCTCATCCCCTTTTAATAGTATTGGCTTTCCTATGGACTCAATGTGATCTTGGATCACTAAAATGAAAAGAGTAGAGTCTTGAGCTTGAGCCAATATGTGTCCTTAGCATCTTGAAGGGGTTCCACATCCTCTTGTCCTGCCAGTCCACTGTTGAACTTATCTGAAATATACTAGATAAAAGTATTAGTCCAACAAGAGATATGTTGACATTAATTACCAAAATCACCCAGGGAGCACTTGTGCTTTCAGTTAAGCGTGCGACCCTACGGGTTCGAGAATCATGTAGACATGACTGAGACTCCTCTCCGGTCAATAACCAATAGCGGGACCTGGATGCCCATATTGATTCCTACATATTCCATGAAGATCTTTATCGGTTGAACCATGATGTCAAGGATTCAGTTAACCCCGTATACAATTCCCTTTGTCCGGCGATATGTTACTTGCCCGAGATTCGATCGTCGGTATCTCCATACCTAGTTCAATCTCGTTGCCGGCAAGTCTCTTTACTCGTTCCGTAATACAAGATCCCGTGACCAAACTCATTAGTCACATGCTTGCAAGCTTCTTGTGATGTTGTATTACCGAGAGGGCCCCGAGATACCTCTCCGTCATACGGAGTGACAAATCCAAGTCTTGATCCATGCCAACTCAACAGACACCCTCGGAGATACCTGTAGAGCATCTTTATAGTCACCCAGTTATGTTGCGATGTTTGATACACACAAGGTACTCCTCCGGTGTCAGTGAGTTGCATGATCTCATGGTCATAGGAACAGATACTTGACATGTAGAAAACGATAGCAATAAACTTGATATGATCATATGCTACGTTTATAGTTTGGGTCTTGTCCATCGCATCATTCTCCTAATGATGTGATGCCATTATCAAATGACAACTCATGTCTATGACTAGGAAACCATAGCCATATTTGATCAATGAGCTAGCCCGGTAGAGGCTCACTAGGGACATGTTGTTGTCTATGCATCCACACATGTATTTGAGTTTCCAATCAATACAATTATAGCATGGATAATAAACGATTATCATGAACAAGGAAATATAATAATAACCACTTTATTATTGCCTCTAGGGCATATTTCCAACACTTCCTAGCACTCTCTTGCTCTTGGGCAAATCTTTTCCTCTTCTCTCCGACAGGGTTGGGGATTGTCTTCACAATAGTGGTCCACTGAGGATAGATATCGTCACCTAGGTAGTATCCTTTGTCGTAGTTGTGGCCGTTGATGGTAACATTCACCGGTGGGCTATTGCCTTCGGCAAGCCTAGCAAACACCAGCGAGCGCTGAAGCACGTTGATATCATTGTGTGATCCTGCCATGCCAAAGAAAGAGTGCCAGATCCAGAGATCTTGTGAGGCCACGGCCTCAAGTATGACAGTGCAAGCCCTGACATGCCACTTATACTGCCCTTGCTAAGCAGAAGGGCACTTCTTCCACTCCCAGTGCATGCAGTCTATGCTGCCAAGCATCCCTGGGAATCCTCAGCTGGCATTCATCGCCAACAAGCGAGCTGTATCTTCAGCAGTGGGCTCTCTCAAGTACTCAGGGCCAAACACAACAATCACATCCCTGCAGAACTTGTACATGGAGTCTAGACATGTAGACTCGCTCATACGGATGTACTCATCAATGAGATCACCGGGCACTCCGTATGCAAGCATCCGGACGGCTGCAGTGCATTTCTGATAAGATGAGAAGCCAATCTTTCCAACGGCATCCTCTTTGCACTCGAAATAGTCATTGTATCCGACTACCCCCTCTCTAATACGGTTGAAAAGATGCCTACTCATACGGAAACGCCGCTGGAATTTCTGATGTTTGAACAGCGGGTTGGTTGTGTCAAAGTAGTCCTTCCAAAGAAGGAAATGGCCGCTCTCTCGATTGCGATTGAACGCCGGAAGGTGCCCCGGGATGGAGCCACAGAACAACTGCCATTGGCTATTAAGGTGGTGATGGACCAACACGGCAGCCAAGATCTCCTCCTCCTCATCGGACGAGGAATCGTCTGAGTCACAAAGGAAATTGTGGAAAAAGAACTCGTCGGCGGAGTCCATTTTGTACCTTGGCAAACTGTCAATCAGCTTGTGGGCGTTGACGAAGCAGTCGGCTGGCGAGGAGACGCGCGCCTCCCTTGGACCAGGTGGCTGCCCTGGAGGCGTTCGACGAGCGTGCCGGCATCAGGCCGGAGGAGCTGGCCGGGGCGGCGAGGCGGCTTCTTGCTCGCGTTGGCGTCGGGTGGTGGGGGTGGGAAGCTTCGGTGCCCCGGCGGCGAGACGGTGGTGGGGCGACTTGGGAGGTGGCGGTGGTGGCGGTGTTGGGGGGGGAGGTGTGTCGGCACCGGCTGCTGGCAGAGGCACCAAAAATGGGTGGCGGCGGCGATGCGGCAAAGGTGTGCGAGGGTTCGCTGTCGATCTTGGGGTGGGAGAGGATGGCCAATGTGCCACCGACTAGTGAGCCAGGGGGAGGAGGAGGCAGGCGCCGCGCGCGTCCGTTTCGTGGTCGCGCCGATGCAAATGAGGCTAAAAAAATGGGCCGGGAATGGGTCGGCAGGCAGACAAAAAGCGGACGCGCGTCCGTTTGGGTCGACGCGTTGGGCCGATTTTTCTGTCCGCGCCGACCCAAACGGACACGCGCGGACGAAATGGGTCGCCACGTTGGAGTTGCTCTAAGTGCATTTCAAAAGCGGCCCCTCCGACGTGTTGCGCAATCTATTGAGGGCCTGTATGGATCTGCCGAGCAGTTCGGACGCATTTTTTTTCCGAAAAACCGAGACAAACTGGGAGCTTTGCGGGAGTCCGAACAGCAGACACGTAGAACTTCGACCCCCGATCCACCCAGAACCCCTCCTGGACCGTGCGCCTCCATACTCTTCTTCGTTTTTCTCTCTTGTCTTCGCCACCGCTCCACCACCCGGCCGTCCCGCCACACCCCTGTCGAAACTCGACGAGTCCGTCACCTTCAACGGTACACTCGGGCTCGAAGCCGCTTCTCCGTCAGCGTTCCACATCTCTCCTCAGACCGTCGCGCAGGTACCGTCAGCTCCTACGATACTCACCTTGCCTGGCAACTTTTCGGCAAATGCTCGTGCTAAGAGGATGTTTGGATTGTTGCTGATGGCTGCCCAACCAAAACTTTGGCATTAACCAAAGGGCTGGCAACCGTTTGGATGGGCTCCAATTATTTGGCTCGCCCCAAGACCAAGCTTTAGCATTCAATTCGCGACCAACTTATTGGCTAGGCATGGGTAGCCGATTCCACTGCCAAAATATTGGCGTGCCCTTTGTTGGCGGGGCGAGCAGGGGCCAAATCCAAACAACACTTAAATTTTCTTTGTCCCTTCTTCTTTGAAGCAATAGATTCGGATATGAGTACATATACGAGCACTATGTTGAGTCCACCGATGGCTCGTCCGACAAGGAGAACTATACGGATGAGACGGCAATGATGCAAGCGGTCCTTGCAGACGCGGAACGTGCGGAGGAGCATTTTCTCAACTTCAATGGATGGATCAAGAGTCATCGCGTGCTCAACTGCAATCAGGCGCACGGCCATTTGACGTTGATGGACGACTACTTTGCCCCCAATGCCCTCTTCGTTGACATTTTTCGCCTGCGTTTTCGAATGCGCAAAAATGTTTTTGATCGTCTCTACCATGGCTCCGGTCCTTTGATGACTACTTCATCTTGAAGATGGACGTCGTGGGAAGGATTGGGTTCTCTGGTTATCAGAAGTGCGCGGCCACACTGCCGATGCTTGCATATGGCACGATCGCTGATTCGTGGGACGAGTACCTACGGATATCTGAGATCACATGCAGAGATGCCATGATTAGGTTTGCAACTATCGTGGTCTCGGTGCTTGGACCTCAGTACCTAAGAGAACCAGTAGTGTCAGACACTGAGAGGCTCTTGGCAATTGTCGGTGTACTAAGTATTGGGCCATTAGTACCCCTTACTTGTGCACGGGCAGTTGTAGCCGTCCTCGCGGCAAGGCTTGCCGGGACCAGCTCGAGGTCGATTTAAGTCATCAAGAAAATCATCAAGTCAGAGGTCTGAGAATCAGCAAATAAGCAAAGCTGGAAATCGAAGACCAGCCTCCCCGGCAAGATCCTTGCCGGGGTGGCCTGAGGAACCCGGCAAGGATCGGCGCCCGGCAAGGCTTGGCGCCTGGCAAGGATCGGAGCCCGGCAAGGCTTGGCGCCCAGCAAGTTTCGGCGCCTGGCGAGGTTCTGCCACTGTGCCACCGCTTCGGCACAGTGACGAGTCTGACATTCTGGCTCCTTCCATGGATGCGTGGCGGCGCGCCAGTGGAGGAGAGCTTAAGCGGTGCTGATGGGATGGCCCATTTTTCCATCCCCAAGAAAGTGAGGACACCTAAACGGACACCTCATGGTGCATTAAATACGCTTGTCCTAATCCGTCAGGGGTTAGGTATGATACCCTGTAGCTACTTTACACCTCAATGTATGTACATTTTGCCACTGTGGAGACCCCTTTGAGCATATAAAAGGAGGCCCAAGGCAACTGCTACAGAGAAGGAGGACTTCTGGCCCATTCTGCATGCGTAGCTGCTCTTTGAACGTACTGTTCATTGCGAGCGCTCCTGAAGGCTGGGCTCAAGAACATCAATAAGAACACAAAGCAGGAGTAGGGTTTTACGCTGATCAGCGGCCCGAACCTGGGTCAAACCTCACGCGTCGGTCACCGGTTCTGCTCTTTGCTGTACCTCCCCCCCCCCCCCCCCCCCGCCGAATCGTAAAAGGGGTCTCTCGGGATCCCATAGGTGTCGTGCCCCGACAGCAATCTCGGAAGTAAGAGGGTGGCTAGGTTTGCTCGGATCTCTTGACTGTATGTATTGGAAATGGAAGAACTGACCAAAAGCTTTACAATGGCAATATCAAGGTCATGTTAATAAGTCCACCATCATTCTTGAAGCAGTTGCATCACAGGATCTATGGATTTGGCACGCTTTTTTTTGGCATGCCCGGGTCTCATAAGGGCATCAATGTGCTGCAGCGTTCACCATTGTTTGCTAGGCTGACTGAAGGAAAAGCTTCTCCTTGCCACTATACTGTCAATGGTCATCAGTACAGCAGGGGATACTATCTGGTTGACGTATCTATTCTTCGTGGGCTACCTTAATCAACACCATCTCTAACCCAATTGGCCAGAAAAATCTCACTTTGCCCAACAAGAAGCAGCTAGAAAGGACATTGAGAGGGCATTTGAAGTTCTGCAGACACGTTTTGCAGTTGTTCGTGGACCTGCTGAACAATGTAATACGGATACCTTGTGAGAGGTGATGACCTGTTGTGTGATCATGCATAATATGATTATGGTGGATAAGGATGAGGATGCTGCCGCGGGTCTTGAATTTGAGTACATGGATGATCCTATCGAAATTCCCGACCAGAATCCTAGAAGCCTATGATTTAAAAACCAAAAATCCTAAAGAAGTAGACATGTGAACGTTACAAAACTGTGTAAATTTGCCATGTGACAGATTATAAAAATCATAACATTGCCATGTGCATATTATTAAATTTATAAATCCGCCATGTTTGGAAAACAAAATGCTATGAATTCATAACAGCTGCGATTTTTTGGTCTGCTCTTGGGAGATGCTCTAAACGCCGGCGAACAGAAAACTCCATCGTCAACACACACTTTGCCATCGCATTGCAAGTACCTTGCTCCCAGAAGGCAGCACGTGAGTAATAATATTGCTGTTTAGGCGAACTGACAACTCCCCGAAGGGGCCCCGGCGGGCGGGACACCTCGGGTTCGGCGAGCTACCGGCGGCAGACACGGAGAGAAAGCGAGCAACAGTTGCCAACTGTGGGCGGTCGCTGCGTCTGCGGATGGACGGGCACCACCGGTACCCAGGCCATCGCTGCCCTCCTGCCCGTGGAGCTTCTGTTTGATCAGCGAGTGGTACGTAAGGTAAACTGCATGGACTTGACGTGGTGCAGTGGCAGCCGAGGCGTGCACGATCAGCGGCGGGGCGCCGTGGGACACAGCCGCACGGACGGAGAGATGGGGTGTGCAGCACTGATGGCGGTAAAGGTAAAGTGGAGGGAGACGGGCCAAAAAGGAGCACGCTCGGGTGGCGAGTAGTGTTTGAGTGGATCGATGTATGGTGTACTTGTATCAGAGAAATGATTTTCTAGCCAACCGCCCGTGGTGTTTGGAGATTCGGATCCCGGTCCTTGGACGGCGCCTACGAGCATATCACGGACCCCTAAAGTAGTTATAAAGGTCAAGAAAAATGTGTTTTAAAGATTGATTTTAGCTACGCCGAATAGATCCTGTATAATCAATCCGTAAAAAAAAATATTCTTTGAATATACCGAACAGGCCCACAGCTGGCCCACTTTTTTATCCTAGCCGTCTTCTTCCTCACACCAAATTGTTATTGACCGTAGACCAAGGCGGCCGCCGACGGACAGGGGGACGAGGAAGACGCGGGAAGGAAGCCAGGGCGACCGGGGCAGCGCGGGCAACGGCCGGACTCCTCCGTTCGCCGTCGCTGTAGAATCAAACCAAACGGTAAATACGAAGCCGCCGTCGCCGTAGCTAGTTGAAGCTAGCTAGCTCAATCAATTCTGAGCGGACGCTAGCTAGCTCAATCGATTCTGAGCGGACGGAGCTAGCTAGCTAGAGCTATCTCAATCGATTCGAGCTAGTTTGAGGACGGGCGGCGCAACAGCCTGGGCGGGCGTGCGGGCGGACGGGCGGCTGGCGGCCGGGGATGGGCGGCCAGTGTCCGGGCACGGGCGGGGTGGCGTCCGAAGCTGCGCGGACGGCGGATGCGGATGTTTCCGTGGTAGTTGGCTCCCGCCAACTGCTTTCTCTTGATACGGGGCACCGTAGAAGCGGACGCGAAAACTGTGTTTTTGCAGATCGGGAGGAGTTTTTTACCGCGCCACTTCAAAAAAATTACGGGTCCGACACGTTTACAGTGTCTGATTGGGCAGCATTTTTCGCGCGGACCCGTATTTTGACGGTTATTTTACGGGTCTAGGCATTATACGGGGTCTGCTAGAGATGCTCTTATGAACATAGGCACATCCTACCCCTGTGAGTACCTTCAAGAAGACATATTATTTTGAGATTGGCGAAGTCATCGTATACGTCTCGTAGTCAAAGAAAACGTCTCCTCTCACTGAACACGCATCGTTGAAAGTCCTGAAATAAATCCAGGAGAATGCGATCACCAGGACTTAAACCTTGGTGGTTGGAGATATCACTGTCCTTCTAACCACCCAACCATAAATTAATTCGCTTTTAAGGGGTATATGCAAACGATCCTTCCCAAACGAACTCCTTCATTGGAAGAAAAAAAATGTGAACCCAACTCAACGGCCCAACGGGCCCAATGTTAGACCTACCGAACACCATTGTGAAAAGAAAAATAAATGCAAAAGTAGTCCAAACCAAAAAACCGATGTCAGGTGTTAGCCAAAAAAATTGCTAGTGTGTAAGGCATGAAAATTTGGTGCGCGGCTATACCTCGCTTATAGCGAGGCAGCCTTCCGACTCGCTGAAGCCGGCGAGCGTATGGGTCGACCAAGTGTACGGCAGAGGGAACCCTCGTGTGAAGGGAGCCCAAGATGGTCCGGCCAGGCGCACGCACGGCTACAACCTCGTTTTTCTTATTGGGTTTTCACGTTTTCTGTTTCATTTTTTGCTTTATTTTTTAAATTTTTTATACTTATCTAATATTCTAATTATATGTACTACAAAAAAAACCTCTACATAAAACATTAGAAAAATTGTTAAGCAAGCATTTGAAAAATGTTAAATGTGCATAGAGAAAATGTTTATCATGTATACAAAAAATGTATATGAAAAAAATACAATGTGTATGAAAAAAATCGATCACGTATTTTTAAAAAGTTAATCAAGGATTTGAAGAAAATGTAGACCAAGTATGTGAAAAATCTTAATCTAGCATTGAAAAATGTTAAATGAGTATAGAAAAAACGTTGATCATGTATAAGAAAAATTGATAATCTGGTATTTGAAAAAATGCTGACGAGTAAGGTGAAATTTAATCAGATATTTTGAAATGTTAAATGTGTGTAGAACATATTGACCATGTTTAAAAATTAATCTTGTATTTGAGAAATGATGAAAAAGTATGTGAAAATGTTAAATGTGTATAGAAAAAATGTTGACGACGCATTGACAAAAATCATAATCTTGTATATGCAAAAAAGTTCAATCAAGCATTTAAAAAATGTTGAACAAGTACGTGATAAATGTTAATCGAGCATTTGAAAAATGTTAAATATGTATAAAAATGTTGACCATGTATTAAAAATATCTTGTATTGAAAGAAATGGTAATCAAGCATTTGAAAAATATTGAACAAGTATGTGATAAATGTTAATCAAACTTTTAAAAATGTTAATTGTGTATAGAAAAAATGTTACCATGTGTTAAAAATGCTAATATTGTATTTGAACAATTATGTCAACATTTGAAAATGTTTTAAAAAGTGTGTATAGGAAAAATGTTGACCATGTATTCAAATAATGTTAATCTTTATTTCAAATGTTAATCAACATTTAATATTTTTTAATGTGTATAGAAAAATGCTGACAATGTATTCATAATGTTAATCTTCTATTCAAATAATGTTAATCTTCTTTAAAAAATGTTAATCGAACATTTTGAAAATGTTTAAAATGTTATAGAAAATATTTGATCATGTATTAAAAAATATTAAATTTTTATTTCAAAATTTTTAATCAAGCATTTGAAAAATGTAAAAAATGTGTATAAAAAATATTGACCATGTATTGAAAAAGTGTTGAATTTTTATTGGAAAAATGTTCTTGACATATACAAAAAATATTGAATGAAAAACGAAAGAAACAAAGAAAAAATGAACAGAAGAACCAAAGAAAAAAAGAAATGAGAAACAAATGTAAAGAAAAAATGCAAAAACAATAGAAAAACATCAAAAATCAATAAAGATAGAAAGAATAAGAAAAAAGATTGAAAACAAAGAAAAAAATGAAGAAAAAAGAAGGAAAATGAATAATAAAAGAATAACAATTAAAACATTGAAAGAAGCAAAGAAAAACGAAAATAAAAAATGGAGAAGAAATAAGGGAAACAAACCAAAAAATAAGAACACAAAAAAATAACCCGAAAGAAAACCGAATAGAAATGAAGCAAAAAGAAAGAAAGGAAAAAAATCAATAAAAACAGGAAACCGTGAAAAACCAGTTGAAACCGGGCAGTTTCCCCTCAAGTATTTTGCGCCCTACTACACTTCGTCCGGAACGCTCACTTATTTCTTTTAAGCGTTCGCGAGTGGGCTGGCCCGTTACTGAAGACGCTTCACACAGGAGATCCTTCCGTATCACGTGAAGCGAGATATAGCCTTTGTGTGAAAATTGCCAGGTCATAAGAAAAAGCAGAAACTTGAAATAGAGTTTGCCATGGCACATTACCTAGAATTGGTATGAACCTAATAATATATTTGCTCTGTCAAGCGAAGAGAAGAGAAAAAAAATACAGTTGGCATCATTTAGTAATTTGTTTTAAATTTGCCATATATAGCCTGAATAGTTAAAAACTATACATTTTATCACTGAATTTAAAAAAAATGCCATAAGAAAATTTTACAAAAAAAAAATCAAATATTATTGTGTGGGTAGTACAAAAATAATTGTAATTCGTGAAAAACTAAATTTTCTATCCAGTAACACAAAACTAACCATACAAAAAATTAAATCGCCACACAAGTGACAGGGAGAATTAAAATTTGTGATCTAAAACATTTTTATTCCCTGAAAAATGCCATAATGAAAATGGAAACACAAAAATTGTAAATTTACCATGTGCCTAATATAAACATGATCCTTTAAAAACAAAAAACCTTAAAAAAGTAGACATGTGAATGTTAAAAAAATGAAATTCATAACATTGCCATGTGCACATTATTAAATGTTATAAGTCTCTCATGTTTGGAAAACAAAATGCTATGAATTTTTCATGTGACCACTATATTTTCTTTTTACAAAATTTGTAATGTGTATAAAATGATTTTACTTAGAAAATAAAAAAATATGTAAAATTATCATGTGACAAAGTAGAAACAATTACAAAAACTGTCATGAGCAAGGGAGAAAAATCTGTAAATTTTGCCATGGGAGAGTTACAAAAAGTCCTAATTTGCCATGTTTGGAAGACAAAACTGTTATGAATTTGCCACGTGACCAGTAGAAATATTTGTAAATTTGCCATGTGTTAAAAACAACTTTTCTTACAACAAGCATAAACAAATATCTGAAAATTGCCATGTAACTATTAGAAACACTAGTATGTATACATGTGCAATGGACGTCTTGGTATTGTGAAGTGATTTTAGTAAATCAGAAAAATCATTTTTAGGCAAATAAGTAGTGATGCATTAATGATATTAGCTATTATAAAATTAGGAATTAGTATACAAACTCTTTTTTGTGAGGGAAAGTTACTAATACAAACTCTATTGTTTGGTGGCATGGAAAATTCAAAAAATGTACATTACTTTACTATCTCTTTCTCCATACTCCCCTCCGAGACTATTGTTGTGACGCTCTTTGGACTCAAATCGTATTGCACTCAAGCTGCAACAGGGCCCATGAGACACCAATTGACCTTTTTGTTTTCGGGAAAGGGCCAAGTGAATGTTCTAGAATACAGTGGATGCACAAGTGTTGTACTATTCAGTGTACTGTGCCCTGCGAATCCTGCTACTCTTAGCCGTTCGATTTAGGAGACCAACGGTTAGGATTTGATGCTCTAGCTCTAATTTAAAACCACTACACTATATAGTAGTATAGATTTCCAAAAATTGCCATGGCTTATACACCAAAAATTGGAAATTTGGCATCTAAAACATGATTTATTTATTTTTCCTGAAATTGCCATCATTTAAGAGGAACAGAAGAAAAAAAATGTAAAATTGTCATGTGCCAAATGCAAAACATTATCCTAGAAGGAACCATTTTTTTAGAAAACAAAAAATGTAAAACTTGACATATCAACATTACAAAACTGTGTAATTTTTTGGCCAAGAATATATATAATTGCCATGTGGGAAGTTTAAAATTCATAGAGTTGCCATGTAGACATTCCGAAGATATATACAATTTGCCATGTTTGGGAAACAAAATGTTATGAAATTGCAATGTGACCATATACGAATTTGCCATGTTATGAACATGCATAGAGAAAAATTTCCTTTATCAATGGCAAACCTATATCAATCCTATAAAAATCATGGCAAATTTGTGATGCGTGAAAACCTAAAGTTGCCATGATATTTGCCAAAAGGAAAAAAGGCTTCTTAGAATTGGTCACCAAAACAAAAATATTTTCTTAAAATAGGATTATATTGTGAAAGCACATTTGCTCCCTTGGTGGTTTTGGTAATTAATGTCAACATGCATATTGTTGGACTAATATTTTTACCTAGAATATTTCAGACAAGTTCAACGGCGGCATGGCAAGGACATGAGGATGTGGACCCCTTCAAAATGTCAAGGACAAGAATTGGCTACCCCAAGACTCTACATTTTTTTGTTTAGTGATCCAAGATCACATTGAGTCCTTTAGGAAAGCCAATACTATAAAAAAGGGGATAAGTAATTTTTGATGAGGTTGTTGCTCAAGTGCTTAGTGATACTGCTCCAAAAACCCTCAATCATTTTCTCAAAACACATCTATCCAAAACCCTATCTTCATTTCGGTCCCACCGTTATCATCTACTTCGGACCCACCGAGATGACTACGCCATTGCCACAGCCAAAACCCTAGCAATTTGGTTTGACCGAAATGGTTCTCGGTCCCACCGAGACGGCCAGACCAAGTTTCTGTGATGAAGTTGTTTCATTTCAGAATCACCGAGATGAACTGATCGGAATTACCAAAACGAGATCTTACACTAGCCATTGCACTCCAGTCTCACCGAGTTGGTATGATCGATCCCATCAAAAAGCCCAACGTTCATATCTTTTGCACTAGTCGGTCTCACCGATTTGGGTCAAAAGTGTGTAACGGTTGGATTTTGGGTGAAGGCAATTTATACCCCTCCACCCACACTTACTCTCTAAGCGAGCCATCAGAATGAAAAACAACTTCCACCATTCATTTTCTTAGAGAGAACCACCTACTCATGTGTTGAGATCAAGAGATTCCATTCCTACCATTTGAACCTTGATTTCTAGCCTCTTCAAGTTGCTTTCCACTCCAATCCTTCTCCTACCCAAGCCAAATCTGTGTGAGAGAGATTGAGTGTTGCGGAGACTATCATTTGAAGCACAAGAGCAAGGAGTTCATCACCAACACAACAACTATTACCTTTTGGAGAGTGGTGTCTCCTAGATTGGTTAGGTGTCACTTAGGAGCCTCCAAGATGATGTGGAGTTGAACCAAGGAGCTTGTAAGGGCAAGGAGATCGCCTACTTTGTGAAGGTCTACCCAAGTGAGGCAAGTCCTTCATGGGCGTTGGCCATGGTGGAATAGACAAGGTTCCTTCTGATGGGGAACGAAGCATGAAAATTAAAAAAAAATCCTACGAACACCCAAGATCTATCTAGGAGAAGCATATCAACGAGAGGGGAGAGTGTGTCTACATACCCTCCTAGACCGAAAGCGAAAGCGTATATAACGCGGTTGATGTAGTTGTACTCTTTGCGATCCGATCACGATCTAACCGATCTAGTGCCGAACGGACGGCACCTCCGAGTTTAGCACACGTGCGGCTCGATGACGTCTCCTCCTCCTTGATCCAGCAAGAGAAGGTGGAGAAGTAGATGGGATCACAACCAACATGAAGGCGTGGTGCTGATGGTGGTGGTGGAGCTAGTTCAGCTGGGCTTCGCCAAGCGCCACTAGAACGAGGACGGAGGAACTACGGAGTAACGGGAGAGAGAGGGGCGCCAAGGGCTTGGTGTGTCCTCTTGGGGCGCCCCCTCCCCTCTATATATAGGTGGAGGGGCGTGTGGAACAGCCCCTCAAGGACCTAGGGCGCAGCCAAGGGGGAGAGGACTTGGACTCCAAGTCCAATCCTATTCCTACTAGGACTACCCCTTTTTTCCCTTCCCTAACCACATGGGCTTTTGAGGACTTGGTGCACCTAGCCCAATAAGGCCAGGGTGCCTCCCCTCAGCCCATGCTAGCCCTTGGGTCATGGTGGACCCACTTGTGGACTTCCGGACCCCTCCGGAACCTTCTAGAAGCTTCACGGTACAATACCAAAAAAACTGCATCTTTTTTCGGAACCCAAAATATGACTTCCCATATATAAATCTTTACCTCCCGACCATTCCGAGACTCCTCGTGACGTCCAAGATCTCATCCGGGACTCCGAACAACATTCGGTTACCAATCATCAAATATCCCAATACTACTCTAGCGTCAATGAACGTTAAGCGTGCGACACTGCGGGTTCGGGAATCATGTAGTCATGACCGAGACACCTCTCCGGTCAATAACCAATAGCGGGACCTGGATGCCCATATTGATTCCTACATATTCCACAAAGATCTTTTATCGGTTGAACCACGATGTCAAGGATTCGGTTAATCCCGTATGCATTTCCCTTTGTCCGGCGATATGTTACTTGCCCGAGATTCGATCATCGGTATCTCCATACCTAGTTCAATCTCGTTACCAACAAGTCTCTTTACTCGTTCCGTAATACAAGATCCTGTGACTAACTCATTAGTCACATTGCTTGCAAGCTCTTTAAGATGTTGTATTACCGAGAGGGCCCAGAGATATCTCTCCGTCATACGGAGTGACAAATTCCAGTCTTGATCCATGCCAACCCAACTGATACCTTCGGAGATACCTGTAGAGCACCTTTATGATCACCCAATTACGAAGTGACGTTTGGATACACACTAAGTATTCCTCCAGTGTCAGGGAGTTACACGATCTCATGGTTTAAGGAATAGATACTTGACATGATAAAAGCTATAGCAAATAAACTACATGATCTGATGCTAAGCTTACAGTTGGGTCTTGTCCATCACATCATTCTCCTAATGACGTGATCCCGTTATCAAATGACAACTCGTGTCTATGGTTAGGAAACCTTAAGCATCTTTGATCAACGAGCTAGTCTAGTAGAGGCTCACTAGGGACACTGTGTTGTCTATGTATTCACACATGTATTTAAGTTTCCGGTCAATACAATTCTAGCATGAATAATAAACATTTATCATGAACAAGGAAATATGATAATAACCAATTTATTATTGCCTCTAGGGCATATTTCCAAAAGTCTCCCACTTGCACTAGAGTCAATAATCTAGTTTACATAGTTATGAATATAACACCCATGGAGTCTTGGTGCTGATCATGTTTTGCCCGCGGAAGAGGTTTAGTCAATGGGTCTGCCACATTCAGATCCGTATGTACTTTGCAAAGTTCTATGTCTCCATCCTTAACATAATTACGAATGGAGTTGAAGCAGCGCTTGATGTGCTTGGTTCTCTTGTGAAACCTAGGCTCCTTGGCAATAGCAATAGCTCCAGTGTTGTCACAAAAGATAGTCATTGGATCCGATGCACTAGGTATTACACCCAGTCTGATATGAACTCCTTCATCCAGACTCCTCCTTGCGCGGCTTCCGAAGCAGCTATATACTCCGCTTCACATGTAGATCCTGCCAGGACGCTCTGCTTGGAACTGCACCAACTGAACGCTCCATTTAATATAAATACATATCCGGTTTGAGACTTAGAGTCATCCGGATCTATGTCAAAACTAGCATCGACGTAACCCTTTACGACGAGCTCTTCGTCACCTCCATAAACGAGAAACATGTCCTTAGTCCTTTTCAGGTACTTCAGGATATTCTTGATCCGCTGTCCAGTGATCTACTCCTGGATCACTTCGGTACCTCCCTGCCAGACTTATGGCAAGGCATACATCAGGTCTGGTACACAGCATGGCATACATTATAGAGCCTATGGCTGAGGCATAGGGAATGACTTTCATACTTTCTCTTTCTTCTGCCATGGTCGGGCTTTGAGTCTTACTCAACTTAACAGCTTGCAATACAGGCAAGAACCCTTTCTTTAACTGATCCATTTTGAACTCCTTCAAAAAAATTGTGAAAGTCCTATTAGGCGTCTTGATCTATCTCTATATATTTTGATGCCCAATATGTAAGCAGCTTCACCGAGGTCTTTCATCGAAAAACTCTTATTCAAATATCCTTTCATGCTTTCCAGAAATTCTATATCATTTTCAATCAACAATATGTCATCCACATATAATATCAGAAATGCTACAGAGCTCCCACTCACTTTCTTGTAAATACAAGCTTCCCCGTAAGTTTGTATAAAACCAAAAGCTTTGATCGCTTCATCAAAGCGAATATTCCAACTCCGCGATGCTTGCACCAGTCCATACATGGATCCCTGGAGCTTGCATACTTTGTTAGCATCCTTAGGATCGACAAAACCTTCTGGTTGCATCATATACAACTCTTCCTTAAGAAACTCGTTAAGGAATGCCGTTTTGATGTCCATTTGCCAGATCTCATAATCATAAAATACGGCAATCGCTAACATAATTCTAACAGACTTAAGCATCACTACGGGTGAGAAAGTCTCATCATAGTCAACCCCTTGAACTTGTCGGAAAACTTTTGCGACAAGTCGAGCTTTATAGACGGTGAGATTACCATCAGCGTCTGTCTTCTTCTTAAAGATCCATTTATTCTCAATGGCTTGCCGATCATCGGGCAAGTCCACCAAAGTCCATACTTTGTTCTCATACATGGATCCTATCTCGGATTTCATGGCCTCAAGCCATTTTTTGGAATCCGGGCTCATCATAGCTTCTTCATAGTTCGTAGGTTCGCCATTGTCTAACAACATGACTTCCAGGACTGGATTACCGTACCACTCTGGTGTGGAACGTACCCTGGTCGACCTACAAAGTTCAGTAGTAACTTGATCCGAAGTTTCATGATCATCATCATTATCTTCCTCTTCAGTTGGTGTAGGCATCACGGGAACTGCTTTCTGTGATGTGCTACTTTCCAATTCGAGAGAAGGTACGATTACCTCATCAAGTTCTACTTTCCTCCCACTCACTTCTTTCGAGAGAAACTCCTTCTCTAGAAAGGCCCCATTCTTGGCAACAAAGATCTTGCCCTCGGATCTGTGGTAGAAGGTATACCCAATGGTCTCTTTAGGGTATCCTATGAAGACGCACTTCTCCGCTTTGGGTTTGAGCTTATCAGGCTGAAGCCTCTTGACATAAGCGTCACATCCCCAAACTTTAAGAAACGGCAGCCTAGGTTTCTTGCCAAACCACAACTCATACGGTGTCGTCTCAACGGATTTAGACGGTGCCCTATTTAAAGTGAATGTGGTTGTCTCTAATGCATAACCCCAAAATGAAAGTGGCAAATCGGTAAGAGACATCATAGAACGCACCATATCCAATAGAGTACGATTACGACATTCGGACACACCATTACGCTGTGGTGTTCCAGGTGGCGTGAGCTGTGAAACAATTCCACATTGTCTTAAATGCATACCAAACTCGTAACTCAAATATTCACCTCCACGATCAGATCGTAGAAACTTTATTTTCTTGTTACAATGATTTTCCACTTCACTCTGAAATTCCTTGAAGTTTTCAAATGTTTCAGACTTGTGTTTCATTAAGTAAATATACCAATATCTACTCAAATCATCTGTGAAGGTACGAAAATAATGATATCCACCGCGTGCTTCAACATTCATTAGACCGCATACATCAGTATGTATTATTTCCAATAAGTCACTAGCTCGCTCCATTGTTCCGGAGAACGGAGTTTTAGTCATCTTGCCCATGAGACATGGTTCACATGTCTCAAATGATTCATAATCAAGAGATTCCAAAAGTCCATCAGCATGGAGTTTCTTCATGCGCTTTACACCAATATGACCTAAGCGGTAGTGCCACAAATATGTGGTACCATCATTATTAACTTTGCATCTTTTGGCATCAATATTATGAATATTTGTATCACTATGATCGAGATTCAACAAGAATAAACCATTCACAAGGGGCGCATGACCATAAAAGATATTACTCATATAAATAGACAACCATTATTCTCTAACTTAAATGAATAACCGTCTCGCAATAAACAAGATCCAGATATAATGTTCATGTTCAACGCAGGCACCAAATAACAATTATTTAGATTTAAAACTAACCCCGAAGGTAGATGAAGAGGTAGCGTGCCGACGGCGATCACATCAACCTTGGAACCATTTCCGACGCGCATCGTCACCTCGTCCTTAGCAAGTCTTCATTTATTCCGCAGCTCCTATTTTGAGTTACAAATATGAGCAACCGAACCAGTATCAAATACCCAAGCGCTACTACGAGCACTAGTAAGGTACACATCAATAACATGTATATCAAATATACCTTTGTTGACGTTGCCAGCCTTCTTATCTGCCAAGTACTTGGGGCAGTTCCGCTTCCAGTGACCATTCCCCTTGTAGTAGAAGCACTCAGTCTCAGGTTTTGGTCCAGCCTTGGGTTTCTTCACGGGAGCGGGAACTGCTTTACCGTTCTTCTTGAAGTTCCGTTTCTTTCCCTTGCCTTTCTTGAAACTAGTGGTCTTTTTAACCATCAACACTTGATGCTCCTTCTTGATTTCTACCTCTGCGGCCTTAAGCATCGCGAAGAGCTCGGGAAGTGTTTTCTCCATCCCTTACATAATATAGTTCATCACAATGCCCTTATAGCTTGGTGGCAGTGATTGGAGAATTCTGTCAATAACCGAGTCATCTGGAAGATTAACTCCCAACTGAGTCAAGCGGTTGTGCAACCCAGACATTCTGAGTATATGCTCACTAACAGAACTGTTCTCCTCCATTTTATAGCTAAAGAACTTGTCGGAGATGTCATACCTCTCGACCCGGGCATGAGCTTGAAATACCAATTTCAGCTCCTGGAACATCTCATATGCTCCGTGGTGCTCAAAACATCTTTGGAGCCCTGTTTCTAAGCCGTAAAGCATGGCGCACCGAACTATCGAGTAGTCATCAGAACGTGAGATGGGGAGTGAGATGCACATCAAAGCTTATCTTCAAATCTCTTCCATATCAAAAGGCACTTCCTAAGGAAGAGAGATGCATTTCTAAAAGAGGAGAGAACCTACATGTCTCTAAGAGGGGAGAGACATGTTATTGTTTCAAGTTGAGTCTCTGCCTTCTCAGCTTGTTTTTGCTCTGATTTTGTCTCACCCTACCTACTCCCATTATCCAATAATAGATTCAAGGGGGGAGGAAGCTCAAGTTTAGGGGAGAAAAATCTTTGAAATTTTATTGCAAATCCTATTAAAACCTTTGGGGACATGTCTATATCTAAAGAAGTACTCACCTAGTGGTACTTATCTAATACATGTCATCCCAGTCTTGGTACTCTTGTGGATCTTGTGCCTCCTTTCTTTTTGAAATTTCCTTGTGTTATCTAACCTTGTTTTCTCAAGCCTATTTCTTCAAGAACCCCAAGGTAAGTATATGCATCTCACTCATGTACATGATGATCTCTTTCTTGTTGCACATATTGTTTGCAAGAAGGAATCATGGACATGAAGGTACATCTTTCATCATACTGCTTTGATGCATATAGCCAAGATACATGTAACTCATTACTCATTCCTTCCTATTGTGCATACACATCTCTTTAGATTATATCATAAA
Source organism: Thinopyrum elongatum (assembly GCA_011799875.1). Lineage (NCBI taxonomy): Eukaryota > Viridiplantae > Streptophyta > Magnoliopsida > Poales > Poaceae > Thinopyrum > Thinopyrum elongatum. The sequence continues at coordinate 401,711,521 of CM022299.1, read as the reverse complement.
CATGATTGCACACTTGTAGGGGGAGCTTATGCATGTTACATGTTCTTTCAAAGCTTTAATGTACTACTTACCATATTCTTACTTGAAGATTTGATGTATGTTGTCATCAATTACCAAAAAGGGGAAGATTAAAAGCACATTTGCTCCCTTGGTGGTTTTGGTAATTAATGTCAACATACATATTGTTGGACTAATATTTGTACCTAGAATATTTCAGACAAGTTCAACGGCAGCATGGCAAGGACATGAGGATGTGGACCCCTTCAAAATGTTAAGGACAAGAATTGGCTACCCCAAGACTCTACATTTTTTGTTTAGTGATCCAAGATCACATTGAGTCCCTTAGGAAAGCCAATACTATTAAAAGGGGATGAGGTATTGTTGATGAGGTTGTTGCTCAAGTGCTTAGTGATACTGCTCCAAAAACCCTCAATCATTTTCTCAAAACACATTTGTACAAAACCCTAAATCTTCATTTTGGTCCCACCGATATCATCTACTCCGGACCCACCGAGAGGACTATTCCATTGCCACAGCCAAAACCCTAGCAATTTGGTTTGATCGAAATGGTTCTCGGCCCCACCGAGACGGCCTGACCAAGTTTCTGTGATGAAGTTGTTTCATTTCGGAATCACCAAGATGAACCGATCGGAATTACCAAAACGAGGTCTTGCCCTAGCCATTGCACTTCGGTCTCACCGAGTTGGAATGATCGGTGCCACCGAAAAGCCCAACATTCATATCTTTTGCACTAGTCGGTCTCACCGAGATACTCATATCAGTCTCACCGATTTGGGTTAAAAGTGTGTAATGGTTGGATTTTGGGTGAAGGAAATTTATACCCCTCCACCCCCACTTACTCTCTAAGAGAGCCATCAGAACGAAACACAATTTCCACCATTCATTTTCTGAGAGAGAACCACCTACTCATGTGTTGAGATCAAGAGATTCCATTCCTACCATTTGAACCTTAATTTCTAGCCTATTCAAGTTGCTTTCCAATCCAATCCTTCTCCTACCCAAGCCAAACCTGTGTGAGAGAGATTGAGTGTTGAGGAGACTATCATTTGAAGCACAAGAGCAAGGAGTTCATCACCAACACAACATCTATTACCTTTTGGAGGGTGGTGTCTCCTAGATTGGTTAGGTGTCACTTACGATCCTCCAAGATCATGTGGAGTTGAACCAAGGAGTTTGTAAGGGCAAGAAGATCGCCTACTTCGTGAAGATCTACCCGCATGAGGCAAGTCCTTCATGGGCGTTGGCCATGGTGGAATAGACAAGGTTGCTTCTTCGTGGACCCTTCGTGGGTGAAGCCCTCTGTGGACTCACGCAACCGTTACCCTTCGTGGGTTGAAGTCTCCATCAACGTAGATGTACGATAGCACCACCTATCGGAACCACACCAAAAATCGTCGTGTCTTCATTGTGTTTGATCTTTCAACTCTACCCCTTAATTTCCGCACATTGCATGATTTACTATTTCTGCTGCTCTGCCTCTAGATATGCATGTGTAGAATGTCTTGGTGTTATCTTGTGCCAAAATCTGCCTAAGTTTCAAAAAAACTAAAAACTGCATCTTTGATTGGTTAAGTGTCGATTCACCCCCCTCTAGACCTATCTTCTTCGATCCTACATATTATTATTCTAAAAATGTAGCGTCGGAGTTATGAGAATTGCATTCTGAGTTACTAGATTGGGATCGCGCCTTGGCGCGAAGGTGACGGTCCCAACGTTTTGGTGAAGCAAGTAGTGCTAAGTTAGTAGGAATCTACGTTTAGCGTATGAAACATGATAACAAACTAAAGTGAAGAAGAAACATTCGTTTGTGATAAAAGACATAATGGAGTTCAATATCGACATGAAATTATAAGGCAACATTGAGTTCAACATGTTCATAAGACCACAAAAGATAACCACTCATCATTAAGTTCGATACCAAAAGCATTAATATAGGATAGGAAGGAATGAAAGTAGGAACATAATGCAGAGCCCATGCTTTTAGCAAAGAGAACGATTATCTTTGACATAGAACTTGTACTTGTGGATTAGTAGGTGATATGAGCATGCTGCAGTATAGTACCTGTGGATTAGTAGGTGATATGAACTTGTACATTGGAATTTTACCTTCGCTGTCAGTATAGTAGCTCAAAGCTTGACACATCAAAAGCAATGCGGTATTATAAATCAGAATTAGAGCAAGCCATTTATATAGAAGGCAGCACACTCCATTTGTCATTCATAATAATTAGATCAAGTCATTTGTACATACAGAGATTGAAGGCTGAGTAGTGCATTAGAGGGTAGCCGTACAGTACAAAATACATATCCCATTACTTTGGACAGAAGTGTAGAAAAGCATAATCACACTGATTGTGTTCTGTGAGTACATTCTTCGACGGTAAATGGCTCTACGAATTCCAAGATGATCCAACATGATATAAAGAATGATCCTGGCCGAGATTCTCACAATAGTATGGTCAACCTGAGTCGTCGGAAATGATTTAGAGACAACATAAGTAAGTGGTTGAAATATATAAACAGTAAAAGAAAGTACATGTGCAGGACAATAGACCAATTCCAATTGGATTTCTTGCAGAAACAAAGATACATGATACAAAGCCTACAAAGCAAGTTGATAATTTTCGACAAACCTTATAGGTGGACGAACCCAATAAGAACTAAAAACTTTGGCATCATATTCTGCTAGGTTTCTTTAATTCTTTTCAACATGAGAATGCAAGAAACTCATTTCCTTGTGAAACCTCAGACGTTAATGGATACCCCATGGAGTCAATCCAGAGATATGGCATGTATCACCATCAAGCTAGCACACACAGTTCATCTATAAAATCTACTCCTATAAACTAAATCAAGCTAGAATAAACAGTTCATATCCAAATAGGATTACATCTCTTGGGGTCTAGTTACCCAAATCCAACCAGAGATCCTCACAAGAGAGGTGGGGGGCATAGAAGAGCAAAAGGAGCTTACTTGCAAGAAGAAGCCAGACTCCAGGGTCGCGCAAGTGCTAGACATGCCATCACAAGCACCATTACGGCTCTTGATCCAGATCCCCTCCTTCGCCGTATGATGCCACTTGAAAATAGACCATTTTACTGGGTGGGAAAAAGCATGGCTCATAGGCATTGTGGAGGTTCCATCCTTTACACAAAGGTGTAGAAAAGGCAACTCATCTCCAAACAAAATAACTTGAAATAATTCTTTCTTCGGAACTGCTTAATTTAAATGCATGCAGCTCTTTATTTGTTTAGGATGTATGCAAGAATTTCTAGTAAGTTCTACATGGAAAGAACTGAACACAACTCGACAGCAAGACAATCTCATGTTTAAGTTGAAGTTGAAACTGTATGCTCAATATTTATGAAATTGGACGCTCAATATGTGTCTAACCATATCTATCACAGGCCTTTGTCACAGAAACAGGGTAAGTAATCGAGTAGCAATACCACATCACCATGGGTAAGCAGTCCTATTTATTTTCTTAATAAATACACCATCACCAAGGAACATACTCAGTTTTGAAGCAATGTGTATATCCTATTATAATGTTTGGCAACTGATCATAAACAGTAAGGAGCAAAGCAAGTGTGCACGAGTCCTTTTTAGTATACAAAACATCATCGTAGCATTAGAAGCAAGAAAAAAATCACCTGCCGCCTGAGCTCTGATTTTCACATGCCTAAAACATTTTGCAATTCATATATAAACCCAAAACAATATAATGATACATTTATAAAACTCTCTGCAGTTCATGTATAAACCAAAATCAATATAGTGATGCATTCCTAAAACCCGTTGCAATTGATGTATAAACCTTGAAGGAGTATTGTAGATTTTTCCTAAACATGTATCTAGCAAGAAAGCAGACGGGCGCACAGCGTCCTGCCGACGCTGCCAGACCAAGGACCCATGTGTCCCCCGCCCCCGTAAACCAGGCCATGCACCACAGGTCCTGCACCGCGCCAGATCTGGCCGGGCGAACGCCTGCCGGCCACCACCAAAGCAGGGGAAGACCCCGCAGCCGCCGCAAATCACCGGGCCACAGGGGGAGAGCGGTGAAGTGTGAACCTGGAACCCCGACGGAGTCGAGATGAAGGCGGCAAAGCTCCAACAATGGCCATCACACGATAAATAAAGGCAAAAAAAAACCCAAATTAGCGGATCTTCTACGCATATCCACTGCTATAGATTCAAATAACACTAATCGGAAAGCAAGGATGTAGCTTTACAGGACCAACCAGTAGCTAAGAAATCAGGGGCTAAACAATTATCTTGTCTAAGAGCTAGTACATACTACAGAATGAATACTGCAGCAAGAATTGATAGAACACTTGACCAGTCCAACCAAATTAATAGGTTATAATACTACACCATGTCTTGGCCAGCTCCAAACTAAATTCTATTTGGATTTTGTGTAAACGAAGCCTAGTTATACTACTACAATAACCTAGAACCACTAAAGCACCCACACAAATAGTCACAGTATCCTCATCTTGATGAAAGCAAAAATGTATCATATAGCACGCACGCACACAAATAGTCATAGTATCCTCATCTTGATGAAAGCGAAAATGTATCATATAGCACGCACGCACACAAACAGTCACATTATCCTCATCTTGCTGAAAGCAAAAATGTATCATGTACTGTAAATACATACCTTGACCTGGAACGGTATGGTCCAGTCTCAGTTGACAGTCTTGATGATTCATGTTGGCCTTTAGATATGTTTTTGAACAACAATTTTTCTTGCTGCTTGTAGAAGACAACATCCTTCACATAACCACCATCTAAGCACTCCGCCAATGGAAGGCCATCAGTGATACAGGCTATCATTGTCAGCTTCACCATTTCAAAAAGATAACAAGACACAAGCAAAAGTGCCACCTGCACAAAAAAGCAGAGGAGAGCTAGTAAATACTTCTAACATGTTCACTTCAGTATAGAGGATCCTACTTATCCAATGACCCATATATCTCAAACAGAACAGATTAATATCTCAAGCAAAAGTGAATGTCCAGCATGTTCTCCAAAGTTACAGAATATAACAGGTTCAGAGACTGTCAAGATCAAACAATAGCGAGGGGATTTTGTAGCCACATGGCAAAGCTAATAAAATTTCTTCTAATTTAAATCTCAGACATCTCAATGAAATAAATAATTTGATACATAACTGAAACTGAACTCTAACCTTTTGTTGTTTAGTTGTCTTCTAATGACTATCAACACAGGTATAACTAAAACTTCGAAAGCTTAATGTTAACCAGATTAGAACTTTCAAAGTGTAACACCATATTGAGCAAGACTAAGGTAAAAGCAAGAAGGATTAAAATTGATTACCACAATTACACAAAGAGACGTATTTTTCCTTTTTCAGGCAACCAAATCTAGCTCAATGTATGGTATGTATTTGTTATTAAATATTTAATCAGCAAAGTGTTGAGAGAGAGGGGGGATCTTACCAGTTGAAGGGGCCACAGGAGTGAGGGGTGAGGAGACACTCGGAAGCGGCACCGCTAGCCAGCAGCACCTCAAAGGCCGAAGCCAATCGACTGGACTCCTGATGCTCACCCGCCTGCACTTGGTCCTCTTGCCTGTGACACTGTATAGCAGAAACACATAAAATTGATCACACAGAGCTTAGAGCAAGTTTCTTCTTGCAAAAATAAGAGAGCATATTCCTAACACACATAACCGATGCTATTCATTCACACCTCATTATACTTCCTTGTATAGTCGTATGTGTATATGTTTTTCACTATGTGGTTTGATACACTGAGACTTCACCTCCAATTCAAGCATAAGCATGTGAAAAATGGTATAGTGAACCTGAGTTTGATTTTTTGAAGCTTGGAGCCTTAAATATTTGAATAAGAGAACATAAAAAAAACTCTACTGAGTAATCCTCTATGGAGATCATATTATCTTTCTGGAGGAAGTACAACGAAATGGATTGTGGAGGGATAACCTCAACATGCAAATAGTATCACTTTGAGAAAAAAATTCTAGAATCCCTTGAAACAATCACGTGAGTGTGGTGTATGCATATAGCTTACCTTAGCGACAGGAGGAAGAGGCAGTCAGAACAACGCACAGTTGCTCTCCTTCTTCCAACCTTCCTCTTCAGCTTGCCTCTTTTTGTAAGTACTGCCCTGGTCATGGGGAGAAAAAAGTAAGCATTTACTGTAATAACCTATGTAAATTTCTTCATTCCAAAGAACAAACAAATGTTATCTTCTTCATTTGCTCATAGAAACTGAGGAACGTGTTTGGAGCCATTGGAAACAGAAGCAAATATATTTGAACTATATTCAGTTGAAAACAGGAGGACGGGTAGCTTCCACAATTTTCTAAAGCTAGCAACATAAAAAAGGGCCAGCCACCGCTTGTATGTTACCGCTGAATAAATCTAAAAAAAAATAATATAGAAGGTTCAAGCACCTTTTTTCACACATTAGTTTGGCCATATTTAACCAGTACTAATGCAAAGAGCATAGCTATTGCAAACCAAATGGAACATGAGATCGCAAGACTGAACCTGCTGCCGGACGGCGGCAAGGATGTCGGTGTCCACCCAACAAATCTCTCTATGAATCTTCTGCATCAGCGGCTCGACCACCAAGAACGACGCCTCTGCCAAGCCACACAAAAACATAACCAATGATAAAATCCTGAACAGCAAAGCTCAAAAAGAGCACATTGCAATTACATGTAAACAACAAATAGATGGAGCTAATATCAATTTCAGGAATATTTTTGCAACAAAATCTAGTCATGCACAACACTGCCAAATCTAAGATGCTTATGGCGTCTAGAGATTCATGCACTTTGATCAAACAGAGACAATATTGCAAGGCAGAAGATGAAGTGATGACTGCAAACTTAACCAAAAGGTTTACTGCGGAAGGAGGAGCGAGACAGATATATGCTGAATAAGTGAATCTGGTATTTCATACATTACACAACAATATGTAATAACTCATGCTGCCTAATTACTTACACTGTCAATGTAAGGTACTGCATGCCTTTCTTTTGCTTCATATGAACTGACCAGCTTCACACAAAAAAAGGAAAACCCAACACAAACATTAGACTTGGTAAGCCACAACCCATGCCTAAAAGATAAATATTAAATTAGAAACTGTACATGGAAAGGCATAAATAAAGGAATGAGAAAAGAAAAGCACCTGCAATAGGACCGTAGACAAAAATCATAACTATCGAGACAACCACAACAACGACAGATCCCAGCAGTCCGACAGTCAAGAGCACGAGCAGACGACAACCATCAACAGAAAAATGTTGGATCCAACAGCAAACCCTAACCCATCCCTACACAGAGCAAAAGCAATAGAACAATAAAATGCCTAGATGTGCAGCAGGACATCCAACAGATGCATATAGTAACAACTCACAGCAAACATCCTATTAGCTGTCAGGCTCAAAGGTTCTAAACATGTCTTATATATTCTAAACCTTTACCTGCTAAGATCCACCATATGGTGCTACAAATACTGAAAAACATATTAATAAATGATTTGTACATCATGATTACTACGTAATTACTAAATTCTTAAATTGGTCTCCATTTCTAATTAGAATAAGATACTACTCTGATATACCTCCTGATTGTGATGATACTGAAAACTAAACTAAAGGATATGCAGAAGAAGCCAAATAATAAAACCATGGTGATTACCATAGGGAGAAGGCACTTCGACCCTGTAATCTTAAATATTGGGATGAAGAGGCTAAACTAAAGTATTGCTGCGTAATTAGTTGCCACCAAGAAGAGGCTAAATCACACAGCCCTAACCAAACCATGCTCCGGCCGCAATCAGATCAAGCAATCTCTAACAAAGAATGTACGCAAGCAGCACCATGACGGGAATCAGTGTAATCTCTCTAGGGGTGCTATAGCTGCTACTCTGCCTCTGTTTTCAGCAAATGGAGCTAAGATCTTTTCTGTCCATGCCTAGAGAGGTTAGTGGAGGGGATGCGGCGATGGCGAGGGGCGAGCTCAGGCACTTCGGCCGTTGGATCAATTTCTAGACAATTTATATTGACATGACCATATACGTATTACAACTTCAGACAATTTATTCAGAATAAATATTGGTTCACATAAGGTCCTTTCAGGCTGTTAAGTTGACTATGAGCAGGGTTGAGAGTTGACACTTGAGACTACGCGCACCAAAATAACATCAATATTGTGCTTAGTTTTCACTGGTTTCTGTCAGGCCTGATATGGCGTACTCTGCAAACATTTGCGATAAAACACCTGGGGGCAATTCGGAAGCTTTGTCATAGCTGAGACACATCAAAGTCCTTAGTATATTTGATGGACCTGAACAACTGTAGACAACAGACAAATAAAAAGTTTGCTCAGATATATATTTTCAAACAACAGGCAAAGTTTGTCGACAAGTAAGAGATTGACTAATATCCTTCTTAACCTTTATTGGCATCTTTTTCATCCTTGGAACCAGTACTTGATCAGTACTTTCATCTTTGACATAATCTGGGCCATCTATTTCAAACACGAAACCATAAGTAGAACCGTCAATCATCCCCAACTTGCGGTTCAACTTAATCCCATCACTTAGATTAGCAGCATGTAGTGAGTCGCCAAGAACAATTGCTTCATCAGCATCAAGGTGCTTATCTAGCTCACTCCATCCCAGGAATTCCTGCAGCTTAGCCTGGAACAGAGGAATACAAATGTGCCTCGTGAGTCAAAATGTGACAAATAATAAAAACAATGAGATTCAAGATAATAATAAATGGTACAGATAGATAAGGCATGTAACTCTATTCCATAAGTAAATGAAGTCCTCCGTATGACTAACAACAGTTTATAAACTCCGTGCCAAATACTGAATTCCGTTCACGATGAAACCTTCTTACGAGAGAAAAGGTGTAACAAGAAGCAGGCAATCGCATGCACCCAAGTTCTAAAATCAGTTTAGTTTATATGAGCATACACAGAAAGTTTCAGAAATTCAACAATGCAACAGTCATGCATTCCATTACAGCCCCTCAATGGCAAGTCAAGTATAAGTCTTGAATGAGGGAGTAATAATCAACTGCAGTTTCGGTACCCTGGTAGCTCCTCCAATTAGCTCTACAGCATATACGTCACCAATTTTCATGCCTGAATGCGTGAGCACATCTTTGATTGGAGACAGAGCCTGCTCCCATAAATCTGCACAAAGCTCTTCAAATTTTTCACGTGTTATGGTGCTCCTGTAATAAACAGCATGTCGGTCAGCATGTAAAACCTTGATTTTTTTTCCTACGCATGATTTAGGATTAAAGGTGCACTCTATGCTGAGAAAAACTGAGGGAAAGCTGATAGCATGAGCTGGGGTAAAAGATCAATAATCACAGAACAAAGCAGTAAGGAATAAGGACATCAATGGCCAATGGGTCTATGGAAAATACCAACAATGACAAGTTAAGAAGCCGGTATAATCTTGCAAGTTCCACATAATCATGAATATGCAATGAAAATGGATGCAGAACTTCAATGTAGTAGAAACTATCCACAAGAGATATGCAAAAGCAGTACCAAAACAAATTTTATTCAATTGATACTGCATCTACGCACTTTAAAGGAGACAAACAACTTGATCTATCAAAGGTCAGACCATTTGGCAAATATGAAATAATAGGGCCTGTCATCCATGCTACTCCAGATTATGTTCGGTTACAAGCAAGAGGTTCATGTGTTCAGAATCGATCCAGGACATAAGATTGATCTTTTAAGTTTCATATAAACGGTCATCCGAAGATTATGCATGTACCAAAGGACACACCTGAAATCGATATCATTATATAGAGATTCAACTGAGATTGGAGCAGGGGTATATGTGCTCAGAATTTCTTTGGTGCGCTTGACTTGCTTCTCCAACTTAGCCATTGCTTTAGGAGACTGACGGATGTCTGCTTATTAAATTGATCTGCGGAATAGTTTACCAAACGCATTTCCATTTCAAGGCCTCCCAGTTTGGAGTTCCATCTGACATCCTTAACCTGCGGAAGAATTAGCTAAAAGCATTAGCACTAGATGCCTATTCGAGATAGCGGCTAAAATTTCATGTTTTTTCAGATCTACAGTCATCTAGCATGTGAAAGCAGTACTAACAACTTTTTCTTCAGAGATCTTACAAACAGACATATGAGTTGAAGCAGAACTGAACAACTAAAGGAGCTGGAGAGGTGAGAATTTTACCTGGAACTGGTTGACAGACACCATCTTCCCGAACTCCTTGGCGCTGTAGGACGAACTGCAGCGCGGCCCCGGCGTGTTCGTTGACAAGCGCCAGGACGTTGAACTCGGCGAGCTGGGCCGCCTGCGTGAGGGCCCGGCGCTCGGCCTGGTCGAAATAGGGCGGCACGGCGACGATGGCGTCGCGCACGGAAGGCCAACGTGCGCATCGGGGATCCCCGAGGCATAGTGGAGCACCATGGCGACAGTCTCCTCGATGGTGTTGGACCTGGCCGTCGTCGGCGCGGACGGCGGCGGCGCCGCAGGCGTCCTGGACGAGGTCACAGTGGAGGAAGAGCGAGTCGGCGAGGGCCCGTGCGTAGAGGAAGGGCTTGGCGAGGAGGTCGCGCACGCGGGAGAAGACCTTGGCCGGGCGGCGCGCGGTGATGCCGGCCGCCTCCTCGTCGTGTCCGCGCCCCCCGCTCCTCCTCTTCTGCCTGGCCCCAATGGGGAGGATGAAGGATGACGGCAGCGCGCGTGACGACAGGGAGGGGATGCGGAGGAGGAGGACGGGCGACGACGGCATAGAGAAGGAGCAAGGGGGAAGACCACCTGAAGAACGGCGGCAGATCGAGGAAGAGGAGCGTCGGCGGCGAGAGGAGAGGAGGTCCAGAGGAAAGAGGGCGAATGGGAGCACGAAGAGCCCAGCCAAGCGCCCTCCCCCACCTCATCGATGCACGCGCCAACCACCGTCCACCACGCACACGGCCTGGACGCGAAAAGACCAAAACACCCTCGGCGGGGACATGATATTACGTGCGGTGGCGCGGGATATTTATCCGTCGGTGGGCGCGACGGGACGCATAGGCCGCACCCGCAGACACGGTCGCTGACAGACGCGGCCCACCCGCGAGGGGCCCCACACGTCAGTGAGTACCGGTCGAATAGACTGAGTGAGCAACGCCGCGAGCCAGACGGGGTCACCCATTGCTACAGGGGCGGGGACTCGATCCTACGGCTGATATCCATCCGGAGCGAGATCCAACGGTCCAAATCGCATCAAGAAAACAATCCGACGGTCGAGAGTTGCTAAACTCTGAGAGGGCTTGTAGGGTGCTTCGTTTCTTCTTGGATGTGGATATACCATGACTATATAGTGGAATTTTCCATAGAGAAAACATAATAGTTGCCCACTAGAACTAACCACATTGAAAATGCCTAGAAAAAGGATTTGAAAGCATGAGTTACCAACCTTAAAAAATACCACACAATTTTCCATGACAAATCATCATGAGTTGATGCTACGCTATTGCAAGAATTTCTTAGTAATTATGATTGAACTTTTTTGATAAACATGATGGCAACTATATGTCTAGTACAGTAGCAACTATGTGGTTAATAAAGAACTTTTCCTCAAGAACATGTCAAATTTTAAAAATGTTTTGAATGATCACATGCCAATTTAGAATAAATGTGTTTCCTACAAACCATGGCGAAATTTGGAAATATTGTAAATAGTCAAATGCCAACTTAAGTATTCATATGCATGGAAATTGTTTCTCCCCTAAGTTTTCATATGCATGGATGTATATATTAAGAAAACAGAAGAAAAATTGACATGAGTAGGAAAAAAAACACCAGTATGCAAATATTAATTTGCGATGGCCATCAGAAAATCATGGCGACTTAATTTCCTAGAAAATTCATGGCAAATTAATAAAAGCTTCTGGTGGTGACATGAAAATAGTATTAAGATTTTGCCATGGCCAAAATTTGTATTGGTGGCATGGCAAACTTGTATTGGTGACATGGCAAAAGGTTCAACATCCCCCCGCCATTGTAACCTAAGTGATGCCCAGTTAAACTTAGTTGCAGAAAGTTGTTATTAATATGCAAAATTCCATCATTTGATCTTTGATTTGAAATGCATACCCCGATGCAAAATCAACCCAAAGGTACACGCAGGCAGATAAACCACTACACACTGGAATGGATTGCACATTCCATTATGGTACACACGAGGACTCGGTGCAACATAAGAGATTTAAATGCTATGAATTCTACCCCTAATTCCTTTTCTTTCACCTAACTGGTTCACAAACATTCAAGAAAGCTAAGGCACTAAAAAGAGAGCAAAAACCACCATCTTCATGGCCTGAATATCATCTGATCATGGAAGTAGAGGCACGAACTAGGATGTACTACTATTGCAGGCATCAGTCATGCATGTTATAACTACTACAACAACTACTATCGCCCATGAATGAACAAAGTCACAACACTACTCGCTGGAGGTTCCTGACACACAGACACGTACAACTGAGTGGCCGGATGCACGAGTAGGGTGAGTACGCTACCTTGGCATCGTTTTAGGTGTTGCCAATGGTGAGGGCCATGTGGTCGGCCATGTTCTAGAGGAGGCAATTGGAGATGGCAACAACCTCCGTGGTGGGTAACTGCTCATGGAACAAGGCCGCCATGGTCGCCCCCGTGTAGATGGACACCCAGCGTGCGGAGCTGCGCCGAGCCCTGCGTGATCACGTCAGCCACCTCCTAGAAGTGCTCTACTACGCCACCAGAACTATTCGAAACTATTCAAGTAGCTGTGTGAAGATATCGGTATGATTGACTAGAGGGAGGCGTTGAATAGGCAACTAACAAATTTTTATATCTTTTCCAATTCTATCAATCTTGTGTAAATCTGAGTTGATCAAAGGATCTTTTTGGATGTCGTGGTCTTTTATTATGGTCAATATCTCTAGCTCTACTTATATATATTACAATATTGCTTCACGGACGACACTTCGGGCACGATCTGCAAACGATACTTGGTCCCCAACAGCACTAGCATAAGCTAAAAAAGGAAAACGAAGGTGCGGGCTGGCTGTTGGCCCTCCACGTATGATCGTGCAGACGTCGGCCGTAAATTTATCGTCTGTATAGCAAGACTCTATATATTATTACTACTTCCTTTATCCATATAAAATTTTCACATTATACATCTCGTATACTATGAATCTTATCAATAGTCAAAGGCAGTCTCGAAAAACGCATTAGGCCCGATGGATGGAGGGAGTAACAAAAGAGCAAACTCGTTCTCTCTTGCAGACACCCCGTTAAGTTTACACTGATTAATTCTCACCGCCTGATTATCTAAATCCATGAAATCTAACACATTAGATTAGTCTAATGAGATACCACGGGTACAATTAGCAATTACATAGGCAGACCACTCTATGGCAGACGAAAATATTCCCACCAAACCTCCACTAAATATTAACATATACTAGGTAATTACCCGTGCGTTGCTACGGGTGTAAACATGTATTTGTGGTAAAAAGGTATTTTGGTGGTTTGGTGGAAGTGTTTTCTATGAGATGACCTCTAGAATCCAATGGTGATGGGTGCGGTCGACTAAGTTGTGTTATGCCAATAATCAAAAGAAATGTAAACATCAAAAATTCATAATGAAGCTTGTCGTCCCAACCAGAGCAGATGGTCATCAATAAAATAAATTAATAGATCAAATAATGGGCAATGGAACACTAAGATAAAGCTAGCCATTAGAGTTTTTATACATGACATGCAGGTAGACGAGCTTGCTGTTTGTCTTGTTGCTTAGTGTGTCCATGAGCGTGCTCCCACCGTATGCGCGCCCAGCCGTCCATGAGGTCGAGACTATTTGTAGTTGTGGATGAGGAACACGCCGGCGTTGAGGCCAACCCAGGACCTCGGTGACACGCGTCGGCATCGAGACACCAGACCGACTCGACCTCCGGGTTGGCGAGTCTGGCGGTGTGCACGCGCACGCGCACGGCTAGGATCTCGGCCCAATACGCCACCATGGTGGGCTGCAGCAGCCGTGTTGTACAAGAGCTCGATCCTGTGAAGACGGCCATAGCCATAGTCGAGAGTTTTGTCGAGGAAGTGCAGGAGCACGTTGCCGCTTTGCCAGTGCACAGGCGGGACTGCGATCCTCCTGGACACCATGAGCATGCAGCCCCCAAGGAGAAAACACCCGACCAGATGTCTGTGAAGCGGTGTACAACATCCTGCTCATGCCGTTGGAGGGACGGAGAGGAGGACTCGGCCACAAGGTGCTGGAGCAACATGAAGGACCCGTCGCCGCTAGCGGCGGACGTGGGATGTGGCCTCCGGCCGCGACGTCGTCGTGGAAAAAGCGAGCTTAGACGCGAGATCGGAGAGGTCGGCGCGAGGGTGGCGGCCGGCGGCGTGCTAGCGGGTGTGGAGACGTCGACACGGCGTGGTCGGGGAGGCAGCGAGGTGTGGCCGAGGAGAGCGAGCGGCGGCCGAGGAGCCGATGGAACCCTAGCGGTATGCGCGTGCTTGTGTTGCCATGCGGGTTGGCTCGCGTAAGTTTGCTGGGCTTGGCCCATATGATTGGCCGTAGCGCGGACGATGGGATGGACAACCAAACGACGAGCGAGCCTAAAAAAACAAACGACGAGCGAAAGGCGGGGCGAGGATTGACGAAACATGGGCAGGAGACGGTCCTGTTAGCAGGAAAAGAAACACTACGTGTTTTTTAGATAGTAGAGATAGAGATAGAGAAGAGATTGTCACTAATAATTATTATTATCAACCTAAAATAGGAAGCCACTCAACCTAATTGATCTCTGCCCACCATGCTATCCCACCAAATATTCCCGATAACCTCAATTTTAGCAATTCTACCGAGAAGGCATTAACTACCTGCATGGATGCAGGATCAGGATATGATCTGATGGTTGGACTTGGGAGGGCATGCGGGAGTCATAATGATGGTATTTATGCTAGGGAGAGAGAATTATGCACTCAAGTTGACTAATTCCACGGATCAAAATTGACACCATTAACGCTCACTTTTTCGGCCTTCCGATCCTATATATTCCCGTCTGGAGAGAGTAACCACGATATCCCTCAAGCACAAAGGCCGCACACCTGAGATCGAAAAAGAGAGACGCCCCGTACCTCCATCCCCCACCCAACACTAGCCCCGCATATTCGTCAACACGGTTTCCACGGTGCCTTTGCCACTGCCCCTTGACGCCGTGTCTGTGCTGCCCCGCTCCTCGTGGGCATGCCGTCCCTCTCTCGGATGTCCAGTCCTACCTTTGGTATGGTCGCCCTCGACACAGTGTCCATCTGCTCGATGCTATTATCTTACCCTTTGTTTTATTATTTTCGATTCGCCTAGTGCCAATTTTTCATTAAATTTGTAGGGGCACTTTTTCATTTCCTGAATGAATTGGATTTGTAGTTTTGCCTACACTTTTGATTTTGTACGGGGTATCACTTTTTCCCTGCGTGAAGGTTAGCTGATTCGGCTCTATCGAGATCAGTCTGTTTATAACATATTTACTAAATTTGCAGATTACAACAAGGTCAATTATGGAGAGCGTCATACGGGAATAGAAGGGTGTATTTCTCTTACCTTCAAAAAGAAGGTGTATTTATGTTAAGATAATAATTATTTTGTTTGAATCAGCATTGTGATTCGTGTTGAAATCTCAACGTGGACTAGTGTCATTTTTTGGGCAGACTTTCGCACCTGTATCTTTTTTGAATTTACTTGTCCTTTATCAGCTACTTTCTTATTCCCGAACCACAACGTTTCATAGAGAGAGAGGAACCTATAGGACAATAATCACGGGGTTGTGGATATCATTAGATAGTTTAGCACTTTTTGATGGCACAAATTACTACTGGATCATTCATGACTTATGGCTTTCAATCTTCTCCTAGCTGAAATAATTGAATGATTGCTAATTAGTTTTTAGTCGATTGTGAAATAGGCATTCCCTAATGATATCAAAACCTTTGCCTGTCTAAATGTAATGTCCCCATCGTTGTTTGGGTCTGATTTTCTCACAAACTAATAACATGGTAAGAGAAGATTCGTGTAGGCACATGAATGTAAATTATAAAGCACCTTAGCACCGCTTTTGTATTTATTTATGTCCCTGAAAATTTATTCTTTGTGACAATTTGTTATAGACGTCATTTCAAGACCTAATAAATAATGAAAATTTATGTAAATATATCATCAACTCTTGCATGTGCTCAGAACTGATTTGTTGATCATGTGTAAATTCTATTGATCATGTGTAAATTCATCTCAGAAATTAGTTTGTTCAAAAAGCGGATCGTGGCTAGACACTTGATTCTTCACTTAGTTTCTGGATCACAATGGTGTCCCACTTCTGAAAATACAATTTGAATGACTTGCTATTATGTATTAATTTCATTTGTATCTTTTCCAAGAAATATTTTAAATTTTATAAACCATGAACTACTTGATCAAAGGTTAACACGTGTGTTGCATGTGCACGTGTACTAGTCAAAACAAGGTAGACAAGTCTAATTGAAATATGTTGTTGAATCGGTACTGATTTGCACAACATTTAAACCAAAAAGATACCTCTATGTCTCCCAAATTCCTTCTTTCCAGAAAGATTGAGATCTACCAAGAAACAAACTTTGAAGGAAAAATGCACCCATAATAAATTTATTTTTAGAAATTAGCCTCTTCTTAGTGGCAGCTAGGAGCCATTAATAATTTTATAATTCCACATGCCTTTATTTGTTTCATTGTAGTGTACATATTTTGTTTCCGAGCAAAGGAAGAGTGGAGTGTTTGAACAAAAATCCACGGGATCCCTTTCTACCTCCATTAACATGGTCAATTTATAGTCTCTGCTTACATGTTAGTTGTTCCTTGCTTTCTTGGAGAGAAATGATCTTCTTTGTTTACATGGTTATGAAGTAGTTTTTATCTTTATCTTTTTTATGCTCATCAACATCCTTTTTTAACGAGATACTTGAGATATAGTTTTTTTAACTGGGGAGACACTTTAGATATAGTGATCTCGTCCAATTGAGCATGTTTTTATATATCTCATAAAAAGGTCAATATGTCTACCTTGTTATGATGAGCATGTTTCTATAAAAATGTGCTAAATTGAACAAGATCACTATATCTGAAGTATCTCGCTAAACATAATGGATGTTGGCATGCATAAAAATATAAAGATAAAACTACTTAATAACCATGTAAACAAGCAAAATCATTTCTTTCCAAGAAAATAAGGAACAAGTAATGTGTATGCAAAGAGTATAAACTAACCTTGATAATGGAGGTAGAGAGGGATCCCGTGGTTTTTTGATCAAACACTCCCCTCTTCCTCTCCTCGGCAACGAATTATGTAGACTACAACGAAGCAAAGAAAGGCATGTGGATTTAGAAAATTATTAATGGCTCCAAGCCGCCAATAAGGAGAGGCTAATTCCTAAAACGGAAATCTATAATGGGTGTGTTTTCCTTTGAAGTCTATTTCTTGCTAGATTTGAATCTTTGTAGAGAGAAGGAATGTGGGAGATATAGATGTATCTTTTTAGTTTAAATGATGCGCAAATCAGGATCGAGGCAACGACATATTTCAGTTAGACTTGTCTACCTTGTTTTGATATTGATCATAAAAAAGACCATGTGATACATCTCAAATGTATCTATTATTTTTTATTGTTTCATGCTATTATAATATCACTGTTGTATAGTTTTTATAGCATTTTATATTAATTTTCTGGACTAACCTATTAATCTAGTGCCCAGTGTCAGTTGTTGTTCTCTACATGTTTTTGACTTACAGGAAATCAATATCTACGGAGGTAAAAAAACCCGAGGATTTAATATGTTTTTTTGGGCACGAAGGTTCCAGAAAGCACTGGAGGTAGACGAGAGGACCCCACATGGCCTCCACACATGCATGGGGCATGGCCAGGGCCTTCCACGCACCCGTGTGCACCGCCTTTTGCCCATTATTCCACCTATAAATTATGTATTTCATGAAACCCTTCGCAAGATTTTTTCTCTGATTTTTTTCACCACCGCAAGATTCTATTCCTAGGAGATCCAATATGAGGCCTATTCCGGCACTCTGCGGGAGGGGGAATCCACCACGAAAGGCTTCTATATTAATCTTGCTACCTCCATGACCATGTGTGAGTAGTTCCCTTAGGACCTTTGGGTCCATAGCAGTAGCTATATGACTCTCTCTCTCCCTCCCTCTCTCTCTCTCTCTTGTTCTTAAATACCAAGTTCCCATGAGCTGCCTCACATGATCAAGATCAATTTGATGCAATCAGTGGTGTCTTTGTTGGGATATGATGAATTGTCACTTTATGATCCGATTGTTCATTAAAATCAATTGAATCTTTTGAAGTTTCTTTGTTGTATAATTAAATAGCTTTGTATGCTCTCTGATCTATCTATCTTCGTTGGCCAAGTTTTACGGGTATTTCTTTAGAGGGAGTGGTGCATTGTTGTGGGTTTTAATCTTGCGGTGATCTATATCACAGTGACAGAAAGGGATGAGACACGTATTTTATTGTTGTTGAAAGGACCACAATGTCGCCTAGAGGGGGTGAATAGGCGTTTTAAAAACTTCTACATATTCATCTTTATCCTAATGCGTCAATAAACTAAGCAGATACTGTTTCAAGCACAAATCCTAAATATACTAGGCTTAACTAAGTGCACCAACAACTTAATCTAAACAAGATGAGCATAACAAGGATACTACACTACAAAAAAGATACACTTCCGTGATGATATGTGTTTGTCACAGTAGGTCACGTTTTCTGTTATGCATGTACATCCATGACGATTTTATGACAGAATCAAGATAGTCATACTTGTGTTGTCGTAGAAGTGTTCCACGACATTACCAAAATTATCATCACGGAAGTGTCCACTTCCATGACGATAAATCGCGCGTCATAGAAGTGCTTTCGTCAAGGGTAACCGACACGTGGCATCCACCGTAACGGGTCGCCGTTAAGCTACCAGTTCCGGTTTGGATCTGATAACCCGTTAACAGCTGGGACCAATGAGGATTTTCCACATGTAAAATTATCATTGGCTATAGCAACCACGTGTCAGCACCGCGAAAGGACAGATGTCAACCGCCCAATGGACATGAGGCGCCTATGATACGTCAACATGTGGCAAGGCCCAATAGCGGCCCATTTAGGTTAAAAAGGCTGGCCCAGTCAAAATTAGCGGGTTGGCCCATTAACGGCCTGCTTGCAGACGGCCCATTCGCAGTTAAAGCCCGTACGGCTAGTGTCAAATCGGCCCGTTCTAAACTTGTCATCATCGCGGCCCATGGTCACTTCTGGTCCGTTAACAGTCGGCTAAGTATTTGGGCCGAATTACGGCCCGGTGTGTTTCTGGCCTGTTAAAGGTTCTGCTTCATTTGGGCCCATTTATTGGCCATTGAAACTTTCGGCCCATAAACGACCGTGAAGTATTTGGGTCATATTCGGCCATGTATGACATTCGGCCTGTTAGAGGCCCATTGTAGATTTGGGCCACTTCCAGGCTGTTGTGATTTTCGACCTGTTAACGTCGGACGAAATCCATGGGCCATATGTGGCCCAACGCCACATCAGGCCTATTAACGACCCATATAAAACTGATACTAATCAAGCCCGACCGAACTTCCGGCCTGTTAAAGGCCCATGTAGTAGGTCGGCGCATTTACGGCCCGTCTGAATTTCGGCCTGTGAACGATCCACATTGTAAATGGGCCACCACGAGCTGAGATACATTTCGGCCTGCTAATGACTAGTGGGTAATTTGGCACAATCAGGGCCCAGTCTCACTTTCGGCCTATTTAAAGGCCCATGTTATTTATGGACTCGAGATATTTACACATGTTAACGGTTTATTGTTACTGTGGGCCCAAATTATATTTTGGCCTGTTAAAGTCCCACTGTGGGCACAAGCCTACAAAAAATATGAAAGCTTATGCTGATTTAGGCCCAAATATTTTTAGTGGGCTACATGCAAATTACGGCCCATAATCGTTTTTAGCCCAATTGGAATGGGCCCGACGAATGTTGGCACGTTGGGCTCCTATGAAGCTTTCGGCCGAATACATTACCTACACTATAAAAAAATAGCGTCATAATTTCTACAGCCTTTGGCAGCACGATAAATGCTGTATCACAACAAAATAAATTCCATCCATACAACAAAAGGCCTGTTGGCATAAAGTTTACAGTCCTTGCAGATAAAAGCACCATCAGATGTATAGAAGCACAGATCATTTGACCTGAGTGCTAATGTTTCAGGCTGTAGAATCTGATGGAGCAGCATGATCTTCCCCTTTTTTCCGCCATTGCTTTTGAACAACGAAGCAAATGTCTGATAGTCTGGTTTCAAAACCATTCATATCTTGACGATATTTTTCAACCACTATTCTTGTTTCCGAAATGACCTCCATTAGGGAATGGACTTGTGTCTAGAGCACAGATATATCACTCTATCTAGCCGGAAGATTTTGTTCAGTAGGCGATTTGGACGAGGTTACCTTGACAACCAACCCAGAATTATGCAGGAAGGTGCTTTTTGCACTGTTAGTGGAGAGATACTGACGCACTGCAGCAAGAGGTGACATTGTGCCTGTGGTAGCCTCGTCACCTTCAGATGGTTGTGGCTGTTCAATCATTTGTTCCATAGCTTGCTGAAAGTTTGAACTTGTAGATTAGTGTACCAGATAAGTTACTAATGAGACAAAACAAACAAAGTATGTTTCACGTTTATACATAACTTATTTTGGTGAACTACTGTAATACATTAGCATGTATTGTAGTGCCAACTACAAAATAAAATCACTTTCGGAACATATGTCCATGTAGCATGCCTACTGTATTGTCTATTTCCTCACATTCGTTGACATCTAAGGATAAATGCCTATTGTATTGTCTATTTCCTCAAATTCGTTTACATCTAAGGATAAAGAGACATGGTTTAAAGTAGGATGAACATAGTATGACATCATTCATATCATGGCCAAACAGATATAAAACAAATAGGCTATTGTATCATTGTGTGGGCACGTGAACATCACAACTAGATTACAGATCAAGACCAAAAGAATATCCTTCATCTCTTTTAAACCGTGTAAGGTGAAATGATACGTTAAGACAACTGTGTATAAAAGTGAACAGAGTAACTGACATTGGCTGCAAACCAAGCAGTTAAATGAACACGTCAGAGTAACAAGCAATTTAAAGGCTGGAGGAGTAAGGACTTACAACAGCGGCTTGAACTGGTGTGCTCATGCCCTTCATCTGGCTGGTGTGGCAATCCTTGAAGATTTGCACTGCAGTCGGTTTAGGTTCTTTTTGGTCCGCACGGGCTTTCCTCTGTATTTGGAACAAGTCAATATAGATACGATAATATGGCACAGAAAAAAGAAGGAACTAGCAGCTATTTACTGTGACGCCCCCGGCTCAATCGTGCACTAATCATACACACAAATGCACACGATCAAGCCTAAGGACTCACGGGAAGATATCACAACACAACTCTAAAACATAAATAAAGTCATACAAGCTTTATATTACAAGCCAGGGGCCTCGAGGGCTCGAATACATAAGCTTGCGTACAAGCGTCAGCGGAAGCATCAGATATCTGAGTACAGATATGAAACAGAAACAGAAAGGCCTTTAGAAAGGCGGGGCAAAATAAAACACTACGATCGAAAGGCGTAGGCCTCCTGCCTGGGACCCTCCGATCCTACTCCTGGTCGTCAGTCAACTCGTAGTAGTATCCATCCTCTGGGTAGTAGTAGTAGTCGATCGACGGGGCATCTGTCTCAGGGGCTCCGTCATCTTGGTCACGTTAAACTGATATGGGGGAAAAGAAAACAAAGCAACCGTGAGTACTCAGAAGTACTCAGCAAGCAAGGATCTACACTACATATGCAACATTTTCAAGGGGAGGCTGTATATGTGGACTGGGCTGCAGAAATGCCAGAATAGAGAGGAGGCCTAGTCCTATCGAAGTCTAGCATCTTCAGCGGTCTTGCAGCAATAGAAGAGAGTAGAACAGAACAATATAATGTAGTAGTAATGATATCAACCTCACCCAGAGATCCTTTCTCGACTCCCTGCGAGAAAGCAATCCCAGAGCCATACAGTCATCAACCTTGTCCTGAGATCCCTTCTCGACTCCCTGCGAGAAGCAATCCCAGAGCCATAGTATCCAAGTATCCAGTTCTAATTGTATCAATCAGGATACAACTCCGAGTGTCCGTTACCGTAGGACAGGCTATCGATAGAAGTTTTCTTCCCTGCAGGGGTGCACCAACTTACCCAACACGCTCGATTAACTCCGGCCGGACACACTTTCCTGGGTCACGCCCGGCCTCGGCCAAACGACACACCGCAGCCCTACCTAGAGCTCAGCAAAGAGGTCCCTGCCGGTCTACATCCTAAGCGCTCAGGGGTCTTGGGCCGTCGCCCTGTGCACTCCGGGTCGTTGCGAGCAGGGTGGATACCAGCGCCAACGGCATGATCCGACCCGGCCACAATGCTGAACTGGACGTCTGACAGAACTGTCGGCTGATGCTACGATGCAGAACGCCCATACTATGCCCACGTGATGGTTAGTGCTATCAGGCCAGAGGCCTGCTCGGATCAAATATCCAAATCGCTAGTACCTTGGGCTTGCGGTAACGAGCAGAGACTCACGAAAGATGTGACCCCGTCGCCCCGTCTCGAGGACTTGCGGCAAGGGCCAAGAATGCCCGGCCGCGCATCGTATTCATCACTCGGGCACCACACAGGCACCCGTCTTCACAACACTCGCCTCTCAGGCGCAGGCGGGTACCCCTCAGGGTCGACCCGCCTATCCAAGTAACAGTGTAAAGTCCAAGTATCCGTGTGTCCATAACATCAGGGGAATCCGAGGTATCACCCTCGTTGGATTCCTACTCGATGTATCCGTCAAGGTGAACTCGGAGGAATCACCCTCACTGGGTTCACACTTGAGGTGTTGTACGACGGCGTCGTTATCGGAAGCGGTGAAGGAGGAATCACCCTCGATGACCACGACCGAATAGCTACTCTACAGAGTTAACATCAGAAGTGCTACAAGAGGTTTCACCCTCGGCACTCGATAGTAACGCTACAGTGTCGTTACAACAAGGGGGGGGGGGTGATGTGCGGTGTCAGGGCCTGGTCTTCAATCCCGTTGATCGGGTCTTCGGATAATCCAGCGGGGCGGTCGGGACTAGTGGGGTCACTAATAGGTCTCTACCCAGCCTATACTAAGCAGTTTAGGTTATGCAGGTAATTATCAATAGCAGGTTACAATAAACAGGCTATGCATCAGAATAGGTAAAGCAGTAGCAGCAGCAATTCTAATGCAAGCATGAGAAAATAGAATGTGCGATATCGGGATGATCAAAGGGGGGGCTTGCCTGGTTGCTCGGCGGCAAGGGCACGGTCGTCAACGGTGGCGTCGGGCTCCTGAGTTGCGTCGGTCTCGAGGACGACGTCGGGGTCTAATGAGAGAGAAGAGGGGGAAGAAACAGTAAATACAAAGCAAACAAGAGCATGACATGTCAATAAGCAGAGCTAGCGGTGTTCTATCGTAGTGCTAGGTAATACCGGCGATAGAGAAAAACATCCGGGAAAGTATTCCCGGTGTCCGGCATTTCGGATAGACGAAAAGAGGGGAACGGATGCACGTTCGCTATGCTAGGGACGTGTGACGGACGAACGGACTGCGTATTCGGATTCGTCTCGTCGTTCTGAGTAACTTTCATGTATAAAACTTTTTCATCCGAGTTACGGATTATTTTATATTAATTTCCAAAGTTTTAATTCATTTTCGGAATTAACAGAATTAATTTAAGTAGATAAAAGTAATTACTGTGCCAGCATGACATCAGCATGATGTCATCAGTCAACAGTCAGTTTGACTGGTCAAACTAGCTCGTGGGTCCCGGTTGTCATTGACTGATAACTAATTAACAATTTAATTAATTAAAAAGTTAATTAGGTTAATTAACAGGATTAGCTAAGTTAATTAATTAATTAATTTTATTATTATTATTTCTTTTTTTTAAACAGGGCGCTGGGCCCACATGTCATTGGCCCAGCGGGCTACCGGGCGGCGGATGCGGGTGATGCCCAAACGGGCGCTGGCGTTCGAGGGCGCACCCAAACGGGCGCATGCCCAGGCCAGCAGGGGAGGCGCCGGCCAGGCATGCGCACGGGCGCGCTGAGCAGCGCCGGGCGGCGAGCGTCGGCGGGCGGACAAGCACGAGGTGCGGCGGCAAAGGCAGGCTCGCGCACTGCGCGGGCGACGGTGGGGGGGCTGCTCCAAGCGACGAAGGACGTGGCGGGGGGGCGCGGGGCTGCGTGCGTGGCCACGGCGCGCACGGCACGGGGGGGGCGCACGGTGCGGGTTGCGGGGCGCGCGGGAGAGCAGCGCAGCGGCTCGTTGGGGAGCAGGGGGCGCGGCCACGCGAGCTCGGACGCGGGCGGGGGGGTGTGACGCGCGGCCTACAACGGTTTACTCGACGTGAAGGAAGGGCGGACGGAGCGAGGAGCTCACCACTGAGCCAGGGAGAGGCCGGAGAGGGTCGGGGAGGCGCCGGTGCTGCGGTGGCAACGGCGAGGTAGGGGCGGTCGGAGGCGGGGATGACGACGGGCGTCGACGGGGACGAGGCGGAGAGGCTCCGGCGAGGTGGTGGTGGCAACGGGCGACGGGGCGCGGCGTCAGGCGAGCGGCGATCCGGCAGCCGGGGCGGCGTCGGGCGTCGATGCCCCTGATCCCGATCTGGATCAGGGGAGTAGCGAGGAGGGGGGGGGGATGGGGTTGGGCTAGGGTTTAGGTGGGCTCGGGGGGGGGGGGGGGGTTATAGGCCAGGGGTGGCCGGCCTGGTGGGGTGGGTCGAAGCCCAGTGGGGGGGAAGAGTGGGGATCTCTTTTCCTTTTTCTTTTTCTATCTTCTTTTCTTTTCTGCTTTGTAAATGTTAGGGCTCTAAATGAATTTTGTAAAAAGTGTGACCTAGTCCATAATTAGCAGTGCACTACATCCTAACAACAAAAACTAGTTTGGGCAAAACATAATTTCATATTCGGTTTAGAATAATTAAAAGGTTATTAAATATTATTTTCAGCCACTGTTTGTGGATGTTTGAGTCACTTACCCAATTCGGATAATGTTGGTTTCAATTTTAGAATTGTCTCCGAATTATTTACAATATTATGAACAATTTAGTTTCTGATTTGAGCGACTTTTATTTTCACTTTTAGTTTGAATTTCCATTTGCATTTGAATTTGAAAAGAGATATGACACTAATGATGATTAAGCATTGTTAATCATGGTGACTTGGCATAATCAAAATGGTGATTACTGTAGTTAACCACTGGGGGTGTTACAAATCTCCTCCACTAGTGAATTCTCGTCCCGATAATTAAGAGGTAGAAGGAAAAAGTTCGGGGTATTCCGCACGAAGATTATCCTCGTGTTCCCAAGTGGCTTCATCTTCAGTATGATTTGACCACTGCACCTTGAGGAACTTGGTAACCTTCTGACGGGTCCGATGTTCAGCTTCATCGAGAATGCGGATCTGATGCTCCTTATAAGATAGATCATCTTGCAATTCGAGCATCTCATGATCCACAGCTCGGTGCGGAGATTCCTTGAAGCATTTACGAAGTTGCGACACATGGAAGACGTCATGGATATGAGAGAACTGCGGCGGCAACTCCAATTTATATGCCACCTGACCACGTGTAGCAATAATGCGAAAAGGACCAATGTAGCGTGGAGCTAGCTTGCCCTTGATTCCAAAACGGTGAGTGCCTTTCATCGGGGTGACTCGCAGATAAGCCTGATCACCAGGTTGATAAGTCAAACCCCATCGTTTACGATCATAGTTGCTCTTCTGGCGGTCCTGAGCCGCCTTGAGATTTTCCCGGACAATACGAACTTGTTCTTCGGCGTGTTGAATAATATCCGGACCCACGAGCGGTCGTTCCCCAGTTTCTGACCAATTCAGAGGGGTTCGACACTTACGTCCATAGAGTACTTCGAAGGGGGCCATTTTCAAACTGGCTTGATAGCTGTTGTTGTAAGAGAATTCGACATATGGAAGAGATTCTTCCCACTTCTTACCAAAAGAAATAACACATGCCCGAAGCATGTCTTCAAGCACTTGATTGACTCGCTCGACTTGGCCTTGGGATTGGGGGTGATAACCTGAACTCCAGGTAATATGAGTTCCCATAGCTGTTTGGAAACTTTCCCAGAATTTGGAAGTGAAAAGGCCGCCACGGTCCGAACTGATCTCCTTCGGAATACCGTGGAGTGATACAATTCTGGAGATATATAACTCTGCTAGCTGACTAGCAGTGATCGTCTCCTTGACAAGCAGAAAGTGTGCAACTTTAGAGAGTTGGTCGACGACGACAAGAATAGCATCGTGACCCTTCTGTGACCTGGGAAGTCCTGTAATGAAATCCATCTGAACCTTATCCCATTTCCATAGAGGAATAGGAAGCGGTTGCAGAATTCCAGCTGGTTTCTGATGCTCTGCTTTAACGTGACGACACACATCACATTCAGCAACATAACGAGCAATGTCCTGCTTCATTCTAGACCACCAGTACCTTTGACGAAGATCACGATACATCTTGGTGCTACCCGGATGAATAGACAGCGGGGTATCATGTGCCTCCTTCATGACTTTGTCGGTCATAAGCTCGAAGCGAGGTACGACAATGCGGTTTCTGAAATACAAGGTTCCATCTTGAGACAGCGAGAAATCCCTGTACTTTTGAAGGTGAAGATCTTTCTTCATGAGATCAATTTCAGCATCTTTAGTTTGCGCATTCTTAACAGCTTTCTCTAGACCTGGTTGTATCACAAGGTTATTAAGAGAACCCTGTGGAACAATACGCAGATTCAGCTTGCACAGTTCTTCAAAAAGATGAGGTTGAGCTCGCCTAACCATGAGGTTGTCGCAATAGGACTTGTGGCTTAAGGCATCAGCCATCACGTTAGCCTTGCCAGGGGTATAGGATATACCCAAATCATAGTCCGCAATGGCCTCCATCCATCTTTGCTGACGGAGGTTTAGAGATGGCTGAGTGAACAAGTACTTCAGACTTTTATGATCCATGTAGATCTCGCAACGATTACCGAGAAGGTAATGTCGCCACAACTGCAGTGCATAGATGACAACAGCTAGTTCTAGATCATGTACCGGATAATTCTCTTCATGTGGGCGCAACTGACGAGAGCCATAAGCAATCACTTTACGCTCTTGCATTAGGACATAGCCTAATCCTTCACGGGATGCGTCACAATAAATCACAAAGTCTTTGCGGGTATCTGGAGGAGATAGTACTGGGGCAGATGTTAGCTTGTCTTTGAGTGTTTGAAAACTTTCCTGACATTTGTCTGTCCATTCAAACTTAACGCCCTTGTGAAGCAGATCAGTCAAAGGCTTAGCAATCTTAGAAAAGTTCTCGACAAATCGATGGCAATAGCTTGCAAGGCCGAGAAAACTTCTCACTTGCTTGACGTTCTTCGGAGGAGTCCAGTCAAGAATAGCCTGAACTCGTTCTGGGTTAATAGCAATTCCATCCTTGGAGATCACATGACCAAGATACGTTACTTCAGAAAGCCAGAATTCACATTTGGAGTATTTGGCATACAGCTGGTGTTCTCGGAGCCTTTCCAGTACAAGACGGAGGTGTTCGGCATGTTCTTCCTTATTCTTCGAATATACCAGAATATCATCTAGATATACCACGACGAACTTGTCGAGGTAATCCATGAAGATATAATTCATCAGACGGGAGAATGTGGCTGGAGCATTTGTTAAGCCAAATGACATGACAGTGTACTCGTAGGAGCCATAACGAGTAACAAATGCAGTCTTGGGAATATCCTCTTCACGAACACGGATCTGATGGTATCCCAATCTCAAATCAAGCTTAGATAATACTGAGGAACCGGCAAGTTGATCATACAAATCATTGATCCGGGGAAGCGGATATTTATTCTGGATTGTAGCTTGGTTAATGGGCCGATAATCCTGAACCAATCGGTTAGTTCCATCCTTCTTCCTGACGAAGAGTGAAGGTGCTCCCCAAGCAAAGGAACTGGGGCGGATGAAACCTTTCTTAAGTGATGTGTCAATTTCTTCCTTAAGTTCAAGAAGGTGGTGCGGAGGCATCTTATAAGGGCGCTTCGCAATAGGGGTAGTGCCAGGCTTCAAGTCGACGACAAATTCGACAGCTCTAGCAGGGGGTATTCCTGGAAGTTCTTCTGGAAATACATCTTGAAAATCACGAACAATTGGAACATCCTCGATGCCTTCAAGAGGTGAAGCATTCAATGCATTCAGAACATATATTTGAGTCTCGGCATTCTGAACCATTCGGGCTGAGTATTTGACTGTCTGACCAGAAGAATGGGTAAGTTGGACTTTCTTAGCGTCACAGTCAATCAAAGCATTATGGGCGGTCAACCAGTCCATACCGAGAATGATGTCTATGTCGGAAGGTCCAAGAGCAATAAGGGAAGCAGAGAACATCAACCCTTCAATTCTGATCTGATTGTTGTGACTTACCATTTTGGTTTGCCACTGGGAACGGGGAGTGATGATTTCTAAAGGAGTGGGTAATGAGCTCATAGCTAACCCATGCAATTGTGCAAATTGCTGGGACACGAAGGAATGTGATGCACCTGAATCAAAAAGAACAGAAGCTGGCACTGAATTCACAGAGAGTGTTCCCAGCACGATAGTCGGTTCCTTCTGAGCCTTTTCAGCATTGACGTGATTGGCATGGCCAAGTACAACAGTAGATGGTATGACATTACGGTTTCTGAGTCGGCGGTTTCGACAATTCTTCTTGCGACCATTAGGAGGACGTGGCGCAACTTGATGAGAAGCCATAGCATCAGGCGGTCCATCATGAACCGTAAGCTGTCTTGGAGGTGGAGGCAGGCGAGGTGCAACATAAGACGGCCTTGGTGTTGGAGCAGGCCGGTGGTAAACATTATGGGGAATCCAGACTCGACGGTTCTGAACAGGCTGACCCGAGGTTGAGCCAGCTTCATGAGTGTGCTTGAGCGACTCCTGGTACTCAGTCAGAGCTGTTTCAACTTGGAAAGATTTGCTGACAAGCGTTGCGAAGTCTGTGCAATCATGGACTGCAAGTGCGAGTTTTATGTCAGTACGGAGTCCTTCACGGAATTTATCCTGCTTGCGGGCGTCAGTGCAGACGTCATCTTTGGCATAGCGGGACAATTCGAGAAATTTCCTCTGATATTCATCCATAGTCATTGTGCCCTGAGAGAGTTTGCGGAACTCCTGCTTCTTCTGGTCCATCAGACCTTGAGGAATGTACCGTGCACGAAAAGCTGACTGAAATTCCTGCCAAGGGGTTACAGTCTCAGTGGGCAACATACCCTTGTGGCTTTCCCACCATTGAGCAGCTGGGCCCTTCAGGTGGAATGTCGCAAAGGTGACGTAACTGTCAGTGGCAACATTAGCCGACTCCATCTCAAACAGGATGTCACGAAGCCAATCAACAGCATCCATAGGATTGGTGGAGTTGCGGAAAACGGATGGACTGAGGTGCACAAATTCTGGCAGAGTTATTGGAGCATTCTGTTGCTGAGCATTCTGATTTGGGAACTGAGTCAATAGTCCGGTCATAAACTGCTGCATCATTGCGGCAATATAAGGTGGAGGTGGAGGATCGTCAGCCATCCTGCCAAATCAACAGGGGTAGTTTAGCAAGAAGAACTGCAGGTGTATGGAATGATTCATGAAGTAACACGCACAACAGAAGGAAGTGCAATAGATACTTCATCATATTTGCACCAGACATTCAAATCCACACATAGCCTCGATTACAATCCGGCATTACGATAGTTGAAAGGGGAGGGCTAGACATCTAGGCGGCGCGCAGGCACGCGGTAGGGAAGTACACAACGAGGCATAACAAAGGCTACATCAACGTCGGAGAAAACTATTGGAGCGAGGAATCTGCAAGTGAAACACAGGGTGCTCTCGATAAAAGGATCCTGCAAGCAGAACCTGGCCCACAATCTTGAAGAAAGGGGGAAATTTCAGAACTCCGGGTGGATGTGATCACGAGAACCTAATGTTGGAGTTAGTAAAATTTTAACCCGAATAGAGGAGAGATCAGAGTCCCAGAGTATAGACGAGGAATAAAAGATACTAATACCACCCAATTGGCGACGTGGGCCCGTAAGCCACACAGCCAAGTTAGCAAAACAGTTTTGGTCCACTAGACTCAACTTCGGCCAAGGAGTTGGAAAGGGGGTTCCTACAGTCAGTCGGCTCTGATACCAACTTGTGACGCCCCCGGCTCAATCGTGCACTAATCATACACGCAAATGCACATGATCAAGCTTAAGGACTCACAGGAAGATATCACAACACAACTCTAAAACATAAATAAAGTCATACAAGCTTTATATTACAAGCCAAGGGCCTCGAGGGCTCGAATACATAAGCTTGCGTACAAGCGTCAGCGGAAGCATCAGATATCTGAGTACAGATATGAAACAGAAACAGAAAGGCCTTTAGAAAGGCGGGGCAAAATAAAACACTACGATCGAAAGGCATAGGCCTCCTGCCTGGGACCCTCCGATCCTACTCCTGGTCGTCAGTCAACTCGTAGTAGTATCCATCCTCTGGGTAGTAGTAGTAGTCGATCGACGGGGCATCTGTCTCAGGGGCTCCGTCATCTTGGTCACGTCAAACTGATATGGGGGAAAAGAAAACAAAGCAACCGTGAGTACTCAGAAGTACTCAGCAAGCAAGGATCTACACTACATATGCAACATTTTCAAGGGGAGGCTATATATGTGGACTGGGCTGCAGAAATGCCAGAATAGAGAGGAGGCCTAGTCCTATCGAAGTCTAGCATCTTCAGCGGTCTTGCAGCAATAGAAGAGAGTAGAACAGAACAATATAATGTAGTAGTAATGATATCAACCTCACCCAGAGATCCTTTCTCGACTCCCTGCGAGAAAGCAATCCCAGAGCCATACAGTCATCAACCTCGTCCTGAGATCCCTTCTCGACTCCCTGCGAGAAGCAATCCCAGAGCCATAGTATCCAAGTATCCAGTTCTAATTGTATCAATCAGGATACAACTCCAAGTGTCCATTACCGTAGGACAGGCTATCGATAGAAGTTTTCTTCCCAGCAGGGGTGCACCAACTTACCCAACACGCTCGATTAACTCCGGCCGGACACACTTTCCTGGGTCACGCCCGGCCTCGGCCAAACGACACACCGCAGCCCTACCTAGAGCTCAGCAAAGAGGTCCCCGCCGGTCTACATCCTAAGCGCTCAGGGGTCTTGGGCCGTCGCCCTGTGCACTCCGGGTCGTTGCGAGCAGGGTGGATACCAGCGCCAACGGCACGATCCGACCCGGCCACAATGCTGAACTGGACGTCTGACAGAACTGTCGGCTGATGCTACGATGCAGAACGCCCATACTATGCCCACGTGATGGTTAGTGCTATCAGGCCAGAGGCCAGCTCGGATCAAATATCCAAATCGCTAGTACCTTGGGCTTGCGGTAACAAGCAAAGACTCATGAAAGATGTGACCCCGTCGCCCCGTCTCGAGGACTTGCGGCAAGGGCCAAGAATGCCCGGCCGCACCTCGTATTCATCACTCGGGCACCACACAGGCACCCGTCTTCACAACACTCGCCTCTCAGGCGCAGGCGGGTACCCCTCAGGGTCGACCCGCCTATCCAAGTAACAGTGTAAAGTCCAAGTATCCGTGTGTCCATAACATCAGGGGAATCCGAGGTATCACCCTCGTTGGATTCCTACTCGATGTATCCGTCAAGGTGAACTCGGAGGAATCACCCTCACTGGGTTCACACTTGAGGTGTTGTACGACGGTGTCGTTATCGGAAGCGGTGAAGGAGGAATCACCCTTGATGACCACGACCGAATAGCTACTCTACAGAGTTAACATCAGAAGTGCTACAAGAGGTTTCACCCTCGGCACTTGATAGTAACGCTGCAGTGTCGTTACAACAAAGGGGGGGTGATGTGCGGTGTCAGGGCCTGGTCTTCAATCCCGTTGATCGGGTCTTCGGATAATCCAGCGGGGTGGTCGGGACTAGTGGGGTCACTGATAGGTCTCTACCCAGCCTATACTAAGCAGTTTAGGTTATGCAGGTAATTATCAACAATAGGTTACAATAAACAGGCTATGCATCAGAATAGGTAAAGCAGTAGCAGCAGCAATTCTAATGCAAGCATGAGAAAATAGAATGGGCGATATCGGGATGATCAAAGGGGGGGCTTGCCTGGTTGCTCGTTGGCAAGGGCAAGGTCGTCAACGGTGGCATCGGGCTCCTGAGTTGCGTCGGTCTCGGGGATGACGTCGGGGTCTAACGAGAGAGAAGAGGGGGAAGAAACAGTAAATACAAAGCAAACAAGAGCATGACATGTCAATAAGCAGAGTTAGCGGTGTTCTATCGTAGTGCTAGGTAATACCGGCGATAGAGAAAAACATCCGGGAAAGTATTCCCGGTGTCCGGCATTTCGGACAGACGAAAAGAGGGGAACGGATGCACGTTCGCTATGCTAGGGACGTGTGATGGACAAACGGACTGCGCATTTGGATTCGTCTCGTCGTTCTGAGCAACTTTCATGTATAAAACTTTTTCATCCGAGTTACAGATTATTTTATATTAATTTCCAAAGTTTTAATTCATTTTCGGAATTAACAGAATTAATTTAAATAGATAAAAGTAATTACTGTGCCAGCATGACATCAGCATGATGTCATCAGTCAACAGTCAGTTTGACTGGTCAAACTAGCTCGTGGGTCCCGGTTGTCATTGACTGATAACTAATTAACAGTTTAATTAATTAAAAAGTTAATTAGGTTAATTAACAGGATTAACTAAGTTAATTAATTACTAATTAATTAATTTTATTATTATTATTTCTTTTTTTTAAACAGGGCGCTGGGCCCACATGTCATTGGCCCAGCGGGCTACCGGGCGGCGGATGCGGGCGATGCCCAAACGGGCGCTGGCGTTCGGGGGCGCACCCGAACGGGCGCATTCCCAGGCCAGCAGGGGAGGCGCCGGCCAGGCATGCGCACGGGCGCGCTGAGCAGCGCCGGGCGGCGAGCGTCGGCGAGCGTCGGCGGGCGGACGAGCACGAGGTGCGACGGCAAAGGCGGGCTCGCGCACTGCGCGGGCGACGGTGGGAGGGCTGCTCCAAGCGACGAAGGACAGAGGGACGGGGGCGGGAGCGCAGGCGGGGGGGGGAGGGAGAGGGGAACGACGCAGAGCAGTGGGGAAAGAGAAAGAAAGGAAAAGGGGGGAGGGACCCGGCGGAGGGAAAGGGGAGGGTTGAGGGGAGAGAGGGGAGGAGAAACGAGAGAGGAAAGATGGGAAGAGGGAGGTAGGGAGAGGAAAAGTAGCAGAGAGAGTGTTCGGTAGGTGGAGGGAGGACAGCGGGCGGGGGGAGGAGGTGGGAACGGCCGGCCTCCTCCTACGGTGGGGTTTGTAATCGACGTGAAGGAAGGGCGGCAGGAAGGCGAGGAGTCTCACCACCGAGAAAGGGACAGACGGACAGGAGAGGGCAAGGGGAAAGAGAGAAATGCGACATGAAACCTTATCACACAAGAGGCACTATACAGAGAAGGACTCCAAAGACAACACCCGAAGCACCAAACCTACCAGGGAGACACATTCCCCATCCACTCTTCAATCGTGGTAATGCAGGAAAAGGAAAGAGGTAGGAGGGAGGGAAGGAGGCACAGCCGGCGACGGGAGAGGAAGATAAGGGAGTAGAAGCAGGGAGACCCCGGAGAGTGAAGAGCGGATAAGGGAGAAGGTGGTCCTTAGAGGTGGAAAAAGTGAGAAGGGGCCGGTTGAGGAGTAGTAAGATTCGAGAGCGGAGAGTAGGCCGGAAGGGGATGGGGAGTAGGGCAGTAGATGAAAAGGATACACAGATTACTGGTATAAGGCAGGAGTGGACGCAGGCCGAGGGGGGGGATGGGCGTGGGATGGGGGGGGATGGGGTTGGGCTAGGGTTTAGGTGGCTCGGGGGGGGGGGGGTTATAGGCCAGGGGTGGGCCGGCCTGGTGGGGTGGGTCGAAGCCCAGTGGGGGGGAAGAGTGGGGATTCTTTTCCTTTTCTTTTTCTATCTTCTTTTCTTTTCTGCTTTGTAAATGTTAGGGCTCTAAATGAATTTTGTAAAAAATGTGACCTAGTCCATAATTAGCAGTGCACTACATCCTAACAACAAAAACTAGTTTGGGCAAAACATAATTTCATATTCGGTTTAGAATAATTAAAAGGTTATTAAATATTATTTTCAGCCATTGTTTGTGGATGTTTGAGTCACTTACCCAATTCGGATAATGTTGGTTTCAATTTTAGAATTGTCTCCGAATTATTTACAATATTATGAACAATTTAGTTTCTGATTTGAGCGACTTTTATTTTCACTTTTAGTTTGAATTTCCATTTGCATTTGAATTTGAAAAGAGATATGACACTAATGATGATTAAGCATTGTTAATCATGGTGACTTGGCATAATCAAAATGGTGATTACTGTAGTTAACCACTGGGGGTGTTACATTTACAAGAGCCTCGCAGTGTGCAATATAGCTACGAGATCCTGTTGTCTGTTGGAATTTCACTTTAGAATGGTTGGTCTTGTTCTTCAAACAGTTAGCCTAGAAGAAGATACACTTGTAAGGCACATACGTAAATACAAGTTCAATATGTGATCTGATCAAATACATATACCCTACCTGATACTTTGGACCAGACCAGTGTTTAACAAGGGCTGTCCAGTCTTCATCTATAATATATTCCACTGGAGATGTTTGGGCGATTTCATTGTTAGCCTTGCCTTCAAAGTGAGTTTTTCTAAGGTGATACCGATACTGTTGCAGAGCAGACTGAAAAACATGAGTGCATGCTTTTTCAGTTGCATCATCTTTCGGATCCAACTTGAACCTCATCTGTTGAAAAAAGAATGTGAGTCTTATTAGGAGGAAGCTAGAAAGTATGGGACAGAGCAAGACAATATTACAAATTGCGATGAATAACATTACTTACGGATAAATGGTCAAGGAAGGTGTTAAACTGGGTATTGTCTTTCGCATTCCTGTACTGGATCCATGTTGGGAGGATACGTGCATGACACCTAACGACAATGACTGCCTCTGATACTAACTTGGCTGACTCTGTAGCATCACATGGCCTTTTTAAACCTGCCTCAAAATGGATCTCTATTCTTCCTCCTTTAGATTTTGTTAATCTGTCAAGCATTATCCCTGATGTCTGTTTCCGCTTGCGCCGTGGTGCTAGTTCAACAATGAATATGGAAAGTGTTAGTGCACATCAAACTGTGAGAGTACATATAAAGGAGCATGCAACTGCAACTTGACTCGGTCAGGTATCGTCTTGGTGTTGATGCTCATGAGGTTCATCTGATCTTGCCAAGTTCTGTTGTGTCAGCAGTGCTTCAAAAGTAGTGTTAGGTGTGAAGGCAGCTTGGGAACTGGCCAGTTGTGGAGCAAACGAACGAGTAACTCGTTGAGCTGCCGGTACAGTTGAAGCGGATGTTGCAGCTGGTGGAGCAGGTGATACTGTGTTTGTAGATTTAGCCGGTGGACTTGGACCTTCTACTGCACTATAAGTACCAGCAGAATCTCGAGGGCATATCCTTTTCCGTTGCACCCGACGAGTAAAACCATTCCCTACTATATTATTTTCCTTGCTCTTTTTTGACTTTGCCATGTTAAGCCGTACCCACAACACAAAATAATAAAATCGCTCTTCAGAACTCATTGATGCATGATATAGACAAGCAATACTTTGATGTAAGACAACCGTATGAGGATGGAATATGTAAGAAAAACAGGACGGCGTGACATATTCACAGCTACAATGTGTAAACTAAGCAGAAGGATTTTCAAGAAAATAGAAGTAATGCAAGCTAGACACCATATGAAAGATGCAACCAATATCACTCTGCCAAGTTAAAAGTGTCTTGTCATAAGTGGCATTTCGAAAAATTAGAAGCAGTACAACCTAGAAATCAATGCAAGATGCAGCCACTATCAAACTGTCATGTTAAAAGCGTCCAATCATGAGTGACTGATGCGGGATACACAACAGCAGTACTTTGATGTAAGAACATGGTATGATAGATAGATGCAGTGTATTCTAGACACAGAAAGGCATGTCATATGCACATGTATAACGTATAAACTCAGCAGGTGCAATTTAATCAAAATAGAAGAAATACAAGCTAGACAACATATGCAACATGAAACCAATTATCACACTATCAACTTAGAGCAAGCACCTGCGATGGTGGAGTAGGGGAGATGAACTCATCATGTAGACTTGGGACTTCAACTACATTAGCAGTAGCAGTGGCAAATCTAGAGAGTCTCCGTTTGCGTCGGTCCAGAGGACCACCAACATCCCCTAACTTACTCTTTTCCTTCCTCTTTTTTGATATTGCCTTCTGAAATCAAAACCACAAGAAGATGAATAAAATTAGCTCTGCATAACTGGTTGATGCATGATACAGACGAACACTACTTTGATGTAAGGCAAGCACATGATAGGAGGATGGAATATATACAAAAAAAATGACAGCATTGCATATTCACACGTACGATAGGAGGATGGAATATGTATGAAAAACAGTAAGCAGAAGGCATTTCAACAAAATTAGAAGAAATGAAAGCTAGGCACCATATGAACATGCAACCAATATCACTCTACCAGGTAAAAAGTGTCTCGTTGTAAGTGCCATTTCAAGAAATTAGAAGCAGTACAAGCTAGAAGACAATGCAAGATGCAACCTACATCACACTCCCAAGTTAAATGTGTCTTATGGGTAAGTGATTGTTGCAGGTATAAGTTGTAAGCTACGTAGATGCAATTCAACAAAATTAGAAGCAATACAAACTAGACATCATACGGAACACGCAACCACATATAACAGTTCCAAGTTAGAGCAAGCACCTGTGATGGTGGAGTAGGGGAGATGTGCTCATCATCTACACAACTACGTTGACTGTCCAACCTTGTGTTGTCTTGCGAATCTTGTTGGGAGGATGGCGGAGTAGAATCTGTAGAGACCCTCCGTTTGAGTTGCTCCAAAGGACCACCATCATCCACTGCCTTACTAATTTCCTTCAGCTATATTGATTTTGCATTGTGAAGTCAAACCGATAAGAAAAAGGAATAAAATTCGCTCTTCAGAACTCATTCATGCATGATACTGATGAAAACTACTCAGATGAAAGGCAAACACATGATACGAGGATAGAATATGTACGAAAAGCAGGATGACATGACATATTCACACCTATGATGTGGTAACTAAGCAGAAGGCATTTCAACAAATTAGAAGCACTGCAAGTTAGACACCATATGAAAGATGCAACCAATATCACTCTGCCAAGTTCAAACTGTCTGGCGTTTCAACAAATTAGAAGCAGTACATGCTAGAAATCATATGCAAGACGCAACCAATATCACAGTGGCGACTTAAAGGTGCCTCATCATAAGTGACTGATGCGGGATACACAAGAATAGTAGTCTGATGTAAGAACATGGTGTGATCAGATATAGTATGTTCTAGAAACAGGAACACGTGTCATATTCATAGGCATGATGTGTAAAGTAAGCAGATGCAATTCAACAAAGTTAGAAGCAATACAAGCTAGACATCATACGCAACATGCAACCACATATAATAGTGCCAAGTTAGAGCAAACACCTGTGATGGTGGAGTAGGGGAGATGTGCTCATCATCTACACAGCTACGTTGACTGTCTAGCCTTGCGTTGTCTTGCGAATCTTGTTGGGAGGATGGCGGAGTAGAATCTGTAGAGACCCTTCATTTCAGTTGCTCGGAAGGACCACCATCATCCAATGCCTTACCAATTTCCTTCCGCTTTATTGATTTTGCATTGTGAGGTCGAACCGACAAGAAAAAGGAATAAAATTCGCTCTTTAGAACTCATTCATGCATGATACTGA
Organism: Thinopyrum elongatum; assembly: GCA_011799875.1. NCBI lineage: Eukaryota > Viridiplantae > Streptophyta > Magnoliopsida > Poales > Poaceae > Thinopyrum > Thinopyrum elongatum. Next base: position 401,673,363 of record CM022299.1, on the reverse strand, counting down.
CGAACACTACTCTGATGAAAGGTAAAGTCATGATACGAGGATGGAATATGTACGAAAAACCGGACGGCTTGACATATTCACACCTATGATGTGGTAACTAAGCAGAAGGCACTTCAACAAATTAGAAGCACTGCAAGCTAGACACCATATGGAAGGTGCAATCAATATCACTCTGCCAAGTTAAAACTGTCTCGTCATAGGTGGCGTTCATCAAATTAGAAGCACTACATGCTAGAAATCATATTCAAGATGCAAACCAATATCACACTGCCAACTTAAAGGTGTCCCATCATAAGTGACTGATGCAGGATACACAAGAAGAGTAGTTTCATGTAAGAACATGGTGTGATAGACAGATATAGTATGTACCAAAAACAGGAAGGCGTGTCATATTCACACGTATCATGTGTAAGCTAAGTAGATGCAGTTTACATTAATTAGAAGCAATACAAGCTAGACACCAAATGCAACATGCAACCAGATATCACACTGCCAAGTTAGAGCAAGCACCTGGGATGGTGGAGTAGGGGAGTGGAGACTTGGAACTTGTAATGCACTAGCAGTACGAGGAGAATCCATACAGATGCTCCGTTTACGTTGCTGCAGAGGACCACCATCATCGCCTTCCTTACTCTTTTCCTTCCTCTTTTTTGATTTTGCCTTGTCAAGTCAAACCCACAAGAAAAAGGAATAAAATTTGCTCTTCAGAACTCATTGATGCATGATACTGACGAACAATACTTTCATGTAAGGCAGCCGCATGATAGGAGGATGGAATATGTATGAAAAACAGGACGCCATGACATATTGGCATGTATGATGTGTAAAGTGTAAACTAAGCACAAGGTGTTTGAACTAGTTAGAAGCAATGCAAGCTAGACACCATATGAAAGATGAAACCAATATCACTCTGCCAAATTAAAAGGGTGGCCTCATAAATGTATTTGACCAAATTAGAAGCAATACATGGCAACAGGCTAGAAATAATATGCAATATGCAACGAATAAAGGTGTCTCATCGTAAGTGATTGATGCAGGATACAGAAGAGAGGTAGTTTCATGTAAGAACATGGTTAACAGATAGATGTAGTATGTACCAAAAATAGGAAGGCATGCCATATTCACAGGTATAATGTGTAAACTAAGCAGATGCAATTTACCCTAATTAGAAGCATTACAAGCTAGACACCGTATGCAACATGCAACCACATATCACACTGCAAAGTTAGAGCAAGCACCTGCGATGGTGGTGTAGGGGAAATGCGGTCTTCAAGTACAAAGCTATGTTCAGTATCTTCATTTAGACTTGCTGTTTCTTGAGAATCATGTGGGGAGGATGAAACTGCACTCTTTATAAGAGTAGCGCGTCTCATACTAACCCACGGGCGTGACTGTCTCATCATAAGTGATAGATGCAGGATACACAAGAACAGTAGTTTGATGTAAGAACATGGTGTGATAGGCAGATGTAATATGTACCAAAAACAGGAAGGCGTGTCATATTCACATGTATAATGTGTAAGCTAAGGAGATGCAATTTAAAAAATTAGGAGCAATACAAGCTAGGCACCATATGCAACATGCAACCAGATATCACACTGCCATGTTAGAGCAAGCACCTGGGGTTGTGGAGTAGGGGAGATGAGATTTGGAACTTGCACTGCAGTAGGAGTAGCAGGAGAATCTGCAGAGATCATCTGTTTCGGTTGCTGCAGAGAACCACCATCATTCCATGGGTTCGTCCTTTTAGATTTTGCCTTGTCAAGTAAACACACAAGAAAAAGGAATGAAATTCGCTCTTCCAAATTCGTTGATGCGTGATACTGACGAACACAACTTTTATGTAAGGCAACCACATTGTAGGAGGATGGGATATGTATGAAAAACGCTAAGCAGAAGGCATTTCAACAAATTGGAAGCAATGCAAGCTAGACACCATATGAAAGATCCAACCAAAATCACTCTACCAAGTTAGAAGTGTCTCATTATAAGTGGCATTTCAACAAATTAGAGGCAATACATGTTTGAAATGATATGCAAGATGCAACCAATATTACACTGTCAATTTGAAGGTGTCTCGTCAGAAATGACTGATGAGGGATACACAAGAAAAGTAGTTTGATGTAAGAACATGGTTAATAGAAAGACGTAGTATGTACCAAAAATAGGAAGGCATGTCATATTCACAGGTATAATGTGTTAACTAAGCAGATGCAATTTACCCTAATTAGAAGCATTACAAGGTAGACACCATATGAACATGCAACCACATATCACATTGCCAAGTAAGAGCAAGCACCTACGATGGTGGTGTAGGGGAATTGCGGTCATCAACTAGAGAGCTACGTTGACTATCTTCATTTAGCCTTGCTGTTTCTTGAGAATCATGTGGGGAGGTTGACACTGCACTCTTTAAACGAGTAGCGCGTCTCACAGTAACCCACTGGGTGACTGTCTCATCATAAGTGATTGATGAGGGATACAAAAGAGCATTAGTTTGATGTAAGAACATGGTTAATAGACATATGTAGTATGTATCAAAAATAGGAAGGCATGTCATTATCAAAGGTATAATGTGTAAAGTAAGCAGATGCAATTTAACCAAATTGGAAGCAATACAAGCTAGACACCATATGCAACATGCAACCACATTTGACAGTGTGAAGTTAAAGCAAGCACCTGGGATGGTTGTGTGTGGCAATTGAGATCATCAAATGTAGAGCTACGTTTACTGTCTCCATCTGCTGACACTACACCCTTTAGAGCGCTGAAATGCTTAGTGCTTATCTTCGAATTACACTGGAGCGACTTCTGTCTTTTCTTTTGTGTATTCATCAACACTGCATCAGAGTCTGAAATACCCATGCATAAAAAAACAATAGTGTGAGTATGGATGAAGTGTGTGCACAAGTAGTACAGTGTAAAAGTAGCAGATAGCAGGTGGGTGAGAAATAAATGATGGGAGACATACGATAGCTCTACAACGTGCAAGACACATGAAATTACTAGATTCTAGGATTTTGAAATATGAGCACAGGGATGGCTGGGAAATGCAGATGCTCCTTCAGCACACCACAAGGTGTGTTCCTATGAAAATAACAGTCGACTGAAAACAAATAGGTCAGTCCATTTTTTCTGCACCGTCCGATGTACAAAGAACGGGCATATCGCCTTCATCTACCTCCAGCCAGTCAGTGTTGACTATCTTCCTCGAAACGCCAGCGACCACCGGCCCAGTCCCCTGCCTCCGCCCTCCCCTCGACTTCACCGCACCGCCGTGCTTGGCACCGCCCCGGCCATCCCTTCAAGCCCCGCCGACCTCCGGATCAGGCGCAAGCAGCTCCTGCGCCCCACACCCCTATGATAGACACTAATGCGCCACTTCCTCGGCGAACAGGCAGACTAGGTGCCCCGCGCGCCTAAGCGTGTGCTGCTTCTTTTCATTGCGAATCAACTGACCCTGAATTGAAATCCATGCGGGCGACTGACCTCTAGCTAAGGTGAAATAGTAAATGGGAGGAAACCTTGTGCATTTAGTATCATGAAGAAGGTGCAGTAAGAAGCGCTCAACTAGTTTCTTTCGTGGGATGAATACGGTGTGAGCAGAGACGTAAGATTTGCACGAATAAGGGAAGAGGAGTACCTCTTTCTGCTGGCAGTGGTGTGTCCTCCTTCTATTTTTCCAACAATCTTCTTGTGGTTCGCTGGAAACGAGAAGTTGTGGAGGACGATGGAGCCTTGGACGAACCCATGGCCAAGTTGTTGAGTGTGGTGCGGTGGCCGTCTGTCGGCGGCGGGGAACCAGATCCGAGGCGGCGAACGACTGCGTAGCGGGAACAGCTTCGGTGCGGTGGACGGTTGCGATAGTGGAGCGGCAGCGGTGAGGCGCAGGACGGCATGGTCGAAGTGGTTCTGGTACGGTGCACATCGGCGTCGGCGTCGTGGAGGCAGCTCTGCCTCGGCTTCAGCTGCTAAGTCCTTGAGGGCGTTGTAGTTGCGGTTGCATTGGACGATGACGTCGGGGTACCGGCTCCGGCGTGATGGAGGGGGCGGCGATGGATTGGGCGTGATGGGGTGGAGGACGGAGGAGGCTGGGCCGGGTTTCGCGGCTGGTGGAGAGGGCGTTTTGGCGCCCACGGAGTATGAATGGGGAAACGGAGGGAGGGGGCAACTAAGGGGGGACAATGTTTCGGTTTGGGACGCGCTTGTTTGAAATTTGGGGAAAGTTACAAACTTTGGCCCCATCTAAAATTTCAGACATATTGCGGGTCGAGGGTAGGATAGTAATCTCAGGTGTCCCAAATGGTGGGCGGGATAGATTTCGGCCGAGCGCATGGGTGTTTAGGCGCCCACGGCGTATGAATGCTTCTCGGAGGCAGTTGAGACTGGCGTCTTGGTGAAGTTACAAACCTACCCCAATTTAGACCTTTGGACATCGGGCCGATAGGCTACACGGGTCAGAGTGAGGACAGTAATTTCCTACCACCAAATATTAGTCTCGTGCGGTTTCGGGTGACCATAGGCTTATTTGGCGCTTCGTTCAATATTTGGGAGCAGAAGCATTAACGTTTACAGTTCTCTTGAGTTGAACTTTCAGGATTTGTCAAACTTCACAAATCTTGACTCTGGAAAATCCTAAAACTACGATTATTTTCGAATGGAGGGGGTACATTTGAATATACATTGTACACGAGTATATATTAAAAAATATACAACTTACCTCAATTCATGCATGGTTCCAGATATAATCTCCTTGGTTGCAAAAAAATAGTTAGACATGCGTATGAATATATAGCATGTTCAAACGCACAACAAAGATTGATGCCCCCTTTTAGATCTGATTTACAAATGCCATTATCTCGGATTCAAATAGATGAATGCACTTCCTATGAATTCGAATCTTCGAAACCCCCTTTATGTTGAATTCAACATGTATTCTATTTTGTAGCTAGCAATTTGGAATGTATCCATGTAAGTGACAAATGTATAAAGTGCTTGACACTAACAACATGGAGTGCACTAATTAATGTTTATATATGAATTTGCAAAAGCAATGCATTGTCTGGATTTCAAACCACTCTCACTCTATGGATCGATAATATGAAATAAACCCATGCACATGCTCGAATTCAATAGAGTATGGGTGTCTGATAGATCGATGTTCGTCCATACGCAAATTGCAAAATTCATGATCTCATCCAAAAATAATAATTCCATTTATATTTTAATTTAATGCGTAGAACCTCCTTTTACACATAGATGCAATATGCCTTGGCCCGTTCTCACACATGCGCTATATATCTCTCTATCTGAAGCATAAATGCACACACTTTATATACATCGGCATTTCTCTCTCACACATGCTCACACTCTCTCCCGGGGTGTTGATACGTCTCCAACGTATCTATAATTTTTGATTGTTCCATGCTGTTATATTATCATTCTTGGATGTTTTACAATTATTTTATATCATTTTTTGGTACTAACCTATTGACATAGTGCCCAGTGCCACTTGCTGTTTTCTGCATGTTTTTTACATCGCAGGAAATCAATACCAAATGGAGTCCAAACGCAGCAAAACTTTTTGGAGATTTTTTTTGGACTAGAAGACATCCAGTGGGCCAAAGAAGTACCGAAGAGGGGGCCCTAGGTGAGCACAAGACACCGGGGCGCGCCTGGGCCCCCAGGCGCGCCCTGGTGGGTTGTGCCCATCTCGGAGACCTCCCACACCACCTCTTTGCTCTATAAATACCCCAATATTCCAGAAACCCTAGGGGAGTCGACGAAAATCAATTCCAGCCGCCGCAAGTTCCAGAAACTACAGATCCAATCTAGACACCATCATGGAGGGGTTCATCATCCTCATTGGTGCCTCTCCGATGATGCATGAGTAGTTCATTGTAGACCTACGGGTCCGTAGTTAGTAGCTAGATGGCTTTCTCTCTCTCGTTTGATTCTCAATACAATGGTCTCTTGGAGATCTATTTGATGTAACTCTTTTTACGGTGCATTTGTTGGGATCCGATGAACTTTGAGTTTATGATCAGATCTATGTTTTTATCCATGAAAGTTATTTAAGTCTTCTTTGATCTCTTATATGCATGATTGCTTATAGCCTCGTATTTCTTCTCCGATATTTGGGTTTTGTTTGGCCAACTTGATCTATTTATCTTGCAATGGGAAGAGGTGCTTTGTGATGGGTTCGATCTTACGGTGCTTGATCCCAGTGACAGAAGGGGAAACGACACGTATGTGTCGTTGCTATTAAGGATAACAAGATGGGGTCTATTTCTACATAAATAGATCTTGTCTACATCATGTCATCATTCTTATTGCATTACTCCATTTTTCCATGAACTTAATACACTAGATGCATGCTGGATAGCCGTCAATGTGTGGAGTAATAGTAGTAGATGCAGGCATGAGTCAGTCTACTAATCTTGGACGTGATGCCTATATAATGATCATTGTCTGGATATCGTCATGAGTATTTGAAGTTCTATCAATTGCCCAACAGTAATTTGTTTACCCACCGTTTGCTATTTTTCTCGAGAGAAGTCACTAGTGAAAACTACGGCCCCCAGGTCTCTTCTTTAATATATTTGCCTTCAAGATCTATTTTGCTATTCGCTCTTTTATTTATTTGCAACTTTTATTTTTAGATCTATTAATCCAAAAATACAAAAATACCTTGCTGCAATTTTTACTTATTTATTTTATCTCGCGTTCCCGCGAGATCTATTTATCCAATCTACTACAATTTTACCTATCCTTTTACCCGTGAGGGATTGACAACCCCTCTCTTACGTCGGGTTGCAAGTATTTGTTCTTTGTGTGCAGGAGCTGTTTACGTGGTGTTGCGTGGTTCTCCTACTGGTTCGATAACCTTGGTCTCATCACTGAGGGAAATACCTACCGTTGCTGTGCTGCATCATCCCTTCCTCTTTGGGGAAATACCGACGTAGTTCAAGCAAACATCAAAAGGAATTTCTGGCGCCGTTGCCGGGGAGACATCATCAACATCAACCAGGTTCCTAATCACAAATCTCATCTCCTTGCAATTTATGTTATTTGCCATTTGCCTCTCCGCCACTTCACAAAAATTTGCCGTTTTATTCGCCCTCTTTTTCGTTCGCCATTTTCTCGACAGATTTGTTTTTGAGTGCAATCTTGTTGCGTAGTCACAATGACTCAAGAGAACACCAAGTTGTGTGATTTCTCAAATACCAACAACAATGATTTTAATTTCAAAAAAAAACAATGATTTTATTAGCACTCTGATTGCTCCTCCCGCCACTAGCGCGGAGTCTTGTGATTTTAATACCGCTTTGTTAAATCTTGTTATGAAAGATCAATTTTCCGGTACTCCTAATGAGGATGCCGCGTCCCATCTTAACACATTCGTGGATTTATGCGATATGCAAAAGAAAAAAGATGTGGACAATGATATTGTGAAGTTGAAATTATTTCTGTTTTCTTTGCGAGATCGCGCAAAAATTTGGTTTTCTTCTTTGCCTCGCAATAGTATCGATTCTTGGAATAAGTGCAAAGATGCTTTTATCACTAAGTATTTTCCGCCTGTGAAAATTATTTCCCTTAGAACCCAGATTATGAATTTCAAGCAACTTGAGCATGAGCATGTTGCACAATCTTGGGAAAGGATGAAAATGATGCTAAGGAATTGCCCAACTCATGGGTTAAATCTTTGGATGATCATACAATTTTTTTATGCGGGATTGAATTTTGTTTCTCGTAATCTTTTAGATTTCGCCGTGGGGGGGGGTACTTTTATGGAAATTACTTTGGGTGAAGCCACCAAATTTCTTGGTAATATCATGGCGAATTATTCGCAATGGCATACCGAAAGAGCTCCTACTAGTAAAAAAGTCAATTCGGTAGAAGAAATAAATTCTTTGAGTGAATAAGTTGATGCTCTTATGAAGTTGGTTGCTAATAAAAATGCTCCTATTGATTTTAATGATATGCCTTTGTCAACTTTGATTGAGCAAAATAGTGATGCCATAGATGTGAACTTTATTTCGCGAAACAATTTTAATAACAATGCTTATAGAGGTAATTTTAATCCTAGGCCTTTTCCTATTAATTCCTCTAATAATTATGGTAATTCCTATGGTAATCCTTCTTATAATAATAATAGGAACACCTCTGATCTTGGAATAATATTAAAGAATTTATCAATACTCAAAAGGTTTTCAATGCTACAATAGAAGAAAAGCTGAATAAGTTTGATGATATGTCTAGAAGTATTAATAGAATTTCTCATGATGTAGAAAATCTCAAGATGAAAATTTTTGTGCCTAAGGTTGAGGAATCAATTAAAGCTTTATATGTTTGTATGGATGAAAGTAAGAAAAGAACCGCTATGCTTAGAGCTAGACGAGAATTTTTAGAAAAAGCCTTTTCTAGTGATTGCTTTCATAAAAGTGATGCAGATCTTAAAATGATTGGTGTTTCTTCTATTGATTCCTTGTTTAGTAAAATTAATATTGTTGATAAAGGGACTAGAGAAGAGTCAACTTTAGCTAGAAGGCGTCCCGATAATTTGGAGGGTGAAAATCTTGTTGAAAAATTTGATAAAAGTGGGTTTGAAGAGGTCAAGACTTTAACTAGTGATGTGCCCACTATTTTGGATTACAAAGACTTTAATTATGATATTTGCTCTGTGGTTGATTGTATTTCTTTGTTGCAATCCATGATAAATTCACCCCATGCTTATGAACAAAATAAAGCTTTTACTAAACATATTGTTGATGCTATGATGAAAGCTTTTGAAGAAAAGTTGGAATTAGAAGTTTCAATTCCTAGAAAATTACATGATGAATGGGAACCTACTATCAAAGTCAAGATTAAAAATTATGAGTGTTTTGCTTTATGTGACTTGGGTGCTAGTGTTTCTACAATTCCGAAATCTTTATGTGATGTGCTTGGTCTTACCGAAATTGAAGAATGCTCTTTAAATTTGCACTTGGCGGATTCTACTATTAAAAAGCCTTTGGGAAGAATTAATGATGTTCTTATTCTTGCAAATAGAAATTATGTGCCCATAGATTTCATCGTTTTTGATATTGATTGCAATCTGTCTTGTCCAATTATTCTTGGTAGACCGTTTTTACGTACTATTGGTGCCGTGATTGATATGAAAGAAGGCAATATTAAATTTCAATTTCCACTAAGGAAGGGTATGAAACACTTCCCTAGAAAAATAATTAGGCCACCATATGAATCAATCATGAGGGCATCATATGGATCTAGAACAAAAGATGACAATACTTAGATCCTTTGCATTATGCCTAGCTAGGGGCGTAAAACGATAGCGCTCGTTGGGAGGCAACCCAACTTGTATATTTTTGCTTTTTGGTCTTCTTGCTATTTTCAATAAAATACCCAATTATGCCTCTGGTTAGATGTGTTTTTGTGGTTGAAATTAGTGTTTGTGCCAAGCAAAGCCTTTGGGTTGACTTCGGAGATAGTTGATTTGATCTTGCTGAAAAACATAAACTTTTGCACTCAGGAAAACAATTCTTATTTTTAACATAAGAGTTCTTTTGATTTGATTCTTTTTGCTGAAGATTAATAAATAAATTTCTCACGTTTTCCTATTTTTTCATAATTTTTTAAGTTACAGAAGTATTCGAAGTTTTCAAATTTCTACAGACTGTTCTATTTTTGACAGATTCTGTTTTCTTTGCGTTGTGTGCTTGTTTTGATGATTCTATGGTTTCCTTTGGAGAGTTTTTGCCATATAAAAGTTGGAATACAGTAGATATAATGCAAGAATAAAATATGAATGGGTTTGCAACAGTACTTATAGTAGCGATTTGCTTTCTTATACTAACGGATCTCACAAAGGTTTTGTTGAGTTTTATGTGATTGAAGTTTTCAAGTTTTAGGTGATATTACGATGGATGAAGGAATAAGGATTAGCAAAAGGCTAAGCTTGGGGATGCCCGAGGCACCCCAAGAAAATATTCAAGAAGTATCAAGCAACTAAGCTTGGGGATGCCCCCGAGTGGCATCCCCTCTTTCTTCTAAGGACCATCGGTATTTTACTTGGAGCTATATTTTTATTCGTCACATATTATGAGTTTTGCTTGGAGCGTCTTGTATGATATGAGTCTTTGGTTGCTTTTCTTTTTATTTTAAGTCTTGAATCCTTGCTGGACACACCTTTTTGGGAGAGCCAAAAATTATGCTATGCTTGCTCCTATGCTTCACTTAAATCTTTAGAGCCTTGGAATTGCTTTAGTGCTTCACTTATATCTTTTTGAGCATGGTTTGCTTTGTTATTTTTAAAGAAATGCTCTCATGCTTCACTTAGATTTATTTGGGAGTTAGTAAAATTTTAAAGAAATTCTCTCTTGCTTCACTTAGATTAATTTGAGAGAAAGAAATATTATGCTCATGTTCTTCACTTATATTTGTTTGAGCTTATTAAAAGCAACATATGAAACTAGTCCCAAAGTGATAGATATCCAAGGAGGATATAATAAAAACTTTCATGAAGATCATTGGACAAAATAAACTTGATTCTTAGTAATAGTTTTGAGATATGATGATAGTGATATGTGAGTCATGTTGATGAGTAATTATGCTTTAGTAAGAATATTGGTGTTAAGGTTCGTGATTCCCTATGCAAGCACGAAAGTCAATAGTTATGCAATGAAATTATATCCTACTTGTGGTGCATTATTCGGTGTTAATTATGCTTAATGCTTGCTTACGAGATTTTTCGTTTCTTGGTTGGGCGCTTCTCAATCTTTTTGCTAGCCTTCATTTGCACTAAGTATGATCACTACTTGTGCATCCAAAACCCTTTAAACCAGTTTTGCCATATGAGTCCACTATACCTACCTATATGCGGTATTTCCATGCCGTTCTAAGCAAATTTGTATGTGCCATCTCTAATTTTCAAAATAAATTTCTCTTTTGTGTGCTCGTACCGCTCGCGAGGCGGTGAGGGGTGGTCGATATTTTCCATGCTAGATGTGTTATTCTCACGATGAGTGTTTATTCACTTGTCATTGCATGAGAGTACGACAAAGGTATTAGGGATGCCCAGTCCCGAAATGAAAAATGAATTTACTTTATGTTGTCAAATAATAAATTCCTTGGAAAGTGTTGGTATGGAGGGCACCCGTGGATACGGCTAGCCATGGAAAGTGAAATAAATGGTGGAAAAAGGAATAAACTTTATTTTCTGTTTGGGAACCGCCTATGATATATCTAGCATGGAAAGTGTTGGGAACTCTAAGTCATTTTTGTTGGTGAGAAAAGTATGCCTCTCAAAAAAAAAAATATCTCTCAATTTAAGCTTTGAGCTCTGGCACCTCTACAAATCCCTACTTCCCTCCGCGAAGGGCCTTTCTTTTACTTTATGCAATTTTTATTTTTACTTGAGTCTCCATCTTCTCTTATAAAGCACCAACTAAGGGGCACTTTGATCGTACTTGAGCATTGGGTGTAGCTAATATTTGAGTGTGTTTCATGAATGGATCAATGATTGAGCATAATGGGCTAGGGATAGCTTGCTTTAGTGTTGATATTTTGAAAGACATGGTTGCTTGTTGATATGCGTGAGTATTAAAGTCCTCATGTCAAAACTAGACTATTGCTTTGAACCATATAAAAGTCCAAATGTCCATGCTACAAAGAAAAGAATATGTGATGAACATGTTAGGCAGCATTCCACATCAAAAATTCTATTTTTATCATTTACCTACTCGAGGACGAGCAGGAATTAAGCTTGGGGATGCTGATACGTCTCCAATGTATCTATAATTTTTGATTGTTCCATGCTGTTATATTATCATTCTTGGATGTTTTACAATCATTTTATAATCATTTTTTGGTACTAACCTATTGACATAGTGCCCAGTGCCAGTTGTTGTTTTCTGCATGTTTTTTACATCGCAGGAAATCAATAGCAAACGGAGTCCAAACGCAGCGAAACTTTTTGGAGATTTTTTTTGGACCAGAAGACATCCAGTGGGCCAAAGAAGTACCGAAGGGGGGGCCCGAGGTGAGCACAAGACACCGGGGCGCGCCCGGGTGGGTTGTGCCCATCTCAGAGACCTCCCGCACCGCCTCTTTGCTCTATAAATACCCCAATATTCCAGAAACCCTAGGGGAGTCGACGAAAATCAATTCCAGTCGCCGCAAGTTCCAGAAACCACAGATCCAATCTAGACACCATCACGGAGGGGTTCATCATCCTCATTGGTGCCTCTCCGAAGATGCATGAGTAGTTCATTGTAGACCTACGGGTCCGTAGTTAGTAGCTAGATGGATTTCTCTCTCTCCTTTGAATCTCAATACCATGGTCTCTTGGAGATCTATTTGATGTAACTCTTTTTGCAGTGCGTTTGTTGGGATCCGATTAACTTTGAGTTTATGATCAGATCTATGTTTTTATCCATGAAAGTTATTTGAGTCTTCTTTGATCTCTTATATGCATGATTGCTTATGGCCTCGTATTTCTTCTCCGATATTTGGGTTTTGTTTGGCCAACTTGATCTATTTATCTTGCAATGGGAAGAGGTGCTTTGTGATGGGTTAGATCTTACGGTGCTTGATCCCAGTGACAGAAGGGGAAACGACACGTATGTATCATTGCTATTAAGGATAACAAGATGGGGTCTATTTCTACATAAATAAGTAATATTAGTAGATGCAGGCAGGAGTCGGTCCACTAATCTTGGACGTGATGCCTATATAATGATCATTACCTGGATATCGTCATGAGTATTTGAAGTTCTATCAATTGCCCAACAGTAATTTGTTTACCCACCGTTTGCTATTTTTCTTGAGAGAAGTCACTAGTGAAAACTACGGCCCCCGGGTCTCTTCTTTAATATATTTGCCTTCAAGATCTATTTTGCTATTCGCTCTTTTATTTATTTGCAACTTTTATTTTCAGATCTATTAATCCAAAAATACAAAAATACCTTGCTGCAATTTTTACTTATTTATTTTATCTCGCGTTCCCGCGAGATCTATTTATCCAATCTACTACAATTTTACCTATCCTTTTACCCGTGAGGGATTGACAACCCCTCTCTTACGTCGGGTTGCAAGTATTTATTCTTTGTGTGCAGGAGCTGTTTATGTGGTGTTGCATGGTTCTCCTACTGGTTCGATAACCTTGGTCTCATCACTGAGGGAAATACCTACCGTTGCTGTGCTGCATCATCCCTTCCTCTTTGGGGAAATACCGACGTAGTTCAAGCAAACATCAGGTGTCTCATGCACACACTCTATATATCTCCCTGTCTCTTTCTTACTACTATGTACCACTCTTTTCACTAATCTCAGTTGGAAAACACTATTTCTCTCACATGCATATATACACACGCACGGTCTCTACTGGCCCTCTATAGGCACATATATGTGCCTACGTGTCTCCCGCACGCACATTATCTTTAGGCCTCTCTCGCATACTTTGCCCCCCCACACCTCTCTCTTAGTAGTTGGCAGATATGATTCCATCAGATCATTCGGTAGGATATCCCTGTTTGTTAGGCTAGATGGTAATACGAGGCAAAGTTTTACCCAAGTCCGGGCCCTTGCAGTTGAGGAAAAGCCTATTCCTGGTACTGTATATTTGTGGTAGCGGTGTGTACAAAGTACACGTGAATACCAGGCATTGTGCGTGTGTGTATACTATCGATGAAGTAGCCCCCGGGATTATATAACATACCCGGGGCCTAGGGTTACAAATCATATATAGTCGGCTTATCATCAGTGGGGATAGAGTCCTCCATGACTCTGGTAGCTTCGTCTTGTACGCCGAGTCCTCCACATGGGTCTTCGTATAATGCGTCTCTGTCCAACCTATGTGGAGCAGGATGGAACCGACCCATGAGTCCTCACGTTGACCCACCACAACTAGAAATGATGTGCCCACCACACCCCACACACAACCGGCCACTAAGAAAATAAGCATATACAATAGTACAAAGTTATACATGGAAGTTAATTGCAGGGTGCATCCAATAATATTTATTCTGCATTGTGAATGTTTATACTTTCTCCTAAAATATTAGTCACGGGAAAGAGAAACGAAGGGCATATCTCTCTTTGTCTCCACTGGACACCCCCTCTCTCTACACCACTTTCACGTACGCACACAAACTATCTCTCGGCCCTCTAAAAGTATGCCCCTGACACATTCATGCGTGACGGTCACTATATTTCAAGCGAAAGCACTATACGGTCACTGGACTTCAGAATATGCTCATTACGGTCACTGTATACATTCTCGTGGTGATCATACGGTATCTAGCTCATGATACGTATCCGTATTTTGTTGATGACACTGACGGACATTGTATTTGATGCGTGCTCCGTATTTTGTTGACGACACTTACGGTCATTGTATTTGAAGCGAAAGCACGATATGGTCACTGGACTTCAGAATAAGCTCATCACGGTCACCATATACATTTTGTGGTGCTAAGCATCCTGTGGTTGGATGGTTAGGAGGACAGTGGTTTCCCCAGCCCACCAGGGTTAAAGTCCTGGTGTTCGCATTTATCCTGAATTAATTTCAGTATTTTCCGGCGATGTGCGTTTAGTGGGAGGAGACGTTCCCCTCGACTACGAGGCACCTATGGTGACTTCGTAAAATCTCAAGATCATATGCTGGCTCACTCTCTCGAAGGTGCTCATAGGGGTAGGGTGTGCGTGTGTGCGCTTACAGCCGTGAGTGTTTGCGCGTATATATGAGCGCTTGCGTCTGTACTGTGTTAAAAAAATACATGTCGTGATTATACGGTCACTGGCTCACTCGTACAACTCCGTAATTTGTTGATGACACGATCAATTGACTAGTCAAATGTTCCACATGGCGCAACTAGTGTTGCACCATCAATGCACGTAACCGTGGGGCCCACCTGTCAGCGCGTATATGAAAGAAAGAAATGGTAGCTTGAGTCTGTACTGTGTTAATAAAATACATTTTATGGTGATCATACGGTCACTGGCTCACCATACAGCTCCGTAATTTGTTGATGACACGATCAATTGACCAGTCAAACGGTCCACATTCACCAGCACACATTACCGTAGGGCCCACCCATCAGCGCGTATATGAAAGACAGAAATGGTAATAAATTAGTGGTCGGTGGGGATTTGAAGTCGTGAGACCTCTGGTTGGCAGCCCGCACGCCCTAACCACAGCGGACAAGGTCGCCTTGTGACGATATGCTGAGCCAGCCATTTTAATTGCACGCACGCACGAGCCACTGTGGTGAATACAAACACATCGCACATGCGCAAAAACACGCCCGCAATGGCCCGTATGCATGCATGCAATACTCACACGTACACATGCACGCACGCAACACTCGCATGAACACACGCACGCATGCAGGCGTGCAACACTGACACATACACATGCACTCACAAACACACGCACGCACGCACACATGCATGCAACACTGAAACGTACACATGCACGCACGCAACACTCACACGCCTGCATGCACACAGCACACGACGCAAGACACACGCTCAACCTATACGTGCATGCACCCTTTGTTAAGGACATGGATTGTTACATGTATTAATCAATCTTATCTGTGATAAGCAGAACATTGATGTTTGCAGCAGTCTTTATGAATCACAACGTATCGAACGGGCTATCAACGTATATATGAAAATTTTAAAATTCTCTTACATTATATAGTACGCTTATCAACCTACATGAATTAGATGACGTCACACTCAATGAACAATCATCGGTTTATGAAATGTCCGCTTCTCACCGCCCTGGCCCACCAAAAGCTCCTCTGCCGTGCGCTGCCTGCGTTGGGTCACTGACATGCAGGTCAGGTACCCAATGAGCCCACACGTCAGTGGAAGAACGACGCGGTGTCGTACGTCAGAATCGAGGGCGCCGCTCGATGCACGCCCGGCTGAACACGCCTCCTTGCCGCATTCAAACGCCTCCATGAAACCCGTGTGGAAGCCGAGAAACCCACTCCGGACACACGTCCGTTCATGACCGGCCCGGCATTAAACGCAACACCGGCAGAGCTCCTCCCGTCCGCCGTCTATTTAATCTCCTATTTAAATGAGGCCAGCCGCTGGCCAAGAATCGCACACCTCCGCCGCTCCCCTGTCTCCTCCTTCACCATTTTCTCCACTCTTACAATGGCTTACGAAGAGTAGTTATTCGGCATCCAAGCCGGCTGGGTGGCCCGCCGAGCCTGCCGGATACGAGCTATGCAGCTCGCTGATCCAACTCCCTTCCCTCGCCCGACAGAGCCAGTTGCCGCCCCAAGCCGGCGCGTGGTTCATCAACTCGCCGCTCCAGGCCAGCTCGACGAGGAGCGGCGAGCTGCTCCACGCCAGCATGGCGGGGAGCACGGGCATTGTCGCTGCCGTCCACGCCGCCGCCTCGCACCGCGCCTCCCGTGTCTGTGGCCGAGACTCCCATGCCTGCGGCCGTGCCATGCAAGCAGAGACAGAAGCCGAGTGCGCGGAGAGCGATGAGTCGGTGGCTAGCGCCTCCGCGTCCGCCGCCATCATCGAGGAGAAGCAGAACACGGGAGGCCACCGCCGCTTGGGTCCCATGAAGGCCACCACCGAGGCGACGCCGACGTACACAGTAGGTGTCTTGTCGGATCCTTCTGTTGCGAGGACATTCATTGACCCCGCATGGGCTCCATGGAAGCGGAGAAGCCCCCTTCAGACTCCATCTTGGGCATCAGCCAACGATGTCAGTTGAGCAGTGGGGAAGCGAGCCGTCCTTTGCGCTGAAGCATATACCTCCGGGGCTCCCGACAGTCCGGTGATCGTGCTGCCGGACATGAGGAAGACAAATGGATCCGCGGGCGACCATTTAGGCTAGGTAGTATTGGAAGTATTATTATACCTGTGCTGTTCAGGAGTAGCACCGCTTAGTTGATTTGAATGTAAAGAAATCTGTTATGTTTATATGAAAATCCAGTATTTTATATGAATTTTGTCATTGTTTATATGAAATATCGCCGTGTTTGCATGAGTTTCGTCCGGTTGGTTGAGTTGCTGTCAGAATGTGTGCGGCTACGGTTGGATGGCGTAATTTGCGGGTCGCCGGTCGGTCTGCGACCGGCTCGGGCGGTGAGGTGGGACAAAAAAAGCACAGCTCGTGTGAGCTCGTCTTCAACGCGCGCGCTGGAGGATCCATGAGCACCCGAGCTCTTCCTCGTTCATACGTGGCAAAGGCACGGGTGGACAAAAGGGTCGCCAATATTTTGGCTACCCCGGGCAAGCCCTACCCCTCCCAGCGCATTCAAATCCCTCGTTCGCCGTGAAATTTTGCCATGTGTTGTTTTCATGGATATTTTGCTGTGTGAAAATAAATTTAAATATGAATGAATAATCGGTGTCCGCGGTCTTCTGCCGGGACACAGTTGGATGGCCTCATAGTAGTAGTAGTGTACTAGAGTACTAGTACTACTAGATAGTGAGTGTTTACTACTGTATCATGTAAGTACGTACTAATTACAACACATGCATGTGTTAGCAGTATAATGACCACGTACGAATTTGATGGTAAGATTTGTGTAAGTTGGATGTCATATTATTGCTCTAACATGTGGTCAAAGTTAGCCTCCAAAACGCATTTTAGACCCTATGGATTGAGGGAGTACATGCATTGCTGAGGTTTCTCTTAATCCTTGCATGCAACATTTTTATTGAAGCTTGAAATGTGAACATGTGAATGGGAGGGACTACTACAATCCTTCCAAAAGAACTGTAGTACTAATGGTATCGTACTCCCTCCGTTCACCATCTCACATGCTCAGTACTTTTGCAAACTATGGAAGTAACAAATTTATTCCACCACTCAGCATCTATTATGGATACATTGTAGATTTCAAATTGAGTCATATAGACCAGAAAGTAGGCACTTAGGGCATCCACAATGTATGCTTTTTGTTTCCTCTAAGCCCTCTCTCTCCTCTTAGAGGCAGGCCTCTATACATTTCATGAACTGCCTCTAACAAAAAATTGGATAGCATCGCGTCTAACCTTAGAGGCTGCCTCTAACAATGTAACAATCCATCTGGTCCCACTTGTCAGCCTTAGGAAGCATAAGAAAGTACAAGAGAAATAGTACTGATTGGACAAATGTGGTGCTAATCAATACTTTTTAAATTTCTGCTAGGGCCCACCTTAGGGGCTGGTTAGAGTCTCTATACATTTGTGGTTTTTTCATTTGATAAGAGGCAAACCATGTGGGGCCTACCTTAGAGGCAAGGCCCTATACACTGGAGATGCTTTGTAGTACTACTTTTGATGTATCCCGTCAACTCGCAGAATGAGGAGAAACTGCTTAGTACGCCCTCTCCCCCGCCCACGGGTGCGTTGGCTCGCAGAGTCGCAAGACGAGGAGAAGCTTGCTTACTACGCCTACGCCCGCTCCCTCGCCCACGTGCGTGGTGGCTCGCAGGATGAGGAGAAAATTTTACAACTCCCTCCGTTAGATATATCCTGCCCTACCTTGGTTAGAGAGATTATCATATTGTTTGAAATATACTATGTCTTTTAGTAGTAGGAGTAGTACAGTGGTAGGAGTAGTACTACTTACAGCAATTTCCTTGGAGTCCGTGCTGCAGCAAGCTACACTAGGCTATGTACTCCGTAAAATCAGATTTTCCCAAAACTAAGTCGCTCAACCTTTATTTTCTTGTTTCCCTTCCTGCCTCGTTGCCTCGAACAGACTATGCCAAACTCCCCTGCCTGCCGCGCGGGAAAAGACCCGCCCTTGCCTTTTTTAGTCCGGGTTTGTATCGATGGATCGCGCGAAGCAGCAAAAACCAAGCCGTGTCTTGTACTCCTCCGTCGTACTAAAAGAGTGGAGACGCTCGCTTTCATGAATGTTGTACTTCCTCTCGCCGACATGTGGGACATATAGCAACCGGGTCGACGTGTCATGCACCAAATAACAGTGCAGAACAGCAGGGGGACGCACCCCAGTCGTAGCGCCCCAGTAGTAGTAATGAGCAATGAGACATCAAATCGCCATGCTCCCCCGCCCACCGCTCGGTAAAATCACCTCATTTTTACTAATCTGGATACTACTAGTATCTTTTTAGATCAATAAATATAGTCGGGATTCACCAAGGAGCAAAACCAAGTGGTAGGTTGCTCCTGTCGCGTTGGCGTAGCAACTCAGGCTAGTCATAGTGGGGAGTAACTTAGACTAGTGTCATGCATATGACAATAGTCTTTGTTACTACCTTCATAGTGAAAAGTAACATACAAGTAGTATCATAGATGATTGCATTTATTACATTATAGACTCATTTTGCTTTGGGTTGCGTTATGTTACAGTAACATATTATGTTACTCCAAACACCTCTCTCCTCATTAACTATATGCCACATAAGCAAACTTGTCTTGGAATGTGCTATGTTACTTACTCCCACTATGACCAGCCTCAGCAGGGTCAGTCCGCACACGAAATGGCGACACACTTACATGACCCCTTTGGCCGACATGTGGCTCATCCACCATCTTGTTCCACGTGCGATGCACCAAATTACAGTTCGGAGCAGTGGTTGGACTAGGCACCCCGGTCGTAGCGCCACAGTAGTAGTAAATGAGAGATGAGGGGTCAAATCACAAAGCCCCACCTTTCCCGCATTAAGCTGGAAGGACGAAGCAACCATCATTTCACTCTAGGGCGCAAGAGCATATAAAGAAAAAAGAAAACCAATGATGCGTGCAGCAGCTACCTAGGGCGCCCTAGGGTAGGAGCCTCCACTACAAATCCGCTTCTCCCTCGTCCTCTTGAAGAAAACAGATGATGCATGAGGTGGGTAGGGTTTGTAGGAGTACTACGGCATGCGGGGCCATGCCATAGTAAATGGGAGAGGGATTGAGTTCGAGTCGATGCCTTAAGGCTATCCTCCAATGGATTGGTGCTTACATGAGGTGCTAAGCACATTAATAACTTTAGCAACTAAAGCCCCCAATGCATAGGTGCTTAACTTGTTGGTGCTAAGCATCCTTCATTTAATTATTTTGCAACTAAAGTTCTTCATGCATTGGTGGGCTTCTTCCATTTAAGTGTTTTGCCTAGGTTCTCGCACTTGGCATTGTTTCTTCCTGGGGTCACCACACTCATCTCTCTCCTCTTAATTACCTTGTCACATCAGATTTTTTGCCTACAAGGCAGCCTTAGCACCTGTACAAGGTGGAGCATTGGGAGGTGCGGGTGGGCCGCTCGGTTTTACGGGAACAAGGCAGCATTTTGGGTTCGGGGAGCAGTGGAGATATACGTACAAAAAATTGTGGACGTAGGTTCGACCGAAAGACAATGACGCATGGGCCCCACATTTTGATATACCCGTGACCACGTGAAATTTGCTACTCAAAATAATGCATAAAAGTTCCTCCAAAAACATCTATAATTAATGGGAAGTGAATGTATGCTTAAAATGAAAATGTAATACAAAGAGAAAAATGAATTGCAGTTAAAAGAATGACATTTCTAACAAAAGTGTGAATGTGAACTACATATGTGTGCACGTGACCAAGACATACATTGTCAATACAAAATCTAATGCAAGAAATAACTTATGAGTAACATGCACGAATTGATGATGTGGTGCTTGCATGTAGAGAGTACAAAAATAGTACGTGTGATTTATGACTTGCATGCATGACGTGTTCATGTGCCATAGTTGCATGTCCACGAAAAAAGCTAGTGGGTTGTACTAGCAATTTAGGAATAGAAGATGTATATATGGAATTTGTAGGGAAAGAGATGACATGTATCTCAATTCCTATGAGTAGGGATTGGAAAAGAGATGTCATTTGGTTCACATCATAGGAACTTTTATATTGAATCTAGAGATGACATGTATCTCAGTTCCTATGAGGAGGGATTGGAAAAGAGATGTCATTTGGTTCACATCATAGGAAATTTTCTATTGAATCTAGGCTAATGTTTATTTTCCTTTGAAATTGTGGGAGTATAGGAATCCATTCATATGAACCAAGTGGCTCTAAAGCTATAAAAATGATATCATGTTTATTTTCCTTTGAAATTGTGGGAGTATAGGAATCCATTCATATGAACCAAGTGGCTCTAAAGCTATAAAAATGATATCATGTTTATTTTCCTTTGAAATGTGGAGTATATGAATCTATTCCTATGAATCAATTGGCTCTAAAGGAAATAATCCTATAAAAATCATATCATATAGAGTTCCTATGATATTCCTCCACACCAAAGGATGGTTGAAATTGCTGCAGGTGATACGACGGTCTTTCTTTGTACACTCCTCCCCCATCTTTATAGTTACCTCTCAAAGATGAATGAAATGATATATACTGGGTATTGTATATGTGCATTTTGGTATACGAAAACTTGGTAAAAGTTTGCGAGGTTCGAATTTTCAATAAAGCTATATGCACTACATTTTGGAACGGAGGGAGGAGCATATGACAGTTGCTAACACTCATGTGGAAGATTTGTGTGTCGGGGGAGTGGCTGTTCTGTTAAATGCCATGGCAAAACTGACACTGTCGGATGCCGATCTAACGGTTCTTACGGTATTTGTCAGGAAACGGCTTGTGGTGAACATTTGTCAGATATGATTTATGGACACATACATTGCATTGATACGTGCCCCCTCTCTCTCACGCACACACGCACCCTCACGAGTCACGACTCTCCCGAGTCCTCTCCCACCCACCGTCTATCTGTAGGCAGACGTCACGCACATATGTGCTCTTCACACCCTACCCTCAGAACTTCTAAAAAATAAAAGACGTCACGCACCTTTTATTTTAACTCACACGTCACACACTTATACTATTACTCTTGTGGCGAACGTTCTCCGGGCGTAGTATATTGTACTCTCATGAAGAGAAGCGGTGCACACACACACTAGTTCTCTCACACCCACTCGCGGGTACACGTAGGAGCGCATTTTTTTTGGAAGCTAGGAGCGCATTTGTTTATAAATAGGCATCCCAATTGACATTTTGACTAGTCTAGTTTTCAACTTGATGGAGGGTCGGGGACCGCACGTGAATGATACACTACATAGTGCGTCCTGGACGCGGTGATTTGATAGTGCGACCTGGAAGCGGTGGCACGTTATTGATCGAGTTTTATTTTTACTTGAACTTTAAATGAAAATAGTGGTTCACGCGTATTCAATTTAATAACGGCTGCTACAACAAAATCACTCCACTATATATATAAGCAGGAGCCTCGGCGCTTGCTTTACTAGGGTTCCTATCTTTCACTCTCTCATGCTCTCCAGATCTAAGCAAGACATAGGTGGCCACACACTCTCTCTCTGCTCACGGCTGGTCACAAATCCGGCCGGACCACCTCGGCCGGGGCAGGGGTGTAGGTGCATCATTCACGCAGTCGTCGGCGGCGAGGGAGGAGACCAACAGCTGCCCGCGCGTCCCGATAGGCGGCCGTGCCATTCTCTTCGAGACAGCGCCGGCTCGGGAGGGCCTCCGACCCCTTCTTCCTCCCTGCGGTATTGTGGCCAAGATGTGGCCTCCCTACGCCGTCTTTGCCACATCCCGATGACCCTCAGCTATATATTCCTTCGAAACCTGCCTTGCTCTACTGCCCCAGCTCCCCATGTGGCTGCGTGTGGATCTTTTTCTACTTCCGTCGGCTGTTCCAAAGCCACCTAGACTTTTACTATTATTAAAGGTAAAGATAGTTCATAAAGTCGAATCTAAGAGTTGGTTCAAATAGGGAAAAAAGTGGGAAAGCTGTAGCATGAACCTAGGACTTGGTTCTAAGAGGAAATGGGGGAAAGTAGTTGATACTGGCTACCCAACCGGTCTCTTGGTTGAAAAGGCGAAGAAAGCGGGGTGGATGGCGAAGGGTGGGGGGAAGTGGACCTGTCTCTTGTCGAAAAAGGAAAGAAAGTGAGGGGTGTTGGGGGACAACACAAATGAGAACGAGCAGGTCTAGATTTCCTGTGCTCACATAGGAAAATGTCGCCGAGGAGATAAAAAATGGGACAAATGCAGACATGCTGCCTGAATGTTTGCCGCTCTCGGCAACCACATCTGCCTCACCACTTTATGCCCCTGCTGGCCCTACGCCCATATCACTACCGTTAATGTAAAATCACATGAAGCATGAAGCAATGCCACCTAATGTCACTATTAAGTAATGGTCTAGTGCCGTCGATAAATTGAAGCAATGCCACCACCATTTTATGAAGTGCTTCCGTCTCGCTTTATTTCCCATGAATTGTGTTTTTTGCAGTTACACTTAAATCTCACACCGCTAACATTGCTTCATCCCAGTGGAACTGCACAAATTTGATTGCACATTTACTGACCATGTGCTACTCTCATGACAGTAATACTAATGCTATTGTTCTGCATGTTAATCTAGTGGCAGTGTTGATGTGATGTGATGCTACTTCTTACTTAATGGCACTTTCATACTGTCAATGTAGTGCCAATTATAACACAATTGATGCTGCTGTTAATCATATGCCACTGCAAATAACTGTCACTGTTTAAATAACCGTATTTCATATTTGCGCAAACAGGGATGTCTGTCTCCATATCGTTTCTATCTATGCAATCAAAAGTACACACCTGAGTTTTAGTAGAACTGCACAAAATGAGATGGCTATTCCTAGCTGTCGTCGTCTAACCACCCATATTCCAGGTATTCCTACATTGGTAGTAACTAGGTAGAATGACCAACGCAATCTAAAAGAAGCTGATTTGTACGTTTTACTTCCTGATTGCAGTGCAGGGACGAGCGAAAACAACTGCATCCTAGTCGGGAATGCACTTTCTCCCAGTTCACACATGGACAGAGGACTAGCTGGCACGGCTACACGGAGGTTTTTGGGACAGGTGCGTGGACAAGAGGCATTGTGGTCTGCTTATTTCTGCAAATATTGGTGCTTAAATATTGGTTTTTGGGACAGGTGCGTGGACACTACATGGTTTAGTTCAGCATTCCAACTGAGAACACAATTATAATTGGTTATTCTGGAATGAGAGAACCTAACCCTGGATGGTGGCAACAAGAAAAACCAGAGTGAACTCCAGAAAATTAAAGCCTGTCCAGGGAGGCCCTTTGCTTAGAGAAGCCTTGCTTGATTTTTCCTGATTTGTAAACCTTCTCACAACTTTGTCTTTTGCTGTGAACTAGTAAATGTTTGTTATGTTCTATGAATCATTGAGATGTATAAAATTGCTTAACTTATGCTTTTCAAGTATTTTATGAAGCCGAGTTTAATGTGAATGTTCCACATGAATGCTGGACTAGCGTGTGAACGTTTGGAATTTACATTGTGGCCTCAATTAACTGCAGGAACCACTATAACAAGATACATAATTGCTTATATGTCAGACAGCAGATTATTGTTTGTTAGCTGGTCGATAGCCAACTTTTCTAGTGTTGAAGTGAGCTAAGCCAATGTGCCATGTTTTGCACAACTACTTACAAGTGGGGTAGCACCAACAGTGTTTACAAGTACTTAACTAGCCCTACGTACCCTATGTATACATCGGCGCACAGTTCTTGAACAAGTACTCTATTTCATCAAACACACACTGCTCGTATGATAAACCGTGACAACTTATGTCTTACCATGCCATATTAAATGAAAAAACTAGTGATGACGCATCTGTTTCGGCAACAATTAGGATGGTTCTCACATGATTCACGGGCACACAAAAGTAGCAGTAGTTCCCATGACGGATTCAAACAGAGTACTAGCCCCAGAGGGCTCGATAATAGGCAAGGTTCGGATAATTAGACACAATCCAAACTACTTTTAAACACTAGCTGGGGCAAATATTTCATGCCTCGATCTAATTTGGGATGGACACAAGACGGACCTTGCCATGAACATCATCGAGGACATCCGGCAACAACTCAATCCTCTGAACCTTCCTGAAGATAACCTTGTGGCCTTGCCACTCATAAACTTGTTTGTCGAGGCATGCCACATCATCTTCCTGTGTAAGCTTGACAAGAACAGTATGCCTCACAAACGAAGGAGTAGCTTTGAACTTGTTGTGCTTCAGTACACCCTGGACAACACGCCTGACAACAGTGAGGCTGGAATACATCTCGACTTTGGTATAAGTGCAAATGGCTTCCAGGATCCAACAGCCTAAGAACTTTGTTTTCCCAGTGCGTATATTCAGGTCATCTGCCTCATAGCGAGTGACATGTACAACCACACAATCCTTGTCTGCATCAGGGCTCTAATTGAAACATAAACAAATTCTGAATTACTTTCCAATATAAGAAACACAAGTTATTTAAACCAATATGTAGGGTCAAAAGTATGCATGACAGGGAAGGTAGCATGGCATCGAAGCTAATAAAATTTTGCATTATTTATTACCACATACTTAGATGAAAAACCACAATCGAGATCGGCAAAGAAGAAAATCACCTTGGGTAGCTCAGCAAGGGGGGGGGGGGAAGGGGACACATCCTCGAAGGGGGAAAACTGCTCCTGTAGGGCCATGTGGACTGTAACCTCAAATGGGGCGTTGACCATCTCAGTAGTGGCCGTGAGCGTATCTGGGGTCGGCTCGGTGGCTGCCTCCATCTTCTTGGAGCTCTCTGTCTCGTGGGGATCAGCCTCCCGCGTCTACTCCAACATCGGCAGATTTTGCCTGGTTCTCCTTGGTCCATCATGAAACTGATGAATACTAGGAGACAACTGAAAGGAAAACACAATCGCAATGACAATGAAACAAAAAAGAGAGTGAGGATCGGTTACTGCTTTGCAAAAGTTCTTTTTTTTCTCAAAGAAAATATACCAACATCACGGATCCGCTTACCTTTCCTTCGTTGGGAGAGAAGAACAATGGCAGATGCGAGTGTTGGCTTTCTTGAAGACGGTGAGGGAGAAGGGGATTCAACGAAGAGTGAAATGATGGTTGCTTCGTCCGTCAACCTTAGACTGCGGGGAGGTGGGGTTTTGTGATATGATGACTCAATACTGCCACGCTACGACCGGGGTGACTCTCCGCCTGCATACCGCCTTCTAATTTGGTGGATGGCATTTGGGCCCACGTGCTGCATGGCCTGCATGTCGGTGAACCAAAGTAAAATAGCATTCAGTAGAGGGAGACTTTTCGATGACCTCGGAGGAGCCAGAAGCAGTAGTGTATCCACTGTACTGGTAGTAATTGTTTTTCTGGGTAGCTGTAGAGTGTCTCCACTGTACTGGTAGTAATTGTTTCTCTGGGCCCAAGACAAAACAGCCCATCCAGCCTAGTAAATAATAAAATCAATTCAAAAGCCCATATATTTACTTAATGAGAGGCGCTACCCAACACACCGCCCCCCAAAAAACCTGGGTGCTCTTCTTCCTCCTCCCTCCCACCCACCTCACGTCAGCTCGCTCCACTCGTACCCCCAAATTCCTCACCTCACTCCTACAGTAAACCCCAGCTCCCCTTCTTCCTCACTACTACAGAAAACCCCAGCTCCTCTTCTTCTTCACTCGCACTACAACTAGGCTCGTCATTCGTTACTCTGCTCAAATCCGTGAGCTCGACGCGACGCCCTCGAGGAAAATGGAGTCGGTTGACCCCAGCGCCAAGAAGATGAGGCTCCCGCTAGCGGCGATGCCTGTTGTAGATCCCGCACCCGGCAGCACGGGGAGAAGCGTCGAGCCCGCCCCCACCGGATCCCAGGAACCCGTAGAATCTCGGGTGGACCGCATCAGCGATCTCCCGGACGCCATCCTTGGGGAGATCATCTCGCTTCTCCCCACCAAGGATTGCTGCCACACCCAAGCCCTCTCAACTCGGTGGCGCCCTCTATGGCGCGCCGCGCCCCTTAATCTCGACTGTCGCCAGCTATCTCTCTTTAATGATTTTGAACTCCCCAGAGCCATCATTTCCTCCCACCAGGGCTCCGTTCAAAGCCTCTGCATCCCGTCATGCTACCTAAGCAAGCATAGCATGCCCTGCACGGTGGACGCCTGGCTGAAATCCCCTGAATTCACAGAACTACAGCTGCTTGAGTTCTACTATTCCCCAGGAAATCACCTACCAGATACCGAATGCCATGTACTTGTGCCCTCAGCACCGATGTCCATCTCGCTATTTTCCTCCTCTCTCCACACCGCCACCTTTGCGCTGTGCTACCTACCAGACAATCTGGTACTAAACCTTTGACTCCCATTTCTCAAAAAACTTTCACTTGTGTGGGTTCGTATATTGGAGGCCTCATTGCTTAGCATCATCCACTCCAGTTGCCCTGCCCTGGAGTGCTTGGTGCTTGTTTCACAGTTAGAATTGGTTGTCTCCAAATAAAGTCACCTAACCTTGTAAGAATTGGAATTTCTTTTGACGGAAGGCAGCTCATCATTGAAGATGCCCCTTCACTTCAAAGGTTGATCCTTGATTCTAGTTATTCACCATCGCAAGTAACTGTCGTCTCTGCGCCTAACTTGGAGACCTTGGGTGTAATACATGATCTCTGTGCTCATTTCAAGATGGTGTTTGGCTCCACAGTTCTTCAGGTACTGTATATTATCATCTACACTTGTAATCATAAGCTACGTTTTAAATTTCTGCGGATAAGTTCTATATCATCTTGGAGTACACATTTTGTACTAATATTATGTTCTATGCTCAATGAAGAGTTTTTGCATGGATAGCCTATCAATGGTGCTGAATTCTGTCAAGATCTTATATATCTAAATGAATAGTTTTGATCTGAACAAGATTATTGGCTTGCTGCAATGCTTTCCATGTCTGGAGAAGTTGTATATAAAGGTGATAATTTCACGCACATTGGAAGCCCGCATATAGTGTACTAGAATTAACCGTTCAGCTGTTGCTCTTTCGACACTGTTTTTTTAGACCTTAACTGTTTTCAATCTTCATGTCTATTTAGGCAACAGGACGGGGTAAGAAAGTTATAACCAATCGGTGGATTCGTAAGCACTGGGATTTTCTCACTTCTCATGCCATTCGATTGAAGATAATAACGCTGGAACGATATGTAGCCAACCATGCAAACACCAGATTTGTCACATTCTTCCTGCTGAATGCGAGGTTACTATTGTCCATCAGGCTTAAGTTTATCAGCAGCATGGTTTTGATGGATGGGTATGTTGAAGAGCAAAAAAAGGAGTTTCAGGTGGACAAAAGGGCTTCTGAATGTGCCAGGCTTCTATTTACAACATCTTGTGGTCATAATCCAGTAAATTTTACGACCCGGGATGTTCATTCTATGGACCTGACCGATCCATTTGACTGTGACTGCTGAAAACAGTCCTGGAGTTTGATGTTGTTGCCCTTTTCAATCTGGATTTTGTCTAAACCTGATGAACAATTAACCCTTGTGCTTTTGTATAGTTTGTAAGTTGGAGTTAGATGTCGTTGCCCTTTTCAACTCGGCTATGATTGTCATATTTTCTTTGAAACAAGGCAAATGGCTTGCCATTTGTTTAATTAAGAGTGAAATATTGTAACAAATCCCAACCAAGGGAAATAACATCACTCTCGCCGGTTGCTTGAGCTCACTATGCATTACAGAACCCAAGTGATTAGCCCCCACCAGCACCCACAAACTTATTTTGAACTAGCACACCAAATGGACTGTAAATTTTCATAAGAAAGGCTGCATGACCGTGACAGATTTGGATTCTGACATTTGGGACCCATGAGGAAAAAGCCTATCCAAGGTGGTGTCGACTTAATTACTAGTCAACAAACGATTCTGCCTACCAGTCGTTGGATTGACATCCAACATCTGTCGTGTATCTTCTATCTCTTGTTTTCTTCCTCCAGCCGCCTAAACCAAACCACCTCGTCGGTTCCGCTTGCTCCCACCTCCCACGGCTGGCTGCGCCTCTGCCGCCCTACCGTACCCTCAAACATTGGCCAGTCCCTCCCTCTATTCCCCCACACGTCCTGTTATTCTCCGGTGACGTCAGCCACAACACGCACCCGCACCCGAACCAGTCAACCCTCGTACTCCCCTCCCCCTATGCCTGCGACTAGACTGGCGCATCTTCCACGGCTCCTATTCGTTCCATCAGAGGCCTCGCTGTCGTCCTCTGCCTTGGTTCACTCGCCGTGCGCCGCCGTCTGGCGTTGTCAACGTCGTCAACAACCGAGAGGAACAAGGATATGACTGTACGTGGAGAGGATGACAGTAGGGACCCACCAGGGTCATGGCAGTACGCAAGCAAATGCCTCGTTATTACAAGCCCAAAAAAATGGTTCCTCCTAATGGTTGGACATCTGGGGCCCATGCCATTGTCAATGTAGTCAATAAATGAGAGAATTACACAACAAGCGGCTGACACCAGGGACCCAACAGGTCGCGCAGTTGTTATTTACTTTTTTTAGGAACAAGCAGTTGTTATTTATACTAGTTTTAGAGACGGATCAGGGTAACAACAGGGCTGTGCGAGGGCTATGGCCCGTCTAGCCAGGGTTTTATTTTATGTTTACCACATGATGAGCCCAGTTGTGTTTTTTTCTTGCTGAAAATGGCTAGCACAGTTCTATTTTTTTTAAAGAAATACCCAACGGAGGCCTACTTGCTTTCTCAGCCCTGCTGGGCTGCAAATCTTTCAAGATGAGAGCGATGTATTCGCTTGCCCAGAAAATGTAGTAAGAAATGGGATGTAAATTTATAAACACACCAAACCGGCAATTAGTTTCAAATATCGTTTTTAAAGATTTTGACATTTCGAATTTAATTGTTTTTTGCGGGGAAAATTATGTTGGATTTTAATTATTATTTTTAAATTAGTTTGAACATGACTCGAAATTTCTGGATTAAAAACAGTTTGGACCGCATCGAAATATGTAAAATTTTGTAGAATTTTTTGACCGTGGCCACAATATGGGCTGTAATGCTAACAAAAAGAATATGGGCTCCAAAAAAATACTTAAGAATTAGCAAATGGGCTGTAAATTATTAGAAATAATCGCAGATGGGCTGTATGCTGTTTTCCACAGATTTGAGGCTGACTTGTGCGCCTACTATAGGTTGACGCGTATGCTTTCCTAAAAAAAAGGTTGACGCGCACGCAAGGCCGTGTCAACTTAGTCAACACATGAGAGCAGTGACTGTTGGATGTCCATCCAATGGCCGCCGTGCTTCTTCGATCTCTGCTCTTCCTGCTCTAGCCACTCAAACCAGCGCCGGCGGGACTGCCTGCTCCCTCCTCCCATGGCCGGCTATGCTGCCGCGCAGGCCGCATCGCCCCACCCTACTCCATCGCTAGCCAGGCCATTCCTCTACTCACCCACACCTCCTATTATTTTCCGGCGACGGCAGCTGAACTAGTAAACCCTCGTACTCCCCACCACACGGGCAACAACCGCCGAGTCTTCCCCGGCTCCGGGTCGTTCCCTTCCTAGGCCTCGTCGTCGTCCACCGCCCTGGTGCTCTCGGCGCGGCGTGGTCAACATGGTCAACAAACGACATCCATCAGAAGAGGACTGTACATGGAGAGGCTGACAGCTGGGTCCACGGCCGCACGCAAGGACGTGCCTCCTTATTACGCGCAAAATAATGATTCCTCCACCTAACAGCAGGGACCCACCGGAAGGGCCTATGTATTTCGCGAAAAAAATGTTCCTCCCGCTGACTGCTCGGACCCACCAGCTATATCTTTGCACGCAAGGAAGTGCCTCCTTATTACGCACACAAAAATGAATACTCCCACTGCTATCTAGGACCCACCATAGTCGGAGGCTGACTTGTGGGCCTACCAAGTTGATGCGGACGGAGGGCTTTGTCAACTTAGTCAATATGAACGATTCTAGTTCCAGTGACCGTACGATGTCCATCCAACAGCCGTAGTGCTTCTTCAACCTCTGGTCTTCTTGCTCCAGCCGCCCAAACCAGCGCCGGTCGTGCCGCCTGCTCCTGCCTCCCATGGCCGGCTCTGCTGCCGCGCGGGCCTCACCGCCCCACCCTACTCCCATCGTTGGCCTGGCCATCCCTGTACTCACCCAGACCTGCTGCTATTCTCCAGTGACGGCAGCCTCACACTGCAGCCCAACCAGTAAACCCTCGTACGCCCCTCCGCGTGGGAAACAACTGTCGAGTCTTCCCCGGCTCCGGCTCATTCCCTTCCTAGGCCTCACCGTCGTCCACACCCTTGGTGCTCTCGGCGCGGCATGGTTAACGTGGTCAAGGAACAACTTACATCAGAAGAGGACTATACGTGGAGAGGCTGACAGCTGGGTCCACGGCCGCAACAAGGAAGTGCCTCCTTATTACGCGCAAAATAATGATTCCTCCACCTGACAGCAGGGACCTACCGGAAGGGCCTCTGTATTTTGGCTTAGCTGTATTTTGCGAAAAAAAACGTTTCCCCCCTGACAGCTGGGACCCACCAGCTATATCTTCGGACGCAAGGAAGTGCCTCCATATTAGGCACGAAAAAAATGAATCCTCCCCCTGACAACTTGGACCCACCATCAATAACCTCACACGCATGGAAGTGCCTCCTTATCCTCCCTGACAACCGGGACCCACCTGGTCGAAGCGTACGTAGCGTTGTCATTCTGGTCGCGAACGTGTATGTACATACTGGTCGATCGGTCTCTGTGCAACGATGAACCGTGGCCGAGCAAGCAGCGACACGTGTAGTAGTAGAGCCCCTGACGTAGCAGTTCAAGCAGTCCCTTCTAAACCATGTACATGTACGTATAGCCACATGCCAAAAAATACGGCCACGTACGTACATACGGGCGGGGTCTCAAATGCCTACTCGCGCATACGTACGGCCAGGGCTCGTGTACATGGAGAGGCAATGGACGGCAGCAGCGGCGTCCTGTTCATCGGGCAGCCAACCGGCTGGGTCAGAACGGAGAAACAACGTCCTATTCATCAGGAGACAACAGATTGGGTCGAAATATGTCCTGTTCAATGGGAGCCAACCAGCTTGGACGGAACAGCTGAAACGGGTTCTGGCGTACCGCAGTATGGAGGAAACGGCCTTCTGTTCGACCGGCTACGGTCGAACGGCATCCTGTTCATCGAGAGGGGTATGGCGTACCGCAGTACGGAGGAAAACGGACTTGTGTTGGAGCGCTACGGTCAAAACAGGGGTCCTGTTCATCGGGAGGGGTGTGGCGTACCGCAAAACGGAGGAAACAGACTTGTGTTGGAGCGCTACGGTCGAAACAGGGGTCCTGTTCATCGAAGGGGTGTGGCGTACCGCAAAACGGGACTCCACGAGCTACTGTTCACCCACTGTCGACTTCCTTCAGCCTCCACCTGCACTGTTCATCCACAGCGTCTTCCTCCTGCCTCCACCAGCTACTGTTCATCCAACCCTCCACCGGCTACTGTTTAACCAGCCCTCCATGGGGTCCTGTTCATCCACCCCCAACTAGCTCGGCTGTGGCGGCCTCCTCTCGGGGTCCTGTTCATCCAGCGGCAACGGCCTACTACTACTACTACTACTACTACTACTACTACTACTACTACTACCACCACGGGGTCTTGTTCATCCAACCCCCACCAGGAACTGTTCATCCAACCACAACAACGTATGTCTCGACTCGTTCAACCAACCCCCATGTTGACTGTTCATCAAGAGGCAGCAGGTTCGATCAGCTTCAGTAAGCAGCAGCAGCAGCAATCGATCACTCGGGTTCAGTTAGCAGCAGTAGCGAAGGAATCGCTCGATCGGGTTCAGTTAACAGCCAAGGGATCGATCGCTCGGGTTCAGTAATGTGCGTAGCTAGTGCAATCGCTCGGGTTCAGTAAGCGAACGCCTCGCTCGGGTTCAGTTAGAGCCCAACGCCTTGCACACACGCATGTACGTGTACGAGAGAAACACACAATCCCTCCGTGCATCGCTCGGCCCCGACCACCCACTGTAACCGGGAACTCCCCAAAATTTTCCTCGCCCTTGCTTCTACCACAATTTTTTCCGTCATGGACAGCCCAAAGAATGTCATGCAGGTGCGTCTCCGGCCCGCCCAGGATGAAAAGCCCATTTTCTGTCATGATCTTTTGTCATAGAAGGAGGAGCCCACCACCTCTATGATGATACCGGGTTTTGTCACAATTATCCTCATAGAAGTGTCATAAGCATGACAGAAAAAAATTTGTTCGGGCCAAAATGTCACGGATGTGTCTTTTTTTTGTAGTGCTAACAAGCAAAAGTAAGTTACACAAACTTACTTGAGCAATATCACAAGCTATGGAAGTGTATCACACACGTTAGCAATTCACACTAATCACAAGATATATCAATAGAGCAAGTATGAATTGCGGAATATAAAGTGTGGGCCTAAATAATCTCTACGAGGGAACTAGCTAACACAATATAATGAGGACAACAATATATAGTGAATGCAAGGTCAAGAGATCAAAGTAAACCACAAGTAGTGGCTAGGGTTAGAGATAACCGAAGACACGGAGACGAGGATGTATCCCGGTGTTCACTTCATTGGAGAGAAGCTAGTCACCGTTAGAGAGGTGGATGTTACCATGAAGGCACACCAACGCCATGAAGGCTCACCCTATTTTACATTTGAGACAACACCACGAAGGCATTTCTCAACCACTAGTGGTAGACCTTGAGGTGGTCTTCAAACCTTCACAGACTTTCTGAGGGCAAATCACAAGTTGATTTCTCACCAAAGCACTCCTACCGCCTAGGAGTCTCCAACCTCCAAGAGTAACAAGATCAAAGGGGAAATGCTCAAGACTTGCTCAAATCATGAATTCCTTTGGTCACAAGAGGGAGAGGGAGTGGATCTATCACTTGATTGGAAAATCTCTCAAGAATTCTCAGAATCTCTCCTGGGTCTAAGGTTTGGTGTAGGAGAAGTGAGAGGGAGCCTTTTTGTGTTCTAGGGTTCATATGAGTGTGCTGCTCAACCCCTCCACGAAGTGGTGAAGGGGTATATATAGTGCGGCCCCAAAACTAGTCGTTTGAGAGTAAAAGGCTGTGTCGGGCCGGACATCTAGGATGAGGCAGAACATCTAGCGGCTGAGAAGTTTGCACACGAACACAAAAAAATAGGTT
Organism: Thinopyrum elongatum; assembly: GCA_011799875.1. NCBI lineage: Eukaryota > Viridiplantae > Streptophyta > Magnoliopsida > Poales > Poaceae > Thinopyrum > Thinopyrum elongatum. The sequence continues at coordinate 401,639,341 of CM022299.1, read as the reverse complement.
CAATGTACATGGCTCGGACATCTGGCCTAAGCCCAGACATCTGGCCAAAAGCAGCCCAGCTACTAGACCCCCAAGCCGGATTTCCAGAATGGGTCTGGACATCCAGGGAGTCCCGGGAACCTAGACATCCGGCCAACACAAAAACTGCAGGCGCCCCGATAGTAAAACATGCACAACTCTCTCATACGGACTTCGATTTTGATGATCTTGGGCTCGTTTTAAAGCCATCAAAAAAATCCAGGTCTTCACATAGAGAACCACCCAAGGTCAACCAAAATGGAGTATGCAGATATGCAATGGCTAGACCATCATGAAATGGAGGATGCAAATATGCAAAGGATAAAGATACATACATACATACATACATACATATATATATATATATATATATATATATATATATATATATATATATATATATATATATATATATATATATATATATATATATATATGTGTGTGTGTGTGTGTGTGTGTGTGTGTGTGTGTGTGTGTGTGTGTGTGTGTGTGTGTGTGATCGGAGTGGAATTGTGTGTAGGAGATGTTGACTTGAGCAAGTCCATCACGAAACTCTTTGATCGCCTCTTAATAGTGCATGATCCCTACATCTCAAGAAACATAAAATAGCTAAACCAGATAGCCTCCAGAAATCCATTCTTGAGCATATTTCTTTTTTGATGGTTGCTGATCCATGCAACTACAACTAAATGAACTAATACCTTTGACTTGAGCATTCTACTTGAGCTTGATGTTGACATTTATTCTTGGATCAAGATGGAAGCATAACCTTGATCACAACATTTGTTGAAGACTTCAAATAGCTCCCCCATAAGCCATGCATGGATCATTTCATTGCATTATATTATATCTTCACATGTCCATCATGTGATGATCCACAAGCTTCAAGCATGTAATCCTTCATGATGCTTATCTTGAGCTTGCCCTTGTCAACCATGATCATTATCACTCGATGTCATACTCTCATGGACTCTTGGAATCTTTCTCTTGACGCAAGCTCATGAGAATCACCTAACCCATGTAGATATAGAAAACACATAGTATGGGTTAGTACACAAAGCATAACTGACAATTACTTACCATACCACAAGATCCCGTGTGGTACATCATTTGCACTTGTGTGATGACCATCTTTGAGTTCAATCTTTGATCTTCATATTGGTCAACATTTATCTTTGCTCCATGATTAATCTTGATGTCTTGAAGGCCCTATTGATCTCTTCACTATGCTTCATTGCTTCAAGACATGATCACCAATATCTCAATTCACCATGACCATATCAAGTTTCTCCATGAATTTCATATTGGCCATAACTTGCTCATTTTCATGCTCCAACATAGTCTCTTGAGAGGCACAATGAATTCTTCACTTGAGTTACTTGCTTCCAGACATAATCATCCATGACTCAAACTATGAGCTCATCATGATCCTATCTTCAAGCCATATGTAGTATTCTTCTCTTTAATCATTCTCTCATGATCTTGATCTATCGCGGTTCAACCCATAAGCCTAAGCATGAGAACGTTTGAGATCCTCAATGAACTCCATAGATCACATCTTGTTCATCACATGGATTCATCTTGATCGTATTTTGATTCAATCATTGAGCTCAACCTTGATGCACAACAATATGTATATGACATTCATTTCGAATCCATTCGATCTCCTTCTTGCATCACAATGGAACAAACATCCTTCAATTCATCCAATATTCTTCACGTAGTGCAAATGGAACTTTCCTTCAAATGTATAACTCAATGCAAACATTAGTCCATTAGGATTGTCATTAATTACCAAAACCACACATAGGACTACATGTACTTTCAGTTGCCACTAAGGATAAAATGATTGTTTTTTGTCACATTGCTTGATATTGTACTGTTTACATTATGTCATCTTTCTTATTGCAATGCTCTATTTGTCATGAACTTCATACTTAGAGATGCATGCTGGATAGTGGTCTTGGGGTGGAGTATTAGTTGTAGATGCAGTTGGATAATGGTCTACATTTCATGGACGTAATGACTATATGATATTATGGCATGAATGATCATATACATGAATATAAATGTTGCAATTTAGTCGCTGCCCAACTATAATTTGTTCACCACACTACACTGTTATGCTTACGAGAGATGCCACTAGTGAACATATGGCCCTCGGGTCTATTCTCCATTAGTAAAAACTTCTACAAAAATTTATTCTTAATTGTACCATTTCTTCTATTGATTACGATTATCCCATGCAATTTAATCATGTAACTAGCAAGACAAGAAGCTTGACAACCTTCTTGACATGTTGGGGACAAGCTTGTTTTGTGTTTTGTGTGTAAGTACCAGTGACTTTATTTTTTGGGAGCACTCCTTCTGGTTTGATAAACCTTGGCTCTCAAATAGATGGAAATACTAATTGCTATGCTCACCCTTACACTTGGGGGTTAACCAACCATTCTTGAGAGAGAGCAAGAAAGATTTCTGGTGCCGTTGCCGAGAAGTTTCTTCTCAAACATACTGGTCCTTCACACTATTACACTACATTCTTGTTATCTATTTTTCTAGTTACTTTGTAGCGACCCGACCCGAAATCGGTCAAGTCTCTGTGTAGCTGTACCATCCCAAGATCATGCTGGCACACACAGTACATTGATGAAAAGATTCAAAGTTCAATCACACCTGAATTTATTACATGATTCTCATATCGAGTCGTTATTACATCATAATAAATTCGGCCGAAGGCCAACTCATGAGAAATAAACTAAAATAAAGCTGCGGAAGCGTAGACGATAAGCGAGTCCATCCGACTCCATAGGGCAATCACCGAGCGTAGATCGTAGCCTCACTCCTGGTCGGAAAACTCCTCTGCAACATGAGACGTTGTAGCCGTGTAGGTCAGCATTTTGAATATGCCGGCAAGTCATAGAGAGAACAATAATATTATTGCTAACATTATATGCAATTTGGCTGTGGGGCTCTAAGTTTGATGTTTTTGCGAAAATGCCAATTTTTCCCTACAACAAAGGGCTTGCTTGCAATTACTACAAAATGTTGGTTGTTATTGAGATGGTTCCGCCAACCAATGTCTCATTCCCAATTATTAAATAACCCATCAATTAATTTATTTGTTTGGTGTTGAGATTTCCGAAATACTCCAATTCCAGAGGCTCAGTTGTCCGTAACCGGGGACACGGCTAATCGATTAGGTTTTCACTCTGCAGAGTCTTGTGCACTTTACCCACAAGAATCGTTCCCTCCTTTGAGTCCTCGCACTGCATGGTGTTTGAAGACGGGACGAACGAAACAGGGTCTTCCGAAGAGTTCCTCTGGGCCACTGCCGGTGCCCATCCAATCCTACCGTTCTTCTACATCTCGTAGCACCGTCCGGCCAGAGTCACGCCTAGGGTCGACCAAGCCAGAGCCCATAATGGCTTGCGACTGCACAGGTAAGCTTCCGGTCAAGGTGTATCCATCCGTCTCTTCGTGGCTGGGTGAAGCTTTCCGCAAGATGTCATGGCGCTTCTCCATGCATCCCGGCCATCCGCTGGTTGCTCCAGGGTGCCCATCAATTCCGTCCTCCACCCAGTAGTGAATTTGAAGTCCATCTTGAGCATCTTGAAATCATGGGGTTTTCATCATCTTGACTCTCACATCTCCCTTATGAATCACTCAACCAACCCCGTCTACGAAAGCATAGCAATCAACTACATCGCCCCGGGCATTGTTAACAAGGGGAAATGGGTTCAACCTACCTCATGATAGTACTCAAGAACATAACTTAAAAATTCTCCTACTGCATGCATGGTGGGGAGGAATAATTCTAATGCAACAAATCATAGGTATTGTAAAACATGATCAAATGACTTGCCTGACTGACGGTCTTCGAACGCTAGTGACTCGTGATAGCAAGCTTCGCACTCCGGGAATTCTATTCGAAGCAAACAATAAACACATAAGCATACAACGGTATAACATAACAGCAAGCTAATGTAATTCACACAAGCAATCATACCAAAACCAAAGAAAACTCAAAGAACTCAAAACAAGGTTTTCATTACTTCAAGCAAACAACTAGAAAATAGTTTTATCCTACTAGAACTTTTCTTAACAGAACCAAAACAATAGTTTTGTTAACTAACAGAAAGGAAAACATTATAAAAACTTGGTGCAAAAAGAAACACATTAAAAGCTATTATAAAACTCCTTTTATGCCTAAAACAAAACTAGCAAGAAAATAAAATAAAACATTTTATTTTTCTCTGTAATTAAAAGTTCACCCTCTGTAACTACAGAAACTAATCTGAAATAAAATATAATAGAGGTGAAAATAAATTTTTAAAAATAATTAAAACAACAGAAAATAGCAACAAGTTAAAATAACTAGAAAAGGCTTGTTTTTGTGTAAAACTAATTTTAATAAAAACTATAAATACCCAAATAAATCCTACTGCTAGGCAAGGTCAAAACAAAGCAGTGGCAGAAAGAATCATTAAAAAAAATTAATCCTAGCTCATTACATAGCAGAAATACTAATCTGGCTAAAACTAAAATAAAACAATTTTTTAAAAGCTAAGAGATGGGCGGGCCCCGCGGTCAGTGAGAGAGAGAGAAGGGAGAAAGGGAACGGGCGACCGAGGGGAGAGGGAGTCGGACGCGGGCGTGACGCGCTGGACTGGCCGGCGGCATGGCTCGCTAGCGGGCCGCGGCTCGGGCGCTGCTGGCTGGGCCGGTTGGCCTGGCCAGCTCGGGGTTTCTCTTTTTTTTTTTGAATTTAGACAGAGAAAATAAATAAATAAATAAATAGAAATATAATATATTTATATAGGACATATATATATCAAAATTCTCAGAAAGATAAATCCTAAAAGATAAACTATTTTTCAGAGGCAAAATAAAAAGTTTATAAAAAAACATTTTTTTGAAAATTTCAAATAAAACTCAAATTTGAATTCAAAACTTTTGGCATAAATTTCTTCTGACATTTTGGAGTGTCATGTTAGCTCCTCTCATACTTTTGAACAAATATTTGTCAGGGATTTTTGACATAAATTTCAATGCCAATTTGAAATCCAAATTCAAATAAAACTCAAAATGCCTTTGGAATTTCAAATGCCACTCAAATTCAAACAACATGTATGGATGCTTAGCTAATAATTGTAAAACATTCCAAATTGAAAATTTGGGATGTTACATACTTTTTATTAAAAAAATTGCTTGCATCTTTGCATGCAATTTTTTAAAAATATATCTTTATTTGCTGCTTTTGTTTTGCCTTGTTATCAGGGCCAGTTCGTCACTTGTTGTTATCACACCTGAGCTAGGAGTGCTTAATTTCAAACAAAGAGGTGGATATAGTTTAAAAGATGCCTAGTATAGAATATGTGATGCTCAAAATAGGTCCACTCGTAAGCAATCTACTATGATACTTCTTCGGAATTTTTATATTGGCATTACTACTTGGTATAGGTTCATTCTAGATACTATAATAGGAGAGAATTCTTGGTAGTCGCACCCTAGATGCTTTTAATGCTATGGAAAATCTAGTAGGAGCCCCACCAATAAAGGTCAATGATGCTAAAATAACCTTGGAGAATCTTATGCAGAGATTGGACATAAGAAAATAATATGCCAAGTATGCAAAGGTTAGAGGAAATTCATAAAAAGATGCATAACCACTTCTCTAAATTGGGGTCCTTGGTAGGGGAAGCTTTAAGAATTTTGAAGGAATTAGAAAATGAAACCCGTACCGTTAGAGCATAACAAAGCCCCGCTAGAATAGATAAGTTAGAGGAGGTTATGGATGTATTGGGATCAAATTTTTTGCTTCCATAAAAACTATAAGAGAAACATCTAGAAATAAAAATCTGAAGTTTTCCCATGTACCTAAGATTTCTCAACTCAATTTTGTTGCATCACCTAGTAAAAAAGGAGATTTGAAAATGATAAATGTGCATCCCGCTTTTATGAACATGATGAGAGAACTAATTTATAACACTAAAATTATTGATTTCATACCTAGAAGTGTTATGATTAAGAAGGCCATAGGTACTCCTAAGAAATCATGTTGCTATATTGAAGAGTTGAATGATGAAAAATGTGATCATTGCATCATTCATAGCTAAAATGCATTAAAGAAAAGCAACCCAATATTTTTATTTGCTATTTAGTTATGTCAATACACTACAAAACAACGATTATTTTGTGACAATTCACTTGTGTCATGTAAAACCATTTTTCGTCACCAAAAATGGGTTGGTCACGTTTTTCGGCCGTCAGCCTCGCTGTCAGTGAAGCGCTGTCACAAAAGTAAATTCTTGATGGTACCATTTTTGTCACACAAGATCGTGGCTTAGGTGACGAACCTAAAATTGTCACTAACCGCTTTGTTCAATGACAGGCCAAAGTGTCAACTATGATGGCCCGAGTTGTCACCTAAGATCGTTTTTGGTGATGATAATCCATCACCAGTTAATCATTTCATACGTTTGACCGGTCAAAGATTTTGAGAAATGGGCCCAACAGTTGCTAATGTGGTAGCTTCCAATGTTTTATCACTGATGGTGCCCGTCGGTAATAAGTCAGGTGAGTTTTGACCGGTCAATGCCACTGACATATGGGTCCAGAAGATGCTAATGTGGCTGCTTACATCTCGGACCAGCCATCATTTTTTCTGTGATGATGACCGTCACTAACAATTACGATGCTGTCGTTTCACCAGTCAACAATTTTGACATGTGAGCCCAATGAAGTGCCGACGTGGATGTTGGAAAGCAGGTCCATACGTGGGTAATGTGGCTTCTTACATGTGGGTCCATACGCTGCTAACGGTGTGCTGAATCGTCACAGTTTGTAAGCGCGGTCAATTTTTTTATATTGCAATTGGCGGTCATATTTTATATATATATTTTTTATATAAATTTGTGCAAATTTTGAATTTGAATGCAAATTCAGCTCACGTTGTTGTTAGTAATCCTCAAAGTTGAAAATTGTCAAACAGAAGGGGACATTACAATAACCAACCATGGGACACAGCCGCAGCATAAAATTAGACACATGACTCCATTTCATGACCATCAAATAATGCACCAGTGTGATGGTTGTGTTTCTTCAGATGTACTCATGGGATCCTGGAGATGCAAATCCTGACGATGAACTTGAGCATTCCATCAAGATCGTCAAGCCTCTTTTCAAGATCCAAGTTTTCTCTTCCTTCGCATTTTTTACGGCTTCAGGTTCTTCCTGCTGCACTACAAGGGCAGTGTTAGTAGATTCAAGATGGTTATGCAGATCTAACAGGGCGAATTTCAGACCTTCGATTTTAGCCTATTGCTCTAGCAGGGTCTTCTTGACACCTTCAATTACTTTTTGATGTTTGCAAGGGAGATCTTCAGAAATTTTTGGTCATGCCGCGCATCTGCCACGAGATGCTTCACAGCTTCACATTCTTGCTATTGCTCTGCGACGGCCTTCTTCACAGTTTCATGTTCTAGGTGCTGCCATCCAAGGCCTTCTTCGTAACATCTAGTTCGTCATGCTGATTTTCCAGGGCGTACTCGACGGCTTCTGGTTCTTCATGTTGCACTGCTAGGACATTGATGACTGCTTCAAATTGTTGTTTCTGGGCCCCAAGACTTGCAGTAAGGTCATCATTTGAGAATTGTAACATTACCTTCAAAGAAAATACATACAGGTTACAACATATAGAGAGTCCCAAATTGTAGATGCATATGCTGCGGTATACAGTGGTAGGGTGAACAAAGACAGTCTTACTAATTAAGGAAGTGTTTACATAAAAGAGATCACCTACTCACCGGTTGAACCTGCTTTCTCTTTGATGTGCTTGAGCTTGGGAGTACATCTGAAGTAAGAGACATGACTTTTTCAAACCTTCATGTACCATCTATATACCCTTAGTCACTACTTCAAGTTGATGACGATAATATTCCTGCCATAATGTAGTTGAAGACATTAGATTGCAGGCTACATTTTACATTACGTATGCATGTCAGAGAAAGTAAACATATTCTAACCATAGATAAAGAGTTCACAATAACGTTGTCCTCTACATCTTTAGTTGTGGCCAGATCCGCGTCTTTTTGTTCACTTTTAGTGTCATAGTTGATATGTCTTCTTCGTATCTATAATTTTTGATTGTTTCATGCATTTATTTTACAACTTTCACATACTTTTGGTAATAATTTATATTATTTTTGGAATAACATATTGATCCAATGCCCAGTGGTAGTTCCTTTTTTTTGCATATTTTTTGTTTCACAGAAAATCCATATCAAATGAAGTCCTGATACGTCTCCAACGTATCTATAATTTTTGATTGTTCCATGCTATTATATTATCAATCTTGGATGTTTTATATGCATTCTGGTACTATTTTATATCACTTTTGGGACTAACCTATTAACCTAGTGCCCAGTGCCAGTTGCTGTTTTTTCCTTGTTTTTGTCTTTTACAGAAAACCAATATCAAATGGAGTCCAAACGTAATAAAACTTTACAATGATTTTTCTTGGACCAGAAGAAACCCAGGAGAATTGGAGAGGAGGCCAGAGGAGCCACGAGAGGGCCACAAGCCCTGGAGGCGCGCCCTCGGGGGGGGGGTGAGGGGGCAGGCTTGTGGGCCCCTCGGGACTCCCCTAACCCTAATTCTTGCTCCATAAATACCCAAATATTCCATCTACATCAGAGGCATCCACAAAAATACTTTTTCGCCGCCGCAAGCTTCTGTTCTCATGAGATCCCATCTTGGGGCCTTTTCTGGCACTCTGCCGGAGGGGGATTCGATCACGGAGGGCCTCTACACCAACCTTGTTGCCCTTCCGATGATGTGTGAGTAGTTTACCATAGACCTATGGGTCCATAGCTAGTAGCTAGATGGCTTCTTCTCTCTCTTTGATCTTCAATACAATGTTCTCCTCGATGTTCTTGGAGTTCTATTCGATGTAATCTTCTTTTGCGGTGTGTTTGTTGAGATCCGATGAATTGTGGATTTATGATCAGATTATCTATGAATATTATTTGAGTCTTGTCTGAACTCTTTTATGCATGATTTAAATAGCTTTGTATTTCTCTCAGATCTATTGATTTGGTTTGGACAACTAGATTGACCTATCTTGCAATGGGAGAGGTGCTTTGTGATGCATTCAATCTTGCAGTGTCCTCATCCAGTGACAGCAGGGGTAATGAGGCACGTATTGTATTGTTGCCATTAAGGATAAAAAGATGGGGTTTATATCATATTGCTTGAGTTTATCCCTCTACATCATGTCATCTTGCTTAATGCATTACTTTGTTCTTTTGAACTTAATACTCCAGATGCAGGCAGGAGTCGGTCGATGTGTGGAGTAATAGTAGTAGATGCAGAATCGTTTTGGTCTACTTGTCATGGACGTGATTCCTATATTCATGATCATTGCCTTGGATATTGTCATAACTATGCACTTTTCTATCAATTGCTCAACAGTAATTTGTTCACCCACCGTATGTTTTCTTTCAAGAGAGAAGCCTCTAGTGAAACCTATGGCCCCCGGGTCTATTTTCCATCATATTATTTTCAGATCTATAAAACGAAAAACCCAAAAATACCTTGCTGCAATTTATTTACCTTTACTTTATTTTGCCTTTTATTTATGTTTTATATCTATCTCTATTAGATCTCACTCTTCCAAGTGACCGTAAAGGGATTGACAGCCCCTTTTTCGCGTTGTGTGCAAGTGTTTGTTAGTTTGTGCAGGTGCATCTATTGGAGACTTGCTTGTTCCTCCTACTGGATTGATACCTTGGTTCTTAACTGAGGGAAATACTTATCTCTACTTTGTTGCATCACCCTTTCCTCTTCAAGGTAAATAACAACGCAAGCTCAATAAGTAGTAGGAAGAATTTACGGCGCCGTTGCCGGGGAGGTTCTACATCAAGCCTACCAAGTACCTATCATAAACTCTCATCTCTTGCACTTACATTATTTTCCATTTGCCTCCCATTTTCCTCGCCCCCACTTCTAAAACGTTTTCAAAAAAATACAAAAATATTTGCCTTTTTATTTGCCTTCTTTTTCATTTGCCTTTATGTCTTACTTGGTCTGTTTGCCCGTTTGCTTCGCATAATTGCATATTTATTCCAAAAAGTTTATAGATCCTCATCCACTTGCTAATCTTTTTAAAATATCCAATTAAGATGAACCAATTGCTAGTGAGTTGAGTGCACTACATTATTGTTATGAAGTTTTGCTTGAAATTCGTGAATCTGAAAATGGTGATGAAGTGCTAAAAGAAGAAATTTATAAAGTGATTCATGATAGCTCCTTGAATGAAAAGCATGATTGCAATGGTGTTATTATAAATTCTATTAATATCAATTGTGTTAATAATATGCAAAACCCCAAGCTTGGGGATGCTAATTTTGCTATGTCCACTACTTATTGCAATGATCATGATTGGGGTGATTCTTCTTATGATCTTGAAAATTTGTTTAAGCCTCATGATGAATATGATATTGATAATAATGTTTGCAATAATATTGAAAGTGGGTTTGGAAGAGTGTCAATTATAGGAAATAATGATCCCACTACTTTGGAGATTGACCAATCTTATGAATTTTTTGATAAAAGTGGGCTTGGAGAAGTAATGACTTTATTTTATGTTAATCCCACTATTTTGAAAGAGTGTCAACTTTGCATGCATGTGGATCATGAAGAGAATATTTTATGTGATAGCTATATTGTTGATTTTGAATATGATCCCCCATGTAATTATTATGATAGAGGGAAATATGGTTGTAGAAATTATCATGTTACTAAATTACCTCTCGTTATGTTTAGATTGCTATTGTTTCTTTCTTCTTCCTTGCATATGCTAGTTTTTGCTTGTCTTGATAAATCTTTTCCCTATAAAATGCCTATGCATAGGAAGTATGTTAGACTTAAACTTGTTTTTCACATGCTATATGATGCTCTCTTTGTGCTTCAATATTTTTGTCTTTCATGTGAGCATCATTAAAATTATCAACGCCTAGCTAAAAGGCTTTAAAGAAAAGCGCTTGTTGGGAGACAACCCAATATATTTCCTTTCTGTTTTTATGGGAATACACAATATTACTTCTGTAGTAATTGTGTTTAAGTGTTTTAGTTAGTGTTTGAGGCAAGTAAGACCTTTGGGATGATCTATGGTGATAGTTGATTTGATTTTGCTGAAAAACAGAATCTTTTGCGTCCAGTAACAGAATTGTTAAAATTCAATGGAGCGTGTTATGGTTTTGAATTTTTACACAAGATTGATATACAAATTGCCTACGTTGTCCTAATTTTTCAGAAATTTTGGAGTTACAGAAGTATGAGAACAATTCAGATCTTCGCAGACTGTTCTATTTTTGATAGATTCTGTTTTTATGTGTTGTTTGCTTATTTTGATGAATCTATGGGTAGTATCAGGTGGGTATGAACCACGGAGAAGTTGGAATACAGTAGATATAACACCATTATAAATTTAGAATGAGTTCACAACAGTACCAAAAGTGGTGATTTGTTTTATTATACTAACAGAGCTTATGAGTTTTCTATTGAGTTTTGTGTTATGAAGTTTTCAAGTTTTGGGTAAAGTTTTGATGGACTACGGAATAAGGAATGGCAAGAGACTAAGCTTGGGGATGCCCAAGGCACCCCAAGGTAAAATTCAAGGATAACCAAGCATCTAAGCTTGGGGATGCCCCGGATGGCATCCCCTCTTTTGTCTTCAATCCATCGGTAAAATTACTTGAGGCTATATTTTTATTCACTACATGATATGTGTTTTGCTTGGAGCGTCTTGTAATATATGAGTCTTTGCTTTATTTGTTTTTTAGTTTTCCACAATCATCCTTGCTGTACACACCTATTGAGAGGGACACACATTAATCATGAATTTATTAGAATACTCTATGTGCTTCACTTATATCTTTTGAGCTAGGCAGTTGCTCTAGTGCTTCACTTATATCTTTTTAGAGCACGATGGTGGTTTTATTTTATAGAAATTGATGAACTCTCATGCTTCACTTATATTATTTTGAGAGTCTTGAAAATTGTTTGGCAATTGGTTTAGGTTATGAATTTAGTCCTAATATGATGGGCATTCAAGAGGGATATAATAAAAACTTTCATGAAGATCATTGAATATACGAGAAGTTTGATTCATTGCAGTTGTTTTGAGATATAAAGATGGTGATATTAGAGTCATGCTAGTGAGTAATTGTGGATTAGTAAGAATACTTGAGTTAAAGTTTGTGATTCCCAGAGCATGCACGTACGATGAACCATCATGTGATGAAGTTAGAGCATGATTTATTTTTTATTGTCTTCCTTATGAGTGGCGGTCGGGGACGAGCGATGGTCTTTTCCTACCAATCTATCCCCCTAGGAGCATGCGTATTAGTACTTTGTTTCAATGACTAATAAACTTTTGCAATAAGTATGTGAGTTCTTTATGACTAATGTTGAGTCCATGGATTATACGCACTCTCACCCTTCCACCATTGCTAGCCTCTCTAGTACCGCGTAACTTTCGCCGGTGCACTAAACCCACCATATACCTTCCTCAAAACAGCCACCATACCTACCTATTATGGCATTTCCATAGCCATTCCGAGATATATTGCCATGCAACTTCCACCGTTCCGTTTTATTATAACACACACCATCATTGTCATATTGTTCTCATATGCATGAGGCATTCATATAGAGTCATATTTGTTCTAAGTATCAAGTTGTAATTTTTGAGTTGTAATTAAATAAAAGTGTGATGATCTTCATTATTAGAGCATTGTCCCATGTGAGGAAAGGATGATGGAGGCTATGATTCTCCCACAAGTAGAGATGAGACTCCGGACTTAAAAAAATAAAAGAGGCCAAAGAGCCCAAAATAAAAAAGAGAGGCCAAAGAGCCCAAAAAGAAAAAAAAGGAAAACAATGAAAAAAATGAGAGAAAAAGAGAGAAGGAACAATGTTACTATCCTTTTCCACACTTGTGCTTCAAAGTAGCACCATGTTCTTCATGATAGAGAGTCTCCTATTTTGTCACTTTCATATACTAGTGAGGATTTTTCATTATAGAACTTGGCTTGTATATTCCAATGATGGGCTTCCTCAAATTGCCCTAGGTCTTCATGAGCAAGCAAGTTGGATGCACACCCACTTAGTTTTATTTTGAGCTTTCATACACTTATAGCTCTAGTGCATCCGTTGCATGGAATTTCCTACTCACTTGCATCGATATCAATTGATGGGCATCTCCATAGCCCATTAATTTGCCTAGTTGATGTGAGACTTTCTTTTTGGTCTTCTCCACACAACCTCCACCATATTCTATTCCACCTATAGTGCTATATCCATGGCTCACGCTCATGTATAGTGTGAAAGTTGAAAAAGCTTTAGAACATTAAAAGTATGAAACAATTGCTTGGCTTGTCATCGGGGTTGTGCATGACAAATACTTTTTGTGATAAAGATAGAGCATGACCAAACTATATGATTTTGTAGGGATAACTTTCTTTAGCCATGATATTTTGAGAAGACACGATTGCTTTATTTAGTATGCTTGAAGTATTATTGTTTTTATGTCAATATTAAACTTTTGTTTTGGATCTTATGGATCTAAATATTCATGCCACATAAAAGAAAGATTACATTGATAAACATGTTAGGTAGCATTCCACATCAAAAATTCTGTTTTTATCATTTACCTACTCGAGGATGAGCGGGAATTAAGCTTGGGGATGCTCGATACGTCTCCAACGTATCTATAATTTTTTATTGTTCCATGCTATTATATTATCAATCTTGGATGTTTTATATGCATTTTGGTACTATTTTATATCATTTTTTGGGACTAACCTATTAACCTAGTGCCTAGTGCGAGTTGCTGTTTTTTCCTTGTTTTTTACTTTTACAGAAAATCAATATCAAACGGAGTCCAAACGGAATAAAACTTTACAATGATTTTTTCTTGGACCAGAAGAAACCCAGGAGACTTGGAGAGGAGGCTAGAGGAGCCACGAGAGGGCGACAAGCCCTGGAGGCACGCCCTCGTGGGGGGCACCCCCCAGGCTTGTGGGCCCCTCGGGACTCCCCTAACCCTAATTCTTGCTCAATAAATACCCAAATATTCCATCTACATCAGAGGCGTCCACAAAAATACTTTTCCGCTGCCGTAAGCTTCTGTTCTCGTCAGATCCCATCTTGGGAGCTTTCCTGGCACTCTGCCGGAGGGGGATTCAATCACGGAGGGCCTCTACACCAACCTTGCTGTCCTTCTGATGATGTGTGAGTAGTTTACTACAGACCTACGGGTCCCTAGCTAGTAGCTAGATGGCTTCTTCTCTCTCTTTGATCTTCAATACAATGTTCTCCTCGATGTTCTTGGAGTTCTATTCGATGTAATCTTCTTTTGCAGTGTGTTTGTTGAGATCTGATGAATTGTGGATTTATGATCAGATTATCTATGAATATTATTTGAGTCTTCTCTGAACTCTTTTATGCATGATTTAAATAGCTTTGTATTTCTCTCCGATCTATTGATTTGCTTTAGCCGACTAGATTGATCTATCTTGCAATGGGAGAGGTGCTTTGTGATGGGTTCAATCTTGCGGTGTCCTCACCCAGTGACAGCAGGGGTAGCGAGGCACGTATTGTATTGTTGCCATTAAGGATAAAAAGATGGGGTTTATATCATATTGCTTGAGTTTATCCCTCTACATCATGTCATCTTGCTTAATGCATTACTCTATTCTTTTGAACTTAATACTCTAGATGCAGGCAGGAGTCGGTTGATGTGTGGAGTAATATCAGTAGATGCAGAATCGTTTCGGTCTACTTGTCACGGATGTGATGCTTATATTCATGATCATTGCCTTGGATATCGTCATAACTATGCGCTTTTCTATGAATTGCTCAATAGTAATTTGTTCACCCATCATATGTTTTCTTTCAAGAGAGAAGCCTCTAGTGAAACCTATGGCCCCCGGGTCTATTTTCCATCATATTATTTTCAGATCTATAAAACCAAAAACCCAAAAATACCATGCTGCAATTTATTTACCTTTACTTTATTTTACCTTTTATTTATCTTTTATATCTATCTCTATTAGATCTCACTCTTGCAAGTGACCGTGAAGGGATTGACAACCCCTTTTTCGCGTTGTGTGCAAGTGTTTGTTAGTTTGTGCAGGTGCATCTATTGGAGACTTGCTTGTTCCTCCTACTAGATTGATATATACCTTGGTTCTTAACTGAGGGAAATACTTATCTCTACTTTGCTGCATCACCCTTTCCTCTTCAAGGGAAATAACAACGCAAGCTCAAGAAGTAGCAAGTCCAAACGCAATAAAATTTTACAGAGCTTTTTTGCAATATATGTAATTTTTGGGAAAAAGAATCAATGCAAGACATTGCCCGAGGGCCCCACAAGACAACAAGGCATGCCTTGGGGGTAGGGCACACCCTATTGTCTTGTAGTCACCTCGTAGGTCCGTTGGAGCCCTTCTTTCGCTGGAAGAAAGATAATTTTCGAAGAAAAATCCCCTCAAACTTTCAGCCCAATCGGAGTTACGGATCTCCGGGAATATAAGAAAAGGTGAAGGGCTCCAAGAAATAGACGTGAAACAGAAGTGAAATAGAGAGATCCAATCTCGGAGGAGCTCCTGCCCTCTGGGAGCCATGGAATCCAAGGACCAGAGGGGAAACCCTCCCCCCATCTAGGGGGAGGCCAAGCAAGAAGAATAAGGAGGGGGCTCTCTCCCCCTCTCTCCCGGCAGCACCGGAGTGCCCGTCGGGGGAATCATCGTGATGGCGATCTACACCAACAACTTTACCGTTATCGTCACCAAGTTCCCCCCTCTGCTTACAATGGTGTAACCCCTATCTCCCCGCTATAATCTATACCTAAACATGGTGCTTTATGCCACATATTATTTTCCAATGATGTCTTGCCATCCTTTGATGTTTGAGTAGATTCTTTTTGTCCTACAGGTTAATTATGGTATGGTGTGATTGATATGAGTTGTATGTTGATATGGTGCTGTCCTATGGTGCCCTCCGTGCCGCGCACACGTGTTGGAATTCCCGTTGTAGGGTGTTGCAATACGTTCATGATTTACTTATAGTGGGTTGCGAGAGTGATAGAAGCATAAACCCGAGTAAGGGGGTTGTTGCGTATGGGAGTAAAGGGGACTTGTCACTTAATGCTATGGTTGGGTTTACCTTAATGAACTTTGGTAGTTGTGCATGCTTGCTAGAGTTCCAATCATAAGTGCATATGATCCAAGTACGGAAAGTATGTTAGCATATGCCTCTCCCTCATTGCATATGCTAAGTAACATGCATGTCATATTCAATTGCCTATGGACAATCTTTCTAATCGTTCTACAAAAAGCTTTCTACTAAACAACTAACTTTTATTATCTTGCAAATTACTCCTAGTTTTATTATCGCAAAGTACTTCTAGTTTTATTCTCGCAAACTAGTTTTATTACTTGTTCTAGGTAAAGCGAACGTCGGTGTGCGTAGAGTTGTATCGATGGTCGATAGAACTTGAAGAGAATATAAATGCTACCTTTAGCTCATCGCTTGGTTCGACACTCTTACTTATCAAAAAAGGCTACAAACGATCCCGTACACTTGTGGGTTGTCAAGACCTTTTTCTGGCATCGTTGCCGGGGAGCAATAGCGTGAGGTGAATATTCTCGTGTGCGCTTGTGGGCTTTATCTTAAAGTAGATTTTATTTTCTGTTGTAAGTTGTTTTATATCTTTAGTTATGGATATGGAACACGAAATACCAAAAAAATTAGTTGTACTTGCTACTCATGGAGATGGCACTACAAAAAAAATACACTTCTGTGATGATACGTGTTTGTCATAGTAGGTCTCGTTTTCTGTCATGCATGTACATCCATGACGATTTTATGACAGAATCAAGATAGTCATACCTGTGCTGTCGTACAAGTGTTCCATGACAATACAGAAATTATCATCACGGAAGTGTCCACTTCCATGACGATAAATGGCGTGTCATGGAAGTGTTTTCGTCAAGGGTACGTAATCGACACGTGGCATCCACCGTAACGGGTCGCCGTTAAGCTACCGGGTTCCGGTTTGGATCCGATAACCCGTTAACAGCCTAGACCAATAGGGATTTACCATGTGTAAAATTCTCATTCGCTGGAGGATCCATGTGTCGGCTTAGCATTGGGACAGATGTCATCCGTACAATGGAGGGAACGCCCCTATGATACCTCGACACATGGCAGGGCCCAACAGTAGCCCATTTAAGATAAAAAGGTTGGCCCAGCCAAGGGCCCACAAGATTTTGTTATACTCTACTGGGCCGGCTCGTTAATAGTGTGCCATGGTTTGGGCCAAATTACAGCCCACATAAGATCCGGCCTGTTAGATGCCTGTCATGTTTTGGGCCAAATGACAGCCCATATCAGATCCGGCCCGCTAACAGTCTGCCATGTTTTGGGCCAAATGATGGCCCATATCGGATTCGGCCCGTTAACTACCTGACATATTTTGGGCCAAATTACGGCCCATATATGATCTGGCCCATTAATAGGCACTGTGCTTTTGACCCCATTGGGGGGCCATTTGAAGTACAACCTCTTAAAGGCCCATGTAATAGTTCAGTCCGATATTACTTTCGGCTTGTTAATAGCCATTGGTACCTATGGGCCGTTGTCGGCCCAGTTTCACTTTCGGCCATTTAACGGCCTGTGCTGCATGTGGGCCTATTTCTGGGCCGAAGTGACTTTCGGCCTCTTAAAGGCCCGTAGTCTTCGTGGATATATTTTAGCCCAACCTGACTATTGGCCCATTAAAGGCATGTGAGATAACTGGGCCTAATGATGGTCCGCTTTGCATCCAGCCTGCTTACGACCCATTATGTTATTGGGCCAACTGTGGCCCGACAAATATTTTGGCCTGTTAACGACCTGTCTTGTGGTTGAGCCAATCATGGGCCTCCGACACTGTTCAGGCCCAATCTACTTTTCAGACTGTTAAAAGCCCATTCTATTTTTTGGCCCAACTTAGGCAACTAGTTTACTCGGCCTGTTAAAGGCCCGAAACTAATAGTTGGTGAGTTTATGTCTACGCCTACTATTGGCCGGACATGATTGTAGGCCCATGTTTTGGCCCATTTACAGCGATTGGCGGGCCGACCAGTTTTAGTATCGTAATTTTTTTATATAATAAACCGAACGTTTAGGCCGATTGCGTTCCGTCAAAGCTTACGGCCTTTTCAGGGAGTGACGACAGCATATACAAAAATTAAATTACAGCATCATGACGTAGAATATACCTAGACTATACAACAAAGAAATTACTGCATATTACATGCACTGGGCATAAAAGTTCACCGCGGGTGATAATAAAGCGCAACCAGACAGCAGATTACATACACTGGGCATCAAAGGTCGCCACCAGTGCAAATAAACACGCCGCCTAAAATAATATACAGAACCAACAACACTTCAACACAATTCAAGAAAGGTTAGCCCTGCCTGGGAGCTTCAGCGCAAGCAACTGAGCAAGCTGATGACTGCACTTGTTTGACGTATATATCCAACTCTAGCTGCATAGCATCAATGGCAGTTCTTGGCGTCAGTGATATCACCCTGAAAGAGAAAAAAACAGACATATAACATGCTTTGCACATATAAGCAACAGTGCTGTCGATTCATCCCATTTCTTAGTGGCTAATAAAGAGACCTGGATTACAATAGAATAAAAATTGTTCACAGTTAAGACATGGCAAGAAATGGCATTGTGCAGAAGTGGCCAGCTTCACCACACCATTGGATTACTGATCAAGAACACAAGCATACATGCAGTGCTAAAGAATATATAAGCATCGATGGTGAGTATACTGTCAATTTATCCCATTTCAGATTGGTAAATAAAGAGACACGATTTAAATAACATGAACGTAATATGCATTGTTCATAGTTAAGACATAGCAGGATATGACATTGTCCCAGAGTTGGTAGTTTGACCACACCACTGGATTACAGATCAACAAGCATACATGCAGTGCTAAGGAAGATCACTTGCTATGTTTAGTTTAATTTACATTTGTTGAATAAGGAACTAGGTTGTACAACTAAAGACTAAAATTGAGAAGGAGAAACTTATGTTTACAAACTTCATAATAAACTTTAAACATGCAATTTGATGCAAATGACAAAAATAAACAGCACTTGTAGTCATTGCTATCCAAATATGCACAACAAAGTTTGAAGGCTCGAGAAGGACAAACATACATTAGTAATGAAGACCGGCTCTATAAAGCCCTTTTCCATGTTGATGGGGGGCAATTCAAGAAGTTTACCACATAGTCTTCTTCATAAGCATTGCCTTTATTCTACATTTTGTTAAGAGTAAATATAGAAGTGATAATATAGTAACAAATGGAGATTATTTAAGCTAAGATACAGAGTGATGCTACATAATCAACTAGCTATAAATGTAGGTACAACATACAGCCAAAAGGTACTGACAAGAGTAATGCAGAGCTAAACATCTTCAGTGGCATTGGTTTTATTCAACATTTTGGTAAGAGTAAACATAGATCTGATGTGTACAAAATGGATGCCAAGGGAAAATTAGCTGCAAAGTGATGGTACATGAACAACTAGCTGACAGTATAAGTACAGTTATAAAGGACAACACATACTTACAAGAACAATGTAGAGCTAAACTTCTTCATAAGCATTGGGTTTATTCTACATTAATGTAAGCATTAATATAGATCTGATAATTACGAGAGAACAGTGGATATGCAGGTTATCATGCACACTAATGTCACATAATCAACCAGGTATGAATGTAAGTACAGCGATACAAGACAACAGGTACTAACAAGAGCAAAGCAGCGAGCAACATAGTTGCGATATCCTAGGTTTTGCGGCGCTGGTTCTATCGCTAATATAAGTGGGGTGTTGTGTGATTTCTATGGTACCACCACCTTTTTCAAGGACTTTGCTACTACTCCTTCAGGTTCTGCAATCACTCTCTTCCTTTTGGATGTCTAATACACAAGAACAACATTTGAATGGAAAAACATGGTATGATGACAAATGGAATGCGTATTGACAATGGGTGGGCATGGCAACTTCACATATATGATGAGTAAACTAAGCACATGGCGGTGCAAAGAAGCAGAAGAAACGCAAGACAGCTTACGCAAGTTACGTGCAACTAATAAAACCTTGCCAAATTAGAACAGACACCTTGTAGGGTGAACAGGATAGGCCATCTGCCTTTGACTCCTTGAGCTCAGAATAGTTACTAGGATCATATTCTGAACAAGAATCTATAGGTGCAGAGCGTGTGGGCTTCATTCCATCCAGAATGGAACTCAATGCCTTGATGTCATGTTTGTTAGTCATTCCACTGTTCCGCGATATTCTTCTGATGTGCGCATTCTCATATTCATTGTGATTTTGTTCAATATCTAAGAAGCATGACAACATAAATAGTAGTGAGGTTATCTTTGTAATGCACTGGATATTCTAATATAATGCGGGCTCCTTGTAAACCCTTGTGTGCTATCACTGGATTTTGATGAGAGAGCCCTTGTGTGCTGTAATTTGGTGCGTACAATAATATAATCTGGCACAACTACACAAAAAAATAGGCTCCCTGTTGGGAGCTCCAGAAGTAAGGATAGTTGGCAGATGATAGGTTCATAATATACTGTATTGAAAGTTTATTGCGAAACCATGACAACGAGAGTGCACAGAGAAATATTATTCCATCATGTCTCTATATGTGGCGCACATGCATTTCAAAACTCACGTAGTAACATTAGCTAACCAATTAAATGTAAGCTTTGGAAATATGAGTGGCATGTAGTTTTGCTTGAAGGATGTAGTGTTTCTATTACGACACAAAGCCACTATGCAGATTGTAGTTTCGATAAAAGGGGGACACCATAAGCATCATAAATAAATCGGGGAAGTGGAACTGGCTAGAAAATACGGGGTTGTATTGCCGCTACTAATCGAAAGCCTATCGATCACCTACAGGCTAGCTCTATTCACCTGAAGGTGCACTACTGTTACTATCAGTCTAGTCTCTCAAAGGCCGCACCGCTCCCAGCATTTCCTGGATATTATGGTAGACCAACTTGAATTGCTGAAAGCAACTTGCAGAAGCGGCCAAATAGACCTGTCGACTGCAGATGTCCCTGCTTTGCCTTCTTGACGAGGAACATACTTTACTTATTAAAGAAGAATAGAAGAGGAACATTTTAAAGAATAGAAGAGGAAGCATATTATGGAGATTCCGTTTCTTTCTATACAATGTTGGTTGCCCGCCCATGATGAATCAGAGCATCCAAAGAAATGCAATTCCATGCTGTCTCTCTCTATGTGGCCACGGGCATTTGGAAACTCAAGTGGGAGCATTAGCTGACCAATTAAATGTATGCCTGTTAACTAATATGAATATCATGTCACATTCGTATTGGAACAACTAAGCTTTGGAATTATGATTAGTGTGTTGTTTAGCTTTAAAGGGTGGACTGCTACTAGTGGGACACAAAGCACCTACGCGGATCATAGTGTAGATATAATGGGAAAACCCTAAGCTTCACGAGTAAAATTAGGAAAGTGGAACTTGCTAGAAAATATGTGCTAGTATTGCCGGGACGGCTAGAAAGGCTTCAGATACCAGCTCTCTACAACTGAAGGTGCAATACTGTTACTATCAGTCTAACTCTCAAAGGTGACACAACTCCTAGCATTCACTACTGCAGGACGCTGCTAACGCGACACTATGATCAGAGACCCTTTGACGAAACTGTGTGCGATGCATTAATCGCAAACGGTGATGTAAAAAAACCATCAAAAAAGATGCAAAATGTTTATGATGGTGGAGACATTAAACACGGTTCAGATTTTAGTTGCGTGTGTGATGCGGGGCATAGAGTTGATCTGTGACGCCCCCGGCTCAATCGTGCACTAATCATACACGCAAATGCACACGATCAAGCCTAAGGACTCACGGGAAGATATCACAACACAACTCTAAAACATAAATAAAGTCATACAAGCTTTATATTACAAGCCAGGGGCCTCGAAGGCTCGAATACATAAGCTCGCATAGAAACGTCAGCGGAAGCATCAGATATCTGAGTACAGATATGAAACAGAAACAGATAAGCCTCTAGAAAGGCGGGGCAAAACAAAAGCTACGATCGAAAGGCGCATGCCTCCTGCCTGGGACCCTCCGAACCTACTCTTGGTCGTCGGCCAACTCGTAGTAGTATCCACCCTCGGGGTAGTAGAAGCGATCGTCGGCGGGGGCAGCTATATCCGGGGCTCCGTCATCTGATTGCATCAAAAGGATATGGGGAGAAAAAGAAAGCAAAGCAACCGTGAGTACTCATCCGAAGTACTCAGCAAGCAAGGATCTACACTACATATGCAACATTATCAAGGGGAGGCTGTATATGTGGACTGGGCTGCAGAAATGCCAGAATAGAGGGAAGGCCTAGTCCTATCGAAGACTAGCATCTTCAGAGGTCTTGCAGCATTAGAAGAGTGTAGATTAGTACAATATAAAGTAGTAGTATCATCAAGTCTCAACCTCACCCAGAGATCCTTTCTCGACTCCCTGCGAGAAAGCAATCCCAGAGCCATACTGTCATCAACCTCGTCCAGAGATCCCTTCTCGACTCCCTGCGAGAAGCAATCCCAGAGCCATACTGTCATCAACCTCGTCCTGAGATCCCTTCTCGAATCCCTGCGAGAAGCAATCCCAGAGCCATAGTATCCAATTCTAGTTGTATCGATCGGGATACAACTCTGAGTGTCCGTTACCGAGGATCCGGCTATGCATAGATTAGTTCTTCCCTGCAGGGGTGCACCAACTTACCCACCACGCTCGCTTAACTCCGGCCGGACACGCTTTTCTGGGTCATGCCCAGCCTCGGCCAAACGACACACCGCAACCCTACCTTGAGCTCAGCAGAGAGGTCCTCGTCGGTCTATATCCTAAGCACTCAGGGGTCTTGGGCCATCGCCCTGTGCACTCCGGGTCGTTGCGCACACGGTGAAGCCAGGCACCACCACTACAGGATGGCGCCAGTCCGTCCGTGTCGCCATGCTGAACTGGATGTCTGACAGAGCTTTCGGCTGATGCATACAATGCAGAGTACCCATATTTATTCCCGCGTGATGGTTAGTGCTATCGGGCCAGAGGCCCACTCGAATCGAATATCCAAATCGTTAGTACCTTGGGGGTGCAGTAACGAGCAGAGACTCATGATCGATGTGACCCCGTCGCCCCGTCTCGAGGACTTGCGACAAGGGCCAAGAATGCCTGGCCACGCCTCGTATTCTCACTCGGGCACCATCCAGGTCAACCCGTCTTCACATCACACGCGGGTACCCCTCAGGGTCGACCCGCCTTTCCAAGTATCAGTTGTAATGTCCAAGTATTCGTGTGTCCATAACATCAGGGGAATCCAAGGTATCACCCTCGTTGGATTCCTACTCGATGTATCCGTCAAGGCGAACTCGGAGGAATCACCCTCGATGGGTTCACACTTGAGGTGTTGCACGACGGCGTCGTTATTGGGAGAGGTGAAGGAGGAATCACCCTCGATGACCATGACCGAATAGCTACTCTATAGAGTTAACATCAGGAGTGCTATACGAGGTATCACCCTCGGCACTCGATAGTAACGCTGCAGTGTCGTACAACCAAGGGGGTGTAGTGCAGCACCGGGATCTGGTCTTCAATCCCGTTAATCGGGTCTTCTGATAATCCAGTGGGGCAGTCGGGACAAGTGGGGTCACTGATAGGTCTCTACCCAGCCTATACTAAGCAGTTTAGGATAAGCAGGTATGGTTTTAATAGCAGGTTACAATAAACAGGCTATGCATCAGAATAGGTTAAACAGTAGCAGCAGCAATTTCTAATGCAAGCATGAGAGAGGAAGAATAGGCGATATCGGTATGCTCAAGGGGGGGGGGTGCTTGCCTGGTTGCTCGGCAGCAAAGGCAAGGTCGTCAACGGTGTCGTCAACCTCCGGAGCTGCGTCGGCCTCGGGGACGACGTCGGTGTCGGGGTCTACCGAGAGAGAAGAGGGGGAAGAAACAGTAAATATAAAGCAAACAAGAGCATGACATGACAATACGCAGAGCTAGGGTGTTCGGACGCGGTGCTACACGATATAGGTGAAGAGGGAAAACATCCGAGAATATTTTCCCGAAGTTTGGCATTTTCGGACAGATGAAACAGAGGGGGACGGTTGCATGTTCGCAATGCTAGGAACGTGTGGTGGACGAACGGACCGCATATTCGGATTCGTCTCGTCGTTCTGAGCAACTTTCATGTACAAAGTTTTTCGATCTAAGCTATGGATTATTTTATAGGATTTTCTAAAGATTTAAACAATTTCTGAAATTATTTTAATTAACAGAAATGGATTATTGCGTCTGCATGATGTCACTGTGACGTCAGCGAGTCAAACCGCCTAGTCCAGGTCAAACCTGACCTGCGGGACCCACCTGTCATACTCAGTGACTAACTGAATTAATTTGCAGAGTTAATTAGCTAAGTGGGACCCCACTATCAGTGTAATTAGTAGTTGATTAGCACTAACTAAACTAACTAACACACGGGACCCACCTGACAGAGTCAGTGGTGAACAGTAAAAGGGTTGACCTGGTCAACTGGTCAACGGGACCCACCAGGCCCACCCGTCAGCCTCACAGGAGAGGCCACGTGGGCGCCACATCGGTCGGCCGACGTTCAAACGCCGGCGGGCCATTTTTGCGGTGGTGCGGCTCGGGAGGTGGTCGGGATCGCGCCTTCGACCACCATTTGGCGCGCGGAGTGGCGCGTTCGGACGCGGGTGAAGTCGCGCTTCAAAGGGCGGTGGCTGCGGGGGCTGCCGTGGCCGGGGTGGGCGCCGACAACGACGGCAGGCGGCGGTGGCTACGGGCGGCGCACGGACTCGGGGTTGCAGCGCGCGGATGAGCAAATGAAGCGGCTGGGGAGGGCCTACGCGAAGTGGTGAGCACGATGGGCAGCAGCACTGGGCCCAACGGTCGCCGTGGCTACGCCGGCGATGAGCTCACGCGGTGGCGTGTTCTGGCGAGAAGGGGGCAGCGCGTACGGGGCAGAGGAGAGCGCAAGGAGAGGGGGAGGAGGACGGGGTGCTCACGTAGAGCCTGTAGGTGTGCAAAAGCGAGCTCGGGGAGGGCTTGCCGGAGTGAATCGACGACGGCGTGTGGTGGCGATCCGAGGAGGAAGAAGGGCTCGGGGAGGCGCTGCGGCGGCTCCGGGCTTCGGTTTGTTGGCGTAGCCGACGTAGTCGATGTCGAGGAGACCGCTGGACACGTCGGAGCGGCAAGGAGGGCTCGGAGGCCATGGCTACGGCGCGGTGGCGGCCATGGTTGCTCTCGGGCTTGCGGGAGGGGAAAAGAGACGAGGCAGGGAGAGGGAGAGGAGTGGTCAGGGGAGGCCAGAGGTGCGCATGGCACTGCCCTTTATCCACCGGACGGGCGCAGGAGCACATTGTCGAGTAGGGGGAGGGGGGGCCTGGCGCGGGCGTGCGCGCGCGGCGACAGCAGCTCGGGGAGGAGAAGTGCGAGGTGGGGGACGGCGCTGGGTGGGCTGGGCCGGCTGGCTGACTAAGGCCCAGCCACTGCGGGCCTTTTCTTTTTATTTTCTTTTCTCTTTCTGTTTTCTTTTCTTATTTCTATTTTGTCTTTTCTTTTTAAACCAAATGACTTTTATAAAATATGGAACTTGCCCATATAATAGCAGTGCAATATTTAACACTGATTTAAAAAGGTTTTGAGTCCAAATGTTTCCATATGGATTTTATTTAAACAAAAGGTATTAATTTAATTCTATTTTGTTGCTGTTAGAGTCAATTAAGTAATTTAGAGAATGTTGGTTATAATTTTAGAATTGTCTCTGGAATATTTACAATATTATGAACATTTTAGTTTCTGGATTTGAACAACTTTTATTTTCACTTTCAGTTTGAATTTCCATTTGAATTTGAATTTGAAAAGAGATAGGATCCAAATGATGTTTAAGCACTGTTGATCACGATGACATGGAATTATCAAAAGGGGATTACTGTAGCTAACCACTGGGGGTGTTACATGATCCATACGAACTGTTTGCGATGAGACAGAACAACAGAAACGGGCAGCCATATCAAGGTGTGAGCGATATACGGCATACAGTTTGCTCCGATAAACTGTTTGCTATTAGGGAATGCAATAGCAATGGTTAGCCAGATCATGGTGTGTGTGATATACGGCATACGGTTCACTCCGACGAACTGTTTTCGATTAGGGAACACAACAAAAATGGTTCAACTTAACAACATGTGTGTGATATGCGGCATACAGTTCACATAGATGAACTGTTTGTGATGAGCCAAAAGAACATAAATGATTCGTGTAAACAAGATGTGTGTGATACGCAACAAACAACCCACTCGGATGAACTGTTTGCGATGAGAAAATATAACACAGACGGTTACTAGAGTTAATTCGTGTGCGATTCTGTGTGTAGGAAAAACTTTGAAAAATGCATACTAGTTGCTTGCGATGGCTAGGAGTATCGCACATGATGCGTGTGCGAGTACTCGTGTGTGATGATTACTAAGTTACATGTACGTTTCCTTATGTTAACATGTGTGTGGTAACACGTGACACCGCATATGGTTGTCGAGTTGTGTGCTCCACTTAGTCTTCCCGCGCTCCAGTGAAGGCTTCCCGTGCTCCAGTGAAGGCTTCCTGCGCTCCACAGGGGTGAATTGTAAAATCCCCAATCCACTAGCAAGATTCTAGTTATAAATAACCATAGCAATGGCCGTCGGCGGTGACTCACTACTGATCCACTTGCTAGCTAGTTACCCACACATACCGGCATTCCCCCAACGGCCGACGACAGGATGGAGTTGCACGACGGGAATGGGCGCTGGGGATCATAGTTTAGGTTAATTAATTATACCTCTAGAGCCGGATGATTCTGGATCTAGAGGTATAATAAATTAACATAATCTAAGATCAAATAACTAAAGCTTCCCCAACGTGATCGTGCGCCGGCCCCAACCGCTAGCAGAGCGCGCGCGGAGGGACGCGACCCGAGCGAGCCTTGGCGCCTAAACGGCGAGCAGTGCATGCAGAGGGACGCGACCCGAGGGCGCCTAAACGGCGAGTAGAGCGCGCGGCGGCACCCGAGCAGAGCGCGCGGCGGCCGCCTAAACGGCAAGCAAGCACATGCATAATTATTGCATATAGTAGATGAACATAGCCGGGAATAGCCATCCAACAATATTATTTTCGATGGCATGCATTAATATATTCTTATTTAAATCTAAGGTCAAAGTTTGGTACTACAAAATACGAAGGGGGCCAATAA
Source organism: Thinopyrum elongatum (assembly GCA_011799875.1). Lineage (NCBI taxonomy): Eukaryota > Viridiplantae > Streptophyta > Magnoliopsida > Poales > Poaceae > Thinopyrum > Thinopyrum elongatum. The sequence continues at coordinate 401,611,893 of CM022299.1, read as the reverse complement.
ACCACGACAGAGGTAGTACCTATACGAACACAGACGCCCAGTGCAGAAATTAATGACGTTATACACGTGTCCCGCAATCCACGCCAATGGTTCCCGCCTCTTCCCTCATCGGTTTTGGGCGTTGCCGCATGTGGCATTTTAAATTATCTGAATTTGCAATATGGACAATCAATATGCAAACGCCTTCTAGACATCGGTGTTGATCGCCACGTCGAAAACATGGACATCCTCTACTCTACCGCTCTACTGGGCACACGCTTAAACTCAATGAACTGTGTACGATACTAATACTTTTCATGAAAATTTAAGAACTTGGCTAACAGCATTTGAGTAACATATATATAGTGGTTACACTATTCGACATAAGGAGTATCTTTGTAACACGGTTTTGACAACCATATGGTCCATATCTACATACTTAACATAGTAACAACTATCACATTTTAAGAGGCTGAGGGCCAACAACCATATGGTCCATATCTACATACTTAACATAGTAATAGCTAGCACATTTTAAGAGGCTGAGGGACAACAACCACAACTATCCGCTGGAAGCAGCTTGATCATGGCGACTTGGCATCTCGTCAATGAAAAGGAAGAACCCTCCTATGCCTTGGTAGAGCATGAGTAGAACAGTGTCTCCAATGTTCCAATATGGATGCATTGCCATGACAAGCGAGAACTTGTTAATTTGAATGGTTCCATTTCTGCGGGAAATGCAGTACCTTGCAATCACTTTGGCGTTATTAGCAGGCACAAGTGTAATTCGACCACGCCGGAAAATCGATTCAGGAACAGCTGCAGCGGGCAATTTCTGTTGAAATGTAGAATAAAAACCAATTGTAACATATCATTGAAGATATATATAGTTTATGAGCATCAACATAAAAATAAGACTTTGTACTAGCGTTTTGTGCACACAATTGGTCTTGTTCAATGTGTGCACCATAGGTATAATTAATCCCATCCAAAATCCAGTGTTCATACACTGTGCTATCTGTGTTAGATTGTCAACAAATTTTATGACATGCTTCAAGTATTTCCAGTGAAATTTGGTACGCTGAGTAACATACAGATCGTTAACTATGCATCCAACATATCCTGCTTAAAAGGTGGAAAGGCATTATTTATTCAGAACATGGCAGAAGAATATATAGTGCAAATAAATTGGTAAATAGAATTTATTACTGCCTAGGAACGGAGTTAGAAAATGAAATCACAATTGGTTGCTTAAATTGTGATCAATTAATCAGAACAAATACCCCGATTTTGCTAAGTAATATGCCGGCATGGAGAAAGTTGAAAGAACACTAACCTCGATCAGACTTTGATCCGCTGATGACGTTGGGGAAGTAAACATCCATGTTAATTAGACCAGGCTATGGTGCACGCACAAGAATTTTATTGCCAGCTTTTAGTTCATAAAACTTAGAAATTTTTCTCCAAAGGTCCGCATGAAAATAGGAGTGACCACCTTTATCAAGTTTTACGCTAACTATCATTGTAAATCCATGCTGCGTTGTCAATATGACATCCATGGAGTCATCAACAAAGTAAAGCCCAAGATTTCCTTCTACTCGTGGTCTTGCAAAGCAAGGGATGTACTGCTTGAAATGAAAATTAAGATCGTAAATTAGATATGTTGAAATAACATAGCAAGATGCAAATATGGGAGTAACTGATAGAACAAAACAATATATAGCTGAAAGCAAAGTACAAAAATATATAATTAAAATAGATAATGTAACAAATTTTTGATGCAAATATGAGAGTAACTGAATGAACAATACATCATTAATTTGCTTAATATAGGGAAAAAATCAGCTTCGATGTGTAGGCTGCACATGGCACCGTACCTTTTATCCTAATGTAGCAATAGATGGTATATGTTCACAAATTTAGGCCATGCCGACCGTGGTAGGGTGAGATTGAACATACCGAGCGCTCCCTGAAGCCATCCAGAATGGTGAGATAGAACTTCATTTCCGACTGGCCGCGACCACACTTGCCCGATTTGTGCTCGCACTGTGGACCCATGAATGAAAACCCTCGAATCAGCTAGAAGAAAAATGAATCCACGGCGATTTCTGTCGGTTGATTAACAGTGACGGATGGACTGCGATAAGAGATGAGTGAATATTTCGCTAAATTGATTACCTTCTCCATGAGAAAAATCCCCGGCCCAATCCCGCAGAAAACCCCAATCAACCAGAGTCTAGAATGTCGGTGCAAGTCGGTGCAGATAGGCGGCGGCAAGTGGTAGGGGCGAAATCCCGTGCCGTTTGGAGCACGACCTCCGCCCGCCGACGACAGTCGTCGAGCTTAGGGTGGCCGCCACGATAGAGGTTGATGAGGTGCAGAGTTGCGAAGGAGTCCGCAGCGAGTGGGTGGGGACGAAGTGGGCAGGGGGGCAAGGGGCCGGGAATCCAAATTTCCTTCCTAGTTTGTCATTCAGTTTTTTTCTACGATCAACATACCCCCTCCAATGCAACGTGTTCAAATTTGGCATTTTTCCGGGCTCCTTTACCATATTTAGGGGATTATGTGCATTTCTAGGCATTAATCCACATAATTCAAATTTGAACAATCGGTGCATGAAAAGGTGCACAAGAACGGTCTAGAAAACCATGCTCATGGTATTTAGTAAATTCTGATGCCTTTTACAAGGAATGGGCAGAGATTTCAAGGGAATGTGTGGCAATAGTCAACCACAAATGCGTCGTTTATTGGTTTTCAACTATAGAAAAATGAAATGCATGCTTGAAAAACATGACGCCTGGCATGGTGCCATGGTATGGCCTCACCGTGCCCTGGTAAAAAGCTGAGAAGGTTTGGTTTATGTCATCATGTGCGCCCTTCATAAATCGAACCATCACCGAGGAAGTTTCATGGTTTTCGAGGGGGAAATCACCAAGATTGAAGGGGAATCCAAATTTCCGTCCTAGTTTGTCATTCATTTTTTTTCCAACGATCAACATACCCCCTCCAATGCAACGTGTTCAAATTTGGCATTTTTTCGGGCTCATTTACCATATTTAGGGGATTATGTGCATTTTCTAGGAATTAATGCACATAATTCAAATTCAAACAATCGGTGCATGAAAAGGTGCACAAGAATGGTCTGGAAAACCATGCTCGGGCTATTTAGTAAATTCTCATGCCTTTTACAAGGAATGTGCAGAGATTTCAAGGAAATGTGTGGCAATAGTCAACCACAAACGCGTCGTTTATTGGTTTTTCAACTATAGAAAAATGAAATACATGCTTGGAAAACATGACACCTGGCGTGGTGCCATGGTATGGCCTCACCGTGCACTGGTAAAAATTTGAGAATGTTTGGCTTATGTCGGCATGCACGCCTTTCATAAATCAAACCATCACCGAGGAAGTTTCATGGTTTCGAGGGGGAAATCACCAAGATTGAAGGGGAATCCAAATTTCCTTCGTCCTTTGTCCATGAGTTTTTTTCTACGATGAACATACACCCTGCAAATTACAGTGTTCAAATTTGGCACTTTTTTGGGTTCACTTACCATATTTAGGGGATCATGTGCATTTTCTAGGCATTAATGCACATAAGGAATGGGCAGATATTTCGATGAAATGTGTGGCAATAGTCAACCACAAACTTTTGTTTATTGGTTTTTCAACTATAGAAAAATGAAATAAATGCTTGAAAAACATGACGCCTGGCATGGTGCCATGGTATGGCCTCACCATGCCCTGGTAAAAATTTGAGAAGGTTTGGCTTATGTCGTCATGCACGCCCTTCATAAATCAAACCATCACCGAGGAAGTTCCATGCTTTCGAGAGGGAAATCACCAAGATTGAAGGGGAATCCAATTTTTTTTCGTTCTTTGCCCTTGAGTTTTTTTCTACGATGAACATACACCCTGCAAATCACCGTGTTCAAATTTGGCACTTTTCTGGGCTCATTTACCTTATTTAGGGGATTATGTGCATTTTCTAGGCATTTAGCGCATATAAATCCAGTCCAGCAACAGTTGCACTGGTGTGATGTGAGGGACGTGGATTGCCATTAGATCACGGCGCATCCTATGGTGCACACGCGCGATCCGCGTGGCTGGGGTTTCGGCCAATCATAACGCAACACACAATAGGCTCAGCGCACACTGTTTCCGGAGGCGACGGATATGAACCGTGTGCGATAAGAATGAGCAAGATTGTAAGGGAAGCCAAATTTCCTTCGTCGTTTGTCGTTGAGCTCTTAAAAACCACCGCACTATATGGCTGTTCGGCCACTCCATCCTAGAGCTCTCTCCAAGCGTCGTTCATGGAACCGCGGCGCACAGTGACTGGTAAGGAAGCGATGGCATCCCGCCACGCCGAGTTCATCGCCACCCACAACCACACAGATGGTAAGGAAGCGATGGCATCCTGCCGCGCCGAGTTCATCATCGATCGCGGCCGCACAAGTACGTGGGCGGACTTTGATGCTGCCATGGCCGAATAGCCGGTGGATCTAGAGGCGGCCAAAGCCGCACAAAGGAGCGGAAAAGGCAGAAAGCAGTCAAGAAAAGAGAGTCCCACCGCCGCAAGAAAGAAGAGGCCGCACGCCATGCTGAGGACAGCTCGGCGGAGATCGAAGCACGGTGGGCTGCCGCCTACAAGGCCGGGAAGGAGAACGACGGTGTCTGGCCAGCATGCCCCGATGCCAGCATGTGAGAAGTAGTTAGTGCGTGTGTCGCCCGTAAGTTTGTATAATTAATTACGAGCATCTACCAGTACTACATACCAGTACTAGTTTTAGAGCAAATTACCAGTAGTACTTTAAGTTGGTACTATCTATTATTAACGTACAATGTCGGTAAGCGCATCCTTTGAGGGCTTTGAGCGTTGATTAGCATGTGTTCACTGAAGTTTTGTAGCCGCACCCCGGCCCTAAATACTCCCGAAACATCCGCCCGCAGCCACCGGAAGCCGCCAGAGACTAGATCTAGCCGCAGCTTTGTTTTAGTCCCACCTCGCCGCGTGAGTTGGCTGCACACTGGCTTAAATTGCCACACCGGAGGATAGTAGCAAGCTTCTCTCTTGTTGCATAGGATCAAATCTGGCTATGTGAGCAAGTCAGGTTGACACTTGATTGCATTTCATAAACCGATGATTGTTAATCGGGTGTCACCTTGCCTCGTTCATGTACATTGAATAATCCTGATACAATGAAAGAGATTTTTGAAATTAGGTACGGCTGGAGATGTTGATAGATATAAGAATTATTAGAAGATAACAATACACACGGTTTCTATGGCGTACCCGTGTGCATTTTTTTGCGTTAATGATCCATAAGTCAGTAACCTATGCGAAGTTTCCTAATAAAGCAAGTGTACCAATGACCGAAATAATCAACTACACGCACTACAGGAATAAGGAACTTTGCCGTCTGCCATGGCGGACGGCAAAGGCATGCTCGGCGGACGGCAAAGGCCTTTGCCGTCAGCCAGCAGACGACAACAGGTCCGGCTGAACGAGCTACGACAAAGGGCTCTTTGCCGTCTGCTGGCGGACGACAAAGATGAAATGGTCTTTGCCATCTGCCAGCAGACGGCAAAGAGCCTGGACGGCACACGTGTCAGCTAAAGGCCGTTAGTGGGTTAACGGCGTGCTTTGCCGTCTGCTGGCGGACGGCAAAGACCTTTGCATCTTTGCCGTCTGCCAGCAGACGGTAAAGTGCACAAATATGCCAGCCCAGATGCCCCCCAGGTAGCTGCCACGTGGCAAGCTATGCCGTCTGCTGGTAGACGGCAAAGATGTAAAGGTCTTTGCCGTCTGCCAGCGGACGGCAAAGCTGCCAAATAGGCCAGCCCAGTGCACCCCGGGTTGAACAGGTAGCTACCACGTGGCAGCTTTGCCGCCTGCTAGCAGACGGCAAAGACCCTGTATAGCCCCTTTTTTGTTTTTTGTTAAATTCATTCAATTTCACAGATATATATATATATAGACATTTGAAAATACTTTCAACAAGCATAACAACACATATACATACCAATCAAAAGTCCATATGCAACATATATAGCTAGCCAACATATCCAACAACAAGCATACAATGGTTTCATCCATACATACATATATAGGTAGCAAGTTTCACATTGTTCATCCTACAAAATCAAAACAAAAAGGAAGCACAAGAAGAGTAGACTCCATCAACGCAAGCTTCCTCATCGAAAGCAAATCTGCAAATTGGGAAATAAGAAAGTTAGAAGAAGAAGAAGAAGAAGAAGACTAGAAGAAGAAGACTAGCTAGAAGAAGAAGAAGAAGATAAAGAAGTAACTAAGGTAGGTAAAAATGCCATTTTTTAGCTAAGCTAGGTAAAAATGCTAAGTGTAGGTCATTTTAGAGCTAAGCTAGGTAACCTAGGTGATGATGCCATTTTTTAGCCAACTTACGTAAGTAAAGCTCATTTTTTATCTAACTTAGGTAATTATGCCATTTAGGAGGAAAATAAGCTAAGTATCCATTTGTAAAGCAAAACACTAGAGAAAACTTATCCTCATCACAACAAATGCGATGAAGATCACAACTAAGGTAACAATTGATCCAACGGCATAGTGATACCAAGCCTCATTATCAATGGCATATTTTCTAATCTTCTTAAGCTTCAAGCGCATTGCATCCATCTTCAAGCGCATTGCATTCATCTTCATCTTGCGATCATCGATGACATCGGCACCATACAACTCCAATGTCATCTTCTCTTCTTCAATTCTTTTAATTTTTTGTTTCAAATACTCATTTTCTTTTTCAACTAAATTTAACTTCTCGACAAGAGGGTCAGTTTCAAATTACGGTTCACATACCTCCTAGATTAAAATATCTCTATGTCAACTTGATGGCCATAATTGTCATAAATGTGAAATGCAACAAATAGTTATGAAAGAGAATATACCACATCCGAATCATAAAGCGGGCGAGGGCCGACGGGGACGGACATCAAGACCATGGCACTATGTATAAGAAACAATCATACAAAGTAAGAAAATTATACAAGTAACTATATAAATCATACAACCATACAAGTAACTATATAAATCAAGTACAACATAAAAAATTGAATACCTAATAATAATTTGGATCGTCGGGTTCAATAAATGCTCCGGGATCAATAAATGCATCATCATCATCACTATCGGTAATGACGTGCTCATCACCATCATTAATAAATGCATCATCATGTGGAAGGCCACCTTCACGTAATCGGTCAAGCATTGACAGGTCATCCGCAGTAGTAACCTCTTCTAGTTCAGGCTCTTCTTGTTCCAGCTGAGGGGTGAAGTCGGGTTCACTGTCACTGTCTACTTCAATGTTCTGGGGTGAAGTAGAGCGGTTCTTGAAATGTTTTTTGGAAAGACGTGTTTCTTGGAAGAATTCTCCTTCATATGTGTCTGGGTTAAGGTGAGGTTCATAATCCTCTTCATTGGGGGGAGGTGGTCTAACACGTGGCGGCACTTCATAAACAACATCCCAACCATTGAGATTTGGATCACTTTGACAGGCCCATGGTAGATAGAAAACTTGGGTTGCCTGTTGAGCCATAATATAGACATCGGGAACATCCAAATGGGTGCTTTGTTTGATTTCCACTAGCCCTAAGTGTTCATGAGTTCTTCTAGTCTCCTTCGGCTGGAACCAATAACATTTGAAGACTACGACGTTTGGTGGGTTTGCACCATAGAATTGAAGTTCATAAATTGCTTCAACTCTTCCATAATACTCGGTATCTCCTTCGCCGATAGTAGAGACACAACAATTTGTAGACTTTTGGTCGGCCATAGATAGCTCCTTGCCATAGGTATGAAAGCGATACCCGTTGATGTCGTATTTGTCAAATGAACGGACCTTAAAGTCAAAACCATTAGCGACTTGTCTCAATTCGGCGTCCATAAACTCTGAATTAGCCTACAAGTTTAATACGAAAGGGATTGTTGCATTAGCCGCAAATTAGACGAAGAAATGAAATGGTCTAATGGAAATTACCGTTTGTTTGAACCAAGAGATGAAACCGGGATAGTCGCCTCCATGCTTTGCCAGAAGCTCATACTCTTCGACGGAATCCTTTTGGATCACCGCTCCATACGAGAATTTGGCGACATATTGACTATATCAAATATATCCGGAATAAGAGAAGTTCAAAGGAATTAGAAGTTGCGAAACAATGTACCGAGAACTTACTCGATGTACGGCCGCACTTCTGTTAGGTTGTTGAAGATATACAACGAAATGGTCCGCCATTCTTCGACATCAACCATTAAGGAATTAGAAGCACCGGCTGGTGCGAGATCCCCTTTGAATAGGCTGAGGTTGGATCCACCCTTTTTAGGGTCGCCAGCATTGTACCAAGGCTTCGGATTATGCAAATGATGATTTTTGGCTTCGTAGTGTGCTGTCACAAAGTTTGCCGCCTCTTCAGTAATGAATGCCTCAGCCATCGATGCTTCAATTCTACGTTTATTTTTACATTTTGCTTGTAGCGTCTTCTGCATCCTCTCAGTTGTGTAGCACCAACGATTTTGCATGGGCCCCCACAATCTTGCCTTGGTTGGGAGATGCAAAATCAAGTGCTGCATTGGATTAAAGAAGCCCAGTGGAAAGATCTTCTCTAACTTGCAGATCAACTCCGGCGTCAACTCTTCCATTTCTTCTAGCAGGCCAGGCGATAGTTCTTTCGCACAAAGAACACGGAAGAAATAGCTCAGATCTGCCAGTACTAGCCATTCATCCTCAGGGATGAAGCCACGCAACATCACCGGCATTACCCGCTCAATCCATATGTGCCAATCATGACTCTTGAGACCAAATATCTTCAATTTGTCAAGACTTGCTCCCCTCTTTAGATTAGCTGCATACCCATCGGGGAACATCAACTGCATTTTCACCCACAAGATAATTTCCCTCATAGCTGGCCTTCCAAGATTGAACCATGCCTTTGGCTTCGTCCAGTTCTGCTTTCCTTTCGGTTGTCGCATGTTTTGTAACGGTCTATCACATAGAGCCTCCTGATCGACTCTAGCCTTAGGATTGTCCTTTGACTTCCCATCTATGCCGAACAATGTACCAAAAAGTGCCTCGGCGATATTCTTCTCAGTGTGCATCACGTCAATGTTGTGTGGGCAAAGTAGGTCTTTGAAGTAAGGCAGATCCCACAAGCATGTCTTGTGAGTCCAGGCGCGTTCTGAACTATACCCCTTGAAATACCCTAGATGCTCTGGATCTGGCTCGAGAGCGTTTAACTGATCCAGGGTCTCTTGGCCTGTCAACGGAGGTGGTGCAGAGTTTTTGACAACTCTACCTTTGATGAAGATCTGCTTGTCTTTCCTGAACTTATGGCGAGTATCCAGGAACTGTCTATACAAGTCGAAGCAAGAAAACTTGCGACCGGCCTGAAGCCAACGAAACTGAAGAGCTCCCTTGCATGTGGGGCACGGGAACCTTCCATGCACACACCAGCCAACGAATAGCGCATACGCCGGCAAGTCATGCGTCGAGTACATGTACCAGACACGCATTATGAAGTTCTGTTTGCTAAAGGCGTCGTATGTCTTGAACCCATTATCCCAGGCTTCTTGTCAAATTGGGGGGGGTGGTGGGGGTTGGGTGTGCGTCTTCAGCGGCTCATGTACACATTCATATTCTTCCCCGGATAGTTGGCCCTGAATTATCAACGTCAGAAAATGTTCTTTTCTTTGCATAATCTGTCCGGGGGGGGGGGAGATTGAGTGGAATGACAAATACGGGCCAACAACTGTATTGGGCTGCCGTCAGACCAAACACACTGAACCCATCCGTGCTGATGGCGACTCGAGGATGCCTCGGATCTGCCGCTTTGTCGTCATGTAATGCATCGAAGCGCTTCCACGCTTCACTTTCCGATGTGTGCACCATCATCAGCTTCCCATCTGCATCTAGTTGGGTTCTTTTGCCCGTTTTGTGCCATGTCATCTATCTGGCCGTCTCTTCGACCATGAAAAGACGTTGAAGTCTTGGTACGATTGGCATATACCGAAGAACATTAACAGGGATTTTGGTCTGCGTCTTCTCACCCATACCGTTGTCTACCACAACATACCTGGATAACTTGCAAATGGGACAATAGTTCAAGTCCGCATACTGAAGCCTAAATAAGGCACATCCTTTCTCACAAGCATGTATCTTCTCACAGGGCATCTTAAGAGCACGGAGGATTTTGTCTGACTGGTACATGTTTGCAGGTAGTACATGGCCTTTGGGTAGAAAACGTCCAAATACTGTCATCATTGCGTCGTAGCATTCTCTGCCCAAGTTGAATTGAGCCTTCAAAGCCATTATTTGTGAGATGGCATCCAGCTGACAAAGCTCAGTGTGCTCGTGGAGAGGACGTTTAACAGACTCCAACATTTCATTGAAGGCCTTTGCAGATTCCTCCATCTCATCGTCCGAGTCCCGAGCATCATCAAAGTCTTGCACCATGCCTTGCATCCAAGTACCATGCTCCTCGGTGAGACGACGAAGCACCTCAGCTCTGGCACGTTGGGCAGACTCGCCATGAAATGTCCACACCGTATAATCTGGCGTAAAACCCCTCTTCTGTAGGTGTTTGCCCATTTCATCCTCTGTCCTCTTGTGCCAATTGTTGTACCCGGCACAGGGGCACCATGTTGTCCTCTGGCCATTTGCAAATGCGGCTCTCAGAAACCCCTTGGTTTTTGTTAACCATTCAATGGTCATGTCTTTCTGACTAGTGTGACCGGTGTACATCCATGCACGATCACTCATCTTGCCTAGCTACTGGACACATAAGAAATATATATATAAATCAGCATGTATATATTCATCAGTTAATGGAGTTTGTCACTTTTATTACGTCCATGCAACCTAGACGCTAATAGGTAAAGATAGGTCCTAATCCCACCCGAGTATGTGTAGATTGGGTTCGTTTTCCCATGCTCTGCTTCGGATCCGACGCAAAATTTCGGTAGCACCTCCCCGCTGTTCTCCTGATACATGTCTCGGCAATAAGCAGAGAGGATGTGTACCCGGAGAACAACAGGGAGGCACTGACAAAATTTTGCATCGGATCCGGAGCAGAGCATATGGGAAAACAAACCCAATCTACACATACTCGGGCTGTCCATGGATAATGTTGGACAATTCGAAAGAATCACGGTTATAAATATGCAAATGCATGCATATTTATAGATGTAACCCTTTCGAACGGGAGACGCATAGTGGTCACGCATACTGATGATTGAAGACACCTATAGGTAGCAAGTTTCATTGGCACGAAGACCGGAACATAGCAAATGAAGGGGGGGGGAGGAGATGTCATTTGTGCTCACCCACGAACGCAGGGGTGGAGCTCGTCGAACACTAGACCCTCGCAACGACAAAAATACTACACATTTAAATCGAAAGATGAGTAACATAGCAATTTTGTTTTTCCCGTCAACCTAACTAAATATTTACAACATGACGAGCGGGTTAGGGGGTTCCTCGGCGTTGATGGAACCCTAAATAGCAAGTGTCATCGGTGCGAGATACATGTGGCGCTCGGCGTTGAACACTAGATCCACATCCCACAAGTGACGCCGGTGCCCGGCGTCCTGCAACAATAGTTCTGGTGGCCGATGACGGTCGAACACCTTGGCGAATTTTTCTGGCAAGTTTTGAAAGTTCAAACAACCAAACCGACTTGAGTCAGTTTGGGTGTTTGAAGTTTCAACACTTGGCTTTTAATCGTCATCGTAGAGGCTGCAAGACAAATTCGCAATGGTGTTCGACCGCCATCGACGCCGAGAACTGTTGCTGCGGGACACCGGATGCCGGCGTCACTTGTGGGACGTGGATGTAGTGTTCGACATCGATGGCCACATGTATCTCACACCGACGATACTTGCTATTTAGGGTTCCTTTGACACCGAGGAACCCCCTAACCTGCTCATCCCCGGGCGCCCTCAGGTATGGCGATGCACGGTCGACCCCGATCCTCGACCCGGTTTCGTCGGTGATGCACCCCTAATCTTCTTCTTCCTCCTCCTCCTCCTCTTCTTCTTCCTCCTCTTCTTCTTCCTCCTCCTCCTCCTCCTCTTCTTCTTCCTCCTCTTCTTCTTCCTCCTCCTCCTCCTCTTCTTCTTCTTCTTATTTTTTTTCATCTTTCTTCTTTCTTCTTAACCTAAACTAAACCTAAACTAAACTAAATCTAAACCTAAAAAACAGAAACTAAATCTAAACTAAACCAAGCCTAAATTAAACTAAACCTAATTAAACTAAAACTAAAAAAACAGAAAAAGAAGAAGAAGAGGGATGTCTCACCTTCAGGCGCGGTAGGGGGTGCCTAGGATGGAGGAGGGGGCGCCGAAGCGGCGGGGCGGCCGCGGGGGTGGAGGAGTGAGGCGCCGGGGCGGGGTGGCCGTGGGGGTGGAGGAGAGGGGCGTCGGGGCAGCGCGGGGCGGTGGGGCGGGGCACCGGGGCGGTCGGGCCGGGTCGGCGGGGCGGCTGGGCCGGGGCGGCGCGGCGAGGCGGGACGGGGCGGCGAAGCGGCGGGGGCGTCTCGGCACGGGGCGCGGCGCGGGTGTGATGAGGGAAGAGGAAGGGCTCCCTTTTTAGTTAGGTCCAGCTCTTTGCCGTCTGCTAGCAGACGGCAAGAGCCTAGCTAACGGACGTTAGGTGGGCACTTTCTTTGCCGTCCGCTAGCAGACGGCAAAGAATCTTTGCCATCAGCTAGCGGATGGCAAAGAAAGTGGCCGTTAGTGTGTACTCGTTAGTGGGCCACCCACCCTCTTGCCGTCCGCTAGCTGATGACAAAGCTTCTATGCCGTCCGCTAGCAGACGGCAAAGGGACGGCCGACCAAATATGATCTTTGCCGTCCGCTCCTTCTTTGCCGTCAGTTTTTCTGTAAGCTGATGGCAAAGACCATCTTTGCCATAAGCTAGCAGATGACAAAGAGACGGCTGACAGCAAAGATCCTGATTCCAGTAGTGACTGTACATTTTTTTGGAGACGGGATCTGCCAATTTTCTGTTTTCTCGCACACGAGTTTTTACGCGCTTCGCTGCGTTGTGTGTTTCCCCCCCGCCAAGTTTCAAGTTTCACAGTGGAATTTTCATTAGGCGCATGATTTCAGAATTTATTCCTCCCACCACATCCCCACCCATCAAATTTTGGTAGTACCTCCCCCTCCCCCTCCCGCAGCTCAAACCGCCGCCGCTGCAACCACAACTTCAACCCATCTACATTCTGCCCAGCACATCATCGATCCAGTCCGGTAACCCACCGATCTCTATCACGGCCCCCGGCCTGATTGCTTAAATGGCGCCTGCGAAACATCCTCATGCCTCCAAATTCCCACCGCCCCTACCTCTAGAGCATCGCCGCGCAAGCCCAACCACATATCACGTGGAGGTCGAGGAGCTGATGACGGTCGATGGCGCATGGCCGCTATGCGTGTTGACCCGGAGGAACACCTCGCCTCCGCCGCCGCCGACTTGGTGCAAGCTTGGCCCAGATGAAGTGCCCCAGTGACTACCCCCCAGGACTTACCAGGTAGATCTAACCAGCTCAATCTTACCAATACCACTTGCAATGGCTATGTTTTGTACGGTTGATAATTAAGCTGTTCGTGCCTTGTTTACTTCAGTACTGCACGCTGTGTGATGTTCAAGTATTAACGTCCAGCTCAATTTCACCAATACCAGCAACAAACTTACAATACATGACTCGGGATATCACTAGAGATGCTGCCCATTCGCTATTTTTGGTGGATGTAACCCTGCTGTAGTTAACATGCCTGTCCATGTCCTTACGTATGGTCATAACGGGCGATGCTGTTGTTTGCCGTCGAGGTTAGCTGCATCCCATGTCTTACAGTATTTACATCATTTGTGCAATTGTAGTTTAACTTCTAACATTTACTAGTTGCCTGTAGGTACACATGTCAGTGGCACTAATCCACAGCTTCGACCTGGAGGAACATCTCGCCTCCGCCGCTGCTGAATGTGGTGGGGCTCTGCCAAGATCAAGTGCCCCAGCAACTACCCCTCGGGACTTACCAAGTATGAACTCACCAATTCAATCTTCCCAATACCAGTTTGATACGTCCATTTTGCATCATGTTTTCCTACTCTTATTTATGAGGTTTTTATGCATAATAATGCTTTTTGGAGTAATTCTAATGCCTTTTCTCTCATAATATGCAGTTCACACAAAGAGGGAGAATTCCGACAGCTGGAAATCTGGACCTGAAAAAGCTACGTCACGCTACCTATTCTCCATAACTCCAAATGAGCTGGAACTTCACGAGGAATTTTATGGAATAAATAAGAATTATTGGAGCAAATAACTACCAGAGGGGGCCCACCAGGTGCACAACCCACCTGGGCGCGCCAGGGAGCCCAGGCGCACCCTGGTGGGTTCTGCCCTCCTTGGCCCACCTCCGGTGCCCCTCTTCTGGTATATAAGTCATTTTGACCTAGAAAAATAAGGGGAGGACTTTCGGGACGAAGCGCCGCCGTCTAGAGGCGGAACTTGGGCAGGAGCACTTTTGCCCTCCGGCGGAGCGATTCTCCCGGGGGAACTTCCCTCCCGGAGGGGAAAATCATCATCATCATCACCAACAACTCTCCCATTTTCGGGAGGGCAATCTCCATCAACATCTTCAACAGCATCATCTCCTCTCAAACCCTAGTTCATCTCTTGTGTTCAATCTTTGTACCGGAACTATAGATTGGTACTTGTGGGTGACTAGTAGTGTTGATTACATCTTGTAGTTGATTACTATATGGTTTATTTGGTGGAAGATTATATGTTTAGATCCATTATGCTATTTAATATCCCTCTGATCTTGAGCATGATTATCATTTGTGAGAGCATGATTATCATTTGTGAGTAGTTACTTTTGTTCTTGAGGTCACGGGAGAAATCTTGTTGCAAGTAATCATGTGAACTTGATATGTGTTCGATTTTTGATGATTGTTGTTGTGATTCCCTTAGTGTGTCATGTGAACTTCGACTACATGAAACTTCACCATATTTGAGCTAGGGGAATGCATTGTGGAGTAGTTATTAGATGATGGGTTGCGAGAGTGACAGAACTTAAACCCAGTTTATGTGCTATTCCGTAAGGGACTGATTTGGATCCAAAAGTTTAATGCTATGGTTAGATTTATTCTTAATACTTTTCTCGTAGTTGTGATGCTTGCGAGGGGTTAATCATAAGTAGGAGGTTTGTTCAAGTAAGAACATCACTTATTCACCGGTCCACCATTATCAAATTATCAAAGTAGCGAACACAAATCAAACCAACATGATGAAAGTACTGAAGAAATTCCCGTGTACCCTCAAGAATGCTTTGCTTATCATAAGAGACCGTTTTGGCCTGTCCTTTGCCTCAAAAGGATTGGGCTACCTTGTTGCACTTTTGTTACCATTACCGTTACTTGCTCGTTACAAATTATCTTGCTACCAAACTACTCGTTACTTATAATTCAGTGCTTGCAACATTACCTTGCTGAAAACCGCTTGTCATTTCCTTCTGCTCCTCCTTGGGTTTGACACTCTTACTTATCGAAAGGACTATGATTGATCCCCTATACTTGTGGTTCATCACAGTTGCAATGGCTATGTTTTGTACAGTTGATGTATTAAGCATGTTGTAGTAAACATGCCTAACACGTTTTAGCTATTTTCCCTACCTTTTTATAGACAACTGGGCCATTCTCTGCTCTGGCAGCACTTGCCTTGCGATGTTTACTCTGCCAATTGCATTTTTATCAGTACCGGTTTCAATGGCAATTAAGCCTGTTGCAATTACAGTTGTATCCATTTTTTAACGGTTGATTTCAATGGCTACAAACTTACGAAACATGACTTAGGATGTTGTTAAGCCTGTTGCAATTAACAGTTGTATCCATTTTTTAATCTGTCCCTTGCTACCGTGCTACTCTCTGCAATGAGATATACTAGAGATGCTGCCCATTTGCTATTTTTAGTGGATGCTAACCCTGTTGTACTTAACATGACTTTCCATGTACTTACACAGGGCCATAATGGGCGATGCTGTTGTTTGCTGTCGAGGTTAGCTGCATCCCATGTCTTACAATATTACATCATTTGTGCAATTGCAGTTTGGCTTCTAATGCTTACTTGCTTCTTGTAGGTACACATGTCCGGCACTGATCCATTCTTCGACCCAGAGGAACACCTCGCCTCCGCTCGGCCGACTTAGGGCGGGCTCTTGTCCATATGAAGTGCCCTAGCAACTACCCCTCATGACTTACCAAGTATGAACTGACCAGCTGGATCTTACCAATACCAGTTGCAATGGCCATGTTTTGTACGGTTCATGTATTAAGAATGTTGTAGTAAACATGCCTAGCCCTTCTTATCTATTTTCCCCCTTTTTATAGACAACAGGGCCATTCTCTGCTCTAGCAGCACCTTCCTTGTGATGTTTAACTCTGTCAATTTCATTTCTATCAGTACCAGTTTCAATGGCTATACTAGGTTATCTGTTGTAGTAAACAATTCTATCCATTTTTTAATCCACCCCTTTGCTACCACGTGCTACTCTTTTGCAATGAAGATATCACTATAGATGCTGCCGTTTTATTACCATTTGCTATTTTGGCGAGGCGGGACGGGGCGGCGAAGCGGCGGGGGCGGCTCTGGCACGGGGGCGGCGGCGCGGGTGTGATGAGGGGAGGGAGAGAGAGGGGTGGGGCTGGCCGCTTTTTAGTTTAGGTCACAGCTCTTTGCCGTCTGCTAGCAGACGGCAAAGAGCCTAGCTAACGGACGTTAGGTGGGCACTTTCTTTGCCGTCCGCTAGCAGACGGCAAAGAATCTTTGCCATCAGCTAGCGGATGGCAAAGAAAGTGGCCGTTAGGTGGTACTCGTTAGTGGGCCACCCACCCTCTTTGCCGTCCGCTAGCTGATGACAAAGCTTCTATGCCGTCCGCTAGCAGACGGCAAAGGGACGGCCGACGACAAATATGATCTTTGCCGTCCGCTCCTTCTTTGCCGTCAGTTTTCTGTAAGCTGATGGCAAAGACCATCTTTGCCATAAGCTAGCAGATGACAAAGAGACGGCTGACAGCAAAGATCCTGATTCCAGTAGTGACGTGTACATTTTTTTGGAGACGGGATCTGCCAATTTTCTGTTTTCTCGCACACGAGTATTTTACGCGCTTCGTCTGCGTTGTGTGTTTCCCCCGCCCAAGTTTCAAGTTTCACAGTGGAATTTTCATTAGGCGCATGATTTCAGAATTTATTCCTCCCACCACATCCCCACCCATCAAATTTTGGTAGTACCTCCCCCTCCCCCTCCCGGCAGCTCAAACCGCCGCCGCTGCAACCACAACTTCAACCACATCTACATTCTGCCCAAGCATCATCGATCCAGTCCGGTAACCCACCGATCTCTATCACGGCCCCGGCCTGATTGCTTAAATGGCGCCTGCGAAACATCCTCATGCCTCCAAATTCCCACCGCCCCTACCTCTAGAGCATCGCCGCGCAAGCCCAACCACATATCACGTGGAGGTCGAGGAGCTGATGACGGTCGATGGCGCGATGGCCGCTATGCGTGTTGACCCGGAGGAACACCTCGCCTCCGCCGCCGCCGACTTGGTGCAAGCTCTGGCCCAGATGAAGTGCCCCAGTGACTACCCCCCAGGACTTACCAGGTATGATCTAACCAGCTCAATCTTACCAATACCACTTGCAATGGCTATGTTTTGTACGGTTGATATATTAAGCATGTTCGTGCCTTGTTTACTTCAGTACTGCACGCTGTGTGATGTTCAAGTATTAACTGTCCAGCTCAATTTCACCAATACCAGCAACAAACTTACAATACATGACTCGGGATATCACTAGAGATGCTGCCCATTCGCTATTTTTGGTGGATGCTAACCCTGCTGTAGTTAACATGCCTGTCCATGTACTTACGTATGGTCATAACGGGCGATGCTGTTGTTTGCCGTCGAGGTTAGCTGCATCCCATGTCTTACAGTATTTTACATCATTTGTGCAATTGTAGTTTAACTTCTAACATTTACTAGTTGCCTGTAGGTACACATGTCAGTGGCACTAATCCACGCTTCGACCTGGAGGAACATCTCGCCTCCGCCGCTGCTGAATTTGGGTGGGCTCTGGCCAAGATCAAGTGCCCCAGCAACTACCCCTCGGGACTTACCAAGTATGAACTCACCAATTCAATCTTACCAATACCAGTTTGATACGTCCATTTTGCATCATGTTTTCCTACTCTTATTTATGATGTTTTTATGCATAATAATGCTTTTTGGAGTAATTCTAATGCCTTTTCTCTCATAATATGCAAGGTTCACACAAAGAGGGAGAATTCCGACAGCTGGAAATCTGGACCTGAAAAAGCTACGTCACGCTACCTATTCTCCATAACTCCAAATGAGCTGGAACTTCACGAGGAATTTTTATGGAATAAATAAGAATTATTGGAGCAAATAACTACCAGAGGGGGCCCACCAGGTGGGCACAACCCACCTGGGCGCGCCAGGGAGCCCAGGCGCACCCTGGTGGGTTCTGCCCTCCTTGGCCCACCTCCGGTGCCCCTCTTCTGGTATATAAGTCATTTTGACCTAGAAAAAATAAGGGGAGGACTTTCGGGACGAAGCGCCGCCGTCTAGAGGCGGAACTTGGGCAGGAGCACTTTTGCCCTCCGGCGGAGCGATTCTCCCGGGGGAACTTCCCTCCCGGAGGGGGAAATCATCATCATCATCACCAACAACTCTCCCATTTTCGGGAGGGCAATCTCCATCAACATCTTCAACAGCATCATCTCCTCTCAAACCCTAGTTCATCTCTTGTGTTCAATCTTTGTACCGGAACTATAGATTGGTACTTGTGGGTGACTAGTAGTGTTGATTACATCTTGTAGTTGATTACTATATGGTTTATTTGGTGGAAGATTATATGTTTAGATCCATTATGCTATTTAATATCCCTCTGATCTTGAGCATGATTATCATTTGTGAGAGCATGATTATCATTTGTGAGTAGTTACTTTTGTTCTTGAGGTCACGGGAGAAATCTTGTTGCAAGTAATCATGTGAACTTGATATGTGTTCGATATTTTGATGATATGTATGTTGTGATTCCCTTAGTGGTGTCATGTGAACGTCGACTACATGAAACTTCACCATATTTGAGCCTAGGGGAATGCATTGTGGAGTAGTTATTAGATGATGGGTTGCGAGAGTGACAGAAGCTTAAACCCAAGTTTATGTGCTATTCCGTAAGGGACTGATTTGGATCCAAAAGTTTAATGCTATGGTTAGATTTATTCTTAATACTTTTCTCGTAGTTGTGGATGCTTGCGAGGGGGTTAATCATAAGTAGGAGGTTTGTTCAAGTAAGAACATCACTTATTCACCGGTCCACCCAATTATCAAATTATCAAAGTAGCGAACACAAATCAAACCAACATGATGAAAGTGACTAGAAGAAATTCCCGTGTACCCTCAAGAATGCTTTGCTTATCATAAGAGACCGTTTTGGCCTGTCCTTTGCCTCAAAAGGATTGGGCTACCTTGTTGCACTTTTGTTACCATTACCGTTACTTGCTCGTTACAAATTATCTTGCTACCAAACTACTCGTTACTTATAATTTCAGTGCTTGCAGACATTACCTTGCTGAAAACCGCTTGTCATTTCCTTCTGCTCCTCCTTGGGTTTGACACTCTTACTTATCGAAAGGACTATGATTGATCCCCTATACTTGTGGTTCATCACAGTTGCAATGGCTATGTTTTGTACAGTTGATGTATTAAGCATGTTGTAGTAAACATGCCTAACACGTTTTAGCTATTTTCCCTACCTTTTTATAGACAACTGGGCCATTCTCTGCTCTGGCAGCACTTGCCTTGCGATGTTTAACTCTGCCAATTGCATTTTTATCAGTACCGGTTTCAATGGCAATTAAGCCTGTTGCAATTAACAGTTGTATCCATTTTTTAACAGTTGTATTTCAATGGCTACAAACTTACGAAACATGACTTAGGATGTTGTTAAGCCTGTTGCAATTAACAGTTGTATCCATTTTTTAATCTGTCCCTTTGCTACCGTGCTACTCTCTGCAATGAAGATATACTAGAGATGCTGCCCATTTGCTATTTTTAGTGGATGCTAACCCTGTTGTACTTAACATGACTTTCCATGTACTTACACAGGGCCATAATGGGCGATGCTGTTGTTTGCTGTCGAGGTTAGCTGCATCCCATGTCTTACAATATTTACATCATTTGTGCAATTGCAGTTTGGCTTCTAATGCTTACTTGCTTCTTGTAGGTACACATGTCAGCGGCACTGATCCATTCTTCGACCCAGAGGAACACCTCGCCTCCGCTGCGGCCGACTTAGGGCGGGCTCTTGTCCATATGAAGTGCCCTAGCAACTACCCCTCATGACTTACCAAGTATGAACTGACCAGCTGGATCTTACCAATACCAGTTGCAATGGCCATGTTTTGTACGGTTCATGTATTAAGAATGTTGTAGTAAACATGCCTAGCCCTTCTTATCTATTTTCCCTACCTTTTTATAGACAACAGGGCCATTCTCTGCTCTAGCAGCACCTTCCTTGTGATGTTTAACTCTGTCAATTTCATTTCTATCAGTACCAGTTTCAATGGCTATACTAGGTTATCTGTTGTAGTAAACAATTCTATCCATTTTTTAATCCACCCCTTTGCTACCGTGCTACTCTTTTGCAATGAAGATATCACTATAGATGCTGCCGTTTTATTACCATTTGCTATTTTTGGTGGATGTTAACCATGTTGTAGTTAACATTGCCTTTCCATTTACTTACACAGGGCTACAATAGGCGATGTTGTTGTTTGCCGTCGAGGTTAGCTGCATCCCATGTCTTATACACCATATGTTCCTAAATATAAGTATTTTTAGAGATTCCAATATAGACTACATACGGAGCAAAATGAGTGAATCTATATTCTAATCTAAACTATGTCTATAATTCTATATACATCCGTATGTAGTTCATATTGAAATCTCTAAAAATACATGTACTTAGGAACATAGGTAGTTGTATTTTACATCATTTGTGCAATCTCAGTTTAGCTTCTAACATTTAGTGGTTGCTTGTAGGTACATATATGAGCGGTACTGATCAACGCTTCGATCCCTTTTGCGTATGGGGCAATGAGATATTCATGAACAAGCGTCAAGTGAGGAAACTAAGAAAGATTGTTAGGCGAAAGAAACGGGTGATGGGAATTAAGCTCTTTATTTACACTTTGTCCAAGACAACAATTAACTTTAGGATGGTAAGTAATGTGTTGCCTTTCCCCCTGCGCACAACAAGTTACTCTATTAGACCTGAGTATCTGAAATTTTTCTCTTTTCTGTGGTTTCCAAAGCAATTTACTGGTGATTACCTTGCAAACTACATGACCGGAGTGGAGGCAACTAAGGTTAAAGTATATAATTCATGCTACCATGATAATGCTCTAGAAGTCTTTCTGAAGGCGGTGAAGGATGGGCGGGCGATCGTCACAAGGGGTTGGACAAAAGTTGTTCGTGACTATGGCATGCAGGAGGGCACATTATGGGCATTCCGCTTCTTCAACACCATCGGCAGCCAAAATGATTTACACTTGTCTCTTCACCTTTACCGCCTCTAAATATTGTGGTTCATCATAGTTAATTGCTACCTAATCCTGTAATTACTGAACACATTGTACTGCGAATTTTATTTAGGGATTGGTTGTTGAACCATTGTGCTGAGAATTTGAATTCCATGTTTCATAATTCAAAATTTCCAATTCGAATAATAAATTACAGGAAAAAATAAAATTAAATAGGAGCGAATAAAATAATGTGCACGCGGTTAGAAAGAAAACAACGTGTGCGATGAAAAATAGAGAACAGGCGGTTCTTTGACGTGAAACGTTTGCGATGCCCGCTGAAATAGGTGCTAGCGTGAGTGCCATTCCTTTTACCTTATATCAAGAAATTATGAATGATATAGCACCCGCTGAAATAGAAGACATAGATGTTACTATTAAACTTGCTAATAGGGACACCATCACACCACTTGGGATTGTTAGAGATGTTGAAGTCTTGTGTGGGAAAATTAAATACCCTACTGATTTTCTTGTTCTTGGTTCCCCACAAGATGACTTTTGTCCCATTATCTTTGGTAGACCTTTCTAGAACACCGTTAATGCTAAAATAGATTGCGAGAAGCAAACTGTCGGTGTTAGTTTTGGTGATGAGTCTCATGAGTTTAATTTTTCCAAGTTCAGTAGAAAACATCATAATAAAGAGTTGTCTAGTAAAAATGAAATAATTGGTCTTGCTTCTATTGCTGTGCCTCCTACCGATCCATTAGAACAATATTTGCTAGACCACGAAAATGATATGCATCTGCATGAAAGAAATGAAATAGATAAGATTTTCTTTGAACAAC
The DNA here is from genome assembly GCA_011799875.1 of Thinopyrum elongatum. Taxonomy (NCBI): domain Eukaryota; kingdom Viridiplantae; phylum Streptophyta; class Magnoliopsida; order Poales; family Poaceae; genus Thinopyrum; species Thinopyrum elongatum. The sequence continues at coordinate 401,589,435 of CM022299.1, read as the reverse complement.
GTCCTCTGCTTAAACACAATTTGCCTATTGAAACTCTAGGAGGTCCTCCTCCACCTAAAGGTGATCTTGTGTTTGAATTAAAACAATTGCCAGACACTTTGAAATATGCTTATCTTGATGAGAAAAGGATTTATCCTGTTATTATTAGTGCTAACCTTTCAAAACATGAAGAAGAAAGATTATTGAAGGTTCTGAAGAAGCACCGAGCTGCCAATGGATATACTCTTAATGATTTAAAGGGCATTAGTCCCACTCTCTGTCAGCATAAAATTAATATGGAACCTGATGCTAAACCCGTTGTTGATCACCAACAACGTTTAAATCCTAAAATGAAAGAAGTGGTAAGAACAGAAATACTGAAGCTTCTGGAAGCAGGTATAATCTATCCCATAGATGATAGTGGATGGGTAAGTCCCGTTCATTGTGTCCCTGAAAAGGGAGGTATTACCGTTGTTCCTAATGATAAAAATGAACTTATTCCACAAAGAATTGTCACTGGCTACAGAATGGTAATTGATTTTAGAAAACTAAATAAAGCTACTAGAAAAGATCATTACCCTCTGCCTTTTATTGATCAAATGTTAGAAAGACTATCAAAGCACACACATTTTTGCTTTCTTGATGGATATTTTGGTTTTTCTCAAATACCTGTCTCACAACCTGATCAAGAGAAAACCACCTTTACTTGCCCTTTCAGAATTTATGCTTATAGATGTGTGCCTTTTGGTTTATGCAATGCACCCACTACCTTTCAAAGATGTATGACTGCTATATTCTCTGACTTTTGAGAAAAGATTGTTGAGGTTTTCATGGATGATTTTTCCATTTACGGAACTTCTTTTGATGATTGCTTGAGCAACCTTGAACGAGTTTTGCAGAGATGTGAGCAAACTAATGTCGTCTTAAATTGGGAGAAGTGCCACTTTATGGTTAATGAAGGTATTGTCTTGGGATATAAAATTTCTGAACGAGGTATTGAGGTGGATAAAGCTAAAGTTGATGCAATTGAGAAAATGCCATGTCCTAAAGATATCAAAGGTATTCGTAGTTTCCTCGGTCATGCTGGTTTCTATAGGAGGTTTATTAAAGACTTCTCTAAAATTTCTAGGCCTCTTACAAATCTTTTACAAAAGGATGTTCCATTTATTTTTTATGATGATTGTGTAGAAGCCTTTGAAACACTTAAGAAAGCCTTGATTTCTACACCTATTGTTCAACCACCTGATTGGAACTTGCCTTTTGAAATTATGTGTGATGCTAGTGATTCTGCTGTTGGTGCTATTCTAGGACAAAGAGTCGATAAGAAATTAAATGTTATTCATTATGCTAGTAAAACTCTGGACAGTGCTCAACGAAATTATGCTACTACTGAAAACGAATTTTTAGCAGTTGTGTTTGCTTGTGACAAATTTAGATCTTACATTGTTGATTCTAAAGTGACTGTTCACACCGATCATGTTGCTATAAAATATCTTATGGAAAAGAAGGATGCTAAACCTAGACTCATTAGGTGGGTTCTTTTGCTACAAGAATTTGATTTACATATCACTGATAGAAAGGGAGCTGAGAACCCCGTGGCTGATAACTTGTCTAGGTTAGAAAATATTCTCGATGACCCACAACCTATCAATGATAGTTTTCCTGATGAACAATTAGCTGCAATAAATATTTCTCATAACACTCCTTGGTATGCTGACTATGCCAATTATATTGTTGCTAAATATATACCACCTAGCTTTACATACCAACAAAATAAAAAAACTCTTCTATGATTTAAGACATTACTTTTGGGATGACCCACATCTTTATAAAGAAGGAGTAGATGGTATTATTAGACGCTGTGTACCTGAGCATGAACAGGGACAAATCCTACGGAAATGTCAGTCAGAAGCTTATGGAGGACATCATGCGGGAGATAGAACTGCTCACAAGGTATTGCAATCTGGTTTTATTGGCCTACTCTCTTCAAGGATGCCCGTAAGTTTGTTTTATCTTGTGATGAATGTCAAAGAATTGGTAATATTGGTAAGCATCAGGAAATGCCTATGAATTATTCTCTTGCTGTTGAACCATTTGATGTTTGGGGATTTGATTACATGGGACCTTTTCCTTCCTCTAATGGGTATACACATATTTTGGTTGCTGTTGATTATGTTACTAAGTGGGTAGAAGCTATTCCAACTAGTAGTGCTGATCACAACACCTCTATTAAAATGCTTAAGGAAGTCATTTTCCCAAGGTTTGGAGTCCCTAGATATTTAATGACTAATGGTGGTTCACATTTTATTCATGGTGCTTTCCGTAAAATGCTTGCTAAATATGATGTTAACCATATAATTGCATCACCTTATCATCCTCGGTCTAGTGGTCAAGTTGAACTTAGCAATAGAGAAATAAAATTAATATTACAAAAAACTGTCAATAGGTTCCGAAAGAATTGGTCTAAGAAGTTAGATGATGCACTTTGGGCTTATAGAACAGCATATAAAAATCCTATGGGTATGTCTCCGTATAAAATGGTTTATGGAAAAGCTTGTCATTTGCCTCTTGAGTTAGAACATAAAGCATATTGGGCAATTAAAGAACTCAACTATGATTTCAAACTTGCCGGTGAAAAGAGGTTATTTTATGTTAGCTCACTAGATGAATGGAGAACCCAAGCCTATGAAAATGCCGAGTTATTTAAAGAAAAGGTTAAAAGATGGCATGACAAAAGAATCCAAAAGCGTGAGTTCAAAGTTGGAGAATATGTTCTTTTGTACAACTCTCATTTCAGATTCTTTGCAGGAAAACTCCTCTCCAAATGGGAAGGACCTTATGTTATCGAGGAGGTTTATCGATCTGGAGCCATCAAGATAAATAATGCCGAAGGTACTAACCCGAAGGTTGTCAACGGGCAAAGAATAAAACATTATATCTCAGGTACGCCCATTAACATTGAAAGCAATATTATCCAAACCATGATACCGGAAGAACACATAAAGGAAACCTTCTGGAACACTCCAGAATCGTGAAAAAAAGGAGGTACGTGATACGGTAAGTAAACGGACTCCGAAAAATCCACAAAAATATTTTCTGTCCGTTTTGGAATATAACAAAAATTAGGAAAATAAGAAACAACCAGGAAAGCACCCCTGGTGGGCACAAGACACCAGGGTGCGCCTGGCTTGCCAGGCGCGCCCAGGTGGGTTGTGCCACCTCGGGTACCTTCCGGACTCCGTTTTTCTTCCGTTTGCTTGCTTCCCAAGATAAAAAATCTTTATATACCCCCCGAACCTATTGACCACCGTATCGCGGAGAAATATTCTGTTTTCTTTTCTCACTGTTTTCCTGACAGATATGAAAATATGTCATCCCAAGACTCGGAGGGTGAGAGCTATGTTGCTGATTATATCGCAAACCCCAAGGTTTATGGGGATGTGGAACACTATAGCTGGACTTCGGAGGAAGAAGAAGACTATGACCCTAAAAGGGAGGCGGAGACAAGCTCAGACAATGCTGAAGTTCCATTGCCTCAACCTGGGGACATGCACGTGGAATTCAAGAAATCAAGTCTCCCCAGCAAAGCAAAGAAACCTAAGGTCCAGTTTATCCCTTTTCGTCTCTTGCAGGAAAACAAGCAAGAATTATGCAAAAGGATAGTAGAGCTCTAGCAGGAGATCGGTGATTTAAAGGAGGAAAATTCCATCCTCAAGCATAAGCTAAGGAAGAAAGACAAATCACCTGCTTCATCACCGCCACCTCCTTCTTCATAAAAAAAAAGAGTAATCGGGTATGGGCACTCCCCTTGGCTTGTGCCAAGCTTGGGGGAGGTGCCCCGGTATCGTATCACCTCCACTATCTTTTGCCTTTACTTATCTTAGTTCGATCCATAGTTATCTTTTGCTTTAGATGAATAAAAGTTTAGTTCGATCCTTTCTTTTCGAGTGCTTGCTTAGTGATCTATCTTTGTAATCGTGTGCAGGATATATATAATAAAGTTTAGTTTGAGTTTTGTTTTCTTTACTTTCATGTTCAATAAAAAGAAAAGAAATAAATGAAAAAGATCATATGCTAATCTTATGGTAAGTAATGACATCACATAAGGAAGAGTATAAGTAGAAAATTTTATTGGAGATTTACAAACATAGCATTGGTCAATAATGCAATTCATGAAAGAATTAATAAGGGAAGAGAAGATTCATGTGCAAATATACTATCTTGGACATCTTTTGTGATTGTGAGCCCCCATCAAAATATTATATGCCAAAATTGCTGACGTTGGACAAGGAAGACAACGTAATGATTCATGTTTGTTCATATTCACATAGAAGTTATATTGTTATAGATCCTTTAACATGTGGTGCTTGCCCCCATCTTTGCTAGCCAAAAATTCCGCACTAAGTAGAGATACTACTTGTGCATCCAAAAACCTTTAAACCCAAATCTTATTTTGAGAGTCCACCATACCTACCTATGGATTGAGTAAGACCCTTCAAGTAAGTTGTCATCGGTGCAAAAAGGCAATAAAAATTGCTTCTAAAAGTGTTGGATCATTTAGTGTAAGAGAAAATTGAGCGTTGTACGAACTTGTGATGGCAAAGAATAAAAGCGACATACTGCATAATAAAGGTTGCTATCATAAGGGGCAATATAACGTGACGTTCTTTTGCATTAAGGGATTGAGCATACAAACAAATAAGCGCATGGCAACCTCTGCTTCCCTCTGCGAAGGGCCTATCTTTTACTTTTATGTATTTACTTTTATGCAAGAGTCAAAGTTCTTCTCTCTATTCCTTTTTATTTTATCTTTTGGCAAGCATCATGTGGTGAGGAAAGATCTAGGCACATATATCCAGTTGGATATGAGTAGCATGAGTTATTATTGTTGACATCACCCTCGAGGTGAGTATGTTGGAAGGCAAAACTATAAGCCCCTATCTTTCTATGTGTTTGGTTGAAACATTTTGCTCATGTGTATGCAGTGAGTGTTAGCAATCATAGAAGACTATATGATGGTTGATTATGTGGACTTGCCAAAAAAAGGCTCCGATACATGACCCTTCCTGAAAAGATGATGAATTGTAGTTGCATAGTTGACTGAGAACAGAGTTTGTTGGTTTTCAATAGAGTTTATGCTTTATACTTTGATGTTGTGATGAATTGTTACTTGTTCATGAGAAGTTATATGATAAAAGTTCTATGATAAAGTTTTATATTAAAGTTTGTTGTTGTTATAATAATATACATGATGCTTCTTTGTCCGTATTTTGTTTTTATCGACACCTCTCTCTCTAAGCATGTGGACATGTTTTTTGATTTCGGTTTTCGCTTGAGGACAAGCGAGGTCTAAGCTTGGGGGAGTTGATATGTCCATTTTGCACCATGTTTTCCTACTATTATTTATGATGTTTTTATGCATAATAATGCTTTTTGGAGTAATTCTAATGCCTTTTCTCTCATAATATGCAAGGTTCACACAAAGAGGGAGAATTCCGGCAGCTGGGAATCTGGACTTGAAAAAGCTACGTCAGGCTACCTATTCTGCACAACTTCAAATGAGCTGAAACTTCACGAGGAATTTTTATGGAATAAATAAGAATTATTGTAGCAAATAACTACCAGAGGGGCCCACCAGGTGGGAACAACCCACCTGGGTGCGCCAGGGAGCCCAGGCGCGCCCTGGTGGGTTGTGCCCTCCTCGGCCCACCTCCGGTGCCCCTCTTCTGGTATATAAGTCATTTTGACCTAGAAAAAATAAGGGGAGGACTTTCGGGATGAAGCGCCGCCATCTCGAGGCGGAACTTGGGCAGGAGCACTTTTGCCCTTCGGCGGAGCGATTCCGCCAGGGGAACTTCCCTCCCGGAGGGGGAAATCATCGTCATCATCATCACCAACAACTCTCCCATCTTCGGGAGGGCAATCTCCATCAACATCTTCAACAGCACCATCTCCTCTCAAACCCTAGTTCATCTCTTGTGTTCAATCTTTGTACCAGAACTATAGATTGGTTCTTGTGGGTGACTAGTAGTGTTGATTACATCTTGTAGTTGATTACTGTATGGTTTATTTGGTGGAAGATTATATGTTCAGATCCATTATGCTATTTAATATCCCTCTGATCTTGAGCATGATTATCATTTGTGAGTAGTTACTTTTGTTCTTGAGGTCACGGGAGAAATCTTGTTGCAAGTAATCATGTGAACTTGATATGTGTTCGATATTTTGATGATAAGTATGTTGTGATTCCCTTAGTGGTGTCATGTGAATGTCGACTACATGAAACTTCACCATATTTGGGCCTAAGGGAATGCATTGTGGAGTAGTTATTAGATGATGGGTTGCGAGAGTGACAAAAGCTTAAACCCTAGTTTATGCGCTATTCCATAAGGGACTGATTTGGATCCAAAAGTTTAATGCTATGGTTAGATTTATTCTTAATACTTTTCTCGTAGTTGCGGATGCTTGCGAGGGGGTTAATCATAAGTAGGAGGTTTGTTCAAGTAAGAACAGCACCTAAGCACCGGTCCACCCACATATCAAATTATCAAAGTAGTGAACACAAATCAAACCAACATGATGAAAGTGACTAGATGAAATTCCCGTGTACCCTCAAGAACGCTTTGCTTATCATAAGAGACCGTTTTGGCCTGTCCTTTGCCTCAAAAGGATTGGGCTACCTTGCTGCACTTTTGTTACCATTACCGTTACTTGCTCGTTACAAATTATCTTGCTACCAAACTACTCGTTACTTATAATTTCAGTGCTTGCAGACATTACCTTGCTGAAAACCGCTTGTCCTTTCCTTCTGCTCCTCATTGGGTTCGACACTCTTACTTATCAAATAGCGTGTGCGATGAAAAATAGAGAACATATGGTTCTTTGACGTGAAACGTTTGCGATGCCCGACGGACGTGCACACGGTTTCGTCTCATATGCTGTGCGATTTATGGTAATACGGCAAAGCTTTCAAACCTGTGTGCGTGTGTGATAGTTACACCTATCACACACGAGGCTATACATAAAACTGTGTGGGATGTATATACGAACGGAAATGTTTTCCCTGGATTGACTATCTGGGATGTACTTACGAATGGAAACATACTCCTTGGATTGACTGTGTGGGATGTACATAAGAACGGAAACGTATACCTTGGATTGACTGTGTGGAATGTACATAACAAACGGAAATGTTTGTCTGGGACTGACTGTGTGGGATGTACTTATGACCAGAACCGATTGGGCCTATATAATCGTATTTGATCGCTCACCCGTCGCACACGGCCTCATTTTGCCGAGCGTGTGCGACCGGAGGGCCTATCCCCGACGGTTTCTGGGTCGTGTGGGAAGGACCCCCCTATCGCACACACTCACTCGGTGACGGTTCAGAATGCTGTCACGGAAAGGGGTTAAAAACCGTTTGTATAGCACGTTACGGTACCAGTGATTCCTGTATATTAGGGCAAACCAACACGAAGAGTTGAAAGCGTCCATGACAAGTGACCAAATAGACCTGTAGACTGCAAATGTCCCTGCTCCTCTTCACTACAAGGAACATACTGTACTACTATTATACTCCCTCTGTTCCTAAATATAAGTCTTTGTAGAGATTCCACTATGGATCACATACGGGTGTATATATATACATTTTAGAGTGTAGATTCACTCATTTTGCTCTGTATGTAGTCCATGGAGGAATCTCTACAAAGACTTATATTTAGGAACGGAGAGAGTACTTATTAAAGAAGAACAAAAGAGGAACATGCTAAAGAAGAGCAAGCAAATTTTGGATAATAAAATGTTCGTTGCCCACACATGATGAACCAGAGAGCATAAAGAATGCAGCTCCCTGCTGTCTCTCTATATGTGGCGCACGTGCTTTTCAAAAGTAAAGTAGGAACATTAGCTGACCAATTAAATGTTCTCTGTTTTAGTAATATCAGCATCATATCAGATTCGTATTTGAGCAACAAAGTGTGGAATTATGAGCGGCATGTTGTTTAGCTTGATGGGTTGAGGAGCAGGGCTAGCACATCTCGAAGCACCTAGGATGATGGTACACTGAATATAAAGGGAATGTCTACATGCAAGTTGCCTGACTTTCGTCATTTGGGTCAGTCGACCATTTCAGGCGGTTGGATGAAGATCCTACGTCTCCTAACCCTTCTTCTTCCTCACCTCTTTTTCTTCCCCTACAGACCACCGCACGGGTCGTCGGCCGAACCACCGGCCCCCGCCCTCCACTAAACCGCCCACCACCTCCGATCTTCCGCCGCCCCCGGCCATCCCTCTAGCCAACCCCCACCCCCACCCGCGTCGAGATTTGCCTCTAGCGAGGCCCCACCATAGCCCGACGACAGCCCCCCACAACCATTGTCACCACCCGAAACCCTAAGATAGATAATGGGGTAGCCCTCCGGCGAGCCCCTTCCTTCCCTCCGGCGAACTCTCAAAAATGGACTGACCCCATATTGAAATTCAGTCGACAGTCATTTAAGCTAATGTGGAATATAAAAGGGGAAAACCATAAGCATTGCGAGTATAGTGGTGAGCGTGCCATGGCGGATCTGAAGGTGCAAACCGGACAAAAGCAACTTCGCAACCAATGTTTGCTTTCAACTAACAAGTAAGATTCTAAGTGATGGACAAGAAATCACAGTAAAGCAGTGGCGATCTATTTTCTTGCTCAGATAAATAACTTGAGCAGATACGAAAGAGTACCACCTCTGGTGTGGCGCCGTGTAAGCATCTGCTGAGGCGTTGAGGGTGCAGCTGTAGCGATGGTTGTCGGTGGCGTGGAAGCAGATCTAGGAGGGCAGACGGTGGTGGCGAGGGAAATATCTAGGCGCGGTGGACGAGACGGTCGTACAAGCGGCCTCGGCAAGGTGGATGATGCTACTTCTTGAGTTTGCGTTGTTATTTCCCTTCAAGAGCAAAGAGTGATGCAGCAAAGTAGAGATAAGTATTTCCCTCAGTTAAGAACCAAGGTAAGAATCCAGTAGGAGGAACAAGCAAGTCTCCAATAGATGCACCTGCACAAACTAACAAACACTTGCACACAAAGCGAAAAAGGGGTTGTCAATCCCTTCACGGTCACTTGCAAGAGTGAGATCTAATAGAGATAGATATAAAAGATAAATAAAAGGAAAAATAAAGTAAAGGTAAATAAATTGCAGGAAGGTATTTTTGGGTTTTTGGTTTTATAGATCTGAAAATAATATGATGGAAAATAGACCTAGGGGCCATAGGTTTCACTAGAGGCTTCTCTTTTGAAAGAAAACATACGGTGGGTGAACAAATTACTGTTAAGCAATTGATAGAAAAGCGCATAGTTATGATGATATCTAAGGCAATGATCATGAATATATGTATCACGTCTGTGACAAGTAGACCGAAACGATTCTGCATCTACTGCTATTACTCCACACATCAACCGACTCCTGCCTGCGTCTAGAGTATTAAGTTCAAAAGAACAGGGTAACGCTTTAAGCAAGATGACATGATATAGACGGACAAACTCAAGCAATATTATATAAACCCCATCTTTTTATCCTTAATGGCAACAATACAATACGTGCCTCGCTACCCCTGTTGTCACTGGGTGAGGACACCGCAAGATTGAACCCATCACAAAGCACCTCTCCCATTGCAAGATAGATCAATCTAGTTGGCCAAACCAAATCAATAGATCGGAGAGAAATACAAAGCTATTTAAATCATGCATAAAAGAGTTCAGAGAAGACTCAAATAATATTCATAGGTAATCTGATCATAAATCCACAATTCATCGGATCTCAACAAACACACCACAAAAGAAGATTACATCGAATAGAACTCCAAGAACATCAAGGAGAACATTGTATTGAAGATCAAAGAGAGAGAAGAAGCCATCTAACTACTAGCTATGGACCCGTAGGTCTGTGGTAAACTACTCACACATCATCAGAAGGGCAGCAAGGTTGGTGTAGAGGCCCTCCGTGATCGAATCCCCTTTTGGCAGAGTGCCAGAAAAGGCCCCAAGATGGGATCTCACGAGAACAGAAGCTTGCGGCGGCGGAAAAGTATTTTTTGTGTACACCTCTGATGTAGATGGAATATTTGGATATTTATGGAGCAAGAATTAGGGTTAGGGGAGTTTCGAGGGGCCCACAAGCCTGGAGGCGCCCCCCTAGGGCATGCCTCCAAGGCTTGTGGCCCTCTCGTGGCTCCTCTGGCCTCCTCTCCAAGTCTCCTAGGTTTCTTCTGGTCCAAGAAAAATCATCGTAAAGTTTTATTCCGTTTGGACTCCGTTTGATATAGATTTTCTGTAAAAGACAAAAACAAGGAAAAAACATCAACTGGCACTAGGCACTAGGTTAATAGGTTAGTCCCAAAAAATGATATAAAATAGTACCAAAATGCATATAAAACATACAAGATTGATAATATAATAGCATGGAACAATCAAAAATTATAGATACGTTGGAGACGTATCAGACGACGACGGGTTTGAAGCGAGAGGACGTGATGCAAGGATCCTGGTCCAAAGCCGTGGACGAGAGAGGTCGAGAACGACGGCGTCGGGGTATCAGCTCCGGCATGGTGGAGGAGGACGGCGGTGGATGGGGTGACGGACAGAGGAGACTGGGGTGGAGAGGGTGTTTTGGCGCCCACGGAGTACGAATGGGGAAATGGAGGGAGAGAGGTAGGGGAACCATGTCTTCAGGATGCGCTTGTCTCAAATGCGAGGAAATTTACAAACTTGGCGCCCGTTTACAATTTCCTACATCACAACAATATTGGTCGGTTGGGGATAGGACAGTAATCTCGCATACACCGAATATTTGCCGACGGAGATTTCGGCCGAGGAGAAACTGTGTTTTGGCGCCCACCATGTATGAATCGGGGCGAGAGGCAATTTGGGCCGAGGAGAAACTGTGTTTTAGCGCCCACCATGTATGAATCCGGGGAGGTGGGAGGCGGAGGCGGTTATGTCACGTTTGAGTGAAATTACAAGCCGGCCCCTATCGAAACATATAGAAATTGAGCCGATAGGCTTTGCGTGTCAGGGTTAGGCGGTAATTTCCATCTCGCAGATTTTGGTTTCGGGCGGTTAGTGCGAGTTTCCCCGCTTCGTTCAAATTTTTGCAGAAAAATATTGCACGTTTACCGTGCCAACTCAATTCGAATCCATTTTGTATTCTTTTTTTTCTGGGCAGGATCCATTTTGTATTCGAATACAAATCTATAAAAATCATTTTTTATATATACTTTCAAAAGCACAACAAAGAATTATGCTCCTTTATATATAAAATATGATTTACAAATGCAATGATCTCAAAATCATAAGGTTGAATTCAAAATTTTGAAACCAAATTATGTTCGACTATGAATTCAAATTTTTGAAACCAAATTATGTTCAACTCAAATGTATGGACGGGTAATATCAATATTAAATAACATACACGCGCACAAATTCAAATTAGTATGCATGTTTGATAGATCAATTTTGGTTCGAGTATGAATTACATGTATCAACATCTGGAATTCAAATATTTGAATCCTTTTTATGTTGACATCTTCTATATACACAACTAAATATTTGAATCTCGTTTCACGCCCATCTCTCTCTAGGTTTCTCTCGCGTGCTCCTTCATGTAGCTATCACTCTCTTTTCTCCATCTCACCCGCACGCTCACTCCATGCTTCTCCATTTTTTGCAAACACGGTCTCTCGTCGTCTCCCTCAAGAAGCGTCACACTCTCTCTATCTTCATAGATTACACGATTTTCATTATCTCTCACGTCTCTATTGTTCTCTGGTATCACTATATCTACCTAAGCTTTCTTTTTCACTGCCACACACACATACTCTCATTCGTCTTTCACTTTGCCTTTCTCTCCAGGGTTCTCTCACACACCCTATATCTTTCTATATATGACTCCTACCACTAAAATTACTCTCTCCCGCACACACACCATTTCTTGGGGTCTCCTTTCCGTCTTCATCTCTGTTCCAAAACTGCCATTATTCATTTGTTTACCGATCAGAAAAACTCTCTCCCCCCTCTCTCTCTCTCTCTCACTCACTGACACACACACAACTCCCGCTTTGGATCCCCCTACCGACTACCATCTCTCTCTCACACACAAAAATCTTGCTTTTGCACCCCTGACTCATATCTCTCTCACAAACATTGATCGACCAGCCTCTAGATAGGTTTATCCATCCACTACACACTTTCGCTCCTTGTATCTATGTAGATTTTTTGTCCTTTCTTGAGACACGTCCTCTCGATCGTGCACATGCACACTATCGCCTCATTTTATGGTAATACCTCTCGCACACACACTCTTCTTGTCTTTGTCACACACTCACTTTATCCTCCTCCTCTCTCCCTCTCTCTCACACACACACATGGGCTTTTTGCAACAATATCCCACTTCTCGAATCTTCAAACCAACCACATTCCTCCCTTATCTCATCAAAACAGCCAAAGGAATATATTTTGAGTGAAACTTAAGATATTTTTAGTGATATATGTATATCAAAACTAGACTGTTTTCTATCAAATTAGTGAATATGTATTACTCTACTCTAGACGCGTTGCAATGCATTGGCACATTGCTAGTTATTACTGTATTATTTTTTGGACACCAGACAAACGCTGGAGTACATATACGAAGAGAAGAGATGCACGCACACAGTCGGTCTCTCGCTGTCTCGCACACATGAGAGTTACGTAAGGCACGGTAAACAAATAAACCCATAGGTGCATGATTGCTGCATGCGCGGGTACCGGGTATGTGGTGGAGCACACCTTTGTAGGAATTGTCAGCTCGTGTGATAATTTGATCCGTAGGAGTTGATGGTCGGGGACCACAGGTGAACGGCCTGGAGGCGGTGGCTCGCCAGTCGCCATTGATCGAGTTGCCACATTTAAAATATCATTTTTTAGCGGGGTACGACTTTCTATTTTCAATGGCGCGTTATAGTAGTTTTTAGAACGATTGGTATGTAGCAAAAATGGAATTCATCACTACTACCTCCGTCCTGGTTTACTAGTCCCCATCGTATTTTGGGTCAAAGTTTGTCCATGAATTTTACTTGTAAAATGTGAATGGAAAATGAGATTTTCTTATACCCAAACAAAAAAGGACCGGAGGGAGTGATTGCTCTCACATGGACGTGATCTCTCACTAGCGCAGGCATTGAATCGGCACGCCGGCCAAGAGGGCCCCGCTCGCTGCACGCCAGGCTGAACACGCCCCCTCGCCGCATTCAACCGGCTTCAGACTGCCCCTCCTACCTCCATTTAATCCGCACGTGTGCAGGCAACACGTCCTTCCGTGAGCCGGCCGGCATTTTAGAACACAACGTTGGTTGGCTCCTCTCATCCGCCCGCTATTTAAACGAGGCCAGACGCCTGGCAAGAACCGCACCACACCACCGCTCCCCATATCCTCCTTGCACCATTTTCTCCACACTCTCCATAGCATCCGGTTAGCAGGAAGACGAGTTCTCCCGCATAAAAGCCGGCTGGGTGCCCCGATGAGCCAGGCAACTCGCTGCCCCACCTCCCTCCCCGCACCAGGCCGTCAGTACCATGGGCGAGGCTGCAGGCGGGCAAGCGGAGGAGCAAGGCATCACTCCAAGCTGGCCCCTGGTGCATCAACTCGACGCTCCAAGCCTGCTTGCAGAGGAGTGGCCAGTTGCTGCATGCCAGAACACGGGGGACCATGGCGTCCAGTGGATCGTGGCTGGCCGCGCCATCCGACGCAAACTTTGGCGGAACCGCGCTATGCCGATGGAGGTGGCCAACACATTCGCGGCCACCGCCGACACCGAGGAATAGTAGACCACGGGAGCCGTCGCCGCTCCGAACCCAAGAAGGCTACGACCACCGCGTCGCCGGCATAGACACCCGATGTGTTGCCCGGTTTGGCTCAAAACATCATGGACCCCAGCCACGGCCGGCATTAGAGATTATACCTGCTTCCAGAAGTTATTCGTGTTTAGTTAAAAAATGTCCCAAATATAATTAATTTCGTATGGTCTTGTTTTTTTGTGCTCGCACTAGTAGTAAAAACTAGAGATTTTTCTTTATTTATAACTCTCCTCACATTTTTTCCCTTTGAAGTGAATCATGGTTGTGGACATTATCTATGAATGTGCAGATATCTGTGAACATGAGTTTGATGTGGAAGTTGAACTTGGAATGTTGGGCTTTTGTGTGAACTATACCATGTCCAATGGTTCGTCTCTTATTGTTCAGAAAGTAATGGCTGTTATTACATGACCCCAAAAAAATTTATTTTGTGCCACATCTCGGCATCACAGACTTACATACATCTCCATAGATGCACGGACATCACAACAAGCATGCTGACTGGATAAACATTTGAAACTAGCTATTATGAAGGAAAATTTGTATTGACAACAATTTTAGATAGCAAGAGATGCCTAGCCTGCTCTGCCTCTGCCAGCTTCTTTCTGGCTTCTTCCATCTCTTCTTTGGCTTGGGTGAAGAGAGCATTTGATTGCTCTTTTCGCTTCTTCAGGAACTCAGCTACATTCTCAAGGGCTGCTGCACGCTTTCTTTTAGCCTTTACTAGAGTAACGAGGACATGAACACTTGACGTCTCCACCTGGCTTGTGAGTAATCCAGCATCATCTGGGAATTTGCACCTTGTGTCTAATCCGACATCATTAGGGAAATGGCACCTTATGTGTAATCCAGCCTCATTTTGGAAACATGATCTTGAGGTTGACCATACTTCCCTCCTCGCAGGAACTACTTCCTGACATGAAGAAGTTACTTTTTTTAGATCAATAGTCAGAGCTCCCCAGATCCATTAAGTAGAAGCCCGATAAACAAGACTAGGAGAAGTGAATTCAAAAGGAGAAATATAAAAACAGACTGCAAGGTGAGAACACCCACTTCCTACATCAAGCTAAAAAGGAAAGCATTAGGACAATTAAGATTGTGCTTATTACATATCAAGTAGAGTCAGCTTATAGAAACTACAACATATACATCAAAGAACACAAGGCTAAGAGAAATAGAAAAACTAGCAGAGGGGTGCACTAAGCCAAGGGTTGCTGCAGCAAAACAACCGGCAACCAGATGATCTCCAGGGCGTCTGTAGGCGCGTTTGACTGACTAGCTTCAACACTATATTACAAAAGATTCATCCTGCGACATGGTGGGTCCACTGAGTAGATTGAGATCCTACAAATGATTGAGAGCCTAATCAAGTGTACAGGAAATTTTTTGTCTCGCCTATTATTGTTTAGTAATCTGCCACACTGCTGGATTGCATGGCAAGAACCCTAGCCAAGCAGACAACATGGTTTGACATTGTTTTTGGCTCGGGGCTTGCCCAGGGCCTGGTCTGGTCCTGTGTTCACTACTGCTGCCAGACACATACCATGTCAAAGAAAAAAATGATCAAAAGAGGGGGCTCCCTCCAATTTCATTAACGAAACCATCAAGGACACACAAAACATCCACCATTGCTAGTCAGGTTCTCAATGTCAAAGTAATTAAAAGGTTGTTACTTACCAAAGCTTGTTTTACAGGTTCGGTGCAGCTCCTCTTTAACTTGCGACGTCCTTGAAGATGTCCACAACATCCCGTATTTGGTCTTCATTGCTCCTCTGCATGTTCGCATTCGTAGTTTTAAAATCTCAACATGGCAAGAAAAATATAGTAATACTCACGCATCTTGTGGGCAACATTAAAGCACTCATCTACCATGTTAGCACGAGTGATTTTTAATATCCTACTATGTGGCTCTTCAACTTTGCTAGAACTACGTTGTGGTTTCATTTTGAGTGAATAGAATAGGGGGATCACCTCCCTGCTATTCTAAAAAACATTCCATCATTTGCGACACTACTGGTTACAGATGAAGAACCTACCCAAGCACAGCGCAATACAGGAGCAATGCACAATTACAAGATGATGTTCTGTTGGACAATGCAAGCTATAACCAATTACTTTTATCGGAACAATAGCAGCCAGGAAATTTGAAGGGTAGGTCTGAACATAATCGGAACTGCACATGTACTGCTAAGAGAATCAATATACACATTACCAATCGAGGAGGAGTACGAAGGTCACGACGGCGTTTGTGCATCATGGTCGGCAATGGGAGTGAGTTCATTGTCGACGACGGTGGTGCTGCTGCGCTTGGCGTCGGTTTCCGGGAAGCAGATCCGAGACCGTGGAAGACGGCGTTGGGGAAGCGGCTCCGTGTACGACGGTGATGGTGGACCGGCTCTAGTGCGGCGTATGACATCGTTGATGAGGCAGATGCACTGCGGTGGACGAGTGCGCCAATGAAGAAGGGGAGGGGCACGAAGGTGCTGCGGTGCCGTGGAGAAGTCTATTTTGCGGTGGTGATAGAAAATGGGGAGTAATGAGGAGTACTCTGGGTGCTGGGGGTGGGGTTGGATGGGTGGGGTGAATGTGAAGTTACCAAAACAGCCCCCGACTAACCAGCATCCGTCGGCCTGTTTGACCAAGGGTATGATGGTAACTTTGCATTGGTCGAATCTGAGTTGCGGGAGATCTCGATGGAAGCAGGAGATTTTGCCGCCGACCTAAAAATTTGTAACATTGTACTACTCCCTACTCCCTGTCTAGCGTGTTGGGTGATTGGGCTGAGCAGCTAGGAGTACTACTAGTACTTCCTCCATTTTTATTTACTCTGCATATTAGGTTTGACTGAAGTCAGACTTCCTAAAGTTTGACCAAGTTTATAGAAAAAATACGAACATTTACCATAACAAATCTGTATGATGTGAAAGTACATTCAATAATGAATCTAATGGTATTGATTTGTTATTGTATATGTTAATATTTTTGTTTATAAACTTTGTCAGAGTTTACAAAACTTGACTTTGACCAATGCTAATACGCGGAATTTAATAAAACGGAGGGAATACACATCTTATTTTCTTAGTTTGTCGTGGCATTAATTATTTGTTGTAATTGTGAAATAAATATATTAAGCTATTGACTTCGAATGTAATGGTTTATAAAATTCAATATTTAGAATCGTTGTTGAATTCCAAGATGAATACCAGGTCTATAGTACTTCACAATATGCTCAAACTCACATAATCCAACTCAAATGAAAATCTAAATGCGTTTCATAGTTATTAATTTGTCGGATGCAACAAAACCAACCATAACCCTACATGTTCCGGTCTAAAGCAATTTTCAGAACACATCCCAATGTGTGAATGAAACATAGAGAGTTTGTGGAGATGGAGCAATGTCGGGAGAGAGATGTGCGCGCTCAACACACAAGATATACACCTAGTGGAAGAAAGAGATAGATGATGGAAACGATTGTATATATGTGGGAAAGAGAGTAGGAGAGAGACCGAGAGAGAGAGAGAGAGAGGGAGAGGGAGGGAGGGAGGAAGTGTGCGAGAGAGGGATATATATATATATATGTATACATAGGAAGAAGTTAGGTCTGTGAGAAAGATAGAGACATGTAATATAAGGAGTAAGATGCGTGTGCATCGAGATTTTGTACATGTGGAAGGAGAAGAGACAAAAGATTTGATGAGAGAGCTCAAAAGAACATGGAATAGAGGGGAATCTTGTGGGCTGAGGGATTGATAATTTTGTGCGGGAGGAGGGAGAGGGAGAGCGAGAGGGGACATGAGTTACTCAGCCGTCGTCACGTCATCCTGCTTCCAATTGGCCCCGCAGTCTCCAGTGCGGTCTAGTCGTCGTCTTCATTCTTCCCGATGCCCTCCTTGAAGATCAAGGTGGTGTGCATATGGTGGTGCAGATAAGCACAAGCGACTGTGGTCGCTATATAACCTTGGATGGGGACTCTCAAATATTAAGAGAAATCAAACCTATGGAGAGAATGTGTGTGCATAGTGAGCATGCGAGAGAGGCTAATAGTGCGAGACAGATACATCGTGTGCGTCAATGTTTAAGCAATATAGAGAGATCGTGTGCGGGATACAAAGATAGGACTATGGGGAGTGTGTTTCCTAGGCAAAGAGACATAGCGAGAGATAAATGTGTGTGCGTGGTACATGGTGTGTATGTGACAGAGAGGTACATGCATGGCAAATAGGATTTTCATGAAGAGATTGTGTGTGCGAGATAGAGAGCGATGTAGGGGCCTTGAGGCGGGCAGGGGCTGGGTGAGGGTGTCAAAATGTGTGCGTTGATGCATGTGTTACATGCGATTGTGTGAGGGATGGTCGAATCGAGAGAGATGGTTGTTGTGTTACGGATGCTCCTCTCTCTCACACGCACACACAAAAAACACAAATAGAAGACCGTTCTCTCATGTATACACAACATCTCGGTATATCTCTATGTCTCACTCATACATGATCATTTGCACATTCACACCTCTCTATGACTATCACACGCACACCATCTACACATTGTCCATCCGCCACAACACACATGTAGACACATACACGCGTTCTCTCTCCGTTACACACACAGAATCTCTATTAAAAAAATTTGTAGGGGGCACCTAAAACGTCCAAATCCAAATAATCACGAACTGAAGCTAAATACAAATATATGGAAATATTGTAGCGTGAGGAACTTTTCCAGGAAAAAAAGTAGAGTAATATTCGGGGATTGTTTTCACACACACAAAAAGGTTCGGTCGATCTCCTTCCAGCACGACACCGTGACGCACCTTTCAATTGACCGTGCGGCCATGGTGCATGTGCTTGCACATGATTCCATATCAATGTTGTGCTAACTAATGTGGTGTATAAGCGTGGCCGTGATGCACGCGCTTGCACATGATTACGTGTACTAGTACGGTGTTCTTTTAAGTTTGATCAACCCTATAACCAAGCTCCCATAAGCACACTCATCAGTATGTCGCTGCTGTTGCGCATGCATACAGTCGCTCCAGTACTATCGCTGCCATGTGGGACCCGGCCCCACATGTCATCTGCACTACATCACCGTACGGTACTGCATAGGATCTCAACCCCTCGCCTGCTCACGTCGTCTGCAGTCCCTCCTCACAATGACGCCGCACTGCCAAGCACGCGAGCAGGTTGAGCCGTGTCTATGCCCATAGCATACGAAGAGGAGGAGGTCAAGCGCATGCTCCAGCTCGTCGGCGATGAGGAGCTAGTGTGTCATTGTCGTTTCCGCCCCCGCGGAGGAGGCTCGCATGGTGGCTGTCGTGACTGAAGCCAGTCATGCCCAGCCCACAAACCGGGTGCTGACATGGAATCTACCTTCAAGACCTAGAATGCCACGTGGATCATGCAATCTGAAGGAACAATTTGCGTCAGTCGACTCTTGTGAGCCGTTGGATGCAACATGGACGACCAGAAGGGCTTCTTCAACCTCCGAAAATGATGCACTGTTCATCTTCTCTCTCAACCATCGAGCCACCAGCCCGCCATAGGCCTAACCGCCTGCCGCTGCTTCCCCACCCTCCCCTGAACTGCCTACCACCGCCATGCTCCCCCCACCCCCGCCATCCGTTTAACCCTGGGCACGATCCATTTTTTCTGGCAAACTGCATTCCACACCCAACACTCATAAGATAGATCATGGGCACCCTGCCACCCTAATATAGATACTGGGGTAGCTTCTCTGCCATCTTCTTCCTTCGCTCCGGCGAACTTCTTCTTTCACAAATCGACTGACCCAAATTATACTACTAGTACGTATTAAGTACAGTGGGAACACGAAGAAACGAGTAGTAGTACCAACTACAATAAGAACAGTAGCAAGACATACTAGTATGTACTAATGAGTTCAAATAACGAGAAAGAAAATAACATAGTTTTGCTGGGGGCTCGGCACATCACACCCCTAAAATAAAACTAAGCAACTAGTCCGCTTGACACTATAGTAGAACCAACATGAGCAACGGCACTGCCACCTTACTCGAAGTCCTCATCCACGTCCTCGACTTTGTCCTCGTCCGTCTTCCTCTTCCTCTTCGCCGACACTTCTTTGCTTGAACCGGACACTAGGCTCTGCTTCTTCATCTAACCCTTGTAGATATTTAAACAAAGGTAGGCATCCGTTGTTGCGTACATGATGTGATCTTCATCTATTGTCTTCGACTCCCAAGCATGATGAAACTTGGGGTGAGGTTTGTTCACTTCATCGTACGAAGGATCAATCATGGCTCCTGCCAGGTCAGCATTGAAGGCTGAGAGGAGGACACCAGGCTTTACTTCTGGAGATCGAAGGGCTGGCCTACAACGAGGCCTATCCGACCCAGGACTCTCCTGTCGTTCGTAAAGTCTGCAGTAACGAATTTCACTCTTTTGTCCTTGAGGAAGACCTCAAAATCCTGGCACCTAACATCGGCATGGCATATGTTGTAGACCATGCACATGTTATGTACGCAAACCTGGATCACGGCGAGCTTCTTCATCTCTGCCTCCTTTAGAAGCTTCTCCTTTTCCAGGACTATGGTGTACTCAACATCTAGCCCAGTGACCCACTCATCCTTTGAACTTTGGAACATGTGTAGGAAGCGACCAAGGCATGCTTCCACCATCGCGGATCTACGGGTGTAGATGATGATGAACTCATCGCCGGTGATGGTTCTAACCTTGTACTCACCGCCGATCATGGAGATTTAGGAGGCCATGGATTTTGGAGGCGGGTTAGGAGAAGTGGAACTGGTGTAATGTGAAAGGACGGGATGACTGGGAGTGAACTATTGTAAGGTAGAAGACGAGGATGAGTAGGGCATGCGAACGGCGTGGGGTGGTGGCTTGCCTGGTGGATAAACGGCTGCTTGCCCCCAAAGAGTTCTCGAGTACTATGTGGGACCCACTAGATGTCATGTCTACTAGACCCACATCGTAGGCCTGATGGTATAGCTTCTGCGTGTTCGCACGCCATGTTGGCGCGTGCATGTAACTTTTGCTTAATTCTGTCAACCGTCGCGCCTCCCACAACCTTCGCCTCCCTTGCACTGTCGCGTCCTTTGAGACTTCGAACGGCTATAAATGAGCAATTTTCTTTTGCCTACTCCGCATGCATGATACTCCCTCTGGTCCTTTTTACTCCGCGTAAGATTTGTGTCAAGTCAAAGTTTGCAAAAGTTTGACCAAATTTATATTAAAAATATCAATATCAATAATACCAAATATATATTTTATGAAACTACATTTCATAATGAATATAAAAATATTGATTTGACATTGTGAATGTTGATACATTTTTCTATAAGTTTGGTCAAAGTAGAGGTACTTTGACTTCAGACAAAACTTATATGCACTATGCAGACTAGTTCCTCCGTCCAGGTGCGTTATGATATTGCCATGTCATATATAGTCCCACCACTCCTCCCTCTAGAAGTCCCACCACTCCTCCCCATTTGAAAACAATCTGCATGCATGACTCTCGTACCTCCACGCTCGTCCAATCTGTTGTGGACAGCAATATTTCCACCCCTCCCCTCCGTCGTAATTTACTCCAACAAAAATATGCCCACCTAGTTGTTACGTTAATCACAAAACATATCTTACGTAGGTGTGGCATTGCTCGCTATAAATATTGCGCCTCCCATGGCATTCTGAAGAACGCTCACATTCATCGCCTTTATCTCCTCCCCCTTCCTCTCAATTAAGGACCCATTGACCACCATGGCATCGCCCCTCCCAAGCCCTAGGTGCCCCTCGCTGCCACCAGTGGAGGATGACGCATCGATGTTCCGCTCCTCACCCCGACGCGTCGAGGTGGATGCGTCGGCGTTCCCAGTCTCGCCACCACGTGCATCGAAGGATGCGTCGGCTCCACACTATGAGGAGAACGTCGTGCCGCCCGCCGAGCCCCCAACTTGGAGGAGCTTTGGAAAGAAATGGAGGTCGCCTTGTGGGAGGCTTTGCCTCCAGCAGAGCGCGCCAAAAGAGAGGCGGAGAAGAAGTCCGATGTAGAGAAGTGCGCCGCGAGGCATGCTGCCTGGCAGGCCTATGTCGCGTCCGAGAGAGTTAGGCAATTGGCTTTTGGCAGAAGGCTCGTGCGAGGGCCATGTGGGTGGCGGAGGACGCCCGTGCCAAAGCCCTGAGTGCAGTCGGGCCCAAGCGTCTCATTTACGCTTGGCGGTACGTGGAACGGGTGCATGCTTCCAGCGAGGAGTACCTATTGGTGCCGGATCACCAGACCGATGAGATCGCGCTCGCCCGCCGGCAAGTCGCCAATCAGCACCTCGCGAGCTGCGAGGCCGAGGAAGAGGCGTTGTGTCGCCGCGCTGGGAAACGGCCGCGCACCATGGCACTCATGGCACGCCGCAAGCGGTCCTGTGAGCACCGTGGCTTTTTTAGGAATAATTTAGTGTCGTAAGGTGAAAGCACAAGTGCTCTCTATGAAAGCACAAGTGCTCCCTGGGTGATTTTGGTAATTAATGTCAACATATCTCTTGCTGGACTAATATTTTCATCTAGTATATTTCAGATAGTTCAGCGATGGCGTGGCCTGGACAAGAGGATGTGGAACCCCTTCAAAATGCTAAGGACAAAGATTGGCAAAAGCTCAAGACTCTTCATCTTTATTTTAGTGATCCAAGATCACATTGAGTCCATAGGAAAAGCCAATACTATTAAAAGGGGATGAGGTGTTACTTAATGGTCTACTTGCTCAAAATGCTTAGTGATATGCTCCAAAGCCCTCAACCACTTTCTCAATTCCAAATATGTCCTAAACCTAAAGTCAAACTCGGCCCCACCGATTTGATCTATCCGGCGCCACCGAGTTCCTTTGACATAGCCACTGCCAGAAACCCTAATCAGTTCGGTCTCACCGATAGGTATCTCGGTCTCACCGAGATGGCAATGCAAACTCTCTGTTTCCCTTCGTAACATTTCGGTCTTACCGAGATGAGTGATCGGTCTCACCGAGTTCGCCTTGCAAACTCTCTGTTGCTTGTTGTAATTATTTCGGTCTCACAAGTCATGGGTCAAAGCAACTTAACAAGATGAGAATACATCAAAATGCTTAAACGAAAAATGGTAACCCCATTTTGAGCTCAAACGATGAGTATGACCTACGATCAAGTGTTATCACTTGACTCCTCAATCAATATACTCTAACATAGGTGACTTTGTCGCCGACACCTTCTAGATGAAGTTCTCTATTTTTTCTTTGTGTTCTTGCATATGTTTCTTGCTTGTTTGTTCCCTTTTTCAAAAAAAAAAAACTTCATCTAGATCCTTTCTTTTATTTTTCTCTGCATTTTTTGCATCTAATATATTTCAAATCCTTTAGTTAATTCATTGCAAATCTTTGTGAGATCTTATTTGCCAAGTGAGTTGAGGTGACGAAAATTTCCTCTGTACTGAACTCGGCCTCACCGATTCATGCCAATCGACAAGACCGAACTACAAGAACACCTTGTAGATAGTTCATCGGTGCAACTGACAAGGACTAACCCGGTCTGACCGATTTGCATCATCTATGACACTGCCAACTCGGTGTCACCGATGAAAATGAATCAGCGTTACCGATTTCACTACTGAGAATTTTTTTTGCCATTACAAATGTCATTTCTTCTCCAGCTCCACTCGATGATTCTTATCCTCTACTCGCATCTTAAACTACATGCTGCTTTGTAATGTGACTCAAGGACCAAACCTTAATGTGACTCAAGGACCAAACCTATTTGACTCATGCTCTAGAAGACCCTTCTTGGAAATTGATGTCAAAGGGGGAGAGAGAGCACATCAAAGCTTATCACATGGGAGAGAAAAGCACATCTCCAGATGCTTATTTACAGTAGAGGAGAGAAGTCACATGTCTTTAAGAGGGGAAAGACATGTCAATGTATGTTTATTTTTGCTCTGATTTTTCTTGCTCTGATTTTCTCTTACCCTACCTTCTCCCATTATCCAATATCAGATTCAGGGGGAGAGGGAGTTCATATCTAAGGGAAGAAAATCTTTGGAATTCATTGCATATCTTTAATCTTTGGGGACATGTCTATACCCAAATAGAGTATTAAGTACTCACTTACTACATGTCATCCCATTCTTGGTACTCTTGTGGTTTTCTGAACTTGCTTTGTTTAGTAGTGTTTCTGTGTTATCTAACCCTATTTTCTCATAGTCATCTCTTCCAAAGCTAGCTCAAGACCACAAGGTAAGTATATGCATCACACTCATGTGATGATGATCTCTTGCTGATGTACATATTGTTTGCAAGAAGGACCCGTGAACATGAAGGTACATTCCCTGTATCTACATCATTTGCTCTGATGCATATAGCCAAGATACATCTAACTCATTGCTTGCTCTGACATGCTTATGCATTCACATGTTCTTATTTTCTATCTTCACATGATTGCATACATGTAGGGGATCCTATGCATGTTACATGTCCTTCCAAAGCTTTACTTGTTGCCTTTCATATCCTAATCTAAAGCTTTGATGTATGTTGTCATCAATTACCAAAAATGGGGAGATTGAAAGCACAAGTGCTCCCTGGGTGATTTTGGTAATTAATGTCAACATATCTCTTGTTGGACTAATATTTTCATCTAGTATATTTCAGATAGTTCAACGATGGCGTGGCCTGGACAAGAGGATGTGGAACCCCTTCAAAATGCTAAGGACAAAGATTGGCAAAAGCTCAAGACTCTTCATCTCTATTTTAGTGATCCAAGATCACATTAAGTCCATAGGAAAAGCCAATACTATTAAAAGGGGATGAGGTGTTGCTTAATGGTCTACTTGCTCAAAATGCTTAGTGATATGCTCCAAAGCCCTCAACCACTTTCTCAATTCCAAATATGTCCTAAACCTAAATTCAAACTCGGCCCCACCGATTTGATCTATCCGGCGCCACTGAGTTCCTTTGACATAGCCACTGACAGAAACCCTAATCAGTTCGGTCTCACTGATAGGTATCTTGGTCCCACCGAGATGGCAATGCAAACTCTCTATTTCCCTTCGTAACATTTCGGTCTTACCGAGATGAGCGATTGGTCTCACCAAGTTTGCCTTGCAAACTCTCTGTTTGCTCATTGCTGAAATCGGTCTCACCGAGTTCATGCAATCGGTCACACCGAGATGAGGTTTTGCCCTAAGCCTAGCACATCGGTCCCACCGAGTTGATCATATCGGTCCCACCGAAAATCCTAACGTTCACATTTTGAACTGAATCGGTCTCACCGAGTTCTTCTATTCGGTCTGACCGAGTTGGGTCAAATGTGTGTAACGGTTAGATTTTGTGTGGAGGCTATATATACCCCTCCACCCCCTTCTCTATTCAAGAGAGAGCCATCAGAACATGCCTACACTTCCACTACTCATTTTCTGAGAGAGAACCACCTACTCATGTGTTGAGACCAAGACATTCCAATCCAACCACAAGAATCTTGATCTCTAGCCTTCCCCAAGTTGCTTTCCACTCAAATCATATTTCCACCATAGCCAAATCTGTGAGAGAGAGTTGAGTGTTGGGGAGACTATCATTTGAAGCACAAGAGCAAGGAGTTCATCATCAACACACCATTTATTACCTTTTGGAGAGTGGTGTCTCCTAGATTGGTTAGGTGTCACTTGGGAGCCTCCGACAAGATTGTGGAGTTGAACCAAGGAGTTTGTAAGGGCAAGGAGATCGCCTACTTCGTGAAGATCTACCCGAGTGAGGCAAGTCCTTCATGGGCGATGGCCATGGTGTGATAGACAAGGTTGCTTCTTCGTGGACCCTTCGTGGGTGGAGCCCTCCGTGGACTCGTGCAACCGTTACCCTTTGTGGGTTGAAGTCTCCATCAACGTGGATGTACGATAGCACCACCTATCGGAACCACGCCAAAAATCTCCGTGTCTCCAATTGCGTTTGCACACTCCAATCCCATCTCTTTACTTTCTTGCAAATTGCATGCTTTACTTTCCGCTACTCATATACTCTTATCATGCTTGCTTGAAATGTATTGTGAATGCTTAAACTTGTGCTAAAACTCCACCTCAACTTGAAGAACTTAAAAACTGCTACTTTTGCTTGTTGAGGGTCTAATCACCCCCCTCTAGACCCCTCTTCTCGATCCTTTCATAAGGCGATCTCATTAGTTTTGGGACGGAAATGATAAATCCCGAACGTTTGGGAATTATTAGAGTCCTTAATTAAGTATGTAAAAGGAAAAAATTGGAAACCTTTTGTATCTGTACGCATTTGTAAGTATGTGCATATAGCACAAACTTAACTATATATCGCAGTACACGTCTCTCTCTATATATGTATACACACGTGCAAATGCACATTTTAACATTACGATGCCGTTTTGGTAAAAGTAAAAAAACAGCAATAGTCAAGCTTGTGAAATGATTCAATGCAAAAGAAATGCAAAAATGCTCGTTTGATTGTTTACTTTAGCTTCCTTCTCTCTGTGGTTTTTTCTCTATCGTACTTTGTATGGAGTATCTCACTGGTCGGGAAGGCATGCAAATTCCCAAACTGCTTCGTACACCCGTACCAAATTTTGTGCTTAAGAAGTTGTGCCGTGCAATTGGAATTCCAACTTGAGTACTACTACTAGTAGTAGGAGTAGTAGCTAGGGATCGAGTGTGCGAGATGAACCGGACAAAGTAAATGCAGAGAGATGAAATGCAAAAAAGATAGATGGATGTGATGGTTGCTTCTCCGTTTATTTTACCAGGCTACTTATTACTGGGAGGGGTGGGGGTTTTGTGATACGATGGCTTTACTGCCGCGCCACGAGCGGGGTGAGACTCCCGTGCAGCGCCGCCCTCTACACTAGTACTACCTCCGTCGTGGTTTATTAGTCCCCCATCTAATTTGACTGAACATTTAACTGACAAAATGTTAGTGCATGTCAACCAAACGGTATCCTTAGATTCGTATTTGAACATAGTTTTCAATGATATAATTTTTGGTGACATGCATGAGCATTTTGTTAGATAAATTTATGGTCGTACTATATATATTAAGGTGCCCGTGCGTTGCACGGAATAGTGAAATGCATTGATCGGGGAGTTGTTTATTTTGACAAAGTATGTGGGGGTCATCTCATGTGTAACAAATATCGATAGGTTTCTTCGGATATTATTTCTTCTCTAGAGCTCACAAGCTTCCGGGTGAATAGTAAATGTAGGCTAAATAGATAAAAAAGTATCTTTTGCGAACAAAAGCGTTCAACTGTTCAATCTGCATCCAAAACTTTTGAAGAAATAACACTTATTGTGCTTTGCAAGAAATGATCTTCAAGAATTATTTTTTGAGTATCGATTTTGTTTATTTTTTCTAGACCACCATGAATGTTAATCAGGATGACTTGGAAGGGGGAAGAGGAGATGGCGAGTTGGAGGGGAGTCGTGGTGGTGGTCGGCAATGCAGCCTGAGAGAGAAGGCATGAGAGTAGTTGGCTGCATAGTGGTCCAATACATGCATATGACACATTATATGTATGGACCTCAAGGCTAAATTCATGAATATGCAAAGATAGTGTTGTGTCATTTGGTTGACATTCTCTGAAAAAGATATATGCGCTGTAAGAAATGGTTCATCATAAGTCTTTCACCATTAGTAAAAATTCACAATTAATCTCATAAATGGCAAGCGAGAACTCTAATGGAGCAAAAGCATACATGGAAGATTCTAGACTAAACCATAAATGGACACACTTTTATTCAAGCGCGATACTCTAATAGAGCAAGATCATGCATGGAAGGTTCTATACTACTATCTCCGTCCTGGTTTATTGGTCCCCTTCGCATTTTGTGCTAAATTTTGACTTTAGACTTAACTAATAAAATGTTAATGCATGTAACCAAAAATCATATCACTAGAAACTATGTTCAAATACGAATCTAAAGATATAATTTTTGGTGATATGCATTATTATTTTTCTTATTTAAATCTATGGTCAAAGTTTGGCACAAAATACTAAGGGGACCAATAAACCATGCCGGAGGTAGTAAATAAGAAGTGTCCACATGCTTAGGCATCAGCTTACATTGAGTGAAGACTAATCATGAACAGTTAACTTGGTAATGCATATGCCCAGGTGAACCTCCTTGGAGTCCCCGTGCATGATCTTGGGGTTAATATGAAACCAACCCTATTCCACTTCCACATTGCCAGGAACGGAGCAGCTCGCCACAGTCCCATTCAGCGTGAGGGAGGCACCGAGGTCGCCCTCGTACGCCGGAGGGGCAGCAACAGTG
This sequence comes from Thinopyrum elongatum, assembly GCA_011799875.1. Classification (NCBI taxonomy): domain Eukaryota; kingdom Viridiplantae; phylum Streptophyta; class Magnoliopsida; order Poales; family Poaceae; genus Thinopyrum; species Thinopyrum elongatum. The sequence goes on along the minus strand of CM022299.1, from coordinate 401,561,304 downwards.
AGCACTCACCTGTACAACGGCCTCGTGTCAGCGTCAGCAGCGTTACCCCTGATGCACACGACAGAGATGGGGCGGCGGCCTGTGCGGGCCTTGCTGGTGCCTACGGCCAAGAGGAAGACGCTATCGTCCTCCTCCACGACTAGTAGGCGGCGGTGATCCTCCAGCAACTCTGGCACGACGAACGGGTAGCACGTCTCGTACTTGATGTTCACCATGGGCCAGGAGTGATTGCCGGACGGTGCCGTGAGGTGATGCATGAGGCTCGCCGGTGAGCCCTCAAACGGCGGCGTGCACTCATAGCAGTAGCAGGGCGCGTGCGCGCATCTGAAACTATGCTCCGCCAGCGAGTGCTGGTAGACGTACCTCTCACAGCCGAAACTCTTGTAGACGCATGGCACCTTGCAGGCATCGACCATGCCGTCCATGAAATGGGAGTGGGTGTAGGGGACGTTGCGCCCGCCGCATGGAGCGCAGGAGTAGCATACGAAGCTGTAGATGGAGTACTTACTAGTACTCCCTCCGTTTCTGTTTACTAGTTTGCATATAATTCCAAACACCACGTAGACACGTTCTCTGACCATTTTACAACTATGTTAGTATCATTGTTAGTGGTCAGCCGGTGCAAGTTCTAGCCCCGGTTGTTCTAACCTTTTTTTAGTAATGAAATGTGGCGATTGTTCGCCACGAGCCCAATCCTGGCGAATCCCACATAACCATCATATTTCCATCCGATGGTGGACTTTTTTAAGCCATAGTATTTGCCAAAACCGCCACCCTTACACACGTACTATAACTGTGACGCAGGCGTTTGCAACTGCCATGTCTCCCAGCGAACGTTTGCTGGGGATTGGAGTTAGCATCGATGGCGGTTCATAGTCGTTCCACGCTCGGGCATTGAAGTTTGTAACTATTTACAATATACTACTCCTCCGATGCTAGTAATAGAGCAGAGTCCTACTCCACTATACTACTCAGGAATAGTAGTAGGTACTGTAGTTTATTATACTAGTACTGTAATCAGTCAAGTTGACTGGCATCGATATGACCCTATGCTGCTGGGATGTGTCGCATAAGTCAAGCAGCGTGCTGCTGCTACATTGTCATCATCACCTGTCCACTTCCCGCGGCACATATTCGCTTCTCCATCCTCGTCTACACATAATCGTCCAATCTTCCATCCCCTCTAGGCGCCTCCCCCTCTTCCAAAACCCAAACACTAACCATGGCAGAACCGAGCAGCGTCCGCTGAAAGAGTGCCTGGAATTCGCTCCCCACAGAGGTAATCAAACTCATTGTTTCGCGTGTGGACAATCTCAGTACCATGCCGCTCGCCGCGTGCTCGTCGGGGCCGTACCGTTTACTCAAAGCCCTCAGGCCGGAGCTTTTTAAGCCAGCTCCCTGCTTGCTGATGCCGCCTGATCTTCAGAAACAACGTGTCACACATCATAACGATCGTAGCGTGGCAAGCATCAACCCCCTCGACTGCGATCCGATCCCCGTCACCCTCAACTACATTAATGGTATGTACTGGGTCGGCATGAACACATCTTGGATTGTGCTCGTCAGCGGTCTCGGCAGCTGGATGCTCGTGGAGGTCTACACCCGGCGATTGATCCCCCTTCCTTCGATTAACACTACACTGCTTTGGCACCGCGACCCAGAATACTCGGAATCTTATAGTAGCCAACATGATACCAAGTTTGATTTTCTCAAGGTTGTAATCTGCCAAGTGCCCACAAGATCTGCGAATTATAAAGAGTTCAGGCTAATTGCGTTCTTCAACTGCGGTCTCGCCTATCTGACACGCCACTGCGGTAAGTGGATAAATCTGCACGTCCATCACAGGATCATACATCCTCCATGGCTCTCTGATGCCATTGAACACAAGGGCTTCATTTATGCTATGGACTCCTTCTATGGTTGGACGTATTGCTGGCCTCCTCCAGTCATCGCTACAAAGAGTTGTTACAGCAGTATGTTACTTTCCTATGATATCATGATGTGTTGCTTATATTACTGTCAACATTTACTAAAAAATATATTCATGCTCATAACATGATGTTCTTAAGATTGACTACAGTATGAGCCCTTTTTTATTTGACTCCAACTTGATAGCTCGATCAGACGACGACGAACGATTGATGATTGTTCGTACGTACTGGACGTGTTGTTTCGCGGAATACAATCACAGTCACTGCAAGGTCTTTGAGCAGGATCCCAGCTTCTCTGGGCCTTCAGGAATTTTTGACTGGAGGCCGGTAAGTAGCCTTGGTACATGCTCTCTATTTCTCGGACTGAATTATCCGATTAACCAGGAGATAACCGACGGCAAGGATCATGATGGCAGCGTTTATTCGTTCATCACGCAAAACTGTGTGTACACAATGTACCATGCGTCTCTCCATTCACCATACCCTAATATGTGCCGCCACGCTCTGCAGCCCAAAGTAGGAGAGAGGGTCGCAAGTATCAGACTTCGACCTATTGGCTGGAGTTTCCCCCGTCAAGCACCGATCTGGTTCAAGCCGTCAGCCAATCTCCACAGCTTAATAAATAGTAACGTCTAACTGAGCCAGTTAGTTAGATGCATACACTTGGTGTAGTAGGATCTTTATTTAGTTTGATGCATACACTTGTTCTTTTTTGGTAGCCCTTTTGTAATGTTGGCTAATGTTTGGTTTGGAAGAGAGAGCTGCGTCTTTACTCTTCTGGCCTGCTTACTGCTTCTATTGCACCCCTAGCCCTGGTTGTTGCTGCTGCTGTTTTCAATGTACAATCAGTAATATATTTCGTCTGTTGGTTGAATAAATGTGTTGTTAGAACGACAAACACAATGTTTTGGAAGTCATTGCACGGTCCGATCCTTTAGTGCCCCGTACGTAGCGCATACTATTTTTGGTACGGTACACATTTTCCACTTGTTGATCACATGCAACCCAGTGATGAAGGCCCAATAGAGGAGCCCATAATTAACTGGAAGGGAGGCTCTCACATGAATCCGGCCCAGGTACATGCTCATGGTCCCCTAAACATAAATAAATAAAGCTAAATGCCCATGCACCGGTTCTTTAAATTTATGATTTGAAAAGTCAAATTTTAACAGGAGGATATTATTTCCTATGAGAGTGTCATTACATTCAGTCGATATTATTCTTAGGCAAAGATAGTGACCAGTCTTTTTTCTCCCACCATTTTCTTCCTACAACCAGCGGACCCATGCAAATCATAGTCAATGTCGTAAATAGTTCCGGTCCATTATTATTTTTTGATACGAATGCCCAACCCAACCCAACATATTGGCGACACCACTTTATCCCAGGGCTTCTGAATGTGCTCGGCTTCACACCTCAAGAAGAAAATTGTCTAAAAAAACCCTGAAGAATAAAAAGGTGCTTCGCAGCATTTTACAATAAGTTGTAGCCATATAAAATTAATTGTTATAATCCAGCATAATGAGTTTTTGGGTCTGACCGATCCAGCCGCCAAAACCAAACCTGCGCCGGCGAGAGCGCCTGTTCCCGCCTTCTACGGCTGGTTGCGCTGCCGTGCACACATCGCCGCCCTGTGGTACCCTGAAATGCTAGCCAGGCCATCCCTCTACTCCCCTCGACATCCTATTCTTCTCTGGCGAAGGCAGCCCACCCCGCACCAGAACCAATGAACCCTCATACTCCCCTCCGCCTACGGCCATACTGTCGCATCTTCCCCAGCTCCTGTTCATTCCCGTCTAAGGCCTCGCCATCGTCCTCTGCCTTGGTGTGCTCGCAGGGGCGCCACCGTCCGGCCTTGTCAACATAGTGAATCGGGAGAGGACTGTAGTTGTGAGTATGACAGTAAGGACCCACCAGGACAACTCCCGAACACAAGCAAGTGCCTCTTTACTACTCAGATCCACCCCTCGATTTTTTTACTCTAATCCACCTTACTGATATCTGGGACCCACATCATTGTCAACGCATAGTTAATTAACGACAGAATTGCACAACATATAGTCAATTAACGACAGAATTGCACGACGCTTTTTTAGGATTTGTTCAGACGGAGCAGGCTATAAACTGGGTTGTGTGGTCTCTGTGGCCCGTCTAACAACATGACCAGTCCAACAGTTTTTTCTTTGGGAAAATAGGTAGCCCATCATTTCTTTTTGAACAATACCCAACCTAGGCCTATTTGTTTTCTCCGACTTACTGGGCTGCAAATCTTTCAAGACGAGGAGGGATGCATTTCGGCCTGGCCAGAGTATGGGTAGTAAATCTTAAAAGTAATATGAAATGGGTTGCAAATTCCAAAAAAAATAGCAAATGGGCAATTAGTTTAGTTTTTTGTTTTTGTTCTTCACTGATATTTTATATTTCATTGGATTTTAACATAACATAGTATTACTTTATTTTTAAATTAGTTTTAGTATGGCTCCTAATTTTTGGATTAAAAATATTTCATACCCCAGCAAAAATATGCGAATTTTTAAAATTTTGCATATTTTTTAGTTCAAATTTTTAACCCTCGTACTGACCAGAAAATGGGCAGCAATTCTAAAAATGGAAAATGGGCTGCAATAAATTCCATATGAATTAGCAAATGGGCTATAAATTATAAAAATAATAGTAAATGGGTTGTATAGGCCACAGATTTCGAGGCTGACTTGTTTACGCAAGGCTTTGTCAACTTATAGTCAACACAGGATTCTAGCAGTAGTGACTGTTGGATGTCCATCCAACAGCCAACGTGCTTCTTCAATCTCTGATCTTCCTGCTCCAGCCGCCTAAAGCAGCGCCGGTGGGACTGCCTGCTCCCTCCTCTTGTGGTCGGCTGTGATGCCGCGCAGGCTTCACCGGCCCACCCTACTCCCTCCGCCATCCCACTACCCACCCGCACCTCCTGTTATTCTTCGGTGCCGGCAACCTCATGCCGCAGCCGAACCAGCCAACCGTCATACTCCCCTCAGCGTGGGCATCCACTGTTGTGTCTTCGCCGGCTCCGGGTCATTCCATTCCTAGGCCTCACCGTCGTCCACCGCGTTGGTGCTCTAGGCGCGATGTGCTCAGTGTGGTACACATTCAACAAACGATAGCCATCGGAATAGGGATGTACGTGGAGAGGCTGACAGTAGGGACCCCCATGGTCCATGGCCCCACGCAAGCATCTGCCTCTTTATTACATGAAAAAATGATTCCTCCCCCTGACATCTGGGGCGCACCGGTTCGGAGGCTGACCTGTGGGCCTACTAAGTTGACGCATACGCATGGCTTTTTCAACTTAGTCAACAAACGATTCTGGCAGCAGTGACCATTGGATGTTAATCGAACGGTCTTGCCGCTTCTTCAATCTCTGATCTTCTTGCACCAGCCGCCCAAACCAGCGCTGGAGGGACTGCCTGCTCCTGCCTCCAGTGGCCGGCTGTGCTACCGCGTAGGCCTCACCGGCCCACCCTACTCCCACCGCTGGCCATACCTTCCCTCTACTCACCCACACCCCCTGTTATTCTTCGGCAATGGCAGCCTCAAACTGCAGCCGAACCAGTCAACACTCGTACTACCCTCTGCGTGGGCATCCACTGCTACATATTCCATGGCTCCGGGTTGATACGTCTCCATCGTATCTACTTTTCCAAATTCTTTTGCCCTTGTTTTGGACTCTAATTTGCATGATTTGAATGAAACTAACCCGGACTAGCGCTGTTTTCAGTAGAATTGCCATGGTGTTATTTTTGTGCAGAAATCAAAATTCTCGGATTAACCTGAAAATTTATGGAGAATTTTTGTTTAATATATAAAAAATACTAGCACAAGAATTAACTGGAGGGGGGCCACCCAGAGGCCACAAGCCCTGGGGGCGCGTCCTGCAGGCTTGTGGGCCCCCTGGACCTCCTCCGACCCTAACTCCAACTCTATAAGTACCTATTCGGGGAGAAAAAATCAGAGAGAAGTATTCATCATGTTTTACGATACGGAGCCACTGCCACCTCCTATTCTTCATCGGGAGGGCTGATCTGGAGTCCGTTCGGGGCTCCGGAGAGGGGAGTCCGCCGCCATCGTCATCATCAACCTTCCTCCATCACCAATTCCATGATGCTCACTGTCGGGAGTGAGTAATTCCATTGTAGGCTTGCTGGACGGTGATGGGTTGGATGAGATTTATCATGTAATCGAGTTAGTTTTGTTAGGGTTTGATCCCTAGTATCCACTATGTTCTAAGATTGATGTTGCTATGACTTTGCTATGCTTAATGCTTGTCACTAGGGCCCGAGTGCCATGATTTCAGATCTGAACCTATTATGTTTTCATGAATATATGTGTTTTCTTGATCCTATCTTGCAAGTTCTAGACACCTACTAGGAGTTATGATCCGCATACCCCAAGGTGACAATAATTGGGATTCTTTTCGGTGATTACCGTAGTTTGAGGAGTTCATGTATTCACTAAGTGCTAATGCTTTGGTCCGGTTCTCTATTAAAAGGAGGCCTTAATATCCCTTAGTTTCCATTAGGACCCCGCTGCCACGGGAGGGTAGGACAAAAGATGTCATGCAAGTTATTTTCCATAAGCACGTATGACTATATACGGAATACATGCCTACATTACATGGATGAATTGGAGCTAGTTCTATGTTGCCCTAGGTTATAACTGCTACAAGGTGAATATTATCCAACACAATTATCCATCGCTGATCCGATGCCTACGAGCTTTTCACATAATGATCTTTGCTAAGTTACTTTCATTGCTACTGCTGTTACAATCACTACAAACTGCTACTGTTACTTTTGCCTTTGTTACCGTTACTTCCATACTACTTTGCTACTAAATACTTTGATGTAGATATTAAGTCTTTCAGGTGTGGTTGAATTGACAACTCAACTGCTAATACTCGTGAATATTCTTTGGCTCCCCTTGTGTCGAATCAATAAATTTGGGTTGAATACTCTACCCTCGAAAACTGTTGCGATCACCTATACTTGTGGGTTATCAAGACCTTTTTCTGGCACCGTTGCTGGGGAGCATAGCTCTATTTGCTGAGTCACTTGGGATTTATATCTGTTGATCACTATGAAGAATCTGAAGGATACCAAAACCAAGATTTTTCCCTCTAAGACAAGGGGAGGTAAGGAACTGCCATCTAGCTCTGCACTTGATTCACCTTCTGTTTTGAGTAAGCATGCGACACCACCACCTGCTATTAATTCTGATATGTCACAAGTAACTGATGATGCTACTTCTACTATGAATGTTGCTTATGATGCTAGTGCTTTCATTGATAATACTGTGCCACTGGGTGAATTTCTCGATGAACAGCTTGCTAGAGTTAATGCTGAAACTGGTGATATTTCTGAAACTGATGAAATTATTGAAACTGATGAGTATGATTCTCCTCCTAGATATGAATTGCCTGAAATACCTGAGGGTTATGTTATGGATGAGGAGACAGCTAGGGACTTTATTGCTTGTAAGGATAGAGATGATCTTAAGAAATTGCTAGCCAAGTTGAAAGAAAAATCTCTGAATGCTAGAATGAAATATGATCCTAAATTTGCTACATCACCTATCTTTGTTACTAATAAGGATTATGAATTCTCTGTCGATCTTGAGTTAATCACTTTGGTTGAGTGTGATCCTTTCCATGGTTATGAATCTGAAACTGTTGTGGCACATCTTACTAAACTGAATGATATAGCCACCCTATTTGCTCATGAGGAAAAAATTCGCTATTACTATATTCTTAAGTTGTTTCCTTTCTCATTGAAGGGTGATGCTAAGATATGGTTTAATTCTCTTGCTCCTGGTTGTGTGCGTAGTCCCCAGGATATGAAATATTACTTCTCTAAAAAATATTTTCCTGCTCATAAGAAACAAGCTGCTTTACATGAAATATTTAACTTTGTGCAAATTGAAGAAGAGAGTATCCCAGAAGCTTGGGGGAGGCTTCTCTAATTACTTAATGCTTTGCCTGATCATCCCCTCAAGAAAAATGAAATACTTGATATCTTTTATAATGGACTAACCGATGCTTCTAGGGACCACCTTGATAGTTGTGCTGGTTGTGTTTTCAGGGAACGAACTGTTGAGCAAGCTGAAAAATTATTGAATAACATATTGAGTAATGATAATGATTGGACTCTTCCTGAACCACCACCTAAGCCAACTCCGAAGAAGAAAGGTATTCTATTCCTAAGTCCTAAAGATATGCAAGAGGAAAAGAAATATATGAAAGAAAAAGGTATTAAAGTTGAAGATGTTAAGAATTTACCACCTATTGAAGAAATACATGGTCTTGATAACCCGACACATGTAGTAGAGGTAAATTCTCTCTATAGATTTGATGAAGGTGATATTCCTCATAATAAATCTGCTAGCCAATGGTTGGATGAATTTGATAACTTTATTGTTAAACAAGACAACTTCAATGCATATGTTAGTAGACAATTGAAACGAAATGTTTATATGCTTGAACACCTGAGTGACTATATGTGTAGAACTGTTAATGATCTCAAACTTGTTAGTAAAAACTCAAGTACAACAAGTTCTCAAGGCACAAAATGATTTGCTTAATGAAATGAATAATAAGAAGAATGATCATGATGTTAGAGTTATGACTAGAGGTGGTAAAATGATGCAGGAACCTTTGTATCCTGAAGGCCAACCTAAGAGAATTGAGCAAGATTCTCAAAGAATTAATACTGATGCACCTAGTCCTTCTAAAAATAAAAAGAAAGATGATAGGACTTTGCATGCTTCTAGTGAACCTGTTATAGACACACCTGAGAATCCAAATGATATTTCTATTTCTGATGCTGAGACACAATCAGGTGATGAACATGAACCTGGTAATAATGATAATGATGATGTTCATGTTGATGCTCAACGTAGTAATGATAATGATGTGGAGATAGAACCTGCTATTGATCTTGATAACCCACAACCTAAGAATAAAAGATATGATAAGAGAGACTTCATTGCTAGGAAACATGGTAAAGAAAGAGCACCATGGGTTCAGAAACCCATGCCCTTTCCTCCTAAGCCATCCAGGAATAAGGATGATGAGGAATTTGATCGCTTTGTTGAAATGCTTAGAACTGTCTGTTTGCGCTTGCGTTTGACTGATATTTTGAAAATGTTTCCTTATGCTAAGTATATGCAAGATATTGTTACTAATAAAAGAAAGATATCGGAAGCTGAAATTTCCACCATGCTTGCTAATTATACATTTAAGGGTGGAATACCTAAGAAACTAAGAGATCCAGGAATACCAACTATACCAAGCTCCATTAAAAGAAACTATGTTAAAGCTGCTTTATGTGATCTTGGAGCCGGTGTTAGTGTTATGCCTTTCTCTTTGTATCGAAGACTTGATTTGAATAAGTTGACACCAACTGAAATCTCTTTGCAAATGGCCGATAAATCAACTGCTATACCCATCGGTGTTTGTGAGGATGTACCTATCGTAGTTGCAAATGTTACTATATTAACGGACTTTGTTATTCTTGATATACCCGAGGACGACAGTATGTCGATCATCCTTGGTAGACCCTTTTTGAATACTGCAGGGGCTGTTATTGATTGCAACAAGGGTAATGTCACTTTTCATGTTAATGGTAATGAGCATACGGTACACTTTCCGAAGAAACAACCTCAAGTGAATAGTATTAACTCTATTGGAGAAATTGCAACAATTGCTATTGGAGGTTTTAAATTCCCTATTCCTACAGTAAAAAAGAAATATGATATTCTTATTGTTGGGGACATGCATATCCCCATTGAGGTAACCGAGTGCTATATGAAGATTCTCCGGTTTCATGTCATTCGGAAGAAGTTTGTTAATAAGACTTGATCAACCTTGTTAATGGATTCCTTTTGACGGGCATGAGATGGATGAATTTAGTAAACACAACCTTCTTTACCCGCTTTTTACTTTCTGTTATTTACAATTAATAAAGTAGAAATGCCATTATTTGTCATTTTTTGAATTATCCGTGCAATAAAAAATTGACCAGACAATAAAAGTTCTCCAAATGCCCTGAAAATTTAGTATGATTTTTTCTATATTATTTAAGAATTTTTGGCACTGAACACACCTCAGGGGGTGTACTAGTGGGCCACAAGCCCACAGGGCGCACCTAGAGGACTTGTGGGTCCCCTCACTTATTCCAGCCACCCATCCACTTCATCTTCCTCCAGAAAAAATCACACCATTGCTCAAACCCGTGTTCTTGCTCATCCTGCTGCCATTTTCAATCTCCTTGCTCGGAACTCCGTTTCTGAAACTGTTTCGAGTGATTGTTCATCGGTATGTGACTCCTTCAATGGTCCAATTAGTTTTGTTCTAGTGCTTTATATATTGCAAATTTTGCTGCTGTGATGACCATGTTTTTGAGCTTGCATGTCAAATTTATATGGTCCAAAGTAGTTTTGTTGCATGGTATAGCCTCTAGACCCTTGTGGGAGTAGTTGCTATTAGTTTTATTGAGTTTGGTTCACTTTTATTTTGAGTCACTAAAAATTTCAGAAATTTTCAGAGGAAAAAGAAACCATGAGGAGGTGATTAAGGGGTTCTTCAAGCCGGAATTCGGAAGGAAATGAAAATGAGGAGAAGAAGAAGCCCAAGTACAACCTTCCTCGCTTTGTGGAGGTTCGACCGTGTGAATGGCCAAGTGACACATTCTTGTGGGAGGCAGGAATTTATGATGATTTTACTATTTGGCGGAGAATGCAGGCCTCCTTCCTTTCCTCCAAGATAAGTGTGAACAATACCTCCTACTCACTAATACCTTTGTGCAAAACTTTCATTTTTATCCTAGGAAATCACCACCCACGGTAGAATTTCATTTGTATGATGAGCCTAAGGAGATGACTTTATTTGATTTTTGCAATGTTTGCAAAATACCTTTTGAGGGCAGCATCAGTGAACCACGTCCTAGGGACATGGAGGATTTCATTGCTGAAACTACTATGGGGGAAGAGAGAGGAGTATCAGAGGCGAGAGTGGCTAGTTTACATTTTCCTGTTTTACGCTATTATTCATTATTTGCCGGGAGATGTTTGATTGGTCGATGGGAGAGTGGAGGCCTCAGTGCCCCTGACCTTGCCATTTTGCGCCATGCTTTATATGTTGAGAGAACTTTTAGTTTGGGTGCCATTGTTGCTCAACGGTTGAACATGAACCGCTCAAAGGGTACTATTTTTGGAGGTGTCTATGCCTCCCGCCTTGCTTGAGATACCAATTAGACATGATGAGAAGGAGGAGATGTTCATTAAGGCAGGTACACTATTATGCCCGAGGACATCTACAAATTTTGGGGACTTTCACAACCCCCAATGCCTAAGCCAGCACCAGTTCTGTCAGGGGGATGACCCCCAGGTAGGCCCAAGACGGCAAACGATGCTTCAAAACATCGGGGCGACCAGCGCCCCGGTCCGGCTGCCCGGCCACCCCGGCCGGCTCGCCATCCCGGCTACTCGGCCGGCTCCTCGTCCGGCTGCTCCAGCCGGCCTGCTACGCGAAGTCAACCGCGGCATCATCTCTGACACGACACGGACAAGACGGCCATACCGCGGACACTATTGCTGATAAAGCAAGCACTATAGCCTGCGTCATGTGTCACTTCGCTGCGCTCCAATAATGATGCACTGTAGCCTGCATCATGCATCATATCATATAACATCCCAATAGTGTAGTGGGTGTGTGGGCCACCCCTTGTCCCTGCGCACTAGTATATAAAGTGACCCAGGGAAGGCCTCACACCCACAGCCTCACTTGGCCACACTCACGCACACATATATGCATCCATCCATCCACAAGCACACGCCACGGCCTCCTGGCCACAAGTCACTCGGCCAGAGGCACTCACGCCACACACACTTGCTCATACACATGCATGCTCACCCAGAGCCTTTGGCTCGCACATGTACAAGTAGGTGAGCACCTAGCTCATAGCTCTCTTCTCAGAGACAGCTCTAGGAGCAACTCTGTACTGCTATATACACTGCATATATCATCATACATGTAGGAGTAGGGGTGTTACCTCCACACGAGGGCCCCGAACCTGGGTAAACCACCGCATGCTGCTTGCCCAATCCCGACCCTTGTTCTCCACTGCAGCCTTGCCCTCACCTCAAGCCACGCCATGACATCCGTCGTCTCGCGAACCCACCCGAGAGATCACCACGACAGTTGGCGCCCATCGTGGGGCCTGCTGATGCTGGAACCGCGGTCCGGGCGGGACCATTTTCGTCATCATCACCGCGGCGTCGCGCCGTCTCTCCAGTAGCGCTCGGGGGCTCGACATCGACATGCCCCCGGGGCGGCTGCACGGGACGGCGCATCCTCGTCGTCAGCATCACCTTCTTCGCACCACCACCGCGGCATCGCCGTCGTCCGCGTGCTACATCTCGCTCCGGCCGTTCTGGCTGCGCGTCGTCTCTCCTTCGCGCACTCGTTCTCTGCTCACCGCTGTCTCGGCCACCTCTCCTCCCTCCGCTTGTTGGAGCCCCAACCACCGCCTACTGATCCAGCTAATGGTCATGTACACTTCGGATAATAGCCATACATTCCTCATACGATAGCCAGATAATGCCCAGACAATGGCGTTTTTGTGCCATGGTTCGTGCATCTCTGATGCTTCGCTGCGCTGCTGCCGACCACGCCCCTTACCCCGCGCGCCTCGCCGGGGCCACGTTTCCTCTCTTTCTCCTCCCCGCGCTATTGGCTTTTGATCTATGAATCAGATCACCAATAGCCACTACAATACGAGTGTGCAAAGCTAGCAAGAAAGCACACACCCTGGCAGCTCGATTGATTCTGTGGCTAGCTAGCTAGCGCTATGTACGTACGAACGTACTATCTCGCTTCTGTGTCGCCGGCCGCGCCGTCTTCGCACGCGTGCGCCGCCCCTGCGTGCCAGCCGCCCGCTGCCGCATACAGCTCCGCCAGCCGGCCCCGTCAGTGCGCGCCGGGTCCTCCGCCCCGGCCCGTCGCCCTTGAGGCTGGCTCGCGCCCTCGTTGCTGCCCGGCCGCCCTTCGTCTCCATTCACGCCCCGCGCCACACCGGCCTCCCGCGCCGGGTCCGGCTTCCGCGCCCGCCGGCTTGCCGCTCCAGTTGGCTGCCGGCTCCGCTCGCCGGGTACGGCTCCTCCCGCTTCACCGCACCGGGTCCTCTCCTCCCCGGGCTCCCTGCAGCGCCGCCGGCTCCGCGCCCGCGAGGCCTCCTCTAGCCGGCCGCGGCTCCGGGCTGGCTCCCGCCCCGCGCCTCCGCCTCCAGCCGGCCGCTGCTCCGGGCCGGCTCCTGCTCCGCGCGCCTCGCGCCTCTGCCTCCCTGCGTCCACGACCCGGCCGCGTGCCGGCTCCGTGTGACCCATCGCGTCTGGCGTCACGCTCACCCGGCCTCCCTCGCTCGCTCGCCGGCTCCTCGCTACCCGGCGGCGTGCCGGCTCCGTCCCGTCGTCGGCTGCTCCGCACACCAGCTCGCCCTCTTCGCTCCCGTCCTCCGCTCGACCCCGGCCGGTTCCCATCCCGCGGCCGGCTTCGCCCGCAAGCCGGCTCCCCCACCGGGTCCACCTCTGCCCAGCCTCCGGCCTGCGCCCCGCCGCCTCGCGCCTGTCCGACCGGCTCGCCCGCAGCGCCGCCTCGTGCCGCGGCCGGCTGCCCCGTGCGTTTCGGCGGCTGGCTTCATGCGCTCTTGCCTGCCCGCTCTGCCCACCTGCCCAGCCGGATAAAGAAAGCAAAAGGAGAGAAAGAATTGGAGCCGGTTCGAAATAAAAAAAGTGAGATCCGGCTGCCGAATCCGGATAAAAAAATGCCGGCTGAAGAAAGTGCAGAAGAAGAGAAAAAAAGGTCGCCCGACGCCTCCGCCAGCCCACGATGCAACTCCGCCTACGGTCTCACCCGCCTTGATGCGTGACCGGCTGTGCCAAACCGGCTCGGCCGCGTCTCGCTCTGCTGCCTGGCCGGTCGGGCCCGGCTGGCTGGACCCCCTTCGAGCGGCCGGAGGCTCGAAGGCTACCCCAGAGGGTGTGACGGCGTGCTCCGCGAGCGCCAAGCCACACTGGCTGTCTTCGGCAACCTCTGCCTCGTCTGCATCAAAGCAATGTGAGCTCCTCAGCCGCATACTTTTTGTACCATGCACACAAACCCGGATAACCCCGAGCGACCCTCGGAGGCTATCTCCGCACTTTTATCAGTTGCATTATTGTTCACCTCGGTGCCAGCCAGTCTCGGCCCGGGGGCTGGCCGCTTGGCCCCATTCGTTTGTTCCCACAGACGACTTAGTAGCGCCCACGGTACCGAAGGCCCACTCTCAGCCACAGATCGTCATGCGACTGTCCAGCTAGCGAGAGCAAAAGCTGGAGGTCACCCCACGCGAAAAACGTCCGGGAGAAAACGGCTCAGGTGACCCGGTCGTTTTCTTTATGAGTATACACTCGGTCGAAAGTGCTCCTGTAGTCCGAGTACTGTATGCTCCACTCCGCGGCCACTCTTCGTAACAGCTACAGACCGGCTCCCAGCTGTCTAGCTAACAAGAGGCAAAGCCAAAGAGCGGAGGGGACATGAAAAAGACTGAAGGGGGCTCGGACGAAACCGAGTCGGCACCCTCCGCATAAAATTTGCAATGCTAAAAGCAAACATTTGATATATCTGCGCGGACTAACCTTGTCTTTTGCACGATCATCTCTGTGGGGAACCCCTTCCTCGCCCGGAGGCTACACGCGGGTTGCAGGCCCGACGCCGGCTGCAACCGGCATTTCCGACGCCATCGTCCGCTTCATCAACAACAAGACCCTCCGCCCAACTTTTCCAAGTTGCCCGTAGGCTCAGAGGCTACACCCAGTGGGTGTGCTCGCGCGCCCCCACTCAGCTGGTGCACTCCGCCTCTGCGCCCAGCAAGGCCCCGTGCCCATCAGTCGGCGGACTCCGCATCCGCGCCCGGCAGGGTCCCACGCCCATCAGCCGGCGAACTCCGCGTCCGCGCCTGGTAGGGCCCCGCGCCCACCAGCCGGTGGACTCCGTGTCCGCGCCCGGCATCCTTGACTCCATCGTCTGCATCAACACCAGCTTAAACCCTCCACCCAACTTTTCCAAGTTGCCCGGAGGCTCGGAGGCTACACCCAGTGGGTGCGCTCGCGCGCCCCCACTGGAAGCAACCCGCGCCAGCTGCGGTCCGCAGCCGGCTGTCATCGACATCTTCTGCTTCATCGACGCCCACTAAAACCCTCCACGCAACTTTTCCAAGTTGCCCGGAGGCTCGGAGGCTACTGTCGGGGGGATGACCCCCGGGTAGGCCCAAGACGGCAAACGACGCTTCAAAACATCGGGGCGACCAGCGCCCCGGTCCGGCTGCCCGGCCAGCCCGGACGGCTCGCCATCTGGCTACCCGGCCGGCTCGCCATCCCGGCTCCCCGTCTGGCTGCTCCAGCCGGCCTGCTACGCGAAGTAAACCGCGGCATCATCTCTGACACGACTCGGACAAGATGGCCATACCGCAGACACTATTACTGATAAAGCAAGCACTATAGCCTGCGTTATGTGTCACTTCGCTGCGCTCCAATAGTGGTGCACTGTAGCCTGCATCATGCATCACATCATATAACATCCCAATAGTGTAGTGGGTGTGTGGGCCACCCCTTGTCCCTGGGCACTAGTATATAAAGTGACCCAGGGAAGGCCTCACACCCACAGCCTCACTTGGCCACACTCACGCACACATATATGCATCCATCCATCCACAAGCACACGCCACGGCCTGCTGGCCACAAGCCACTCGGCCAGAGGCACTCACGCCACACACACTTGCTCATACACATGCATGCTCACCCAGAGCCTTTGGCTCCCACGTGTACAAGTAGATGAGCACCTAGCTCATAGCTCTCTTCTCAGATACAGCTCTAGGAGCAACTCTGTACTGCTATATACACTGCATATATCATCAGACATGCAGGAGTAGGGGTGTTACCTCCACACGAGGGCCCCTAACCTGGGTAAACCACCGCGTGCTGCTTGCCCAATCCCGTCCCTTGATCTCCACTGCAGCCTTGCCCTCACCTCAAGCCACCCCATGACATCCGTCGTCTCGCGAACCCACCCGCGAGATCTCCACGACAGTTGGCGCCCACCGTGGACCCTAGACCAACTTAGGCCAAAAGCCTAAGCTTGGGGGAGTACGTATCTCTCACCGACATTATATTCATGTTCACACATTCATTCCGGTTGTCGGTGTTCATCCTTTTTCATTGTATTATCCATGTTAGTTTATTTTTCTTGCTTTCTTCTTGTGTGTTTGAAAAACTTTGAAAAATCCAAAAAAAATTAGTTCTCGCTTCTTTTTAGCCTTTCTATCTAGTTTATTTAGTTGTAGTATTAAAAGAAAACCCAAAAAGATTTCTCATTCTTCTTTTGCTTGTTGGGAGCTTTCCCGTCTAAATAGTTTTCTCGTTTTTTTTTCATTTGCTTTCTTCTAGAAAAAACAAAAACTCCAAAAATATTTCAGTGTGTTTCTTTGAAATTCTTTTCTTTGGGTCGTAAGGAGAAGACCACGATGAAAATGTTGAGTGGCTCTCATATGCATTATTGATGATCTAACAAAGAGCCCGTATTACCTTGTCTTCTCCTTTGAATAAATGTTTGCAGATTCTAGCTTAGTCCATGCACGTGCACTCTTCTTATTATTCACATCATTCAGTCATGCAAGTGGAAGGCAATAATGATGATATTTGATGGAATGATTGTGATGAGGAAAAGCTAGTATGAACTCGACCTATTATGAATGAAACATGTTTGCAATGACAATTAGATATTATAGTTACTCATGCCATGCTTAATTAGCTAGTAGTGGATAATGGTTTGTCTTGTGTGCCAACATGCATTTTAAAATGGTTATGATGTAGTATGATAGGATGGTATCCTCATTTGAATGATTCAAGTGGCTTGACTTGGCACATGTTCACACATGTAATTGAAATAAAAAATAACATAGCCTCCATGATATTTGTGTTCATGGTGATTTATATCCTACTCATGCTTGCATTCAATGTTGATTAATCTCAATGCATGTTTATGACCGTTGTTACTCTCTAGTTGGTCGCTCCTCAATCTTTTGCTAGCCTTCACTTGTACTAAGCGGGAATACTACTTGTGCATCCACTTCTTTAAACCCAAAGTGAAGGAAATATGCCCTAGAGGCAATAATAAAGTTGTTATTTTATATTTCCTTATTCATGATAAAGGTTTATTATTCATGCTAGAATTGTATTGATCGGAAACTTAAATACATGTGTGAATACATAAACAAATACCTGGTCCCTAGTAAGCCTCTACCAGACTAGCTCGTTGATCAAAGATGGTTAAGGTTTCCTAACCATAGACATGTGTTGTCATTTGATAATAGGATCACATCATTAGGAGAATGATGTGATGGACTAGACCCATTCGTTAGCTTAGCATATGATCATTCAGTTTATTGCTATTGCTTTCTTAATGTCAAATACATATTCCTTCGACTATGAGATCATGCAACTCCCGGATACCGGAGGAATACCTTGTGTGCTATCAAATGTCACAACATAACTGGGCGATCATAAAGATGCTCTACAGGTATCTCCGAAGGTGTCTGTTGAGTTGGCATGGATCGAGATTAGGATTTGCCACTCCGTGTATCGGAGAGGTATCTCTGGGCCCTCTCGGTAATACACATCACAAGAAGCTTGCAAGCAAATTGACTAAGGAGTTAGTTATCAGATGATGTATTATGGAACGAGTAAAGAGACTTGCCGGTAAAGAGATTGAACTAGGTATGAATATACCAACGATCGAATCTCGGCCAAGTAACATACCGACACACAAAGGGAATTACGTATGTTGTCATAAGGTTCGACCGATAAAGATCTTCGTAGAATATGTAGGAACCAATATGGGCACCCATGTTCCGCTATTGGCTATTGACCGAAGAGGTGTCTCGGTCATGTCTACATAGTTCTCGAACCCATAGGGTCCGCACGCTTAACGTTCGTTGATGATATAGTGTTATATGAGTTATATGATTTGGTGACCGAATGTTGTTTGGAGTCCCGGATGATTTCACGAACATGATGAGGAGCTCCGGAATGGTCCGGAGGTAAAGATTGATATATATGACAATACTATTTGGACACCGGAAGAGTTCCGGGAGGTACCGGTAGTCATCGGATCGCCGAAAGGGGTTCCGGGAAGCCCCGGGAGGCTATATGGGCTTAATGGGCCAAAGGGGGGAACACACCAGCCCACAAGGGGCTGGTGCGCCCCTCTCCCTGGCCACCAGCCCTAGGGGAAGGAAAGGGGGAGGGTTGGCCCCTCCTGCATTTCCCTCCTCATGAGAGAAAGGAAAGGGAGGGGAACCTCCCCCTGCCTTCCTCCCGCGCACAAACAAGGAAGGGGGGCGCGGCTTGGGGCAGGAGCCCAAGTGGGATTCGGCCCCACTTGGGGAACCTCCTGTCTGCCTCCCCTCTCCCCCCACCTATATATATGTGGGAGGGGGCACCACACATAGCCTACGACAATCTCTTAACCGTGTGCGGTGCCCTCTCTACAGTTTTGTCCCTCGGTCATATTTTCGGAGTGCTTAGGCGAAGCCCTGAGGAGATATCATCACCATCACCGTCACCACGCTGTCGTGCTACCGGAACTCATCCACTACTTCGCCCGTCTTGCTGGATCAAGAAGGCGAGGACGTCGTCGAGCTGAACGTGTGCTGAACACGGAGGTGCCGTACGTTCGGTACTCGATCGGTTGGATCGCGAAGAAATTTGACTATATCAACCGCGTTACTAAACGCTTCTGCTTACGGTCTACGAGGGTACGTAGACACACTCTCCCCTCTTATTGCTATGCATCTCCATGGATAGATCTTGCGTGTGCATAGAATTTTTTTTGTCTTCCATGCAACGTTCCCCAACAGTGGCATCATGAGCCAGGTCTATGCGTAGATGATATGCACGAGTAGAGCACAAAGAAGTTGTGGGCGGTGATGTTCATACTGCTTACCACCAACGTCTTATTTTGATTCAGCGGCATTGTGGGATGAAGCGGCCCGGACCAACCTTACATGTCCACGCACATGAGACCGGTTCCACCGACTGACATGCAACTTGTTTTGTATAAAGGTGGTTGGCGGGTGTCTATTTCTCCTACTTTAGTTGAATAGAATTTGACTATGGCCGGTCCTTGAAGAAGGTTAAAACAGAAAACTTGATAAATCACCGTTGTGGTTTTTGCGTAGGTAAGAACGGTTCTTGCTAGAAGCCCGTAGCAGCCACGTAAAACTTACAACAACAAAGTAGAGGACGTCTAACTTGTTTTTGCAGGGCATGTTGTGATGTGATATGGTCAAGACGTGATATGATATACGTTGTTGTATGAGATGATCATGTTTTGTAATATCGACAACCGACAGGAGCCTTAGGGTTATCTCTTAATTATTGTATGAAATGCAAGCGCCATGTAATTGCTTTACTTTATCGCTATGCATTAGCAATAGTTATAGAAGCAATAGTTGGCGAGACGACCCCGACGCAACGATGGAGATCAAGGTGTCAAGCCGGTGATGATGGAGATCATGATGATGCTTTGGAGATGGAGATCAAAAGCACAAGATGATGATGGCCATATCATGTCACATATTTTGATTGCATGTGATGTTTATCCTTTATGCATCTTATTCTGCTTAGAACGACGGTAGCATTATAAGATGATCCCTTCACTAAATTTCAAGATAAAAGTGTTCTCCCCGAGTATGCATCGTTGCCAAAGTTTGTCGTTTTGAAGCACCTCGTGATGATCGGGTGTGATAGACTCTACGTTCACATACAACGGGTGTAAGACAGTTTTGCACATGCAAAATACTTGGGTTAAACTTGACGAGCCTAGCATGTACAAACATGGTCTCGAAACACTGGAGACCGAAAGGTCGAACATGAGTCATATAGTAGATAGGATCAACATAGAGATGTTCACCATTGATGACTAGCCCATCTCACGTGATGATCGGACATGGGTTAGTTGATTTGGATCATTTATCATTTAGATAACTTGAGGGATGTTTATTTAAGTGGCAGTTCATTAGTAATTTGATTAATTGAACTTAATTTATAATGAACTTAGTCTTAATAGTTTTGCATATCTATGTTGTAAATCAATGGCCCGAGCTACCGTTCCCCTGAATTTTAATGCGTTCCTAGAGAAAGCTAAGTTGAAAGATGATGGTAGCAACTACACAGACTGGGTCCGTAACTTGAGGATTATCCTCATTACTGCATAGAAGAATTATATCCTTGATGCACCGCTAGGTGACAGACCTGCTGCAGGAGCTACTTCAGATGTTATGAACGTCTGGCAGGCTCGATCTGATGACTACTCAATAGTTCAGTGTGCCATGCTTTACGGCTTAGAACTGGGACTTGAAAGACGTTTTGAACGTCATGGAGCATATGAGATGTTCCAAGAGTTGAAGTTAATATTTCAAGCAAATGTCTGGGTTGAGAAATATGAAGTCTCCCACAAGTTCTATAGCTGCAAGATGGAGGAGAACAGTTCTGTCAGTGAACACATACTCAAAATGTCTGGGTATCATAACCACTTGACTCAGCTGGGAGTTGATCTTCCAGTTGATAGTGTTATTGATAGAGTTCTTCAATCACTGACACCAAGCTACAAAGGCTTCGTGATGAACTATAATATGCAAGTGATGAATAAAACGATTCCTGAGCTCTTCACAATGCTGAAGGCCGTGGAGGTAGAAATCAAGAAAGAACATCAACTGTTGATGGTTAACAAGGCCACTAGTTTTAAGAAAAAAGGGCAAGGGAAAGAAAGGGAACTTCAAGAAGAACAGCAAGCAAGATGCCGCTTCCGTGAAGAAGCCCAAAGCTGGAACCAAGCCTGAAACTGAGTGCTTCCACTGCAGAGAAAATGGTCACTGGAAGTGGAACTGCCGCAAATACTTGGTAGATAAGAAGGATGGCAAAGTAAACAAAGGTATATTTGATATACATGTTATTGATGTGTACCTTACTAATGCTCGTAGTAGCGTCTGGGTATTTGATACTTGTTCGGTTGTTCATATTTGTAACTCGAAATAGGAGCTGCGGAATAAACAAAGATTGGCTAAGGACGAGGTGACGATGCGCGTCGGGAATGGTTCCAAGGTCGATGTGATCGCCGTCGGCACGCTACCTCTACATCTACCTTCGGGATTAGTTTTAGACCTCAATAATTGTTATTTGGTGCTAGCGTTGAGCATGAACATTATATCTGGATCTTGTTTAATGCGAGACGGTTATTCATTTAAGTCAGAGAATAATGGTTGTTCTATTTATATGAGTAATATCTTTTATGGTCATGCACCCTTGATGAATGGTCTATTCTTGTTGAATCTCGATCGTAGCGATACACATATTCATAATATTGATGACAAAAGATGCAAAGTTGATAATGATAGTGTAACATACTTGTGGCACTGCCGTTTAGGTCATATTGGTGTAAAGCGCATGAAGAAACTCCATGCAGATGGACTTTTGGAGTCACTTGATTATGAATCATTTGATACTTGCGAACCATGCCTCATAGGCAAGATGACTAAAACTCCGTTCTCCGGAACAATGGAGCGAGCTAATGACTTATTGGAAATAATACATATCGATGTATGCGGTCCAATGAGTGTTGAAGCACACGGCGGGTATCATTATTTTCTAACCTTCACAGATGATTTTAGTAGGTATGGGTATATCTACTTAATGAAACACAAGTCTGAAACATTTGAAAAGTTCAAAGAATTTTAGAGTGAAGTGGAGAATCATCGTAACAAGAAAATAAAGTTTCTACGATCTGATCGCGGAGGCGAATATGTGAGTTACGAGTTTGGCCTTCATTTAAAACAATGTGGAATTTTTTCACAACTCACGCCACCTAGAACACCACAGCGTAATGGTGTGTCCGAACATCATAACTGTACTATATTAGATATGGTGCGTTCTATGATGTCTCTTACCGATTTACCACTATCGTTTTGGGGTTATACATTAGAGACAGCCACATTCACGTTAAATAGGGCACCGTCTAAATCCGTTGAGATGACACCGTATAAACTGTGGTTTGGCAAGAAACCTAAGTTGTCGTTTCATAAAAGTTTGGGGATGTGACGCTTATGTCAAAAGGCTTCAGCCTGATAAGCTCAAACCCAAAGCGGAGAACTGCGTCTTCATAGAATACCCGAAAGAAACTATTGGGTATATCTTCTACCATAGATCCGAAAGCAAAACCTTTGTTGCTAAGAATGGGTCCTTTCTGGAGAAGGAGTTTCTCTCGAAAGAAGTGAGTGGGAGGAAAGTAGAAACTTGATGAGGTAGTTGTACCTTCTCTCGAATTGGAAAGTAGTACATTAGAGAAAGCCGTTCCCATGATGCCTACACCAACCAGATAGGAAGCAAATGATGATGATCATGAAACTTCAGATCAAGTTACTACTGAACCTCGTAGGTCGACCAGAACACGTTCCACACCAGAGTGGTACGGCAATCCTGTCCTGGAAGTCATGTTGTTGGACAACAGCGAACCTACGAACTATGAAGAAACTATGATGAGCCCAGATTCTGAAAAATGGCTTGAGGCCATGAAATCTGAGATAGGATCCATGTATGAGAACAAAGTGTGGACATTGGTGGATTTGCCCGATGATCGGCAAGCCATAAAGAATAAATGGATCTTTAAGAGGAAGACGGACGCTGACGGTAATATCACTGTCTACAAAGCTCGACTTGTTGAAAAAGGTTTTCGACAAGTTCAAGGGGTTGACTACGATGAGACTTTCTCACCCGTAGCGATGCTTAAGTCTGTGCGAATCATGTTAGCAATTGCCGCTTTTTATGATTATGAAATCTGGCAAATGGATGTCAAAAAAACTTGCATTCCTTAACGGGTTTCTTGAGGAAGAGTTGTATACGATGCAACCGAAAGTTTTTGTCGATCCTAAAGGTGCTAACAAAGTGTGCAAGCTCCAGCGATCCATCTATGGACTGGTGCAAGCATCTCGGAGTTGGAATATACACTTTGATGAGGTGATCAAAGCATATGGTTTTATACAAACTTATGGTGAAGCCTGTATTTACAAGAAAGTGAGTGGGAGCTCTGTAGCATTTCTGATATTATATGTGGATGACATTTTGCTGATTGGAAATGATATAGAATTTATGGATAGCATAAAAGGATACTTGAATAAGAATTTTTCAATGAAAGACCTCGGTGAAGCTACTTACATATTGGGCATCAAAATCTATAGAGATAGATCAAGACGCTTAATAGGACTTTCACAAAGCACATACCTTGACAAAGTTTTGAAGGAGTTCAAAATGGATCAGTCAAAGAAAGGGTTCTTGCCTGTATTCAAGGTGTGAAGTTGAGTAAGACTCAAAGCCCGACCACGGCTGAAGATAGAGAGAGAATGAAAGTCATTCCCTATGCCTCAGCCATAGGTTCTATAAAGTATGCCATGCTGTGTACCAGACCTGTTGTGTGCCTTGCCATGAGTCTGGCAAGGGGGTACAATAGTGATCCATGAGTGGATCACTGGACAGTGGTCAAAATTATCCTTAGGTACCTAAAGAGGACTAAGGAAATGTTTCTCGGTTATGGAGGTGATAAAGAGTTCGTCGTAAAGGGTTAAGTCGATGCAAGCTTTGAAACTGATCCGGATGACTCTGAGTCTCAATCTGGATACGTATTGAACATGGGAGAAATTAGCTAGAGTAGCTCTATGCAGAGCATTGTAGACATAGAGATTTGCAAAATACATACGGATCTGAATGTAGCGTAACCATTGACTAAGCCTCTTCCGCGAGCAAAACATGATCAGTACCAAGACTCCATGGGTGTTAGATTCATTACAATGTAATCTAGATTATTGACTCTAGTGCAAGTGGGAGACTGAAGGAAATATGCCCTAGAGGCAATAATAAAGTTGTTATTTTATATTTTCTTATTCATGATAAAGGTTTATTATTCATGCTAGAATTGTATTGATCGGAATCTTAAATACATGTGTGAATACATAAACAAGTACCGTGTCCCTAGTAAGCCTCGACTAGACTATCTCGTTGATTAAAGATGGTTAAGGTTTCCTAACCATACACATGTGTTGTCATTTGATAACGGGATCACATCATTAGGAGAATGATGTAATGGACAAGACCCATCCGTTAGCTTAGCATATGATCGTTCAGTTTATTGCTATTGCTTTCTTAATGTCAAATACATATTCCTTTGACTATGAGATCATGCAACTCCTGGATACCGGAGGAATACCTTGTGTGCTATCAAAGTCACAACGTAACTGGGTGATCATAAAGATGCTCTATAGGTATCTCCGAAGGTGTCTGTTGAGTTGGCATGGATCGAGATTAGGATTTGTCACTCCGTGTATCGGAGAGGTATCTCTGGGCCCTCTCGGTAATACACATCACAAGAAGCTTGCAAGCAAAGTGACTAAGGAGTTAGTTACGAGATGATGTATTACGGAACAAGTAAAGAGACTTGCCGGTAACGAGATTGAACTAGGTATGAATATACCGACGATCGAATCTCGGGCAAGTAACATACCGACAGACAAAGGGAATTACGTATGTTGTCATAAGGTTCGACCGATAAAGATCTTCGTAGAATATGTAGGAACCAATATGGGCATCCAGGTTCCACTATTGGTTGTTGACCGGAGAGGTGTCTCGGTCATGTCTACATAGTTCTCTAACCCGTAGGGTCCACACGCTTAACGTTCGTTGACGATATAGTGTTATATGAGTTATATGATTTGGTGACCGAATGTTGTTCGGAGTCCCGGATGAGATCACGGACATGACGAGGACCTCCAAAATGGTCCGGAGGTAAAGATTGATATATAGGACAATACTATTTGGACACCAAAAGAGTTTCGGGAGGTACCGGTAGTCATCGGATCGCCGGAAGGGGTTCCGGGAATCCCCGGGAGGCTATATGGGCTTAATGGGCCAAAGGGGGGAACACACCAGCCCACAAGGGGCTGGTGCGCCCCTCTCCCTGGCCACCGGTCCTAGGGGAGGGAAAGGGGGATGGTTGGCCCCTCCTGCCTTTCCCTCTTCATGAGAGAAAGGAAAGGGGGGGGGCGCCACCTCCTCCTGCCTTCCTCCCGCGCACAAACAAGGAAGGGGGAGCGGCATGGGGCAGGAGCCCAAGTGGGATTCGGCCTCACTTGGGACGCCTCCTGGCTGCCTCCCCTCTCCCCCACCTATATATATTTGGGAGGGGGCGCCACACATAGCCTACGACAATCTCTTAGCCATGTGCGGCGCCCCTCTCCACAGTTTCGTCCCTCTGTCATATTTTCGGAGTGCTTAGGCGAAGCCCTACGGAGGTAGCATCACCATCACCTCACCATGCCGTTGTGCTGCCGAAACTCATCCACTACTTCGCCCGTCTTGCTGGATCAAGAAGGCGAGGACGTCACCGAGCTGAACATATGCTAAATGCGGAGGTGTCGTATGTTCGGTACTTGATCGGTTGGATCGCGAAGAAGTTCGACTACATCAACCGCGTTACTAATTGCTTCCACTTATGGTCTACGAGGGTACGTAGACACACTCTCCCCTCTCGTTGCTATGCATCTCCACGGATAGATCTTGCGTGTGCGTAGATTTTTTTTTGTTTTCCATGCAACGTTCCCCAACACAAAGTTGTTCCATATGAGTCCACCATGCCTACCTATATGCGGTATTTACCTGCCGTTCCAAGTAAATTTCATGTGCCAAACTCTAAACCTTCAAATAATAATCTGTTTTGTATGCCTGAATCGCTCATGTAGCGACTTGGGGCTGTCAGTATCTTCCATGCTAGGTGGGTTATTCTCACGATGAGTGTTTATTCACTTGTCATTCATGAGAAAGTGGCTGGTAATTGGGATGCCCAGTTCCATGATCAAAATATAATAATGAAACAAAACTCCCCCAGGACTATTGTTGGTATGGATGGCACCCGTGGATTCGGCTAGCCGTGGAGTGTGTTTGATTGGTGGAGGGGGAATAAAAACTTTACCATTTTGTTTGGGAACCGCCTATAATGTATCTAGCATGGAAGATAGTGAGATCTCTTGGTTGTATGTTGACAATGAAAGCATACCGCTCAAGATTATATTCATCTCTGTTTTAAAAGCTCCGAGCTTTGGCACCTCTGCAAATCCTTGCTTCCCTCTGTGAAGGGCCGATCTATTTACTTTTATTGTTGAGTCATCATCTTCTTATAAAAAGCACCAGCTAGAGAGCAGCACTGTCATTTATATGCTTTGTTATTAATTGATGCTGAGTATGACTGTGACTGGATCTCTTTTGCCATGAATTACAATGCCCAGTCAGTCCTTGGTCTTTAGGGGTGCTCTGCATTTATGTTTTGCGGTCTCAGAAAGTGCTAGCGAGATACCATTTTGGTATATTATATCATGATTGTTTTGAAAAAGTGTTGTCATCCGAGATCAATTATTATTACTCGCTAGTTGATTATGCCATTGATATGAGTAAATGTGAGACCTAAATTGTCATTGTGAATATGGTTAGTTCATAATCTTTGCTGAAAACCTGAATATTGACTAGACATATTTGCAACAACAAGATCAAACAGAGTTTGTAAAAGTTTTTCTTTGTCACTTTCAGTTTGTCAACTGAATTGCTTGAGGACAAGCAATGGGTTAAGCTTGGGGGAGTTGATATGTCTCCATCGTATCTACTTTTCCAAACTCTTTTGCCCTTGTTTTGGACTCTAATTTGCATGATTTGAATGAAACTAACCCGGACTGATGATGTTTTCAACAGAATTGCCATGGTGTTATTTTTGTGCAGAAATCAAAGTTCTCGGATTGACCTAAAAATTTACGGAGAATTTTTGTGGAATATATAAAAAATATTGGCGCAAGAATTAACCAGAGGGGGGGCACCCAGAGGCCACAAGCCCTGGGGCGCGCCCACCCCCTGGGCGCGCCCTGCAGGCTTGTGGGCCCCCTGGACCTCCTCCGACCCTAACTCCAACTCTATAAGTACCTATTCAGGGAGAAAAAACCCAGAGAGAAGGATTCATCATGTTTTACGATACTGAGCCGCCGCCGCCTCCTATTCTTCTTCGGGAGGGCTGATCTGGAGTCCGTTCGGTGCTCCGAAGAGGGGAATCCGTCGCCATCGTCATCATCAATCTTCCTCCATCACCAATTCCATGATGCTCACCGTCGGGAGTGAGTAATTCCATCGTAGGCTTGCTGGACAGCGATGGGTTGGATGAGATTTATCATGTAATCGAGTTAGTTTTGTTAGGGTTTGATCCCTAGTATCCACTATGTTCTAAGATTGATGTTGCTATGACTTTGCTATGCTTAATGCTTGTCACTAGGGCCCGAGTGCCATGATTTCAGATCTGAACCTATTATGTTTTCATGAATATATGTGTGTTCCTGATCCGATCTTGCAAGTTGTAGACACCTATTACGAGTTATGGTCCGCATACCCCAAGGTGATAATAATTGGGATTCTTTTCGGTGATTACCGTAGTTTGAGGAGTACATGTATTCACTATGTGCTAATGCTTTGGTCAGGTTCTCTATTAAAAGGAGGCCTTAATATCCCTTAGTTTCCATTAGGACCCCACTGCCATGGGAGGGTAGGACAAAAGATGTCATGCAAGTTCTTTTACATAAGCACGTAAGACTATATACGGAATACATGCCTACATTACATTGATGAATTGAAGCTAGTTCTGTGCCGCCCTAGGTTATAACTGGTACATGATGAATATTATCCAACACAATTATCCATCGCTGATCTGATGCCTACGAGCTTTTCACATATTGATCTTTGCTAAGTTATTTCCGTTGCTACTGTTGTTACAATCACTACAAAACTGCTTCTGTTACTTTTGCCATCATTACCATTACTTCCATACTACTTTGCTACTAAATACTTTTTTGCAGATATTAAGTCTTTCAGGTGTGGTTGAATTAACAACTCAACTGTAATACTCGTGAATACTCTTTGGCTCCCCTTGTGTCGAATCAATAAATTTGGGTTGAATACTCTACCCTCAAAAACTGTTGTGATCCCCTATAGTTGTGGTTTATCACGGGTCGTTCCCTTCCTACGTCGCGCCATCGTCCACCACCTTGGTGCTCTCATACGGTACGGCGTCGTCAACGCGGTCAATGAACGACAGCCATCAGAAGAGGACTGTACGTGCAGAGGCTGACAACTGGGTCCATGGCCACACGCAAGGAAGTGCCTCCTTATTACGCGCAAAATAATGAATCCTCCACCCGATAACTCAGAGCCACCGGAAGGGCCTCTGTATTTCATGAAAAAAACATTCCCCCTGATAGCTGGGACCCAGCGTCTTTATCTTCGCACGCAAGGAAGTGCCTCCTTATCCCCTGGCAGCTGGGACCCTCCAGGTCGAAGCGTACGTAGAGTTATCTGTCTGGTCATGAACGTGTATGTACATAGCGGTCGATCGGTCTCTCTACAACGAGCCGAGTAAGGAGCGGTAGGTGTCGTAGTAGAACCGCCGACGTAGCATGTCACACAGTCCCGTCTATATCATGTACACGTACGTACAACCACGCTGCAAGAAAGTAAATACGGCTATGTACGAACATACGGGCGGGGTCTCGAACGCGTACAACAACAGCGTCCTGTTCATCGGCAGCCAACCGGCTGGGTCGGAACGGAGGAAAGAGCGTCCTGTTCACCGGGAGCCAAGCGACTGGGTCGAAATGCGTCCTGTTCATCGGGACCAAAGCCATTGGGTCGGAACATGTCCTGTTCATCGGGAGCCAACCGGCTTGGATGGAACAGCCGAAACGGGGTCTAGTGTACCACAAAACAGAGGAAAACGGCCTTCTGTTCGACCGTGTACGGTCGAAACAGGGTCCTATTCATCAGGAACGGTCTGGTGTACCGCAAAACAGAGGAAACGGAGTTTTGTTCGAGTGCCCACGGTCAAAACGGGGTCCTGTTGATTGGGAGGGGTGTGGCGTACCGCAAAACGGAGGAAACATACTTCTGTTCGAGCGCCTACGGGCGAAACAGGGTCATGTTCATCCACCGTCTACTGCCTCGCTCCAGCCTCCACGGGCTAATGTTCATCCATCGTCGACTTCCTCCAGCCTACACTAGACACTGTTCATCCACGGGGTACTGTTCATCCAGCCTCTACAGGCTACTGTTCATCCAGCCTCCACGGGGTCCTGCTCATTCACCCTCAACTGGCTGGGGTGCGGCGGCCTCCTCGGGGTCCTGTTCATCCAGCGGCAACCGCCTACTACAACGGGGTCCTGTTCATCCAACGCCCACAAGGAACTGTTCATTCACAGCCTCGACTCACCATGTCTTGACTCGTTCTACGTATCATGCGTGCGGTAGCAATGATCACTATTCATCGGGAGGCAACCCAACACACCGGCTGGCTGCGTCTCGCACGGGGGCTCGGTCGTCTTCAATAAGCAGCAGCAGCGATCGATCGCTCGGGTTTAGTTAGCAGCAGTAGCGAAGGAATCGCTCGGGCTCAGTCAGCAGCGAAGGAATCGCTCGGGTTCAGTTAACAGCCAAGGGATTGATCGCTACGGTTCAGTAATGTAGCTAGTGCAATCGCTCGGGTTCATTAAGCGAATGCCTCTCCCTCGAGTTTAGTTAGAGCCAACGCCTCGCACACACACGCGCCTACGTACGAGAGAAACACGCAAACCAGTGCATCGCTCAGCCCCGACCACCCACCGTAACCGGGAACTCCGCAAAAATTTCCTCGCCCTCACTTCTACCACAATTTTTTATGTCATGGACGGCCCAAAGAATGTCATGCAGGTGCATCCCCGGCCCGCCCAGGGCAAAAAGCCCATTTTCTGTAATGATTTTTTGTCATAGAAGTAGGAGCCCACCACATCTATGATGATACGTGGTTTTGTCACAATTATCGTCATACAAGTGTCATAACCATGACAGAATTTTTTTTTCGGGCCATAATGTCACAGATGTGTCTTTTTTTGTAGTGTGGGGAACCTCCTAAAACGATGCTGGTTATGTGGACAAAATTAAATACTACTTTGATAATCCTGATAAATCTCCATTCAACTTGATAATGGGAGATACTTTGGATCACTGGGAATACTATAGGGATTATCGCTTGTGTCAAAAAAGGAAACACTTGTGGGATCAAATACCTCTGTTAGAATGTTATGCTTTGAATTTATGCGAAATATATGATTTTACTTGTTGCTCTAGGATGAAGGCTCCACACCTTCCCTATCAATGTGAGTTTAATGATAATGAAATCTTATCTTCCTATGCCAAGGGTGTTTATATTTATTATGATATTGAACAAAATGAAGAATTTGTTGCTTTTAAGGGTGCATATGAAATTGCTTCTTTGATTGAAAAGTATGATGCTACCCTTTACAAATCTGAAATTTTTGCCATACTTAGATATTGCTATGAAAACTATGCTTCTAATGCTTATATTGATGAATTTATTAAGAGAATGTCTGGTGCCCTGGAAGAGACTAATATTTTGCAGGCTCCTACGAAAGAACAAATTGCTTAAACTGTGAGCTCATTAGATGAAAAAGATGCGGAGGAGAGCGAAGAACAAAAGGAGGAAGAGCGGATTGATCACTCGTGCCCACCTTCTAATGAGAGTAACTCTTTGTCTCATACATTGTTTAATTTTCCTTCATGCTTACCGAAGGATGAATGCTATGATCCCTAGGATTCATTTGAAATATCCCTTTTTGATGAACTTGATACTTGCTATGCTTGTGGCCATGATGCCAATTTGAGTTATGCTTATGGGGATGAATTTGCTATAGTTCCTTATGTTAAGAATGAAATTGTTGCTATTGCACCCACACATGATAGTCCTATTACCTTTTTGAATGCTCCTAACTACACTATATCGGAGAAGTTTGCTCTCTTATTAAGGATTATATTGATGGGTTACATTTACTATTGCACATGATAATTTTGATGAATACAATATGCATGTGCTTGCTACTCCTACTTGCAATTATTATGAGAGGAACTAACTCTCCGCCTCTCTATGTTACCATTATAATAAAATTGCAAGAAACTATTTATACTATGCATTGGCCTTTATTTTGTGGGCATGAATTGTTCTTTTCTGACATGATGATGCATAGGAAGAGAGTTAGACTCCATTGTTATGTGATATATGTTGCTTTGTGCTCACTACTAAATTACAAATCATTGTTAATTAAATTTGGCTTTGATATAACTTGGGATCCGGGTGGATCAATTACTTGAGCACTTTATGCCTAGCTTCATGGCTTTAAAGAAAGTGTTGCCTGGGAGACAACCCGGACGCTTTAGAGAGTCATTTATTTCTGTTGTGTGCTTTTAAAAAGTCTAAAAACAAAAAAATAGAGGGGAACCTAAAACTTTTCAAAAAGAAAAGTGAAAGTGAGAAGGACGAGCACCGTTGAAGTGGGGGATATCCTTGAACTTTGTTCATGCCCATGGAAACTTTATAAACCTTGATTACAGAAAATTTTCAAAAAAATAATTATCCCCTTGTACAAATCCATTGTATTATAAAAATAGTGTGCCAAGATCTACCTTTAGGGTGTTTAAATTTCTTGTTTGGTGTCTACTGTGCAAAAACTAAAATTTTTGTTGTAGTGCTTGAATTTTGATAATTTACTGTAACATGGAAAAATTCTGAAATTTTACACAATACTACTATGCAAATTTTTTATCACGTCCTAATTTTTCAGAATTTTTGGACTTACAGAAGTATATGTTTCTTCTGCATCTTTACAGACTGTCATGTTTTCACAAATTGTTGTTATAGTTTCTTTATTCGCTTATGTTTGAAATCTTGTTGAGCCCCATTGAATTGGGAGGCATAGAATTGTGATGGAATACAGTGGGTAATGTTTGATTATAATTATATAATAATGTTACATCAAGACATGATGGGATTTGATGTTATATGTACTAACCCCTTTATTAAAAAGCTCGGTTAAGTTTTGTGTGGATGAAGTGTTCAAAGATCGAGGAGGTATCGATATGAGAAGAATAAGGATAGGCAAGAGTTCAAGCTTGGGGATGCCCAAGGCACCCCAAGTAAATATTTAAGGAGACTCAAGTGTCTAGCTTGGGGATACCCTGGAAGGCATCCCATCTTTCTTCATCAACAGTTATTAGTATGTCTTGGTTTTTGTTTTGTTCACATGATATGCGTAAATTCTTGGAGCTTTGTGTGCCTTTTATTTTTATTTTAGTGATGCACCATGCTGGTATGAGATAGTACTTGGTTGATTTATCGACTGCTTTATGCACTTCACTTTTATCTTTTGAGTATGGCTTTATAGAATGCTTCATGTGCTTCACTTAAATCTTTTGAAGTTTGGATGCTCGTTGATACGTATCCAACGTATCTATAATTTTTTATTGTTCCATGCTATTATAGTATCAATCTTGGATGTTTTATATGCAACTATATGCAATTATATATAATTTTTTGGGACTAACCTATTAACTTAGTACCCAGTGCCAGTTGTTGTTTTGGCTTGTTTTTGGCTTTTCAGAAAATTAATATCAAACAGACTCCAAACAGAGAAAAAAACTTTGGATTAATTTTTTCTGGACTAGAAGAGACCCTAGAAGGTTCGGGAGAAGGCCAGATGAGCCACGAGGGAGCGACAAGGCTGGGAGGCACGCCCCGGGGGCACCCCCTAGGCTTGTGGGCCCCTCGTGGCAACTCCAACCCTAATTCCACCTCTGTAAATTCTCAAATATTCCCCTGACATCAGAGAACCACCCAAAATACTTTTTCCGTCACCGCAAATTTATGTTCCCACGAGATCCCATCTGGAGGCCTTCTCTGGTACTATGCCGGAAGGGGAACCGATCACGGAGGGGCTCTACATCAACCTTGCTGCCCTTGCGATGATGCGTGAGTAGTTTACCATAGACCTATGGGTCCATAGCTAGTAGCTAGATGGCTTCTTCTCTCTCTTTGATCTTCAATACAATGTTCTCCTTGATGTTCTTGGAGATCTATTTGATGTAATGACTTTTTGCGGTGTGTTTGTTGGGATCTGATGAATTGTGAGTTTATGATCAGATCTATCCATGAATATTATTTGAGTTTTCTGTGAACTCTTTTATGCTTGATTGTTATAGCTTCATATTTCTCCCTGATCTATTGATTTGGTTTGGCCAACTAGATTGATTTATCTTGCAATATGGGAGAGGTGCCTTGTGATGGGTTTGATCTTGCAGTGCTCAATCCTAGTGACAGAAGGGGACATGCACGTATTGTATCATTGCCATTAAGGATAAAAAGATGGGGTTTATTCATACGTGAGTTTACTTTGTCTACATCATGTCATCTTGCTTAAGGCGTTACTCCGTTCTTTATGAACTTAATACCACTGTTCAAGATATCTTCCGATATTCCGATAAATCGGCCGATTTATCGCTTATCAGTGTCTGGCTGATAAGATAAATTGGCCGATAAATTAGCCGATATGGTGATAAATCGGCTAATATGCCAATAAACTGGCCGATTTACCCCTTATCATGGGTCGACCGATAAGTTGCCGATAAGCGATATCCCCAACATTGCTTAATACTCTAGATGGATGTTGGATAGCGGTCGATGTGTGGAGTAATAGTAGTAGATGCAGAATCGTTTCGATGTACTTGTCTCAGACATGATGCCTATATACATGATCATTGCCTTGGATATCGTCATGATTATTTGCTTTTCTATCAATTGCCCAACAGTAATTTGTTTACCCACCGTATGCTATTTTCAAGAGAGAAGCCTCTAGTGAAAACTATGGCCCCGGGGTCTACTTTTTATCATATATTAAAACAAAAAATACCTTGCTGAAATTTTCTTTATTTATTTTATTTTGTATTTTTGTTCGATATATCTATCTATCACCATACAATTTAATCTTGCAAGTAACCGCCGAGGGATTGATAACCCCTTGTTCGTGTTGGGTGCAAGGATTTGTTATCTTGTGTGTAGGTACTGCTAACGAGGTGTTGCGTGGTTCTCCTAATGGATTGATAACCTTGGTTCTTAACTGAGGGAAATACTTATCTCTACTATACTGCATCATCCTCTCCTCTTCGAGGAAATCCCAATGCAGCTCACAAGTAGCAGGAAGAATTTCTGGCGCCGTTGCCGGGGAGACATCATCAACATCTATCAAGTACCTTCGCATAAACTTTCATCTCCTTGCATTTACATTATTTGCCATTTGCCTCTCATTTTCATCTCCCCCACTTCTAAAACGTTTCCACAAAAATACAAAAATATTTTTCGTTTGCCTTTTATTTGCTTTTTTGTTTGATTGTTATCTTGTTTGCCTAGTTACATGTCTCAAGAAAATATAAAATTGTGTGATTTTTCAAATACTAATAATATTGATTTTATTAGTACTCCGATTGCTCCACCCGCCACCAGCGCAGAGTCTTGTGATATTAATGCCGCTCTGTTAAATCTTGTTATGAAAGAACAATTTTCCAGTAATCCTAATGAAGATGTCGCGTCCCATCTAAACACTTAAGTTGAATTGTGTGACATGCAGAAGAAAAAGGGTGTGGACAATGATATTTTGAAATTAAAATTATTTCCATTCTCACTACGAGATCGCGCTAAAACTTGATTTTCATCTTTGCCACGAAATAGTATTGATTCTTGGGATAAGTGTAAAGATGCTTTTATTGCCAAGTGTTTTCCTCCCATGAAATTATTTATCTTAGAAATAAAATTATGAATTTCAAGAAACTTGATCATGAACATGTTGCCCAATCTTGGGAAAGGATGAAATTAATGATAAGAAATTGCCTACTCATGGTTTAAGTTTGTGGATGGTTATACAAAAAAAATATGCGGGATTTAACTTTGTTTCTAGAAATCTTTTAGATTCTGCCGCGGGGGTACTTTTATGGAAATCACATTAGGAGAAGCCACCAAATTTCTTGATAATATTAAGGAAAATTATTCAGAATGGCATACTGAAAGAACACCTACTAATGAAAAGGTGAATTCTGTTGACGAAATTAGCACTCTGAGTGATAAAGTAGATGCACTTACGAAATTGGTTGCTATTAAAAATGCTCATATTTATCCTAATGATGTGCCATTGTCTACCTTGATTGAGCAAAATAATGATCCCGTAGATGTGAATTTTGTCTTGCAAAACAATTTTAATAGTAATGCTTATAGAGGTAATTTTAATCCTAGGTCGTTTCCTGGAAATTCCTCTAATAATTATGGAAATTCCTATGGTAATACTTATAATAATAATAATAGGACGCCCTCTGATCTTGAAGGTAATATCAAAGAATTTATTAACGCTCAAAAAGTTTTCAACACTATGATAGAAGAAATATTGAGTAAAATTTATGATATGTCTAGGAGTATGGAAAGAATCGTTCATGATGTGGGAAATCTTAAAGCTAAATTTTTGCCACCTAAGATTGATATTAATGAATCAATTAAAGCCCTTTATGTCTCCATGGATGAAAGTAAAGAAAGAACCGCTAGGTTGAGGTGTAAGCGAGAATTTTTAGAAAAAGCGACTCCGCCTGGTTTTTATCGTAGTAACGATGAAGAAATTAAAATGATTGGTGTTTTTCCCATTGAATCTTTGTTTAGTGATATTAAACTTGATGAAAAGGGGACTGAAGAAGAGTCAACTTTAGCTAGAAGGCGTCCCCATAGTTCGGAGGTGAAAATCTTAATGAAAAAATTGATAAAAGTGGGTTTGGAGAGGTAAAAACTTTAAATAGTCATGTGCCCACGCTTTTGGATTACAAAGACTTTAATTATGATAGTTGTTCTTTAATTGAGTGTATTTATTTGTTGCAATCCATGCTAAATTCACCTAATGCTTATGAACAAGGTAAGGCTTTTACTAAACATATTGTAGAAGCGATGCTGAAAGCGTTAGAAGAAAAACTAGAATTAGAGATTTCAATTCCTAGGAAATTATATGATGAATGGGAACCCACCAATAAAGTTAAAATTAAAAAAAGCTATGAGTGCAATGCTTTATGTGATTTGGGTGCTAGCGTTTCCACAATACCAAAATCTCTATGTGATGTGCTAGATTTTACCAATATAGATGAATGCTCCCTTAATTTGCACTTAGAGGATTAATGATGTTCTTATTATTGCAAATAGGAATTATGTACCAGTTGATTTCATTGTGCTTGATATTGATTGCAATCCGTCTTGTCCCATAATACTTGTTAGGCCGTTCTTATGAACTATAGGTGTCGTTATTAATATGAAAGAAGGGAATAAAAAATTTCAGTTCCCGTTGAAGAAGTGTATGGAACACTTCCCTAGAAAGAAAATTAGGCCACCATATGAATCCATTATGAGGGCTACCTATGGAATTAATCTCAAAGATGACAACAATTGAAACTATGCATTACGCCTAGCTAGGGGCGTAAAACAATAGCGCTAGTTGGGAGGCAACCCAATAGTTATCTTATTTTTCTTGTTTGTTTTTCTGTTTCCTTGTGTGCACACAATTATGCTACAGTTATGATTGTGTTCTTGTGTTTTAATTAGTGTTTGTTCCAAGTAAAGCCTTTGGGATGATTTGGATGATAGTTGCTTTGATTCTGTGCAAAAACAAAAACTTTTGTGTCCAGTAGCAGAATTGTTAAAATTTGTTCTTCCTTTTTCTATAGGTCTTTCTGGGAGATGAGGCAGAAAAAAGGTGTAGAGAGGGAGAAGGTACATAAAAAACAATTTCTAAGGTAGAAAAGAGGCACCCACCAGTCATTGAGAACAGCTAATCCCGGAATTAGCAGGCCGGTATGCGACGAGAAGTCTTTCGGTATTGAATTCGCTGGAGAGTGATAAAATTCTGAATTTTTTACACATGATTTAAATACAAGTTGCCCACATTTTCCTAATTTTGCAGAATTTTTGGAGTTATAGAAGTATGGTCATTGTTCGAATTATTTTAGACTGTTCTGTTTTTGATAGATTCTATTTTTGATGCATTGTTTTGCTTGTTTTGATGGAACTATGGATTGTATTGGGTGTATAAGCCATGGAGAAGTTAGAATACACTAGGTGTAATGCAAAAATGAAATTTGAATAGGTTTGCAACAGTACCTAAAGTAGTGGTTTGCTTTGTTATACTAATGGATCTCACGAGGTTTTGTTAAGTTTTGTGTGATTGAAGTTTTCAAGTTTTGGGTGAGGTCACGATGGATGAAGGAATAAGGAGTGGCAAGAGCCTAAGCTTGGGGATGCCCAAGGCACCCAAGGTAATATTCAAGGACTCCCAAGCAACTAAGCTTGGGGATGCCTCGAAAGGCATCCCCTCTTTCTGCTACCAACTATCGGTAATTTTACTTGGAGCTATATTTTTATTCATCACATGACATGTGACGGTGTCCTGGACTAGGGGGTACTCACCATGTCGTCTCCCGACCAGCTGGATCGGGCCGAGGACCCCCATGGCGGTTCTCTCATGGACCACTTCGGGTAGCCCATGCAGCATACAAGGAAGATTCCGCAAGACTTGGTGATCAAGACGAGGACTGCTCTCCACCAACGTAGCCGACTAGGACTCTTTTTATCCTAGGTCTCCGGTACATTATATAAGCTGAGGCCAGGCTAGTCGATAGGGACAGGTAAGATCATTATGACATCCATCATATCATTAGGGTTTAGACCACAACTCATGATCTCAAGGTAGATCAACTCTGTACTCGATACCCCATCATCAATATAAACAAAAGCAGGACGTAGGGTTTTACCTCCATTAAGAGGGCCCGAACCTAGGTAAAACATCGTGTC
Organism: Thinopyrum elongatum; assembly: GCA_011799875.1. Lineage (NCBI taxonomy): Eukaryota > Viridiplantae > Streptophyta > Magnoliopsida > Poales > Poaceae > Thinopyrum > Thinopyrum elongatum. Next base: position 401,523,438 of record CM022299.1, on the reverse strand, counting down.
CTTTGTTCCTGTTACCATCGATCCGAGATCCACAGGTCGGGACCCCCTACCCCAAGGTATGCCGGTTTTGACACCGACAATGGTGCTTTCATTGAGAGTTACGCTGTGTGATCGGTAAAGGATCAATGACTCACCTGCAGATCAACTACGACGTTGGCATCTTCGTCGCCGGCTCGACTGGTCACCTTGGCTCGACCGAGGTCTGTGCCCTGCCTCCGATCGTCATGTTTGGACGAGGGCCTTCATCAACATCAACTCCGATCTCTATCATGATCATGGATGAATCATCCATGGAGCTCAGGGGCTAAACGTCAACATTGCCCTCGGGCGACCGTGCTATTTTTCCGGTATCCGCTGCCACCGCCTCCTCGAGCATCACTTTGACGATTACTTCGGTGGAATTGTGCGGTGTTGAGTCTACAACAACCCTGTAAAATTTTGTCGCATTCCGATGGAGCAATCTCCGCCGACCTCCGATATACCGGAGCCCTGTCGAATCTGGACGGGAATCCGGACGAGTTTGGAGCGTGGTGTCCAGCATCTAGCTCAGACGTCCTTTGGAATATCCAACCATTGATCGGCTGCGTAATTCCTATATCTACCACCCCTCAAAATTTCAGCTCTATCCGACCATTCAAACTCTGCGAAACCTCTGATGAGCGCATCGATTTTAGATCTGTTTTCTGCGCGAGAACGAATCCAACCCGAGTTCATCTTTTTTATGAACGGGATTTCGGGCATCCTTTTTGAAGGAAGTGTTGTATGGGGTATTGTGTTTTATTCTCAAACACATCCCACTAATTTTAAAGCCTTTTACAATATAATCGTCACCGTCGCGCTGGTGTCAAACCAGCCCGACAACATTGCTGCACGGCTGCCGACCTGCGCCAGACTGGTCTTCGCTTCATCGAGCCGAGCCCAACCTTATCAGATCATCATCTCGGCAAGCCAAACAAGAGTTCGGCATCATGAAGGCTAAATCATCACCAACATCATCGCCACACGTATTACACAGAGCAGGCACACCGACATCGCCGCACGGTCACTTCATCAGGCCGGCATCGACCGTGTCACCAGATCCGACCTGCGTCGACATCGCAGCGCTATTGCTTCTTCAAGCCTATGTCCACCACGCCGACCTGCTTTGACAACTCGGTGGGTATGAGGATTGCAACGTCACCTTACCGACCTGCTCCGTCACCTCGGCTAGACCGGGGGCTTCGTCATCAACCTACTTCGAGGACTTCGGCATCACCAGTCGACCAGCTTTGTCACGTTAGCTGGTCCGGGGGCTTCGCCTCACCGCATCGACCGTGCTGCGTAATTACTTCGTCAAGCCGAACTCCTCGCTCGGTCACCTCGGGCTTGGGGGCTGGGATCTCGGCCAGGCCAAGGACTACGTCTTCTTCCCGCCACAAGCCTGGACTCATTAGCAACACCGAACATTATAACCAGCTAAGTCGCTTTCATGCTCAAATTTCCTCAATTCTTAATTTTTTTGGTTAGACCAAGCATTACATTTATGTTAAAATTTATTTGTTAAAAGCATTGTTTGTTAAAAACACTTCTTGTCCTAGGTTAATTGGGGCCTCTTAAAATTTATATGAGCCGTTTTATAATAAGTGTTTTCTTCTAAGTCATTGCAAAGTCTTTTTCTACCACTCGTTTTTTGACTCGAGTGTATGGTCAATAGCCGGATAGCCTGGCTTCTCTCTAAAGCCGCTTGAGTTTAGTTCACTAAACTGGCCTCGGAGAAGCACTCTGCCTTTGGGATAAGGAGGTTGAAGCCGAAGGCTGGCCTACTTGAAGTTTAGAGATCGGATGTGTCATGTTAAAGCACGACAGAAGCACAAAAAAATTCAAGACCAATTTCGGATTGGCACAAAAAACTTGATTTAGTTCGGACGTAAAGTTTTTACTGAAGTTTTTTGATTTTCCAAGCTTATGGCACTTTTAACCTATTTGTGTGTTTCCAGCATAAGTCTCGCAGTACAACGCCTGGCACCTTTAAAGCTTCGGCAATATCAACGCGGGGCTGCAACTAGAGCCGAACCCACCAAAAGCCAAGGTACTCCATGGACCCCTCGGCAAAACATTCTCGGATATTGCATTATATGCATCAGTTTCAAATTGTGTCTTCGCTCAATAGTTGGGTTGCCGGGCTCCCGTGCTTGCCTCCTACATTCCGCTTTATTCGGCTAGGTGTGCAAAGGGAGAACCACTGTGATTGTGCTTCCAGCTCGAATGGTTAAGCGCCTCAGTGGAGAAAGTCGAAAACTGACTGTCACAATGGGTGTAAACTAGTCAGCGATCCGATGACGGTGTCAAACTATAGATCGATAGCGATTACCCCGTGTTAAACAATGGGCCTTTCATAACATTGGCCGAAGTGTTAATGGCTAGACTTCGGTCAGTGCCGAACACTAACCGGGGGCTAGTAACTGGCCTCCCAACTTTAAGCTCCTATGACTAAGTGAAATTTATAAAGCCTAGATATCTAATTGCCTTGTTTCCGCTAACACAACCGCCTCCGGGCACCCAGACGTCGGCTAAGGGTTGTCTTCTAAGTACGGAAACACCCTGCATATCATATACAAAGGGGTAGAAGCCGATGATGGGCCACTTTCAGATTATAAACAGTCGCAACGGAGTCAAAATAAATATATATATCATCAGCGTTTGTATTCACTATATGAGCGCTGCCTTCCGTAATTATCATTATAAAGCCATAAATATGCATCAATTTGACTTAAGATTTTGGCCAAGCTGGGTTGCCTGGCTCCTGTGCTTACCCCTACGTTCCCGATTGTTCGGCTAGGCGGTAAAGGGGGAATCTCTGTGATTGTTACTACCGGGTCATCCGGGTTAGTACCTCAGACTGGGTGAAGCCGAAAGCTAGCCATCTTAAAGGATATAATTGGTCAGCAACATCGGAAGTGAAAATTTTGGTTCATTAGACCATAGAGTCCGGGAACTTTCCCCAAACTAAATCCTCAATATTTTCCTCCCACATTGACCGGAGGTGAGGTTTCATGATCGTGATAAACATGAAAGCCTCGGAAAAGGAACCTATAAAGGAACTATTTTTCCTAGAAGATGTTTCTTACGTTAAAGAGTAATATAACATACCTCTCCATGTACCTTTGTTTATAAAACCGTCTGGCTGGATTGCCTTGTTTTCCGTAAATCTTTGCCCTTATAAAGGCTTTATAAAGTAGGACAAACACTCCTCGGCTACTGGCTGAGGAGGTTCAAGCCGATGGCCGGTCAACAAAGTTTTGTACAATGCGGATCCGAGCATTAATGATGTAGAGTACTTGGATACATAGAATCATTACACATAAATTGTGATTAAAGTCAGTTTACTCTAAATATTGATCCTTAATTTGGCCACCCTTGCCCAAATTACGGCTCGGGGGCTACTGGCTTCGTGCTTCTCACTTAAAAGCCATTAAAGGGGTACATCAATCCCCTGTGTCGGTGTACTAAGTATTGGGCCACTAGTACCCCGTACTTGTGCACGGGCAGTTGTAGCCATCCTCGCGGCAAGGCTTGCCGGGAACAGCTCGAGGTCGATTCAAGCCATCAAGGAAATCATCAAGTCAGAGATCTGAGGATCAGCAGATAAGCAAAGCTGGAATTCGAAGGCCAGTTTCCCCGGCAAGATCCTTGCCGGGATGGCCTGTGGAGCCCGGCAAGGCTTGGCGCCCGGCAAGGCCTGGCGCCCGGCAAGGCTTGGTGCCCGGCAAGGATCGGCGCCTGGCGAGATTCCGCCACTGTGCCACCGCTTCGGCACAGTAACAAAACCTGACATTCTGGGTCCTTCTCTGGATGCGTGGCAACGCGCCAGTGGAGGAGAGCTTAAGCGGTGCTGATGGGATGGCCCCTTTTTCCATCCCCAAGAAAGTGAGGACACCTAAACGGACACCTCACGGTGCATTAAATGCGCTTGTCCTAATCCGTCAGGGGTTAGGTATGATACCCTGTAGCTACTTTACACCTCAATGTATGTACATTTTGCCACTGTGGAGACCCCTTTGAGCATATAAAAGGAGGCCCAAGGCAACTGCTACAGAGGAGGAGGACGTCTGGCCCATTCTGCATGCGTAGCTGCTCTTTGAACGTACTGTTCATTGCGAGCGCTCCTGAAGGCTGGGCTCAAGAACATCAATAAGAACACAAAGCAGGAGTAGCGTTTTACGCTGATCAGCGGCCCGAACCTGGGTAAAAACTTCCCGCGCCGATCACTGGTTCTGCTCTTTGCGTATACCTCTTCCCCCGCCGAATCGTAAAGGGGTCTCTCGGGATCCCATAGGTGTCGTACCCCGACATCTTTGGCGCGCCAGGTAGGGGGATTGAAGGTTGCGTGAACCTGATCTGGTGATCGGCGCCTTAGTTTCTTCATCATCTTCATCATCATGCCACCCAAGAAGAAGAGCGCTGCGACAGCGCAACCGTCCGCGTCTGTTTTGCCTACACCTTCGCGTACTGGCGACGGCGTGGGTGCAGAAGGAAGAGGACTAGAACCCCCGCGGCGTTCTGGTGATCTGAGCCAAGCGAGCGGTATCGTTCGCAGTGGCAGTGGTAACCTGTACGCCGCTGGATCTAGAGATGGCGCTGTGTTGCCTACGGGTGGCACAACGAACTCGAGAGATCGAAGGGTGCCTGCTGGAGCTCCCGCGCTGGTCCAAGCCTCACGACCTACCCAGGTCGTGCATGATGAGCGACGTCATGGCGCTGGTGGTTCAGGGCGTCCCCATGAAAAGGTTTCTACGCATAGATCCCAAGATGCGCGGGACCAACATGCACACCGAGCTGCCGGCGGAGGTGGCGCACGGTCGCGTGACCATGGTGGTGCTCCTTCTAACATGGTTAGGAGTCAGAGCACCTCACGTACCTCGCACTTGTCGCCGCCACCTACGCCAGCAGAAGCCTTGGCACGTGCGCAGCTGCTCCTCGATTTTCCTCCTGCCCCGGAGAAGATGGAGGAGTGGCGAGCTACCATCCAGAGCCTCATCGGCTTCGCCAACAAAGATGGACCGCAAGAGGCAGGGCCCTCGCAGCAGAGGCCCATCGATCCGGTGCGAGCCGATGTAGAGAAAACCAGAGGTGGTGCAACCACAGTGCACTCCCCTCCGCGGCACCAGCGGCGGCCGACAACTCAGCAAGTCGACCGCCATGAAGAAGTTTCCACGGCGTCGTCCGATCCACGGATGTGCCGCGATCAGCGTCAAGTTCTCCAGGAGCGAGGCAAGGAGGACGCTCGAACTACCATCGAGCGGCGACGGGAAGGGCGCTATCAGTCTGATAAGCGTGCGGGGCTGGCTATTGACGAGCCTGCGCCAGGAGACGTAGGAGACTTGCCTTATGAGGTAGGAACTCCAGCGTTTACCCGTGAGCTGCGGCAAGTCCGGTGGCCCAATTCCCGAACCTTTAAGCCAGAGGTCCCGGAGAAGTATGACGGAAAGACCCATCCCTCGGAGTTCCTGAGCATCTACACCATTGCAGTGCAGGCTGCCGGGGGCCGAGATGACAAGATACTTGCCAACTACTTCCCGTTGGTGCTCAAGCCCAACGTCAGGTCGTGGTTGATGCATCTGCCGGAGAATTCTATTTCTTCCTGGTCAGATTTGTGCCATCAGTTTGTTGGCGCCTTCGTTGGAGGCCACCAAGCTCCTGGCCAAGAGAGCGATTTGCACATCATCCCTCAGAAGGAGGGCGAGTCCCTGCGCAAGTTTATCCAGAGATTTAGCCGGGTGCAGTACAATATTCCTGACGTTCATCCTGCCGCTGTTGTTAGCGCGTTCCATCAGAACATGCGTAACCGCAAAATGCGGGAAGAGCTGGCAATGAACAAAGTCAGGAGTATCACCGAGCTTTACGCTCTGGCCGACAAGTGCGCTCGAGCTGAAGAGGGAAGGAAACTTCCTGGTGAGGCTGTTGGCGCGGCGGGCGAGTCTGAAGATGAAGGCGCCGCGACCCCGTCAAGGAAAGGCCGGCGGCGGAACAGGAAGCGCGGAGGCAAGGCCGTGCTTGCTGTCGAGGAATCCGACAACCCCGGCGCCGCCAAGAAGGCCAAGGTTGGTGACCCCGGCAAGGATCTTGCCGGGTGCCCTTCCTGTCAGGCCTTGGTGGCTGCCGACAAGTCGGAGAACTCCGGCAAGCAGTATTGCAAGATCCATCGCACCAAGGGCCACGATCTCCAGAACTGCCGGCAAGTCGAGCAGCTTGCCGATAAGCAGAGGGCCGAATACAAGAGGCGAGATAAGGAGAAGGCCCAAGATGGTGCCGAGGGGTCCGGCAAGAAGCGCGGTGGCCGAGGAGGTCGCCGCGGCAAGGCCAAGCAGCAGAAGGATCGGCCCGCTCGGGGCCGAGATAAAGAAGGAGATGATGATGATGATGAAGATGATGAATCCAGTGAGCAAGAATTCCAGAAGGCTATGGAGGCCATGTGCATTGATGGGGGTGCCTCGCTGCATTCCTCCCACCGCCAACTCAAACAGTGGGTGCGGGAGGTCAATGTGGCGGAGCCATCCCCAGATGCGTGTAGGCCCCTGAAGTGGTCCAGCACGCCTATCATTTTTGACGCCGAGGATCACCCTGATCGCACAACTGCGGTCGGGTGCTTGCCATTGTTGGTTTCGCCAACAATTCGCAACCTCAAGGTGACGAAGATGTTAGTTGACGGCGGGGCCGGCCTAAACTTAATCTCACCGGATGTGCTCAGAAAGCTTCAGATTCCCGACGAGGACCTCGAGGAAACAGGTACGTTTCAAGGGGTCAACCCGGGAAGAACCCAGCCTAAGGGCAAAATTACGCTGCCGGTAACATTTGGCAGCGAGCTTAACTTCAGGACCGAGAAGGTGGTGTTTGATGTCGCCAAGATCCCCATGTCATATAATGGGATCCTTGGTCGGCCAGTGCTGGCTAAGTTTATGGCGGCATCACACTACGCGTACAGCGTCTTGAAGATGCCTGGGCCGTTGAGCATCATCACTATCCATTCTGATAAGAAGAATGCGCTCATCTGTGCCGATCAACTTTACCGGGAAGCAGTTGCAGCACCTGCCGTCAAGGCATCTGCTCCTGCCGCTGAAACTCCCAGGGGAAGAAGAAGACCGGCAGGAACCTTGGCGCGAACTCCGGCAAGCGCACCTCCTCGGAGTGCTGCGCTTTCGTCGAGGACGTACCAGAGAGTTCCACCGGCAAGAACAAGAAGTCCAAGGCTGCTCCGCCGGAAACCAAGAAGGTGCTTGCCATGGAGGACGGAACGGGGGGAACTTTCACCATAAGTTCCACCCTAGATGACAAATAGGAAAGCGCGCTCGTTGCTTTCCTGCGGGCGAATGTCGACGTGTTTGCATGGCAACCGTCTGACATCCCCGGTGTTCCCAGGAAGGTAATTGAGCACCACCTTGTTGTCTGTCCTCATGCGTGGCCCGTCAAGCAAAGGGTCAGGAAGCAAGCCTTGGAGCGGCAAGAATTCATTGCCGAAGAGATTAAAAAGCTGGAGGCGGCAGGATTGGTCAAAGGAGTGCTTCATCCAACCTGGTTGGCCAATCCGGTCATAGTGCGAAAAGCGAATGGGAAATGGAGGCTTTGTATCGATTATACAGATATCAATAAAGCTTGTCCAAAAGATCCTTTTCCCTTGCCGCGCATCGACCAAATTGTGGATGCCACCGCTGGTTGTGATCTCCTGTCCTTCCTTGATGCCTATTCAGGGTATCATCAAATTTTTATGGCAAAAGAAGATGAAGAGAAGACCGCCTTTATCACCCCATGTGGTACGTATTGTTTTATACGAATGCCTTTCGGGTTGAAAAGTGCTGGTTCAACATTCGCCAGAGCAATCCAGATTGGTTTTGAGCCACAACTCCACAGGAATATGGAGGCGTATATGGATGATATAGTGGTCAAAACCAAAGACAAAGCAATGCTCATTCAAGATTTAGAAGAAACATTTGCAAACTTGCGCAAGATCAATTTGAAGCTCAATCCTGAGAAGTGCATGTTCGGTGTTCGTTCCTGCAAGCTCCTCGGATTCTTTGTATCTTGCCGGGGAATCGAAGCGAACCCCGACAACATCAAAGCTATTGAGCAAATTGAAGCGCCAAGACGCGTCAAGGATGTGCGTCGTCTTGCCGGCTGTGTTGCTGCTCTAAGCAGGTTTATTTCCAAATCTGCTGAGCGCGCCCTGCCCTTCTTCAAAATTTTGAAGAAGGCAGGTCCGATGAAATGGACTCCGGAGGCGGAGGCTGCGCTGCAAGATTTGAAGAAATACCTTTCTTCTCCGCCGACGCTAGTCGCGCCTAAACCACAAGAGCCGTTGCTGTTGTATCTGGCAGCAACAAATCAAGTGGTTAGCGCTACGCTAGTGGCACAGAGAGAAGCTGATGAGGAAGCAACGCCAGTGGCAGGACCGCCAAATGACGCGGCAAGATCTTCCCCGGCAAGGGTTGATCCCGGCAAGACAGGATCTGCGCAAACAGAAGAACCCGTGCAGAAGAAGAAGGTGGTGCAGTGCCCAGTTTATTTTGTCAGCTCTCTTTTACAAGGAGCTAGGTCAAGATATTCTGGTGTGCAGAAGTTGCTTTTCGGCCTCCTTATGGCCTAAAGGAAGCTGCGCCATTATTTTCAAGCACATGAGATCACCGTCGTCACTCGCTTTCCGTTGCAACGGATTTTGCAAAATCCGGAGGCAACCTGCAGGATCGTGGAGTGGGCGTTGGAGTTGTCCATCTTTGGCCTTAAGTTTGAAAGCACTTCGACGATTCAGAGCAGGGCCTTGGCGGAGTTCATTGCAGAGTGGACCCCGACGCCAGACGAGGAAGTTCAAGAAACAACTCTCCCCGGCAAGGAAATCGATCAGCAATGGGTTATGTACTTTGGCGGGGCTTTCTCGCTGCAAGGCGCCGGTGCTGGCGTGCCGCTTGTCGCACCCACCGAAGAGCACCTCAAGTACGTAGTTCAAATGCACTTTCCCCGGGAGAGTTCAACCAACAACACTGCAGAATACGAGGGTTTGCTTGCCGGTCTCAGGATCGCGGCAGACCTTGGTATTAGAAAGCTCATCATCAAAGGCGATTCATAGCTTGTCGTCAGGCAAGTTAACAAGAGTTATCAAAGTCCATTGATGCAGGCCTACATAGATGAAGTGAGGAAATTGGAAGAGCGCTTTGACAGTCTGCAAATGGAGCACGTTCCTCGTGCCGAGAACAATATTGCTAACGATCTGTCAAAGTGTGCCGCCCTCAAGTTGCCTGTGGAACCAGGAACTTTTGTGCTTCAATTGACTCAACCGTCCGTGGCGCCATCGATGCGGCAAGAAAAGAGAAGAAAGTTGAACTCTGGCCAGTACTTCCTGGCAGAGCTCCCCGGAGCCGCCGGTGAGGAAGTTGCCGGGATCGACACGCCTGCCGGGGAACAACAGGCTCCGGCAGGGCCTCAGGCCCTTGCTGTCGAGACAAACGTTCCCCCGGCAGAGGAGATGCCTTTAGTCCTAGCTGCCGAGCCTCAGGCTCCAGCATGGGCGCAGCACATTGTCCATTTCCTTCAGACAGGTGAACTCCCTGAGGAACAGGAAGAAGCAGAGAGAGTAGCCCGTCGGTCTATTATGTACAAGTTCGTCGATGACGTCCTGTACAGAAAGAGACCAAACGGTGTGAAATTGAAGTGCATTCCTCGGGAGGATGGACTAGACCTGTTGGCGGAGATACATGGGGGCATATGTGGCTCTCACATAGGGTCAAGAGTGCTTGCCGGGAAAGTATTCCGGCAAGGTTTCTTTTGGCCTACCGTCCTCCAGGATGCAACTGCACTAGTAACCAAGTGTGAAGCGTGCCAGTTTCATTCGAAGAAATTACATCAACCAGCTCAAGCTCTTCAGACAATCCCTCTCTCCTGGCCATTTTTGGTCTGGGGGCTCGACATACTGGGCCCTCTCCCCCGTGCTAACGGGGGCTTTGAGTACTTGTACATTGCTATCGACAAGTTCACAAAGTGGCCGGAGGTGGAAGCAGTGAGGAAGGTGACAGCGCAATCAGCTGTCAGGTTCTTCAAGGGAATTGTTTGCCGTTTCGGTGTGCCCAACAGGATCATCACCGACAACGGCACGCAGTTCACAAGTCGCACCTTCATGCAGTACGTCCAAGACCTTGGCGGCAAGATTTGTTTTGCCTCTGTTGCTCACCCAAGAAGCAACGGCCAAGCGGAGAGGGCCAATGCTGAAGTGCTGCGCGGTCTCAGGACCAGAACCTTCGACAGGATGAAAAAGTGCGGAAGACGCTGGATTGATGAGTTGCCGGCGGTTCTTTGGTCAATCAGAACGACACCAAATTGAGCCACCGGCCAGACACCCTTCGCTCTAGTCTACGGAGCGGAAGCAGTTCTCCCCACGGAACTCATATACGGATCTCCTCGAGTGCTAGCTTATGATGAACTCAAGCAAGAGCAACTGTGGCAAGATGATGATGTGCTCCTTGAGGAGAATCGTCTTCAGGCTGCTGTGCAAGCTGCACGCTACCAGCAAGCTTTGCGCCGCTACCATAGCCGCAAAGTTCATGCCCGAAGTCTTGAGGAAGGCGATCTTGTTCTTCGACGGATTCAGTCCGCCAAGAATTCAAACAAGTTGACGCCAAAGTGGGAAGGCCATTATTGGGTAGTACGAGTCACCAGGCCTGGCGCTGTCCGCCTGGAGACTGAGGATGGCGTTCCAGTGAGTAATTCCTGGAACATCGAACATCTTCGCAAGTTCTACCCATAAGGCGCGGTTGCCGGGGGCTCTCGGCAACCACCCTTTTGTACAAGTCTTGCCGGCAAGGCATGTAATCCTTTATACAAAGCCAGGCGCAGACCCTGAGCATAGATGAATAAATTTAAGTGTTGTACATTCCCTTATCGATTCCCATGTTCATATCTATATATATGCATGTTTGTCTAAGATGTTGTATGACACCTGATCCCGGTAAGTTCTAACGAACCGCCAAGGTTTCATGCCTTTATTTTCTGTTCTTTCTTTTTCTCAAAAGACAGAAGGATTCCTTGCGTGCACATTTGCCGGGGGGGAAGGGAGATATGAATACCAATTGGCGACGTTTGGAATCGACGCTTGTCAGAGGAAGAACAAAGACAGGAAGCTAAGTCTTAAAAACTCAGAGCAAGTTTTTCTTTTATTACCAAGTTATTTCCTTGGACGATTCCGACTCTTGTATGGAAAATCTGCACGCGAAGGAACCTTTGTTGTAATCGGTCGCGCCCTTATTTTGTTTCGAGCCTTCTCAGCGATTTAAGTGGCTGCACTGAGAACACCAAGGAGTCTTGCCGGCCGCTGCGCCTCCAGCAGGCTGCTGAAGTCCCGCACCGAGCGCTCGCGGCAGGTTGCGCACCGGCAAGTTTTTCAATAAGCGTAGGATGAACTCCATACATAAAGGAATCAGACAAGGAAAGTAGCAAGCATGAGCCTAAACATAGTCAAATTGTATTACATCCATGAGTTGCCGCAATTCTAACTTGAGACTTGATTGTCTTTTACATGGAATAATGACGGCAAGAAAAGGGGGAAGCACTCAATCCCTGCGCTGGCCTTCGATCCTTCTGATGGAGTCCACCTTCTCAAGGATAGGCGTGATGCACTCTTCAAGCGCCTCAACTTTTGCATCCTTTGGCAGATGGCCGAGCGCGTTGGAGAGGTCGATGCCAGGATTGCTGTGCACCACCTTGATGAGCACCTTGCGGAGGACGGCCCGGCAAAGCCGGCGAGTCTCGTTCGCCAGTTGGGTCGCCCGGCTAGACTGGAGCACCCTCAACGCGTTGATGATGCTTTCAAAGAACATCATCAACCTGGCACTTGGAGATATTATTTCCTCGGAAGAATACTTGAAGTTCGACAAGCCCATGGTTGACAGTTCTGCGGTAAGCTTCTCCGCGGTGGCGATGAGACGGCCAGTCCAGATCTCCACTCCCTTCTCGTACTCGTTTTGGGCAGCGGCGGCGCTCTTGAGCAGGTTCCTCTCTCCTTGGAGATCCTTGAGTAGAGCCTTCTCACGGGCCTTGCCGGCCTCGAGAGACTTCTGCAGCGTGGTCAGCTTCAGCTCCAGAACCGTAATATTATCAGCCGCAGAGGAGAGCTGCTTGGTCTTGTCGGACATGGCAACTTGCATCTCCGCCAAGGAGTGGAGGGTTTTTTCCCTGTCCCCCTTGAGCGTTGAGAGCTCCTTGCCGTGCTCTTCGAGATCTGTTTCTAGCCTCTTCACTTTGTTGTTCAGCTCGTTCTTGGCGGCCTCTGCAGCTTCGGCAGCATCGACGGCCTCCTTGAGCTTGCCGGCGTGACTTGCAGTCAGAGCTTCGAGCGCCTCCTTATGTTTTTGCTCCAGCTCCTGGGTCCGCCGCACGACAAGATTTTCAATATCCTCATCCTTGCTATGAAGCTTGGCGGCGAGCGCCTGCTCACGTGCGGTGAGATCTTCCTCATGAGCATCAAGAGCAACGCGGCGCCCCGTCAGGAGGGCATCTTCGGCAGCAATCCTTTGAACAGCTTCATCATGCGCCTTCTCCATATCTGATTGCTTCAGGAGGATCTCATTCCACTACTGGCTCACTTGTTCCCGGCCGGCAACCAACTCTTGGAGGGTCTCGGCGTGCCAGATCTGCATTTGTGCGACGCGCCTTTGGAAATCTGCTTCGGCCGCCTCAACAACTGCCATTCTGGAGTCTGCTTTGTCTTTCCGGGCGCTATGGAGAGCCTGGAGTTTGCAGAAGTTCTCGCCCATGGCCTGAAGGAGCTGATCCTCTTCAGATTTGCTGCTGCTAGTGCTGGGATTGTCGACAACTTCGAGCCCGGCAGCAGCGATGATTTCTTCGAAAACTTCTCCTTCGGCTGGTGCCCCAGCGCTTGCCGTCCCCGGCAAGTTGATGAACAGGTTCTCGCCAACCTTGAGGTACTTGCTGGATGAGGGGCCTTCAGATGTTGATGGCTGGTCTTCAATGGCCGCCTCACCAGTGACAGGGGGCTCTGTGGCCGGTGCAGCACCTGGCGCTCCTGTGGCAGGAATGCTATCAGTGCGGTCCTCAGCCTCCCTGTCGCCCCCTTCAGCAGGTTCTTCGGCGGTTTCCTCTTGTGCTGTCTTGGCGGCCTCCCTGTCAAGAGCACCACCAGCCTCGACAATGTCATCCTTGGTGGCCTCGCTGGCAGCGATCCTGTCTGCTTCGGCGGCGGCATCCCAGGCGGTCTCCTCGATCACAACATCGACGTCCATGTGTTCCATCACAGGGAACTCTGAAGGGCGAAGGAGGAAAATAGAATAAGATCAAGGTTGAAGTTTGAAGTGACCAAAGACAAAGAGATAAGAGAAAAAGAGTAACAAGCACCCTGAGGCAATAGAGTACCTGCGTCGGGCTGTCGGGAGGTGGTTTCACCCCTCCCGGCAACTCCGGTTGCCGGGGGCGTGTCGCCGGAGTCCGCGCTTGCCGGCTCCTCCTCAGTTAGGACGGGCTCGTCGGCTGGATCTCTTGCCGGGGACGTGCTTGTGGGCGGAGCGGTCGATGAAGGAGGCACAATGGGGATGTCTTCTCCTTGTTGCCGTTCTTATCCTACGAACCCAAAGATATTAGTAGGCAAGAATGAAAACCTCGGCACCCGCCAGCGGAAAAAGAACAATGAACTTACGCTGGGGGCTGCGCTGGGGGCTGCGTTGAGGACTAGACTCTGGGCTCACAATGACGGTTTCTGGCATGCTAGTGGAGCCTGCCGGGGGCTCGTCGCCCGTAGAAGTCCTTGACCTCTTCGCCCTCCTCTCCAGCAAGGTTTCTGTGTCATTGCTGAAACAATACAAGCAAGTCAGTAAGATTGATGCAAGATTGGAAGGTAAAAGCTGTGGCAAAGTACTTACTCTTCTTCCTCTCGCTCCGGACTAAAGCCGGAGATGTCGAAGTCGACCTCCGTTGCGGTGTCTGAGTGGGGAGGCGGAGGAGGAGTCCTAGGCCGCTTGGCTGTGGCAGGCGCCGGGGCAGCTTCCGGTGCGGTGGTACGAGACCCTCCTGCCGCCCCAGCAGTGGCCGCTGGTGTGGGTCTCGCGCGCCGTGCAGGCTATTGATGAGCCCCCTGCCGCGGTCCAGTCTTGCCGGCCACTTTCTTGCCGGGGGCTTCGCCGCTCGAAGAGGGCTGGCTTGCCGGGATGCCAGATGCAGCCTTCCGAAGAACACGCTTCGTCTTCTTCTTTGGGGGTGGGGGCTCTTCTCGTGTCTCTTCTTCTTCGACCGAGTCCTCGCCGGACGAGCTTTCAGCGGCTGCGCTGCTCTCCTCCCCGGCAACCTCGCCCTCCCCGGTAGGCTTCACCTCCACTACCACCTCTGCATCGCTAGCTTCCCACTCTGTGAAGCCGACGCTGCCGGCCTCTGCAGCAAGATTTGCCTCTTCCACCCTAGTAGCAATGTAAGCTACTTCTTGGTCGGTGGTGGCTCGGATGAAATCTGACTCTTTCCGGACAGGCCTCTCCGTCAAGCTGTCAAAGAACTTCTGCGCTTCCTCCTCGCTTGGCTCGGCCCAGGTCGAGTCAAGGCCGTGGGCATTGAACATCAGCAGGAAGGCAATGATTGACCCCAAGGCAGAGTTGTTGCACAAGGGGACAATCCTTGCCGGCAGCCGGTGCTTGTCTTCGCGCTGGAATAACTTTTGACGGAGAGCGCCAAGCTGCATAGCGGTCAGATTTTTGTTCAGCCCAGGGCGCAATCTCATGATATCTGCCGTGTTCTTGTATTCCCAGGCTGGCCTTCCCCTGTTCTGCAGAGGGGCGATGCGGCGGCGGAGAAACTCGAAGCCGATCATCTCCATCGTCAGCCCGGCAGCCTTCAAGCGAAGGATCCTGGTGGTGGCGATTGTGAGCCTCTCGTCTTCCGCAGCGAGATCGCTCCAATCCTTGCCGCGGACCACCTTCTGTTGCCGGGGATGACAAAAAGGATGGGGATCTGCTTCCTGGATCCAGCACCATTCGGCCCGCCACTCGTCCCACTTTTCGCGGTAAACTCCCTCTGGGTATATTTCTTTATTCCAAGCCCTTGGAATCCAGGCAATAGAACCAAAGAGAGCCTCTCCTTTTTGGATACGAGGGAAGAAATAATGGCGAAAAAGAGCAGAATTGGGGATCACGCCAACAAAATTCTCACAGGGATGGGCAAAGATAGACATGCAAAGTACTGCATTCGGCGTGAAATCAAGAAGGCGGAAGCCGTATGTGTACATGATGTCATTGAAGAAGTTGGAAAAGGGGGGACAGAGCCCGCAATAGAAATATGCAGTGAAGAAAGGGTATCTGTCCGATCCACCTTTGGAGCAAGCACCTGGGATTACGCGTGTGGCGGGGTGAGCTTGCGTTCCCTTCGCCCACATGCATTGGTATCGCCCCTTCAGAGCTTCAGCATCGAACGTCGGAGGGAAGACGATGAGCCTCTTCCGCATCTTCGCCAGTTCGCTCTCCGGAACTTTGGCTTTCGCCTCCTTGCCCTTGCCTTTGCTGGCCTTGGGCGGCATGGCGACTGTGAGGACGGAAGCTGGGGGCGGAGCGAGCGCGGGAGCAGCGGGTGGAAGAGGAAAAGGTTTCGCTCTGAGCTCGAGAGGAGGAAGGCGATGGCGATGGCCAGATTGAGAAGAAGAGGGGGGTAAATAGGTTTGTGCCGCTGCGACTTCTCCTTTTTATGGGGAAGGAGCGGGGCCGCCTTTTTTATTCCCCAATGTGAATGCGCCTCTATAGGCGCGAGACAGTTGCAGCCTTTTTGGCACGCTTCCCACATCGCGCGCTCCGTGCGCGTAGTGGGGGGCACAGTAAAATGACATATTTACGAGCAGTTAATCCCCTGCCACGCGTGCCCGTGCACTGTTTGGGCCTAGCCCAACAACGCCTCGCACTCGTGTATGACTTAGGCCTGGGGGCTCCTGTCGGTGTACTAAGTATTGGCCCACTAGTACCCCGTACTTGTGCACGGGCAGTTGTAGCCATCCTCGCGGCAAGGCTTGCCGGGAACAGCTCGAGGTCGATTCAAGCCATCAAGGAAATCATCAAGTCAGAGATCTGAGGATCAGCAGATAAGCAAAGCTGGAATTCGAAGGCCAGTTTCCCCGGCAAGATCCTTGCCGGGATGGCCTGTGGAGCCCGGCAAGGCTCGGCGCCCGGCAAGGCTTGGCGCCCGGCAAGGCCTGGCGCCCGGCAAGGCTTGGTGCCTGGCAAGGATCGGCGCCTGGCGAGATTCCGCAACTGTGCCACCGCTTCGGCACAGTAACAAAACCTGACATTCTGGGTCCTTCTCTGGATGCATGGCAACGCGCCAGTGGAGGAGAGCTTAAGCGGTGCTGATGGGATGGCCCCTTTTTCCATCCCCAAGAAAGTGAGGACACCTAAACGGACACCTCACGGTGCATTAAATGCGCTTGTCCTAATCCGTTAGGGGTTAGGTATGATACCCTGTAGCTACTTTACACCTCAATGTATGTACATTTTGCCACTGTGGAGACCCCTTTGAGCATATAAAAGGAGGCCCAAGGCAACTGCTACAGAGGAGGAGGACTTCTGGCCCATTCTACATGCGTAGCTGCTCTTTGAACGTACTGTTCATTGCGAGCGCTCCTGAAGGCTGGGCTCAAGAACATCAATAAGAACACAAAGCAGGAGTAGGGTTTTACGCTGATCAGCGGCCCGAACCTGGGTAAAAACTTCCCGCGCCGAACATTGGTTCTGCTCTTTGCGTATACCTCTCCCCCCGCCGAATCGTAAAGGGGTCTCTCGGGATCCCATAGGTGTCGTACCCCGACACCCTGATCTGGTGTTGCCACCCGACCAGTGGCTCGGGGGCTACTGCATTGCCTATTCAATGCAGAAAATTTAAAATGCCCAGTGTTCGGCTTGACCGAGCTATGGGCAAACGCGTCTTCGGACAACAATCGGTACCATCTGGGACCTATCCGGCATCAAGCTAGTATATTACAGCGACTTCTCAAAGACCCTCTCTCAAGGGCCTGTCCGCCGATCACTATCTCCTCTTATATATTACACTATGTTTCTATTCCTACGTATGCTGCCGAGCTAGGAGTTGATCCTCAGGCCGATTTCGCAAATCTACCTGAGTCTCAGGGGCTACTGGGATCAGTGGTTTCATGTTTTCCTTCAGGTGTATCTCAGATTTTAGGCCGACACACACACCTTGAGGGCTACTGGCTATATATCTCGGCAGAGAAGAAATTGCAGCAATCGTGAAAAATATATCCGCTAAAAATCAGCCCAAGCCTGAGATGGTGCACCACTTTGGAAGTAGTCCGGCATAAAGCTCGGATGCAAGTGGTTGGCTCCCTAAAGAGCGGTTCCGAATTAAGCTCGGCTGAATTCTTTCAACTTTTTCAAGACCGAGGTAGTCTATGATACTTCGGATGCAGACCGGCGTTGGAGCTCAGCTGCAAGAAGATACCTCGGAAGCAGTTCGGCATAAAGCTCGGATACAAATGGTTGGCTTCATAGAGGGCATTTTCGGCATTAAGCTCAGCTAAACTCCTTCGACTTTTTCGAACCAAGGTGATGTATGACACCTCGGATACAGTCCGGTGTTGGAGCTTGGATGCAGTTCAGCGTTGGAGCTCGGCTGCAAAATGGCACTTTGGATACAGTCCGGCGTTGGAGCTTGGACGCAGTCCGGCGTTGGAGCTCGGCTGCAAAAAGACAGCACGGATGCAGTCCGGCGTTGGAGCTTGGATGCAGTCCGGCGTTGGAGCTCGGACGCAAGAGGACACCGCCGCGCAGGAAACACTTCAAACCCGAGGTGTGGCGTAAAAATTACAAGGCATTGATAAAGGCCGAAGACTTAAAGGGCTCCTTAGATTCCCAACGTGTAAACTCTTCGGATTCACTTGGCGATCCTCAAGATCGAAGTTGGGAAGATTTGTTGAACCAGTTTTCAAGACCGACGACCAAAGATGAAGAAAAGTTCAGAAGAACCGAGGAGCGTCCCCAAATTGAAGACCGGTTCAGGGGGCTACTAACGGTGTCCTGGACTAGGGGGTACTCACCATGTCGTCTCCCGACCAGATTGATCGGGCCGAGGACCCCCATGGCGGTTCTCTCATGGGCCACTTCGGGTAGCCCATGCCGCATACAAGGAAGATTCCGCAAGACTTGGTGATCAAGACGAGGACTCCTCTCCACCAGCGTAGCCGACTAGGACTCTTTTTATCCTAGGTCTCCGGTACATTATATAAGCCGAGGCCAGGCTATTCGATAGGGACAGGCAAGATCATTATGACATCCATCATATCATTAGGGTTTAGACCACAACTCATGATCTCGAGGTAGATCAACTTTGTACTCGATACCCCATCATCAATATAAACAAGAGCAGGATGTAGGGTTTTACCTCCATTCAGAGGGCCCGAACCTGGGTAAAACATCGTGTCCTTTGTTCCTATTACCATCGATCCGAGATCCACAGCTCGGGACCCCCTACCCCGAGGTCTGCTGGTTTTGACATCGACAATATGAGTTTTGCTTGGATCATCGTGTATTATATGAGTCTTTGCTTTGTTTGCTTTTTAATTTCTCACAATCATCTTTGCTGGACACACCTTTTTGAGAGGGACACGCATTTTTCGTGATTTGTTAGAATACTCTATCTGCTTCACTTATATCTTTTGAGCTAGGCAGTTGCTCTAGTACTTCACTTATATCTTTTTGAGCACGGTGGTGATTATATTTTGAAAAAATAGATGAACTCTCATACTTCACTTACATCTTTTTGAGAGTTGATAATTGATACGTCTCCATCGTATGTACTTTTCCAAACTCTTTTGCCCTTGTTTTAGACTCTAATTTGCATGATTTGAATGGAACTAACCCGGACTGACGCTGTTTTCAGCAGAATTGCCATGGTGTTATTTTTGTGCAGAAATAAAAGTTCTCGAAATGACCTGAAACTTCACGGAGAATATTTTTGGAATAAACAAAAAAATATTGGCGAAAGAATCAACCGAGGGGGACCCACCGCCTATCCACACCCCCCTGGGCGCACCCCCCTGTCTTGTGGGTCCCACGAAGCTCAACCGACCTCAACTCCAACTCCATATATTCACGTTCGGGGAGAAAAAAATCAGAGAGAAGGATTCATCGCGTTTTACGATACGGAGCCGCCGCCACCTCCTGTTCTTCCTCGGGAGGGCAGATTTTCAGGGCTCCGGAGAGGGGAAATCGTCGCCATCATCATCAACCATCCTCCATCACCAATTTCATGATGCTCACCACCGTGCGTGAGTAATTCCATCGTAGGCTTGCTGGACGGTGATGGGTTGGATGAGATTTACCATGTAATCGAGTTAGTTTTGTTAGGGTTTGATCCCTAGTATCCACTATGTTCTAAGATTGATGTTGCTATGACTTTGCTATGCCTAATGCTTGTCACTAGGGCCCGAGTGCCATGATTTCAGATCTGAACCTATTATGTTTTCATGAATATATATGTGTTCTTGATCCTATCTTGCAAGTTATAGACACCTATTACGTGTTATGATCCGTATACCCCAAGGTGACAATAATTGCGATTCTTTCCGGTGATGACCATAGTTTGAGGAGTTCATGTATTCTCTATTAAAAGGAGGCCTTAATATCGCTTTGTTTCCATTAGGACCCCGCTGCCATGGGAGGGTAGGACAAAAGATGTCATGCAAGTTCTTTTCCATAAGCACGTATGACTATATACGGAATACATGCCTACATTATATTGATGAATTGGAGCTAGTTCTGTGTCACTCTAGGTTATAACTGTTGCATGATGAATGCCATCTGACATAATTATCCATCATTGATCCATTGCCTACGAGCTTTTCACATATTGACCTTTGTTTCGTTACTTTTCCGTTGCCACTGTTATGATTGCTACAAAACTGCTACTGTTACTTTTGCCACCGTTACTGTTACTTCCATACTACTTTGCTACTAAATACTTTGCTGCAGATATTAAGTCTTTCAGGTGTGGTTGAATTGACAACTCAGCTGCTAATACTTGAGAATATTCTTTGGCTCCCCTTGTGTCGAATCAATAAATTTGGGTTGAATACTCTACCCTTGAAAACTATTGCGATCCCCTATACTTGTGGGTTATCAAGACCTTTTTCTGGCGCCGTTGCCGGGGAGCATAGCTCTATTCTCTAAGTCACTTGGGATTTATATCTGTTGATCACTATGAGGAATTTGAAAGATTCTAGAACCAAGATTTTTCCCTCTACTACGTGGGGAGGTAAGGAACTGCCGTCTAGCTCTCGACTTGATTCACCTTCTGTTTTGAGTAAGCTTGCGACACCTACACCTGCTAGTAATTCTGATATGTCACAAGTAATTGATGATGCCACTTCTGCTATGCATGTTGCTTATGATGATACTACTGCTTTGCTTGATGATACTATGCCACTAGGTGAATTTCTTGATGAACAACTTGCTAGGGTTAGAGAAAATGAAATTACTGAAACTGATGATATTATAGAAACTGAAGATTATGATTCTCCCCCTAGATATGAATTGTCTGTTATACCTAAGGGTTATATTATGGATGAAGAGACTGCTAGAGACTTTCTTGCTTGTAATGATAGAGATGACCTTAAGAAATTGCTAGCTAAGCTGAAAGAAAAGTCTTTGAATGCTAGAATGCAATATGATCCTAAGTTTGTTACTTCACCTATCTTTGTTACTGATAAGGATTATGAATTCTCTGTCGATCCTTAGTTAATTACTTTGGTTGAATCTAATCCTTTCTATGGTTATGAATCTGAAACTGTTGTGGCACATCTTACTAAATTGAATGATATAGCCACCCTATTTGCTCATGAGGAAAAAATTCGCTACTATTATATTCTTAAATTGTTTCCTTTCTCGTTAAAGGGTGATGCTAAGTTATGGTTTAATTCTCTTGCTCCTGGTTGTGTGCGTAGTCCCCAGGATATGATATATTACTTCTCTGAAAAATATTTCACTACTCATAAGAAACAAGCTGCTTTAAAGGAAATATTTAACTTTGTGCAAATTGAAGAAGAGAGTCTCCCACAAGCTTGGGGGAGGCTTCTCCAATTACTTAATGCTTTGCTTGATCATCCTCTCAAGAAAAATGAAATACTTGATATCTTTTATAATGGACTAACCGATGCTTCTAGGGACCACCTAGATAGTTGTGCTGGTTGTATTTTCAGGGAATGAACTGTTGAGCAAGCTGAATTGCTATTGAATAATATATTGAGTAATGATAATGATTGGACACTTCCTGAACCAACTCCTAAGCCAACTCCGAAGAAAAGAGGTATTCTATTTCTCAGTCCTGAAGATATGCAAGAGGCAAAGAAATCTATGAAAGAAAAAGGTATTAAAGCTGAAGATGTTAAGAATTTACCGCCTATTGAAGAAATACATGGTCTTGATAACCCGACACAGGTAGTAGAGGTAAATTCTCTTTATAGATTTGATGAAGGTGATATTCCTCATAATAAGTCTGCTAGTCAATGCTTGGATGAGTTTGATAATTTTATTGTTAAACAAGAAAACTTCAATGCTTATGTTAGTAGACAATTGAAACGTAATGCTCACATGCTTGATCACTTGGGTGATTATATGAGTAGAACTGTTGATGATCTTAAGCTTATTAGTAAACATGCTTCCATGGTTACAACTCAAGTAGAACAAGTACTTAAGGCACAAGATGATTTGCTTAATGAATTGAATAGTAAGAACAATGATAATGCTGTTAGGGTTATGACTAGAGGTGGTAAGATGACTCAGGAACCTTTGTATCCTGAGGGCTATCCTAGGAGAGTTGAGCAAGATTCTCAGAGAATTAATACTGATGCACCTAGTCCTAATAAAAAGAAGAAAACTGATAGGACTTTGCATGCTTCTAGTGAACCTGTTATAGATACACCTGAGAATCCCAATGATATTTCTATTTCTGATGCTGAGACACAATCTGGTGATGAACATGAACCTAGTGATAATGTTAATGATGATGTTCATGTTGATGCTCAACCTAGTAATGATAATGATGTAGAGATTGAACCTGTTGTTGATCTTGGTAACCCACAATCAAAGAATCAACGTTATGATAAGAGAGACTTTGTTGCTAGAAAACATGGTAGAGAAAGAGAACCATGGGTTCAGAAACCCATGCCCTTTCCTCCTAAGCCATCCAAGAAAAAGGATCATGAGGATTTTGAGCGCTTTGCTGAAATGATTAGACCTATCTTTTTGCGTATGCGTTTAACTGATATGCTTAAAATGCCTCCTTATGCTAAGTATATGAAAGATATTGTTACAAATAAAAAAGTTACCTGAAGCTGAAATTTCCACCATGCTTGCTAATTACACTTTTAAGGGTGGAATACCAAAGAAACTTGGGGATCCAGGAGTACCAACTATACCATGCTCCATTAAAAGAAACTATGTTAAAACTGCTTTATGTGATCTTGGAGCCGGTGTTAGTGTTATGCCTTTCTCTTTATATCGTAGACTTGAATTGAATAAGTTGACACCTACTAAAATCTCTTTGCAAATGGCTGATAAATCAACTACTATACCCATCGGTATTTGTGAGGATGAGCCTGTTGTGGTTGCAAATGTTCCTATCTTAACGGACTTTGTTATTCTTGATATTCCCGAGGACGACAGTATGTCGATCTTCCTTGGTTGACCCTTTTTGAATACTGCAGGGGCTGTTATTGATTGCAACAAGGGCAATGTCACTTTTCATGTTAATGGTAATGAGCATACGGTACACTTTCCGAAGAAACAACCTCAAGTTCATAGTATCAATTCTATTGGAAAAAAATTCAACTATTACTATCGGAGGTTTTGAATTCCCTCTCCCTGCTGTCAAAAAGAAATATGATATTCTTATTATTGGGGACATGCATATCCCCGTTGAGGTAACTTAGTGTTATTCAAAAATTCTCTGGTTTCATGTTATTCAAAAGAAGTTTGTTAATGACACTTGATCAACCTTGTTAACGGATTCCTTTTAATGAGCATGAGATGGATGAATTTAGAAGGCACAACCTTCTATACCCACCTCTTACTTTCTGTTATTTAGATTAAATAAAGCAAAAATAATATTTTCTGTCTGTTTTCTGAATTATCCATGCAATAAAAAAATGTCCCGAAAATAAAAGTTCTCCAAATGTTCTGAAAATTTAGTATGATTTTTTATAGAATATCTTAGTGCTCCTGACCTTGCTATTTTGCGCCATGCTTTACTTCGTGATAAAACTTTCAATTTGGGCGCTATGGACGCTCGACGGTTGAGTTTAAACTATACAAAGGGTCCTATCTTTGGAGGTATTTATGCCTCCCGCCTCGCTAAGCACTTTGAGATACCCATTAGGCATAATGAGAAAGAGGAGAAGTTGCTACCCACTATACACTTAGATTATGAAAGTATGGTAGCACACGATTTTATTGAGAAAGACGATGACAAGAGACTCATTTATAACCTGGTATTTAGCGAGAAGACTTGTCAGATTATTACCTTGCCTGCACCTTCCTTGTTCGATATTCATTCAGGCAGGTACTTCATCTTGCCCGCTGACATTTACGCATACTGGGAGGGGACGCGATCCCCAGTTCCTGAGCCAGAGCCATCACCTGATCCATATCAGGAGTCTATTTATCAGTGGGAGCCGCAGGAGCTCGTCAACTAGTGGAACCCCCAGGATCCTCCTCAGTACACTGGAGAGAACTACTTTGATCCATGGGCATAGACCAACTTAGGCCAAAAGCCTAAGCTTGGGGGAGTATGTATTTCTCACCGACATTACATTCATGTTTACACACTCATTCCAGTTGTCGGTGTTCATACTTTTTCATTGTATTATCCATGTTAGTTTACTTCCTTTTTCCTGCTTTCTTCTTGTGTGTTTGAAAAACTTTGAGAAAAACAAAAAAAATAGTTGTAGTTTATTTCCCTACCATGTTTAGTAGTAGTATTAAAGAAAACCCAAAAAGATTTCTTGTTCTTATTTTGCTTGTTGGGAGCTTTCTCGTGTAAATAGTTTTTCTCGTTCCTGTTTTACTTTCTTCAGAAAAACAAAAACTCCAAAAACATTTCAGTGTGTTTCTTGGAAATTCTTTTTATTTTCTTTGGGGGTCGAGAGGAGAAGACCACGATGAAAATGTTGAGTGACTCTCATATGCATTATTGTTCATCTAACGAAGAGCCCATATTACCTTGTCTTCTCCTTTGAATAAATGTTTGCAGATTCCAGCTTAGTCCAATGCACGTGCACTATTATTATTATTCACCTCGTTCGGTCGTGCTAGTGAAAGGCAATAATGACGATATATGATGAAATGATTGGGATGAGGAAAAGCTGGTATGAACTCGACCTATCTTGTTTTTGTAAATATGATTAGTTCATCGTTCCTGATTCATCCTATTATGAATGAAACATGTTTGCAATGACAATTAGAGATTATAGTTGCTCATGCCATGCTTAATTAGCTAGGAGTTTATAATGGTTTACCTTGCGTGTCAACATGCTCTTAAAATGGTTGTGATGTAGTATGATAGGATGGTATCCTCCTTTGAATGATTCGAGTGGCTTGACTTGGCACATGTTCACACAAGTAGTTGAAAACAAGATCAACATAGCCTCCACGATGGTGATTTATATCCTACTCATGCTTGCACTCAATGTTGGTTACTCTCAATGCATGTTTATGATTGTTGTCGCTCTCTAGTTGGTCGCTTCCCAGTCTTTTGCTAGCCTTCACTTGTACTAAGCGGGAATACTGCTTGTGCATCCACTTCCATAAACCCAAAGTTATTCCATATGAGTCCACCATACCTTCCTATATGCGGTATTTACCTGTCGTTCCAAGTAAATTTGCATGTGCCAAACTCTAAACCTTCAAATGATAATCTGTTTTTTATGCCCGACTCGCTCATGTAGCGACTGGGGGCTGTTAGTATCTTCCATGCTAGGTGGGTTATTCTCACGATGAGTGGACTCCGCTCATCATTCACGAGAAAATGGCTGGTAATCGGGATGCCCAGTCCCATGCTCAAATCAAATCAAAATAAATTAAAACAAAACTCCCCCAGGATTGTTGCTTGTATGGACGGTACCCGTTGTTTCGGACCTGCTGTGGAGTGTGCTTGTTGGTTGAGGGGGAGTAAAAAAACTTTACCATTCTGTTTGGGAACCGCCTATAATGTATGTAGCATGGAAGATATCAAGATCTCTTGGTTGTTATGTTGACAATGAAAGCATACCGCTCAAAATCATATTCATCTCTGTTTCAAAAAAACTCGAGCTCTTGCACCTCTGCAAATCCCTGCTTCCCTCTGCGAAGGGCCTATCTATTTAATTTTATGTTCAGTCATCATTCGCTTATAAAAAGCACCAGTTAGAGAGCACCACTGTCATTTGTATGCTTTGCTATTAATTGATATTGAGTATGACTGTGACTGGATCTCTTTTACCATGAATTACAATGTCTAGTCAGTCCTTGATCTTTTGGGGTGCTCTGCATTTATGTTTTGCGGTCTCAGAAAGGGCTAGCGAGATACCATCTTGTTATATCATATCATGATTGTTTTGGAATATTGTTGTCATCCGAGATTTATCATTATTACTCGCTAGTTGATTGTGCCATTGATATGAGTAAACGTGAGACCTAAATGTTATTGTGAATGTGGTTAGTTCATAATCTTTGCTGAAAACCTGAATGCTGGCTATACATATTTGCAACAACAAGATCAAACAGAGTTTGTAAAAGTTTTTCTTTATCACTTTCAGTTTATCAACTGAATTGCTTGAGGACAAGCAATGGGTTAAGCTTGGGGGAGTTGATACGTCTCCATCGTATCTAGTTTTCCAAACTCTTTTGCCCTTGTTTTGGACTCTAATTTGCATGATTTGAATGGAACTAACCCGAACTGACGCTGTTTTCAGCAGAATTGCCATGGTGTTATTTTTGTGCAGAAATAAAAGTTCTCAGAATGACCTGAAACTTCACGGAGAATATTTTTGGAATAAATAAAAAATATTGGCGAAAGAATCAACCGAGGGGGACCCACCGCCTGTCCACAAGGGTGGGGGGCGCACCCTACCCCCCTGGGCACGCCCCCTGGCTTGTGGGTCCCACGAAGCTCCACCGACCTCAACTCCAACTCCATATATTCACGTTCGGGGAGAAAAAATCAAAGAGAAGGATTCATCGCGTTTTACGATACGGAGCCGCCGCCACCTCCTATTCTTCCTCGGGAGGGCAGATCTGGAGTCCGTTCAGGGCTCCGGAGAGGGGAAATCGTCGCCATCATCATCATCAACCATCCTCCATCACCAATTTCATGATGCTCACCGTCGTGCGTGAGTAATTCCATTGTAGGCTTGCTGGACGGTGATGGCTTGTATGAGATTTATCATGTAATCGAGTTAGTTTTGTTAGGGTTTGATCCCTAGTATCCACTATGTTCTAAGATTGATGTTGCTATTACTTTGCTATGCCTAATGCTTGTCACTAGGGCCCGAGTGCCATGATTTCAGATCTGAACCTATTATGTTTTCATGAATATATATGTGTTCTTGATCCTATCTTGCAAGTTATAGACACCTATTACGTGTTATGATCCGCATACCCCAAGGTGACAATAATTGGGGTTCTTTCTGGTGATGACCGTAGTTTGAGGAGTTCATGTATTCACTAAGTGCTAATGATTTGGTCCGATTCTCTATTAAAAGGAGGCCTTAATATCCCTTAGTTTCCATTAGGACCCCGCTGCCAGGGGAGGGTAGGACAAAAGATGTCATGCAAGTTCTTTTCCATAAGCACGTATGACTATATACGGAATACATGCCTACATTATATTGATGAATTGGAGCTAGTTCTGTGTCACCCTAGGTTATAACTGTTGCATGATGAATGCCATCCGACATAATTATCCATCATTGATCCATTGCCTACGAGCTTTTCACATATTGATCTTTGTTTCGTTACTTTTCCGTTGCCACTGTTACGATTGCTACAAAACTGCTACTGTTACTTTTGCCACCGTTACCGTTACTTCCATACTAAGTTGCTACTAAATACTTTGCTGCAGATATTAAGTCTTTCAGGTGTGGTTGAATTAACAACTCAGCTGCTAATACTTGAGAATATTCTTTGGCTCCCCTTGTGTAGAATCAATAAATTTGGGTTGAATACTCTACCCTCGAAAACTGTTGCGATCCCCTATACTTGTGGGTTATCAATAATAGTAATGGTAATTTGCACAAGATATGAATTTAATCCTAAAGTGATGAATATTCAAGAAGGATATAATAAAAACTTTCATATAGATCATTGGATATGATAAGTTTGATTCCTTGCAATAGTTTTGCAATATGGAAATGATAATATGTGAGTTATGCTAGTGAGTGATAACCCACAAGTATAGGGGGTCGCAACAGTTTTCGAGGGTAGAGTATTCAACCCAAATTTATTGATTTGACACAAGGGGAACCAAAGAATATTCACGAGTATTAGCAGCTGAGTTGTCAATTCAACCACACCTGAAAGACTTAATATCTGCAACAAATTTTTAGTAGCAAAGTAGTATGGAAGTAACGGTAACGATGGCAAAAGTAACAGTATCAATTTTGTAGTGACTGTAACAGTGGCAACGACAAAGTAACGTAGCAAAGATCAATATGTGAAAAGCTCGTAGGCATCGGATCAGTGATGGATAATTATGTCGGATGGCATTCATCATGCAACAGTTATAACCTAGGGTGACACAGAACTAGCTCCAATTCATCAATATAATGTAGGCATGTATTCCGTATATAGTCATACGTGCTTATGGAAAAGAACTTGCATGACATCTTTTGTCCTACCCTCCCATGGCAGCGGGGTCCATAAGGAAACTAAGGGATATTAAGGCCTCCTTTTAATAGAGAACCAGAACAAAACATTAGCACTTAGTGAATACATGAACTCCTCAAACTACGGTAATCACCGGAAAGAATCCCAATTATTGTCACCTTGGAGTATGCAGATCATAACTCATAATAGGTGTCTACAACTTGCAAGATCGGATCAAGAACACAAATATATTCATGAAAACATAATAGGTTCAGATCTGAAATCATGGCACTCGAGCCCTAGTGACAAGCATTAAGCATAGCAAAGTCATAGCAACATCAATCTCAGAACATAGTGGATACTAGGGATCAAACCCTAACAAAACTAACTCGATTACATGATAAATCTCATCCAACCCATCACCGTCCAGCAAGCCTATGAAGGAATTACTCACTCCCAGCGGTGATCATCATGAAATTGGCGATGGAGGAAGGTTGGTGATGATGATGGCGATGAATCCCCCTCTCTGGAGCCCCGAACGGACTCCAGATCAGCCCTCCCGATGAAGAGCAGGAGGCGGCGGCGGCTCCGTATCGTAAAACACGATGAATCCTTCTCTCTGATTTTTTTCACCCCGAATAGGGTTATATAGAGTTGGAGTTGAAGTCGGAGGAGGTCCAGGGGCCCACAAGCCCTCTAGGCTCGCCCCAGGGGGGCGCCCCCCAGGCTTGTGGCCTCTGGGTGGACCCCCTCTGGTTAATTCTTGCGCCGGTATTTTTTATTAATTCCAAAAATATTCTCCGTAAATTTTTAGGTCAATCCGAGAACTTTTATTTCTGCACAAAAACAACACCATAGCAATTCTGCTAAAAATAGCGTCAGTCCGGGTTAGTTCCATTCAAATCATGCAAATTAGAGTCCAAAACAAGGGCAAAAGAGTTTGGAAAAGTATATACGATGGAGACGTATCAACTCCCCCAAGCTTAACCCATTGCTTGTCCTCAAGCAATTCAGTTGACAAACTGAAAGTGACAAAGAAAAGCTTTTACAAACTCTGTTTGCTCTTGTTGTTGTAAATATGTCTAACTGATTTTCAGGTTTTTAGCAAAGATTATGAACTAACCATATCCACAATAACATTTAGGTCTCACATTTACTCATATCAATGGCATAATCAACTAGCGAGTAATAATAAGATATCTCGGATGACAACACTTTTTTCAAAACAATCATGATATAATGGTATCTCGCTAGCCCTTTCTGAGACCGCAAAACATAAATGCAGAGCACCCCTGAAGATCAAGGACTGACTAGACATTGTAATTCATGGCAAAAGAGATCCAGTCACAGTCATACTCAACATCAATTAATAACAACACATAAAAATGACAGTGGTGCTCTCTAACTGGTGTTTTTATAAGAGGATGATGACTCAACAATAAAAGTAAATAGATAGGCCCTTCGCAGAGGGAAGCAGGGATTTGCAGAGGTGCCAGAGCTCAGAGCTTTTAAAACAGAGATGAATATAATTTTGAGCGGTATGCTTTCATTGTCAACATAACAACCAAGAGATCTCACTATCTTCCATGCTAGATACATTATAGCGGTTCCCAAACAGAATGGTAAAGTTTTTACTCCCCCTCCACCAACAATCACACTCCACGGCTAGCCGAATCCACGGGTGCTGTCCATACCGACAACAGTCCTGGGGGAGTTTTGTTTTATGATTATATTTTGATTTTTGATTTTGAGCATGGAACTGGGCATCCCGATTACTAGCCACTTTCTCATGAATGACAAGTGAATAAACACTCATTGTGAGAATAACCCACCTAGCATGGAAGATACTGACAGCCCCTAGTCACTACATGAGCGATTCGGGCATACAAAACAAATTATTATTTGAAGGTTTAGAGTTTGGCACATGCAAATTTACTTGGAACCGCAGGTAAATACCGCATATAGGTAGGTATGGTGGACTCATATGGAACAACTTTGGGTTTAAGGAAGTGGATGCACAAGCAGTATTCCTGCTTAGTACAAGTGAAGGCTAGCAAAAGATTGAGGAGCGACCAACTAGAGAGCGACAACAGTCATAAACATGCATTGAGATTAATCAACACTGAATGCAAGCATGAGTAGGATATAAATTACCATGAACATAAATATTGTGGAGGCTATGTTGTTTTTGTTTCAACTGCATGCGTGAGCATGTGCCAAGTCAAGCCACTTGCATCATTCAAAGGAGGATACCATCCTATCATACTACATCATAACCATTTTAAATTGCATGTTAGCACACAAGACAAACCATTATCCACTCCTAGCTAATTAAGCATGGCATGAGTAACTATAATCTCTAATTGTCATTGCAAACTTGTTTCATTCATAATAGGCTGAATCAGGAACGATGAGCTAATCATATTTACAAAAACAAAATAGGTCGAGTTCGTACCAGCTTTCCTCCATCTCAATCATTTCATCATATATTGTCATTATTGCCTTTCACTTGCACGACCGAATGATGTGAATAATAATAAGAGTGCACATGCATTGGACTAAGCTGGAATCTGCAAGCATTTATTCAGAGGAGAAGACAAAGTAATATGGGCTCTTCGTTAGATTAACAATAATGCATATGAGAGCCACTCATCATTTTCATCGTGGTCTTCTCCTTACGACTCGAAGAAAAAGGAAAAGAAATTCAGAGAAACACACTAAAATATTTTTGGAGTTTTTGTTTTTCTAGAAGAAAGCAAATAACAAAGAGAAAACAAAAACGAGAAAAACTATTTACATGGGAAAGCTCCCAACAAGCAAAAGAAGAACGAGAAATCTTTTTGGGTTTTCTTTTAATACTACTACTAATTAAACTAGAAAGAAACACTAAAAAGAAGCGAGAACCATTTTTTTTATTTTCTCGAAGTTTTTCAAACACACAAAAAAAGAAAGCAAGAAAAATAAACTAACATGGATAATCACTGTTCAAGAAATCTTTCGATTCACCGATTAATCTTCCGATTTATCGCTAATCGGGGGGTGACCGATAAGATTATGCCTTATCTTTGTCATTTATCTTTTGGACCGATTTATCGTTCTGACAAGCGATTTATCGGGTATCTACCGATAAATCGGACCTATTCATAGCACTATGTTTGCAAAAACTATGTTTATTTATGTTTTGTGGACCTTATTACAGAATATGTACTATTGTCCTATTTTGTTTGTCATTATACGAGGATTCAAAGGCTAGAAATCAAGGTAACACTTTTGTCAAATATTGTTTTGGTGTTGAATATAGCGTATTTTAGTGTTGGGAACCTGAGATTTGCAAAAAAATATCCGATTAATAGTCAACCGATAAAATCGATTATTCATCTGATTTCTGATTAATCTCTAATCCCTAGCTGACTGAGACGATAATGATAAGCGATATCCTCAACATTGTGGATAATACAAAGAAAAAGTATGAACACCGACAACTGGAATGAGTATGTGAACATGAATGTAATGTCGGTGAGAAATACGTACTCCCCCAAGCTTAGGATTTTGGCCTAAGTTGGTCTAGGGCCACAGCTTGAAATAATCCTCTCCTCGATACTCCGGAGGGTCCTGGGGGTTCCAATGGTTGGTGAGCTCCTGTGGCTCCCACTGATAAATAGGCTCTAGGTATGGATCAGGTGATAGTGCTGGCTCAAGAACATGGTTACCACAACAGCAAAAATTTGCAATATATAAAGCACTAGAACAAAAACTAATTGGACCATCGGACGAGTCACATATCGAAAAACAATCCCCCAAAAGAGTTTCGGAAACAGAGTTCCGAGCAAGGAGATCAAAAATGGCAGCAA
Source organism: Thinopyrum elongatum (assembly GCA_011799875.1). Lineage (NCBI taxonomy): Eukaryota > Viridiplantae > Streptophyta > Magnoliopsida > Poales > Poaceae > Thinopyrum > Thinopyrum elongatum. The sequence goes on along the minus strand of CM022299.1, from coordinate 401,491,742 downwards.
AATGAGCAAGAACATGGGTTTGAGCAATGGTGGGATTTTTCTGGAGGAAGACGAAGTGGATGGGTGCTGGCATAAGTGAGGGGGACCCACGTGGGACCCACGAGCCCTGTAGGCGCGCCCTGTGGGCTTGTGGCCCACTGGTGCACCTCCTTGAGGTGTTTTCAGTGCCAGAAATTCTTAAATATTCTAGAAAAAATCATACTATATTTTTAAGGCATTTGGAGAACTTTTATTTTCTGGTCATTTTTTATTGCACGGATAATTCAGAAAACAGAAAAGTCATAGCATTTCTACTTTATTAAATCTAAATAACCGGAAGTAAAAGTTGGGTACAGAAGGTTGTGCCTCCTAAATTCATCCATCCCATGCTCATCAAAAGGAATCCATTAATAAGGTTGATCAAGTCTTATTAACAAACTTCTTCCGAATGACATGAAACCAGAGAATTTTCGAATAACACTAGGTTACCTCAATGGGGATATGCATGTCGCCAACAATAAGAATATCATATTTCTTTTTGACAGTAGGAATGGGGAATTTAAAACCTGCAATAGCAATTGTTGGAATTTCTCCAATAGAGTTGATACTATTCACTTGAGGTTGTTTCTTCGGAAAGTGTACCGTATGCTCATTAACATGAAAAGTGACATTGCCCTTGTTGCAATCAATAACAGCCCCTGCAGTATTCAAAAAGGGTCTACCAAGGATGATCGACATACTATCGTCCTCGGGTATATCAAGAATAACAAAGTCCGTTAAGATAGTGACATTTGCAACTACGATAGGTACATCTTCGCAAACACCGATGGGTATAGCCGTTGATTTATCGGCCATTTGCAAAGAGATTTCAGTTGGTGTCAACTTATTCAAATCAAGTCTACGATACAAAGAGAAAGGCATAACACTAACACCGGCTCCAAGATCACATAAAGCAGTTTTAACATAGTTTCTTTTAATGGAGCATGGTATAGTTGGTATTCCAGGATCTCCTGGTTTCTTTGGTACTCCACCGTTAAATGTATAATTAGCAAGCATGGTGGAAATTTCCGCTTCGGTATCTTTCTTTTATTAGTAACAATTTCTTTCATACACTTAGCATAAGGAGACATTTTCAGAATATCAGTCAAACGCAAGCGCAAAAAGACAGGTCTAAGCATTTCAACAAAGTGCTCAAATTCTTCATCATCCTTTTTCTTGTATGGTTTAGGAGGAAAGGGCATGGGTTTCTGAACCCAGGGTTCTCTTTCTTTACCATGTTTCCAAGCAATGGAGTCTCTCTTATCATATCTATTATTCTTAGATTGTGGGTTATCAAGATCAACAGCAGGTTCTATCTCCACATCATTATCATTACTAGGTTGAGCATCAACATGAACATCATCATTAACATTATCACTAGGTTCATGTTCATCACTAGATTGTGTCTCAGCATCAGAAATAGAAATATCATTTGAATTCTCAGGTGTGTCTATAATAGGTTCACTAGAAGCATGCAAAGTCCTATCAGTTTTCTTTTTATTTCTAGGAGGACTGGGTGCATCACTATCGATTCTCTGAGAATCTTACTCAATTCTCTTAGGATGGCCTTCAGGATACAAAGGTTCCTGAGTCATTTTGCCACCTCTAGTCATAACTCTAACAATAGGATCATTCATTTTACTATTCATCTCATTAAGCAAATCATTTTGTGCCTTGAGCACTTGTTGTACTTGAGTTTTTACAATGGAAGCATGTTTACTAATAATCTTGAGATCATTAACAGTTCTACACATATAATAACCCAAGTAGTCAAGCATATAAGCATTACGTTTCGACTGTCTACTAACATATGCATTGAAGTTTTCTTGTTTAACATTAAAGTTATCAAATTCATCCAAGCATTGACTAGCAGACTTATTATAAGGAATATCACCTTCATCAAATCTATGGAGATAATTTACCTCTACTACCTGTGTCGGAGTATTAAGACCATGTATTTCTTCAATAGGCAGTAAATTCTTAACATCTTCAGCTTTAATACCTTTTTCTTTCATAGATTTCTTTGCCTCTTGCATATCTTCAGGACTGAGAAATAGAATACCTATTTTCTTCGGAGTTGGCTTAGGAGGTGGTTCAGGAAGAATCCAATCATTATCACTACTTAATATATTATTCAATAGTACTTCAGCTTGTTCAACAGTTTGTTCCCTGAAAACACAACCAGCACAACTATCTAGGTGGTCCCTAGAAGCATATCTTAGTCCATTATAAAAGATATCAAGTATTTTATTTTTCTTGAGAGGATGATCAGGCAAAGCATTAAGTAGTTGGAGAAGCCTCCCCCAAGCTTGTGGGAGACTCTCTTCTTCGATTTGCGCAACATTAAATATTTCCCAAAGGGCAGCTTGTTTCTTATGAGCAGGAAAATATTTTTCAGAGAAATAATATATCATATCCTGGGGACTGCGCACACAACCAGGAGCAAGAGAATTAAAGCATATCTTAGCATCACCCTTTAAAGAGAAAGGAAACAACTTAAGAATATAGTAATAGCGAATTTTTTCCTCATGAGCAAATAGGGTGGGTATATCATTCAATTTAGTAAGATGTGCCACAATAGTTTCAGATTCATAACCGTGGAAAGAATCAGATTCAACCAAAGTAATTAACTCAGGATCGACAGAGAATTCATAATCCTTATCAATAACAAAGGTAGGTGAAGTAGCAAACTTAGGATCATATTGCATTCTAGCATTCAAAGATTTTTCTTTCCACTTGCGTAATAATTTCTTAAGATCATCTCTATCCTTACAAGCAAGAAAGTCTCTAGCTACCTCTCCATCCATAACATAACCCTCGGGTATATCAAGCAATTCATATCTAGGAGGAGAATAATAATCTTCAGTTTCAATAATTTCATCAGTTTCAGTAATTTCATTCTCTTTAGCTCTAGCAAGTTGTTCATCAAGAAATTCACCTAGTGGCACAGTCTTATCAAGCAAAGTACTAGCATCATCATAAATATCATCCATAGCAGAAGTAGCATCATCAATTACTTGCGACATATTAGGATTACTAGCAGGTGTAGGTGTCGCAAGGTTACTCAAAACAGAAGCTGAATCAAGTGCAGAGTGTGATGGCAGTTCCTTACCTCCCCTCGTAGTAGAGGGATAGATCTTGGTTCTTGGATCTTTCGGATTCTTCATAGTGATCAACAGATATAAATCCCAAGTGACTCAGCAAATATAGCTATGCTCCCCGGCAAAGGCGCCAGAAAAAGGTCTTGATAACCCACAAGTATAGGGGATCGCAATAGTTTTCGAGGGTAGATTATTCAACCTAAATTTATTGATTCGACACAAGGGGAGCCAAAGAATATTCACGAGTATTAGCAGCTGAGTTGTCAATTCAACCACACCTGAAAGACTTAATATTTGCAACAAAGTTTTTAGTAGCAAAGTAGTATGGAAGTAACGGTAACGATGGCAAAAGTAACAATAGCAATTTTGTAGTGATTGTAACAGTGGCAACGGCAAAGTAACTTAGCAAAGATCAATATGTGAAAAGCTCGTAGGCATCGGATCAGTGATGGATAATTATGCCGGATGGCATTCATCATGCAACAGTTATAACCTAGGGTGACACAGAACTAGCTCCAGTTCATCAATATAATGTAGGCATGTATTCCGTATATAGTCATACGTGCTTATGGAAAAGAACTTGCATGACATCTTTTGTCCTACCCTCCCGTGGCAGTGGGGTCCATAAGGAAACTAAGGGATATTAAGGCCTCCTTTTAATAGAGAACCGGAACAAAGCATTAGCACTTAGTGAATACATGAACTCCTCAAACTACGGTAATCACCGGAAAGAATCCCAATTATTGTCACCTTGGGGTATGCAGATCATAACTCGTAATAGGTGTCTACAACTTGCAAGATCGGATCAAGAACACAAATATATTCATGAAAACATAATAGGTTCAGATCTGAAATCATGGCACTCGAGCCCTAGTGACAAGCATTAAGCATAGCAAAGTCATAGCAATATCAATCTCAGAACATAGTGGATACTAGGGATCAAACCCTAACAAAACTAACTCGATTACATGATAAATATCATCCAACCCATCACCGTCCAGCGAGCCTACGAAGGAATTACTCACTCCCGGCGGTGAGCATCATGAAATTGGTGATGGAGGAAGGTCGGTGATGATGATGGCGACGAATCCCCCTCTCGGAGCCCCGAACGGAATCCAGATCAGCCCTGCCGATGAAGAACAGGAGGCGGCGGCGGCTCTGTATCGTTAAACGTGATGAATCCTTCTCTCTGATTTTTTCACCTCGAATAGGGTTATATAGAGTTGGAGTTGAGGTCGGAGGAGGTCCAGGTGGCCCACAAGCCCTCTAGGCGTGCCCCAAGGGGGGCGCGCCCCCAGGCTTGTGGCCTCTGGGTGGACCCCCTCTGGTTAATTCTTGCACCAGTATTTTTTGTTAATTCCAAAAATATTCTCCGTAAACTTTCAAGTCAATCCGACAACTTTTATTTCTGCACAAAAATAACACCATAGCAATTCTGCTGAAAACAGCGTCAGTCCGGGTTAGTTCCATTCAAATCATGCAAATTAGAGTCCAAAACAAGGGCAATAGAGTTTGGAAAAGTAGATACGATGGAGACGTATCAGTGAGTAATTGTGCTTTAGTAAGAATATTTGTGTTAAGGTTTGTGATTCTGTATGCATGCACGTAAAGTCAATAGTTATGCAACGAAGTTACATCCTACTTATGATGCATTATTCAATGTTAGTTATGTTCAATGCATGTTTATGACCGTTTTTGTTTTTTGGTTGGTTGCTTCTCAATCTATTTGCTAGCCTTCATTTGTACTAAGCGAAAATACTGCTTGTGCATCTAATTCCTTAAAACCAAAGTTGTGCCAAATGAGTCCACCATACCCACCTATAGGCAGTATTTACGTGTCGTTCCAACTAAATTTGCATGTGGCAACTCTAATCATTCAAAAAAAATCCATTTTGTGTGCCTGTACCGCTCATGAAGCAGCAGGGGGTGGCCAATATTTTCCATGCTAGGCGTGTTATTCTCACAATGAGTGTTTATTCACTTGTCATTGCACGAGAAAGTGGCAAGGTAATAGGGATGCCCAGTCCCGAAATGAAAAAAAATATCAATATTAAATTCCTTGGAAAGTGTTCGTATGGAAGGCACCCATGGATACGGCTAGCCATGGATTGTGAAAGAATGGTGGAAAGGAAATAAACTTTATGTTCTGTTTGGGAACCGCTTATAATGTGTTTAGCATGGAAGATATTGAGAATTCTCAGTCGTTTTCTTTGATAGGAAAAGCATGCCTCTCAAAATAATTATTTCTCTCTATTTTAAACTTTGAGCTCTGCCACCTCTGCAAATCTTTGCTTCCCTTTGCAAAGGGCCTATCTATTTTACTTTTACGCAATTTTTATTTTTATTTGAGTCTCCATCTTCTCTTATAAAGCACCAACTAGAGAGCACTATTGTCATACTTGTGCATTGGGTGCAGCTAATATTGAGTGTGTTTCATGAATGGATCAATGACTGAGTATAATGGGCTAGGGATAACTTTCTTTAGCCTTGATATTTTGAAAGACATGGTTGCTTTGGTATACTTGAGTATTTATGTTTTCATGTCAAACTATAGACTATTGCTTCGAATCACTCAAGTCCCAAAATCCATGCTATAAAAGAAAAGATTATATGATGAATATGATAGGTAGCATTCCACATCAAAAATTCTGTTTTTATCATTTACCTACTCAGGTTGAGCAGGAATTAAGCTTGGGGATGCTTGATGTGTCTCCAACGTATCTATAATTTTTTATTGTTCCATGCTATTATAGTATCAATCTTGGATGTTTTATATGCAATTATATATCATTTTTTGGGACTGGCCTATTAACTTAGTGCCCAGTGCTAGTTGTTGTTTTTTGTCGATTTTTGGCTTTTCAGGAAATCAATATCAAACAGAGTCCAAGCAGAGAAAAAACTTTGGATTAATTTTTTCTGGACCAGAAGAGACCCTAGAAGGTTCGGGAGAAGGCCAGACGAGCCACGAGGGAAAGGCAAGCTCGGGAGGCGTGCCCCAGGCTTGTGGGCCCCTCATGGCACCTCCAACCCAAATTCCACCTCTATAAATTCTCAAATATTCCCCTAGCATCAGAGAGCCACCCGAAATACTTTTTCCGCCGCTGCATGTTTCTGTTCCCATGAGATTCCATCTGGAGGCCTTTTCTGGTACTCTGCCGGGGGGAATTGATCACGGAGGGGCTCTACATTAACCTTGATGCCCTTCCGATGATGCGTGAGTAGTTTACCACAGACCTACGGGTCCATAGCTAGTAGCAAGATGGCTTCTTCTCTCTCTTTGATCTTCAATACAATGTTCTCCTTGATATTCTTGGAGATCTATTTTATGTAATGACTTTTTGCTGTGTGTTTGTTGGGATCCGGTGAATTGTGAGTTTATGATCAGATCTATCCATGAATATTATTTGAGTTTTATTTGAACTCTTTTATGCTTGATTGTTATAGCTTTGTATTTCTCTCTGATCTATTGATTTGGGTTGGCCAACTAGATTGATTTATCTTGCAATGGGAGAGGTGCTTTTTCATGGGTTGATCTTGCAGTGCTCAATCCTAGTGATAGAAGGGGACATGACACGTATTGTATCATTTCCATTAAAGATAAAAAGATGGGGTTTATTCATATGTGAGTTTATTTGTCTAGATCATGTCATCTTGCTTAAGGCGCTACTCTGTTCTTTATGAACTTAATACTCTAGATGGATGTTGGATAGCGGTCCATGTTTGGAGTAATAGTAGTAGATGCAGAATCGTTTTGGTCTACTTGTCTCAGACATGATTCCTATATACATGGTCATTGCCTTGGATATCGTCATGATTATTTGCTTTTCTATCAATTGCCCAACAATAATTTGTTTACCCACCATATGTTATTTTCAAGAGAGAAGCCTCTAGTGAAAACTATGGCCCTCGGGTCTACTTTTTATCATATATTAAAACCAAAAATACCTTGTTGCAATTTTTATTTATTTATTTATTTTATTATTTTTGTTCTATCTATCTATCACCATACAATTTAATCTTGCAAGTAGCCGTCGAGGGATTGACAACCCCTTCTTCACGTTGGGTGCAAGGATTTGTTATCTTGTGTGTAGGTACTGCTAATGAGGTGTTGCGTGGTTCTCCTACTGGATTGATAACATTGGTTCTTAATTGAGGGAAATACTTATCTCTACTATACTGCATCATCCTCTCCTCTTCGAGGAAATCCCAACGCACCTCACAAGTAGCACTCGTTTCTCTACATTTGAATACCGTTATTTGTAGAATGCTCTTTTGCTTCACTTATATTTGTTAGAGCTTGGCCGAGACTTTTGTACAAAGAATTAAACTCTCATGCTTCACTTATATCTGTTTAGAGAGTTAAACAGGAATTGGTCATTCACATGGTTAGTCATAAAATCCTACATAAAACTTGTAGATCTCTGAGTATGATATTGTACGATCGAAAGTAGGTCTAGAGGGGGGATTAGACTACTTGACCAAATAAAAATCTAGCCTTTTCCCAATTTTAGTTGTAGGCAGATTTTAGCAACTAGTACAAGTCAAGCAATCAACCTACACATGCAATTCTAAGAGTATAGCAACGGAAAGTAAAACATTGCATATGAAGGTAAAGGGAAGGGATTGGAGAGTGCAAACGCAATGAAGACTCGGAGATTTTTGGCGTTGTTCCGATAGGTGGTGCTATCGTACGTCCACGTTGATGGAGACTTCAACCCACGAAGGGTAACGGCTGCGCGAGTCCATGGAGGGCTCCACCCACAAAGGGTCCACGAAGAAGCAACCTTGTCTATCCCACCATGGCCATCGCCCACGAAGGACTTGCCTCACTCGGGTAGAACTTCATGAAGTAGGCGATCTCCTTGCCCTTACAAACTCCTTGGTTCAACTCCACAATCTTGTCGGAGGCTCCCAAGTGAGACCTAACCAATCTAGGAGACACCACTCTCCAAAAGGTAATAGATGGTGTGTTGATGATGAACTCATTGCCCTTGTGCTTCAAGTGATAGTCTCCCCAACACTCAACTCTCTCTCACAGATTTGGCTATGGTGGAAAGATGATTTGAGTGGAAAGCAACTTGGGGAAGGCTAGAGATCAAGATTCTTGTGATAGGATTGGAATATCTTGGTTTCAACACATGAGTAGATGGTTCTCTTTCGGAAAATGTATGCTGGAAGTGTAGGCACGTTCTGATGGCTCTCTCTCAAATGGAGATGGGGTGGAGGGGTATATATAGCCTCCACACAAAATCCAACCATTACACACATTTGACCCAACTCGGTCAGACCGAATAGAAGAACTCGGTGAGACCGATTTAGTTCAAAGTGTGAATGTTAGGAATCTCGGTGGGACCGACTGGAACAACTTGGTGTGACCGATGTGCTAGGGCTTAGGGCAAACATCAACTCGGTGGCACCGATTGCATCAACTCGGTGAGACCGAAGTGAAGCAATAGCACAACAGAGCGAATGTCAAGTTAACTCGGTGTGACCGATTGCACTAACTCGGTGAGACCGAAAGAGTGCAACAAGTCACAGAGAGGTTGCAAGGCCATCTCGGTGAGACCGAGATCCGTATCTGTGTGACCGAACTGTTAGGGTTTCTGGCAGTGGCTATGTCAAATGAACTCGGTGGCGCCGGATATAAGATTTTGGTGGGGCCGAGTTTGACTTTGAGTTTTGGACATATTTGGAATGAGAAAGTGGTTGAGGGCTTTGGAGCAATATCATTAAGCATTTTGAGCAAGTAGACCATTAAGCAACACCTCATCCCCTTTTAATAGTATTGGCTTTCCTATGGACTCAATGTGATCTTGGATCACTAAAAGTAAAATGAAGAGTCTTGAGCTTTTGCCAATTTATGTCCTTAGTATTTTGAGGGGTCCACATTTCTTGTCCATGCCATTCATTGAACTCTCTGTAATAATTAACTTGAATGATCATTAGTTCAATGAGCTATATGTTGTTATGAATTACCAAAACCACCCGGGGATTAGTTGCACTTTCAATCTCCCCCTTTTTGGTAATTGATGACAACATATAGATCAAAGCTTCGACAAATGATAATATGAATGAAATACATTGTCACTTTGAGAAGTATGTGATAAGCAAGAGCTCCCCCTAAATTTGTGCATTATTTAAAATCTGCGTTTGAATGCAAATGCACAATCGATTAGGATCATGGGTTACTTTTCCATGTCACATACATCTTGGTGGAGTGCTCAAAATGATAAGAGTTAAATAACATGCACTCATCACCAAGGATACAAGTGATTGATCATACATAAATAATCATAAAGATAGACATTCAAGTACACATTAAGCATAGTATGATCAAACACATGATCACATAAGTATCTCATGAGCATAACACAAATAGTAGCAACAACCAAACACACAAAGTAGCAAGGCAAACGAAGAACCAACAAAAGCAAAAGGCACTCTCTCTCGAAGCCTATGATCTATACACTTTCTCCCCCTTTGGCAACAAGTTACCAAAAAGTTCAAAAATGTATAGTGCTATACGGCACTCTAAGCACGATCTCCGGGAGCTCCTGAAGGGGTCTTCTGGCTTGTTGCTCCGGTGTGCGTAGACGGCATGGAGATGAGAGCGTCTGCAAATGCTTCTGAAGAAGTCAGTGGAGCTGGAGGAGTTGACACTGGAGGTACAACTGTGGCAGCGGCTGCAGGTGCTGAAAGTGTAGTCCTGGAGTCTCTGGCAACTGGCACAACTGATGATCTTTGTACCCTTGGCACTCTTTGGAAAGTGTCTGTCGTGTGTCTATCATCCCTGTCTTCAGCATCCTCTTGAAGCTTCTCCACAGTGGTTTGAATCTCAGTGACCTTCACATCTAGATCATGAAGCTTAGTCTCAATTGTAACACCCCCGGTGATTAGCAACAGTAATCACTTTTGATAATGACATGTTAGCATGATCAACAGTGCTTAATCATCATTAGCATCACATTGCATTTCAACTCCTAAGTCAAATTCAAAATTTAAATGAAAGTGGAATATGAAAGTTGTCCAACATAGGAGCTAAAATGTCAGATATATAGCAAATATTCCAGAGGCTATTCTAAAATTGAAACCAACATCATTGGAATTGGATAAGTGACTCGAACAACCTCAAACAGTGGATAAAGATAATATTTAATAGCCATTTATTAAATCTGAAATAAATATGGAATTATGTTTTGTCCAAACTAATTTTAGGTGTTAGGGAATAATGCACTGGTATTTATGAACTAGGTCTCATGTTTTGCAAAAACCATTTTGAGGCCTGACTATTTACTAAACTGAGAAAGGAGAATAAAGAAAAAGATAAAAGAAAAATGAAACAGAAAAGAAAAAAAGGACCCCCCCCCTCCGGCCCAACTGGGCCGAAGCCCAGCCGGCCGCCCACTTGTCCCCCCCCTGGTTTATGGCCCCCAGCCGGCCAAACCCTAATCCCCCCCCCCTCCCCTCGCTCCTCTCCTCCCCCCTCGTCTGGATCGGGATCTCCGATCCCGTCCGCCCCGTCGCCTACGCCGTCGCCGACGCCGCCCCGTCGCCGCCTCCCCCTCGTCACCCCCACCTCCCGATCCAGATCGGGATCGGGATCGCGGAACGCCCCGTCGCCGACGCCGCTCGCCGTCCCGTTACGCCCCCCCCGAGCCCGCGCCTCCCCGCCCCCGCCGTCCTTCACCTCTTCTCCGTCGCCGTCGTCCCCGTCGACCGCCCCGACCCCCCGCTGCCCCGTCCCTACGAGCACGGTGAGGCCTCGGGCCTCTTCCCCCCCCCTCTCTGCTCCCGCACCTCGCCGCGCGCACCGCGCCCTCGTGCCGCCGCTCGCCCGCGCTCGCTGGTGCCATCCCGCGCCCGAGCACGCGCTCGCGTGGCCTCGCGCGTGCCCGCCGCGTCTCCCCTGCTCGCTGCCCGCGTTCGCCCAGCGCCGCGGCCTCGTCCTCCCGCAGCCGCGCCCCTGCCACTCCCGCCGCTCGCTGCGTGCCGCCCTTGCACAGCCCGCGCCGCCCGTGGCCTCCTCCCCGCGCCGTGGCCCCGCGCTCACCACCGCCCCGTCCAGCCGCGCCTCGCCGGCGCCCGTGGCCAGCGCCCGGGCGCACCCTGGACGCGCCCGCTCGGGCTGCGCCCACGCCCGCCCCGTGTGGCCGTATGGGCCACTGCCCGGTGGGCCCTGCCCCCCCTGTGCCGCTGACAAATGGGGCCCACCCCCTAAAAACGATTTAAAAGAAATAGAAAATAAAAATAGAAATAAATAAAATAATTAATTAAATAATTAATTAGTTAATTAATCCTGATTAGGTTAATCTAATTAACTAATTAGTGTTAATTAATCAGTAATTAAATTAATTAAACCTAATTAACCTAACAGCCTATGACAGGTGGGACCCACCCTGTCAGGTGGCTGCTGACGTCAGCATGATGTCATGCTGACGTCATCAATCACTGTTTCGGATAATGTTGAATTAAATAATTAATTAAATTTCAGAAATTAATAAAAACTTTAGAAAATCATATCTTTTAAACCGTAACTCCGATGAAAATATTTTATACATGAAACTTGCTCAGAACGACGATACGAACCCGAATACATCCTCCGTATTCCCGTCAGATGCCCGCAGCTATGAGAACGTTGAACAATTAGACCGATTTCGATAAATGAATAGTGTCCAACCCTAATTAAATAAATCCGAATAAATTCCTAAATTAACTAAATCATTTAGTTAGGCAGTAGAACACCCCGGCATATCATTTAGACATGTCATACATATTGTTTGCCTTATTGCCGTGAAATTTATTGTTTCTCTCCCCCTCCTTCTCTCTCGATAGACGCCGAGACCGACGACGCTGCACCAGGATACGACTACTCTACCGACGAGCAGACCGTTGACGACCTCCCTCTCTTGCCAGAGCAACCAGGCAAGCCCCCCCCTTGAGCATTCCAGATATCGCCCATTCTATTCTCCTGCTTGCATTAGATTTCGCTACTGTTAATGTATGCTCCTATTCTGATGCATAGCCTGCTGTTGTAACCTGTTCATTGCTACCTTACCTGCCTATGATAAACTGTTTAGTATAGGTTGGTATGAACCATCTGTGACCCCACCACCTTACTTTGTCGCCCCTGCTTGTTCATCGACGACTCGATCAACGTGATCGTCGATCAGAGACAGACGCCTCACTTCACACCCCCTTAGTTGTACGACTCTGCGTAGTAACTATCGAGTGCCGAGGGTGATACCTCGTAACGCACTCCTGATGAATACTCTGCAGCATAGCTGTACGGTCGTGGTCATCGAGGGTGATTCCTCCTTCTCCATGTCCGATACGACTCTGTCGTGCAACCCCTCGGTGTGAACCTCGAGGGTGATACCTCTTACGTTCACCCTGATGATTATGACCACACGGTTACTTGACCTTTTTCACAGGCGGGTCCACCCTGGTGGGTACCCGCTGGGGATCTATGATTTCGGGTGTGCCGGAAGGGCACTCGAGTGTGACATTGTGGCGGAGCATCAGAGACTCTGATTGTCTCCGCTTGATACTAATTGAGCCTATTGGATTTGGGTGTGTGATCTGAGTGGGTCGACGTGCCCTATACGCACTGCCACCACGCGGGATAATGGTTATGGGGCCCTCTGCGATGTACGTTTCTCCGAAAGCTTATCAGACGTCACGATTCACCGTGCGGGCTGATCGTCGGGATTGGGCTGGATACTTCACTGACGAGTTCAGTGTCGCGCCTGCACCCCGGCCAGCCACGCAACGCGCAGGGTGCCCAGGGCGATGGCCCGAGACCCCTGGGTGCATAGGTTAGTCCGGCGTGCTGACCTCTCTGCTGAGCCTAGGTAGAGCGCTGCTTCGTGTTGATCTTCCGAGGACGGGCATTACCCATCAAGTATGTCCGGCCAGAGTTGATCGAGCGTGTTGGGTAACAGTAGTGCACCCCTGCAGGGATGAATCTTCTATCGATAGCCGGTCCTACGGTAAAGGACGCTCAGTTTGTGTATCCCGATCTACTACTTAAACTGGATACTTGTTACTTAATTGAAGCTTCGGGATTGCTTTCTCGCTTGGGAGTCGAGGAAGGATCTTTAAGCTGTACTTCAACATGTTTGCTAAATAAAATGCTATTCTACTCTCTTCTACTGCTGCAAGATGATGGCCTTGTGAAGATGTTTGAAGATGCTAGTCTTCGATAGGACTAGGCCTTCTCTCTATTCTGGCATTTCTGCAACCCAGTCCAAATATACAGCCTTTCTCCATTGATAATGTTGCATATGTAGTATAGATCCTTGCTTGCTGAGTACTTCGGATGAGTACTCACGGTTGCTTTATTTTCTCTTTTCCCCCATATACCCCACCTTGATGATACACCAGACGATGGAGTCCAGGAGCCAGACGCCACCACCGGAGCCTACTACCAGGCGGGTCCAGAGGGCACGTACTACTGGATCGAGCCAGCTGACCAGGAGTAGGATCGGAGGCTCCCAGGCAGGAGGCCAACGCCTTTCGATCTAGTGTCGCTGTTTGTGCTAGCCTTCTTAAGGCAGAACTTGTCTAACTATGTCTGTACCCAGATATTATTTGTATGACTGACTTATGTATTCGGATCTTCGGATCCCTGGTCTGTAATATTGTGGACCTCCGTTTATTTGTGTTTAGAGTTGTGTTGTGATATCTTCCCGTGAGTCCCTGGGCTTGATCGTACATGTTTGCGTGTATGATTAGTGTACGATTGAACCGGGGGCATCACAAGTTGGTATCAGAGCCGACTGCCTGTAGGAAGCCCCCCTCCAAATTCCTTGGCCGAAGTTGAGTCTAGAAACCGAGAAACTAATTTACTAACTTGGCTGTGTGGCTTACGGGCCCACGTCGCCAACTGGGTGGTATTAGGATCTTTTATTCCTCGTCTATACTCTGGGACTCTAATATCTCTTCTATTCGGGTTAAATAAAATTTTACTAACGCCGACACTTAGGATCTCGTAATTCCCGTCTACCCGGAGAGCTGGATATGTGTGCGATTTCCCTGTCGTTGATCTGATTAGTCTGATAATCATTTTCCTTTCCATTGTTTTGTTTAACCTTTCTCTCCGAGTTGTGTTAAACTTCTCGTTGTCATTTGACAAATCTGAATTTCCTCTGTTTCAGATGGACCGTTTGTTTCCACCGCGTCCTACGATACAGCTTGTGCTTCGCACTTGGGCTCGTGATGCCCCTGGTTTTCCAGCTGTCCTGATCGCTCTCATGACCAGACTTGGCTACCGCTGGTACCCTGAGTACATGGTTTACGAGGATTACCGCGAGTTTAATCAGGAGCAGTACCATGCTGATGTTCGTATCTATGATCGGCAGAATGACTCAGACACCGAGCTGCACCTTTTCCACGGTATCGGCGTGACGATTGAGATGGCAGTACATGATGCCGCCTACTCTGCTGTCGCACGTCTTCGAGGACAGTTCAGTGGTATCTTGGATGATTCTGAGTTCCGATACATTCCGTATGCCCCTGCTGGAGATGCTACCGGATACTACACAGCTATCTGTGCCCCGTACGAGCCTCGCCGATATGACCACCGCGTTTTGATTCAGTGCACTCAGGCTCTGGATCGCACCGTTCGGGCTCTTGCCGTCGAGTTGGTTGCCACTCGAGCACGTCTTTACGATGCCATGACGCAGTTGATGCCCGCTGTTCGTGCAGGGATACATCCGGAGCACATCCTTTACCCGCGCAGGACTCAGATGTATGCTGGTATTGACTGGCCTGCTGTTGGAGGTCACACACCTACACGTGGACCTCTTCTTACAGTTCGAGACCGGGTTCTGCATCAGAGTGCACATGGAGCACAGGATCCTTCCGCGACGAATATTCGTCGTCCGCACTCGCAGTTACCCCGTTACAGTGGTTTTCTCCGACGTTGATGTAGCCTTTGCTATGTCTCGTTGTGTACTTCCTTACCGCGTGCCTGCGCGCCGCCTAGTATGTCTAGCTTTTAACTTGCGCTGTTATGCTGTCCGCATGTACCCGACTTTGTGTATGGATCTGTATGTCTTAATCGACTACTGTTATGTATCTATTACACTGCTTAAGGTATTGTCGTGTTACATCATACTTGTCGCCAAACACTCGCAATTGCTTTTACTAAACTACCCCCTGTTGATACGTAGCAGGATGGTTAGACCAGGTGGTCGTGGTCGTGGTCGTACCCCTGAACGTCCACCACCGCCAGACTATATGGCAGCTATGATGCAACAGTTCGAGCTCAACCGCCAGTTCATGGTTGGAATCATGGCTCAGTTTCCGCATCAGAACAACCAGAACCAGAACCCAGCTTCAGTAACTTTGACAGAGTTTACGCGACTCAACCCAACGCAGTTTCGCAACTCTGACAAGCCCCTGGATGCCGATGACTGGCTCCGCGACATCACTCACGAGATGGAGTCTGCTAATGTCGCCCCCGCCAACTTTGTCACCTTCGCGGCCTTTTTCTTAAAGGGCCCCGCTGCTCAATGGTGGGACACACACAAGCGTACTCTGCCTGTTGGAACAGTCATCACTTGGTATGAGTTCCAGGCTGCTTTTCGTACACGTTACATCCCTCAAGCAATTATGGAACGCATGAAGACCCAGTTCCGCAACCTCACCCAGGGCAATAAAACCGTCGAAGCTTATCAGCGGGAATTTCTTGATCTCTCCCGCTATGCTGAAGAAGACATCGCCACAGATGCTCGCAGACAGGAGAAGTTCCGTAATGGACTACACCCTGACCTCAAGCTTGCACTAGCTGCTCAAGACATCAATGACTTCTCAACTCTAGTGAACAAGGCTATTCTCGTTGAGACCGCTCAAATGGAACACAAGGACTCGCAGAAGCGCTATCGTGATGCTGGCTCATCTTCGGGCTCAGCACCGAAGTGTAGAGTTTGGATTCCCAACAACGCGTTCCGTCCCAATGCCTCTGCGCCAAAGAACAATGCTGCACTACGTCTGCCTCCTCCACCACCGAGGCCGTCAAAGGCTCAAGCTATTCAGAACAATGCCCCTCTTCGTCCTGAAGATGGTTTGTGTTTCAAGTGCCGCAAACCAGGCCACCAGGCTAAAGACTGCCGCCAGACTCAGAATCAGTTAGATTTTCCTCGTGCTGGCCGTGGATATGGCCGTGGCAACAATCAGACCCGCAACTATAATACTGGGTCTGCTTCACGTGGTCGTGGTCAAGCTTACAACATTGACATTGAAGAAGTCCAGGATCAACCTGCTACTGTGATGGGTACCCTTCTTGTTAACTCAGTACCTGCTTCTGTATTATTTGATTCAGGAGCATCGCATTCATTCATGTCTGAAGCATTTGCATTATCCCATGACATTGCATTCGAAAAGATGAACCTGCCAATAGTTGTCCGTACCCCTGGAGGCCAATGTCAAACCACTATGATGGCATATAATGTCCCTGTTGAAATCGAGGAATTTGAATTCCTAGCTTCCCCTATTATCCTGAAGTCTTCCACCATAGACCTCATACTCGGAATGGATTGGTTGAAAGCTCACATTGCTTCGATCAATTGTGCCACAAAAATTATCCAACTTCTTCACCCCTCCGATGAGATAGTGAACTACACTGCCCGAATTACTCGAGACGCTGAAGCTGAGGTATATGTTATGAATGCTTTGAACGCCTCACCTCTGGAAGGGATCGAGAACGTTCCTGTCGTTCGAGATTTTCCAGACGTCTTTCCAGAAGAACTTCCAGGAATACCCCCGGCTAGAGCTGTCGAGTTCGTCATCGACTTGAAGCCTGGCACCGTTCCTATTGCCAAGCGACCCTATAAGATGCCTCCGCATCACCTTCTTGAGCTTAAGGAAGAAATCGACAAGTCACTTAAGAGTGGTTTCATCCGCCCCAGTTCCTCTGCTTGGGGAGCACCTTCACTCTTCGTTAAGAAGAAGGATGGAACTAACCGATTGGTTCAGGACTACCGGCCCATTAACCAAGCCACAATCCAGAATAAATACCCACTGCCCCGGATCAATGATCTTTATGATCAACTTGCCGGATCATCGGTGTTCTCTAAACTCGACTTGAGGTTGGGTTATCACCAGATCCGTGTCCGTGAAGAGGACATTCCCAAGACTGCATTCGTCACTCGTTATGGCTCCTATGAATACACCGTCATGTCATTTGGCCTAACGAATGCCCCAGCTACGTTCTCCCGTCTGATGAATTATATATTCATGGATTACCTCGACAAATTCGTCGTGGTATATCTAGATGATATTCTGGTCTATTCTAAGAATAAAGAGGAACATGCTGAACATCTCTGCCTTGTTCTAGAAAGGCTCCGAGAACACCAGTTGTATGCCAAGTATTCCAAATGCGAATTTTGGCTTCCTGAAGTAACTTACCTTGGACATGTGATTTCCAAGGATGGGATTGCTGTTAACCCCGAACGAGTTCAGGCTATTCTCGACTGGACTCCCCCAAAGAATGTTAAGCAAGTCAGAAGTTTTCTCGGACTCGCTAGTTATTGCCGTCGATTCGTTGAGAACTTTTCCAAGATTGCAAAACCATTGACAAATCTGCTTCACAAAGGTGTTAAATTTGAGTGGACAGAAAAATGTCAAGAAAGCTTTCAGACACTAAAAGAAAAATTGACATCTGCCCCAGTACTAGCACCCCCGGATTCCCAAAAGGATTTCGTGATATACTGTGATGCATCTCGTCAAGGATTAGGCTGTGTCCTAATGCAAGAGCGCAAAGTGATTGCTTATGCCTCCCGACAATTGCGTCCTCATGAAGAAAATTATCCCGTGCATGATCTTGAACTTTCTGCGGTTATCTATGCCTTGAAGCTATGGCGACATTACCTTCTCGGTAACCGTTGCGAGATATACACGGATCACCAAAGCTTGAAGTATTTATATACTCAACCAGATCTGAACCTTCGTCAACAAAGATGGCTCGAAACAATTGCCGATTATGATATGAATATTTCATATACCCCCGGCAAGGCTAATGTAATGGCCGATGCTTTGAGTCGCAAGTCCTATAGTAACAATCTTATGGTTCAAGAAACACAACCTCTTCTCCATGAAGAGCTTTGCAAGTTGAACCTCCATATTGTCCCACAGGGTTATCTCAATACCCTGGTTGTCGAACCAGATTTAGAACACGGCATTAAGGTTATGCAAGGGTATGACACTGAAGTTGAAAAGATCAAGCGATACCTCGAGAAAGGAAAGCCGTCGGAATTCCATCTTGATGCAGATGGGATCCTATTTTTCCAACACCGTCTCTTCGTACCCAAGTTCAAGAATGAGAGGGAAAACGTTATGAAGGAAGCTCATGACACTCCCTTGTCCATTCACCCTGGTAGCACAAAGATGTACCGTGACATTTGTCGAAGATTCTGGTGGCCTAATATGAAGCGAGACATTGCTCGTTATGTTTCTGAGTGTGACGTTTGCCGCCGCGTTAAAGCTCAACATCAAAGGCCCGCAGGAACTCTGCAACCCCTGGAAATTCCTGAATGGAAATGGGACAAGGTCCAAATGGATTTCATTACTGGTTTTCCCAAATCCCAGAAGGGTAATGATGCTATATTTGTTGTCATTGACCGATTCTCTAAGGTTGCCCACTTTCTGCCTGTTAAGGAGACAATCACTGCTAGCCAGTTAGCAGACTTGTATGTTTCCCGGATTGTGTCACTCCACGGTGTTCCGTTGGAGATCAGTTCTGATCGTGGCAGCCTCTTCACCTCCAGATTCTGGAATAGTTTCCAAGAAGCTATGGGAACTCATCTGTCTTTCAGCACCGCTTTTCACCCTCAGTCACAGGGTCAAGTGGAACAAGTTAATCAAGTGCTCGAAGATATGCTTCGAGCTTGCGTCATCTCCTTCGGTAAGAAATGGGAGGAATCTCTCCCGTATGCCGAATTCTCTTACAACAATAGCTATCAAGCTAGTCTGAAGATGGCACCGTTTGAAGTTCTATACGGTCGTAAGTGTCGAACCCCTCTGAATTGGTCAGAAACTGGGGAACGCTCACACGTCGGACCGGACATTATTCGGCAAGCTGAAGAACAAGTCCGCATTGTTCGTGAACATTTGAAATCTGCTCAGTCTCGTCAGAAGAGCAACTATGACCGAAAGCACCAGGAAATAGTCTATCAACCTGGCGAGCAAGCTTACCTCCGCGTCACTCCGTTGAAAGGCACTCATCGGTTCGGAATCAAAGGCAAGTTAGCCCCTCGCTACATTGGCCCGTTCCGTATTCTTGCCCGTCGAGGAGAAGTGGCATATCAGTTGCAATTGCCGCCAAACCTTTCTCAAGTACATGACGTCTTTCATGTATCCCAACTCCGCCGCTGCTTCAAGGATCCTATTCGAGCTGTGGATCATGAAGTGCTTGAATTACGGGAAGATCTGTCATATCCAGAATATCCCATCCGTATTCTTGATCAAGCTGAGCGTCGAACACGTCAAAAGTCAATCAAGTTCCTCAAGGTTCAGTGGTCAAATCATTCTGAAGATGAAGCCACTTGGGAACGCGAGGATCGTCTTCGCGAAGAATACCCCTCTTTCTTTCAGTCTTCCTCTTAATTCTCGGGACGAGAATTCTTAATAGATGAGGAGAGTTGTAACACCCCCGGTGATTAGCAACAGTAATCACTTTTGATAACGACATGTTAGCATGATCGACTATGCATAATCATCATTAGCATCACATTGCATTTCAACTCCTAAGTCAAATTCAAATTTAAATGAAAGTGGAATATGAAAGTTGTCCAACATAGGAGCTAAAATGTTAGATATATAGCAAATATTCCAGAGGCTATTCTAAAATTGAAACCAACATCATTGGAATTGGATAAGTGACTCGAACAACCTCAAACAGTGGATAAAGATAATATTTAATAACCATTTATTGAATCTGAAATAAATATGGAATTATGTTTTGTCCAAACTAATTTTAGGTGTTAGGGAATAATGCACTGGTATTTATGAAATAGGTCACACTTTTTACAAAAGCCATTTGGGGCCTAAACATTTAACAGTGGAGAAAAGAGAATAAAGAAAAAGGAAAAAGAAACAGAAAAGGAAAAAAGAGCAACGCCCCCCCCGGCCCAACTGGGCCGAAGCCCAGCCGGCCGGCCCACCTGCGTCGCCCCTGGCCTATAAGGCCCCCGGCCAAACCCTAGCCTCACCGACACCCCCTCCTCACTCGTTCGCCCCCCCCGATCCAGAAACTGGATCGGGCCGACGCCGCTCGCCGACGCCACCCCGCTCCCGCGCCGATCGGCCAGCGCCGACGCCGCCGCCACGCCGACGTCGCCCTGTCCTCTCCTCTTCCCCGACCAGCCGCCTATCGCTCGGTCGCCCCCTCCCTCGACTGGATCTGGATCGGGGCAAACCCCCGATCCCGTCGCCCGACGCCGCGACGACCTCGCCGCCGCCCGGAGCCCGCGCCTCCCCGCCGGCCTGCACCTCGTCTCCGTCGCCGTCGTCCCCGTCGACCGCCCCGACCCCCCGCTGCCCCGTCCCTACGAGCACGGTGAGGCCCCAGGCCTCCCCCTCTCTGCTCCCGCACCTCGCCGCGCGCACCGCGCCCCCGTGCCGCCGCTCACCGCGCTGCGCGCATGCTCACGCGTCGCCGCGCCCCGGCTCGCGCCCGACCGCGCTGCGCGCGCCCCGCTCGCGCCCACTCCAGCCGCCGCTGCCGCTCGTCCTCTCGCCTCTGCCTCCGCTCGCCGCGGCCACCCGCACGCGCGCGCGCCCCCACACCTCGCCCGCGCGCTCGCCCGCATCGCTCGCCGTGGCCCCGCGCTCACCACCGACCCGTCCAGCCGCGCCTCGCCGGCGCCCGTGGCCAGCGCCCGGGCGCACCCTGGACGCGCCCGCTCGGGCTGCGCCCACGCCCGCCCCGTGTGGCCGTATGGGCCACTGCCCGGTGGGCCCTGCCCCCCCTGTGCCGCTGACAGATGGGGCCCGCCCCCTAAAAACGATTTAAAAGAAATAGAAAATAAAAATAGAAATAAATAAAATAATTAATTAGTTAATTAATTAGTTAATTAATCCTGATTAGGTTAATCTAATTAACTAATTAGTGTTAATTAATCAGTAATTAAATTAATTAAACCTAATTAACCTAACAGCCTATGACAGGTGGGACCCACCCTGTCAGGTGGCTGCTGACGTCAGCATGATGTCATGCTGACGTCATCAATCACTGTTTCGGATAATGTTGAATTAAATAATTAATTAAATTTCAGAAATTAATAAAAACTTTAGAAAATCATATCTTTTAAACCGTAACTCCGATGAAAATATTTTATACATGAAACTTGCTCAGAACGACGATACGAACCCGAATACATCCTCCGTATTCCCGTCAGATGCCCGCAGCTATGAGAACGTTGAACAATTAGACCGATTTCGATAAATGAATAGTGTCCAACCCTAATTAAATAAATCCGAATAAATTCCTAAATTAACTAAATCATTTAGTTAGGCAGTAGAACACCCCGGCATATCATTTAGACATGTCATACATATTGTTTGCCTTATTGCCGTGAAATTTATTGTTTCTCTCCCCCTCCTTCTCTCTCGATAGACGCCAAGACCGACGACGCTGCACCAGGATACGACTACTCTACCGACGAGCAGACCGTTGACGACCTCCCTCTCTTGCCAGAGCAACCAGGCAAGCCCCCCCCCCTTGAGCATTCCAGATATCGCCCATTCTATTCTCCTGCTTGCATTAGATTTCGCTACTGTTAATGTATGCTCCTATTCTGATGCATAGCCTGCTGTTGTAACCTGTTCATTGCTACCTTACCTGCCTATGATAAACTGTTTAGTATAGGTTGGTATGAACCATCTGTGACCCCACCACCTTACTTTGTCGCCCCTGCTTGTTCATCGATGACTCGATCAACGTGATCGTCGATCAGAGACAGACGCCTCACTTCACACCCCCTTAGTTGTACGACTCTGCGTAGTAACTATCGAGTGCCGAGGGTGATACCTCGTAACGCACTCCTGATGAATACTCTGCAGCATAGCTGTACGGTCGTGGTCATCGAGGGTGATTCCTCCTTCTCCATGTCCGATACGACTCTGTCGTGCAACCCCTCAGTGTGAACCTCGAGGGTGATACCTCTTACGTTCACCCTGATGATTATGACCACACGGTTACTTGAGCTTTTTCACAGGCGGGTCCACCCTGGTGGGTACCCGCTGGGGATCTATGATTTCGGGTGTGCCGGAAGGGCACTCGAGTGTGACATTGTGGCGGAGCATCAGAGACTCTGATTGTCTCCGCTTGATACTAATTGAGCCTATTGGATTTGGGTGTGTGATCTGAGTGGGTCGACGTGCCCTATACGCACTACCACCACGCGGGATAATGGTTATGGGGCCCTCTGCGATGTACGTTTCGCCGAAAGCTTATCAAACGTCATGATTCACCGTGCGGGCTGATCGTCGGGATTGGGCTGGATACTTCACTGGCGAGTTCAGTGTCGCGCCTGCACCCCGGCCAGCCACGCAACGCGCAGGGTGCCCAGGGCGATGGCCCGAGACCCCTGGGTGCATAGGTTAGTCCGGCGTGCTGACCTCTCTGCTGAGCCTAGGTAGAGTGCTGCTTCGTGTTGATCTTCCGAGGACGGGCATTACCCATCAAGTATGTCCGACCAGAGTTGATCGAGCGTGTTGGGTAACAGTAGTGCACCCCTGCAGGGATGAATCTTCTATCGATAGCCGGTCCTACGGTAAAGGACGCTCAGTTTGTGTATCCCGATCTACTACTTAAACTGGATACTTGTTACTTAATTGAAGCTTCGGGATTACTTTCTCGCTGGGAGTCGAGGAAGGATCTTTGAGCTGTACTTCAACATGTTTGCTAAATAAAATGCTATTCTACTCTCTTCTATTGCTGCAAGATGATGGCTTTGAGAAGATGTTTGAAGATGCTAGTCTTCGATAGGACTAGGCCTTTCTCTCTATTCTGGCATTTCTGCAGCCCAGTCCACATATACAGCCTTTTCTCCATTGATAATGTTGCATATGTAGTATAGATCCTTGCTTGCTGAGTACTTCGGATGAGTACTCACGGTTGCTTTATTTTCTCTTTTCCCCCATATACCCCACCTTGATGATACACCAGACGATGGAGTCCAGGAGCCAGACGCCACCACCGGAGCCTACTACCAGGCGGGTCCAGAGGGCACGTACTACTGGATCGAGCCAGCTGACCAGGAGTAGGATCGGAGGCTCCCAGGCAGGAGGCCAACGCCTTTCGATCTAGTGTCGCTGTTTGTGCTAGCCTTCTTAAGGCAGAACTTGTCTAACTATGTCTGTACCCAGATATTATTTGTATGACTGACTTATGTATTCGGATCTTCGGATCCCTGGTCTGTAATATTGTGGACCTCCGTTTATTTGTGTTTAGAGTTGTGTTGTGATATCTTCCCGTGAGTCCCTGGGCTTGATCATACACGTTTGCGTGTATGATTAGTGTACGATTGAACCGGGGGCGTCACATCAATGATCCTCTCAAGACTTTCATGATTTTGAGTCAAGGTGGCCAAGCTCTTCTCAATCCTCATGGTGGCCTCAAGTAGATAACTGAGTTGATCTTGCTTGGTCTTGAGATTTGCAACTGAAGCATCTGGAGCATTTGCTGTCTTTGCTGCTTTTGCAGCCTTTGCCTTCTCCATCTTCTCATGGGCATCTGCACAAGTAGGATGTGAAGCATCCATGACAACCTCGTTGTCCTCAAAATCTGGCCTCAGGGGTAGATGCACTTTGTCTAGTAGATATGTCCCAGTTCCCATCTTGGAATTGATCAACATTTGAATGTGAGGGGCATATCCACAAGACCTCTTCTGGTCTGCAGCTATTCTCTTGACAGTTTCTACTATCAAACTCATCACCTTGAATTTCTGAGGAACATCAAACAAGTGAAGTAGGTTGATGGAGTGACCACGGATCATCCTATGATCTCCTGACTTGGGCAATAGAGTGTGCCTCAATATGGTGTTCATTGTGGTCAAGCCAGCAAGCATATAGTAGATGGTTCCAAGCTTGTGAGTCTCCAAGGCTGAATCAGGAATTGGCTTGTACATGTTTGCCATGGAGTTGTGATCCTTTCTAGGCTTGCCATATACATCAATATCATTCTCCTCTTCCTCGGGGGCATTGATCAGATTTGCCCATTCTGAGATTGTTGACTGATATCTTGTGCCTTCTGTCATACATACAATCTTTCCATCGGGGTAGAAGATAGCTGTGGAGTAGAATTGCATTATCATCTCATCATTCCATTTAGTCAGCTTCTGACCAACGAATGTATCTACTCCATTCATCCTGAAGCTCTCATGTACACTTGGAAAAGAGTCTTCATTGTCATCAATGTATTTCCAGTCTACCCATTTCATATCACACACAATGGGCTTCTTGTCCATAAGAACAGTCTCATAGAAATCTTGTTGTTCTTTGGTGTGAAAGCGATAATCCACTGCAGTTCTCCTTCTAGTGGCATAAGGATCAGTATGTCTCCATAGTCTTAGACCTGCATCCTTCCTCAATTTCATGTTCTCTGCCACAGGATGAGCATCATTGTGGTCTGGAATCTTGGGCTTGAGCTTTCTAAGCACTTGAGATTCTTCCTCTTCTTGAACTTCAGGCATTGGGGCCTTGTTCTTTTCAGCAGCAAAAATATTCCTAGTTGATCTCTTTGGTGCAGTTGACTTGGGGGCTTGATCTTGAGCTGAAGGCTTGGGGGCAAACTTGGGTTTAGAAGGTGCAGCCCCAGTCCTGATGGCATCCCCCGTCAGCTTTTAAGTCTTGGTAGGAGGTGCAGCAGGCTCTTCCTCCTCCTCCTCATCATCATCTTTCCTCATGGAAGGTCTTCCAAGTACTCTTGCAGTGGTTGTTCTAGCTCTCTTTTTCTTCTTTCCTTGTCCAACAGCCTCATCATCATCGGATTGTTCCAATGTAAACTTCATGGTTTCCTGAGTTGGAACTTTCCTAGGTTTGGACATAGGAGCTCTTCTAGGTGGAGCTTTCTTCTGTGAACTAGGCTTTATGGCAGCAGCAACATACTCTTTCTTGAGCACTTTCTTCTTGGAGGTCACTTCCTCCTCAACAAAATCTTCATCCTCTGAATCAGATGTTCTTTTCTTCCTTTGCCTAGTAGCTGCCTTAGGCAAGTTGCTGGGAGTGCTTCTGCTACCATCATCATAGCTGCTAGAGGGACTAGTGCCCTCACTGAGGTTGACTTCCTCTCTTGACCTGTTCTGATTGTCACTGGCCTCTGACATAGCTGCAACTGACCCTGTGAATAGATAGGTGTAGATAGAGTGGATGAGCATCACAAAGTACAGCTTATTTTGCAAAAACATTAAGACAAAAACTTAACTTTAGTTTTCTGCAGAAAGCATTTCGGAGCTACCGATTTGACAAACTCGGTGACACTGAAGCAACATCAGAGTCTAAACATGTGATTTCGGTCAGACCAAGGCACAGTTCGGTGACTCCGAGATGCTAGGGTTTCACAGAGAAGGTGATTTCGGTCTCACCGATCAGCACACTTCGGTCAGACCGAGTTGTACTTGTGCAATGGCCAGGGCCAATCGGTGTGACCGAGATCCTCAGATCGGTCGGTCCGAGATGGGTTCGGCGGAAACCTAACCCTAAGTTTTTGCATCAAATCTACTCTACGGAATTGTTTGGTGGATAGATTGATCTCATACATGGTAAGAACCATGGCATTATACTTTGTGCAAGAATCGGAGTATTGGAAAGCACAAAGGGTCAAATCCGTACCCTAACTTGGCGGCGGACTTGCTACGGTGGCAACGGCGGTGAGGATTCCGTTGACGGCGGCGGAAACCAGCCGCAGAGGGTCACTGGCGACGACGGCAATGATTCGGAGGTGGGGGCGACAGTGCTGGGGAGGCGCGGGCGAGTGTTTGAAGGAATTTCCAAACTTCAAGCCGCGGTATATATACCCAGACGCTGTCAGTGTGACCGAGTGGAACGACTCGGTGGCACCGAGATGCAAAACTGCTTGCAGTTCCTGCAACTTGGTGTGACCAAATAGTTCTAATCGGTTGCACCGAGATAAAACCTAGATCAACTTAATGATTTCGGTGAGACAAGTAGGAATGAGTTGGTCTGACCGAAAGGCATTAAGAGATTTTGGAAGTTAAGCCCTTGATAGATCGGTGGCTCCAAGTGCTCCTCACCCGGAGGGTCCGAAAGATTTGTTCAAACTTTGTGATGTAGCATGAATTGAGTTTGAGACGAGAAAAAGCATAGATAGCTAGAGGGAGTACTTAGGCATTCTTGTCCATCCATTTGGCCAAAGAAAAAACAAACAAGCAAAACTACAAATGGATGTCCTCGAATGGAGAAAATTATGCATTCAACATGCTCACACATTAAGATAGCAAATAAAACATGTGGCCAAGCATGCGCAAACACTCTAGCATCTATCAAGCAATTTGCGATGACTAGGTCATCTATATATGAGTATATTGACTTAGGAGTCAAATGAGAACATTTGATCATAGGTCATACTCATCGTTTAAGCACAAGTGGGGTTACCACTTTTACATAAAGCATTGTTGTGTTCACACCATTGGAGTTGCTTTAGCTCAATTTTTTTTTAAGAAAAGCTCCCCCTAGATGTGATATCCCCCCTTAGAGGGATGAACTAACCTTGGGTTTTGTCGATGATGACTTCATGTAGATAGTGAAGATGTGGATGCTCGATGTTGATGTAGATCGTTTGGAGCAATCCATTGGAGTGAGCTGCACTTTCAATACCTACATGGGTTAGTCCCACAAGGAACATGCAAGAATATCCATAGACATAGAGTGAAACACAAATATGATGATGTACATCAAATCATTTGGTTACCTTGTCCCATGTCTTACCAACAAGAGGGTTTGTGACTCCATGAACTAGTGCAAGATATGAAAGTTGATTGCACTTGTCCTTGCCAAAATGAATATGAGTGAAGTATGTTGGCAGAGTCACCCTCAAGAACTCTCTAGTTCTTCTTCTTTGGGATCCACATCAACTTGATGGGAATCCTTGGAGTTGTAGTTGAACTTGATGAAGTAGAACTTGATGTAGTCTTGGGAACCCACTTGACCATGGCCTTAGTAGCTTCTTCAAATGAATCAATCTCTTCTTGAAGCTTGTCCTTGCCTTTTAGCTTGTGGTCTTGTGGTGGAAGATCATCTTGAGCTTGTGTTCCCTTG
Source organism: Thinopyrum elongatum (assembly GCA_011799875.1). NCBI lineage: Eukaryota > Viridiplantae > Streptophyta > Magnoliopsida > Poales > Poaceae > Thinopyrum > Thinopyrum elongatum. Next base: position 401,464,344 of record CM022299.1, on the reverse strand, counting down.
AAAGAAGTGGGATCATACTTCTCTTGTTAAGGAACAAACTTTGTCTTGGGGTATTGATCTTCTTCCCACTCAACTCCATTGGCATTGAACTTTCGTTCAAAACCAACACCTTGATTCTTCCGGTGCCTTCCTTGCTTGCGCACAATTTCCTCAAATTGCTTACTTCCGGCAAGGCTCTTGTAAACACCTTTCTCTATAATTCCCTTCAATAAACTATTTTCTTGCTTAAGTGTAACTTGGCTAAGAGAATCATTAGTGGAATCAAGAGAACTACTAGAAGCAACAATATTGGATTTAACATTGTTATTGTTACTACTAGATGAAGAATCTTTCTTGCTCTTATTGCTAGATTTTACTTGTGGCATATAAGTAGACAACAGTAAATTCTTGGCAATGTAAGAAGAACTCTTCTTTCGAAGATCATCATTGATAGCTTTTAGGAACCCATGTTCTTGCTCTAAATTTAGCTTCTCGAAGCGTAGCTTCTCATGAGTCCTTAGGAGCTATATACGATCCTTTAGAGTTGTTTCATGAGCTAACTTAAGAGTGTTTAGTTCTTTAGTTAGACGCTCAATCTCCTTCTTATCATTTTCATTCGTTTCATCTTGATTAGCATGATTAATAGCAATTTCATCACAGTTTTCATCACTAGTGTTGTCAACAAGTAAATCATCATCTCCTAGCAAATCATCCTCATCACTATTGAAATCAACATACTCGGGGTGTGATACCTTGCGGCCTTTAGCCATGAAGCATCTTCCAATTCCTTCATTTGGTGAGTCAAATATATCATAGGAGTTGGTGGACACAAGTGCAAGACCGGTAACACCTTCATCTTGAGTATGTTCGGAGTTAGAGTGATAGCTTCTCTCAGGGTGGTTGTCGGAGTCGGAGTCGGATACCCATTCACCAATGTGAGCTTGATGTCTTCGTCTTGTGTAGCTCTTTGATGACTTGTCCTTCCTTTCTGAATCCTTGCTTCTTCGAGAGGGTCTTCGTTCATAATGATCATCTCTACTCCTTCTCTCTCTTGGTGGTGATTCATCTCTTCTACTACTCCTTTTTGGTGAATCTTCTCTTTTCTTGTAGGGAGCCGTACACTCATTGGATTAGTGTCCGGGTTTTCCACAATTGTAGCAATTACGATCACGACTAGAAGATATTTTGTCATTGTAGGACCTTGACTTGGAACTTCTCTCTTTGCATCTATTCTTGTAGAATTTGTTGAAGTTCTTCACCATTAAGCTCAATTCTTCATTGAAGACTTGTTTTTCACTTGATGTTGTAGGAGCATCACATGAAGCTTTGTAAGCACCACTTGACTTGTTGTGGAGCTCTTCCTTATCCTTGAGTGACATCTCATGAGCAACAATTCTTCCAATGACTTCCGTGGGCTTGAGATCTTTGTAATTGGGCATCATTTGGATCAATGTGCACACGGTATCATATTTTCCATCCAAGGATCTTAGGATCTTCTTGATGATGAATTTGTCGATCGTCTCTTCGCTTCCTAAGCCGGCAATCTCATTTGTGATGAGAGCAAGCCTAGAGTACATCTCAGCAACTCCTTCACCATCCTTCATTTTGAACTTGTCAAGTTGACTTTGAAGCACATCCAATTTGGATTCCTTGACGGACTCGGTACCTTCGTGCATATCAACCAAAGTATCCCAAATTTTCTTTACATTCTCAAGACGGCTGATTTTCTTGAATTCTTCGGGGCATAATGTGTTGAAGAGAATATCGCAAGCTTGAGCATTGTATTGCAACATCTTCAATTCATCGGTTGTCGCTTCACGATCCGGTTCTCTTCCATCCTCGAAGTATTCACCTTGCAAGCCAATGCGCATAATAGCCCAAACGGCGGGGTTATGACCAAGAATATGCATTTTCATCTTATGCTTCCAACTAGCAAAATTAGTACCATCAAAGTAAGGACCCCTACGGTGATAATTTCCCTCGCTAGACGTCATACTCTCCTAGGTTGTGAAACCAAGGCTATGATCACCAAAGCTATGGAAATCAAGGCAAATGGAGACCAAAGCTATGATACCACTTGTGGGATCGAAAGTAGGTCTAGAGGGGGGATTAAACTACTTGACCAAATAAAAATCTAGCCTTTCCCAATTTTAGTTGTAGGCAGATTTTAGCAACTCTTACAAGTCAAGCAATCAACCTACACATGCAATTCTAAGAGTATAGCAACGGAAAGTAAAACATTGAATATGAAGGTAAAGGGAAGGGATTGGAGAGTGCAAATGCAATGAAGACACGGAGATTTTTGGCGTGGTTCCAATAGGTGGTGCCATCGTACGTCCACGTTGACGGAGACTTCAACCCCCGAAGGGTAATGGCTGCGCGAGTCCTCGGAGGGCTCCACCCACGAAGGGTCCATGAAGAAGCAACCTTGTCTATCCCACCATGGCCATCGCCCACGAAGGACTTGCCTCACTCGGGTAGATCTTCACGAAGTAGGTGATCTCCTTGCCTTTACAATCTCCTTGGTTCAACTCCACAATCTTGTCGGAGGCTCCCAAGTGACACCTAACCAATATAGGAGACACCACTCTCCAAAAGGTAATAGATGGTGTGTTGATGATGAACTCCTTGCTCTTGTGCTTCAAGTGATAGTCTCCCCCAACACTCAACTCTCTCTCACAGATTTGGCTATGGTGGAAAGATGATTTGAGTGGAAAGCAACTTGGGGAAGGCTAGAGATCAAGATTCTTGTGATAGGATTAGAATATCTTGGTCTCAACACATGAGTAGGTGGTTCTCTTTCAGAAAATGTATGCTAGAAGTGTAGGCACATTCTGATGGCTCTCTCTCAAATGGAGATGGGGGTGGAGGGGTATATATATCTTCCACACAAAATCCAACCGTTACACACATTTGACCCAACTCGGTCAGACCGAATAGAAGAACTCGGTGAGACCAATTTAGTTCAAAATGTGAATGTTAGGAATCTTGGTAGGACCGACTGGAACAACTCGGTGTGACCGATGTGTTAGGGCTTAGGGCAAACATCAACTCGGTGGCACCGATTGCATCAACTCGGTGAGACCGAAGTGAAGCAATAGCACAACAGAGCGAATGTCAAGCTAACTCGGTGTGACCGATTGCACTGACTCGGTGAGACCGAAAGAGTGCAACAAGTCACAGAGAGGTTGCAAGGCCATCTCGGTGAGACCGAGATCCGTATCGGTGTGACCGAACTGTTAGGGTTTCTAGCAGTGGCTATGTCAAATGAACTCGGTGGCGCCGGATAGAAGATTTCGGTGGGGCCGAGTTTGACTTTGAGTTTTGGACATATTTGGAATGAGAAAGTGGTTGAGGGCTTTGGAGCAATATCACTAAGCATTTTGAGCAAGTAGACCATTAAGCAACACCTCATCCCCTTTTAATAGTATTGGCTTTCCTATGGACTCAATGTGATCTTGGATCACTAAAAGTAAAATGAAGAGTCTTGAGATTTTGCCAATTTGTGTCCTTGGCATTTTGAGGGGTCCACATTTCTAGTCCATGCCATGCCATTCATTGAACTCTTTGAAATAATTAACTTGAATGATCATTAGTTCAATGAGCTATATGTTGTTATGAATTACCAAAACCACCCAGGGATTAGTTGCACTTTCAGATATGTTTGATTCCTTGCCATAGTTTTGTGATATTGAGGTGATAATGTTTGGGCATGCTAGTAAAATAATTAAAGTGGTGATTAAGGGAAGTAGTCTTCACATAAGTAAATCCTCATGCATGTAAAGTGGCGCCCGCTGACATTAGCAGTGAGGTCAGAGCATATTTTATCATTCATTGACCCTTTGTGTTGTCTAAATCAGGTGGGCGCGATTGTTAACTCCTCCCAACCTCCCCCCTAGGGGCATGTGAGTAATACTTTTCTTCGAGGGCTTTGAAATTTTCACAATAAGTATACGAGTTCTTTATGACTAATGTGAGTCCATGGATTATACGCACTCTCACCCTTCCGCATATTGCTAGCCTCTTCGGTACCGTGCATTGCCCTTTCTCACCTCAAGAGTTGGTGCAAACTTCATCGATGCATCCAAACCCCGTGATGTGATACGCTCTGTCACACATAAGCCTCCTTATATCTTCCTTAAAATAGTCACCATACCTACCTATTATGGCATTTCCATAGCCATTCCGAGATATATTGTCATGCAACTTCCATCATCATCATATACATGACTTGAGCATTCATTGTCATATTGCTTTGCATGATCGTAAGATAGCTAGCATGATATTTTCATGGCTTTTTCGTTTTTTGATATCTTTGCTACGCTAGATCATTGCACATCCCGGTACACTACCAGAGGCATTCATATGGAGTCATATTATCAAGTTGTAAGTAAATAAAAGTGTGATGCATTCTAGAGTGTTTCCCCTACCTATGAGGATAAAATAATGAATGAAAAAAGAGGCAAAAAAAGAGCCCAACAAAAAAACAAAAAAAAGAGAAAACAAAAAATGAGAGAAAAAGAGAGAGGGGGCACACTACTATCCTTTTACCACACTTGTGCTTCAAAGTAGCACCATGTTTTTCATATAGAGGGTCTTCAGAGTCACTTTCATATGCTATTGGGAATTTTTCATTATAGAAATTGGCTTGTATATTCCGATGATGGGCTTCCTCAAATGCCCGAGGCCTTCATCAGCAAGCAAGTTGGATGCACACCCACTTAGTTTCCATATGAGCTTTCATACACTTATAGCTCTAGTGCATCCGTTGCATGGCAATTCCCCTACTCCTCGCATTGATATCGATTGATAGGCCTCTCCATTTCCTATTGATCCGTCGCGTTGATGCGAGCATTTCTTCCTTTTTGACTTCCCTTATTGATCTCTACCACCGCATTCTATTCCACCCATAGGGCTATGTCCATGGCTCACGCTCATGTATTGAGTGAAGTTGAAAATGCCGAAGCGCGTGCAAAAGTATGATACAATTGCTTGGTTTGGCATCAGGGTACTCTTGATTTGATATATCTATGCAGGGAAGAATGAGCGTGTCATGCTTACCACAACTAAGAGTATAGATGTTGTTTCCTTTAGCTCCATTATTATGAAAGGCAATGATGAATTACATGCATGTTTTGTATTATTGTTTCAATATCAAATTGATAGACTATTGCCTTGAATCACTTGAGTAGATTCTTTTTGTCCTACGAGCTAATTGTGGTATGGTGTGATTGATATGAGTTGTATGTTGATATGGTGTTGTCCTATGGTGCCCTCCGTGACGCGCACACGTCGGGGATTCCCGCTGTTGGTTGTTGCAATACGCTCATGATTCGCTTATAGTGGGTTGCGAGAGTGTCAGAAGCTTAAACCCAAGTAAGGGGGTTGTTGCGTATGGGAGCTGAGGGGACTTGTTACTTAATGCTTGATGTCTACTACAAAACTTATTCTTGTAGACTCGTGTTGGGCCTCCAAGCGCAGAGTTTTGTAGGACAGCAGCAAATTTCCCTCAAGTGGATGACCTAAGGTTTATCAATCTTGGGGAGGCGTAGGATGAAGATGGTCTCTCTCAAACAACCCTGCAATCAAATACAAGAAATCTCTTGTGTCCCCAACACACCAAATACAATGGTAAATTGTATAGGTGCACTAGTTCGACGAAGAGATGGTGATATAAGTGTAGTATGGATAGTAAATATAGGTTTTTTGTAATCTGAAAATATAAAGAAAGCAAGGTAGCAAGTGATAAAACGGAGCACAAATAGTATTGCAATGCTTGAAAACAAGGCCTAGGGTTCATAGTTTCACTAGTGCAATCTCTCAACAGTGCTAACTAATTGAATCATATAACAATCCCTCAACGCGTGACAAAGAATCACTTCAAAGTTCTTATCAATTCTGGAGAACATAAGAAGAAATTGGTGTAGGTAGCAAACCACCTCAAAGTTATCATTTCCGATCAATCTATTAGGCTATTCCTATAAGTGTCACAAACAGCCCTAGAGTTCGTACTAAAATAACACCATATGATACGCATCAATCAACTCTAATGTCACCTAGATACTCCAATGTCACCACAAGTATCTATGAGTCAATTATACAATATGCATCAAACAACTTCAGATTCATAATATTCAATCCAACACAAAGAACTTCAAGAGTACCCCAAAGTTTCTATCAGCGAAAGTAGGACGAAAACGTGCATCAACCTCTATGCCTTACCCCAATGTCACCGCGGGAATCCGCAAGTTGATTGCCAAAACATATATCAAGTGAATCAATAGAACACCCCATTATCACCACAGGTATCCACATGCAAGACATACATCAAGTGTTCTCAAATCCAAAATATTCAATTCGATAATAGTGAAACCTCAAAGGGAAAGACTCAATTCATCACAACAAGATGGAAAGGGCGAAAACACCATATGATCCAACTATATTAACAAAGCTCGAAGTACATCAAGATCATGCCAAACTAAGAACATGAGAGAGAGAGAGATCAAACACATAAATACGGGTACATACCCTCAGCCCCGGGGGTGAACTACTCCCTCCTCATCATGGAGACCGCCGGGATGATGAAGATGGCCTCCAGTGATGATTTTCCCCTCCGACAGGGTGCTAGAAAAGGCCTCCGGATGGGATCTATTCGGAACAGAGGCTTGCGGTGGCAGAGTCCAAGTTCTAGGTTTATTTCTGGGGTTTTCCCTATTTATAAGAATTTTTAGAGTTGCAATCACACTAAACGGAGTTACAAGGGGCCCACAAGGTATCCCGACGCGGCCACCCCCTAGGCGCGCCGGGTTGCCTTACCACCTCCTCGTGGGTCCTCTGATCCTCCCATGAAGCTTCGGGGGTCTCTTATGTTCCAAAAAAAACCGTCAAAAAGTTTCGTAGCGTTTGGACTTCGTTTGGTTTGGATTTTCTGGAAAACCAAAAACAAGCAGAAAACAACAACTAGCACTGGGCATTAGGTTAATATGTTAGTCCATGAAAATCATATAAAAGTGCACCAAAACCATATAAAATTGTTTTAAACATGGCATGAATACTTCATAAATTATAGATATGTTGGAGACATATCAGCATCCCCAAGCTTAATTCCTGCTCGTCCTCAAGTAGGTAAATGATAAAAGAAATAATTTATGAAGTGTGAATGCTAGCATAGTGCATAAGTTTGATCAATGATAATTTCAATCATTTCTCCTAGCATCATAACAACAACTCTTTCTCATAAAACTCATCATGATAAAGTAGCAATCAATTCACATGTTATGGTTTAAACAATACATTCTCTTGAAACTTTAACAAGCTATGTTCTTAGTCACCAAACAATTTCAATGCATCTCATTTTCAACAAAGTATAAGTAAGAGCTCCACATACTCAATTATCATATACTCTCCTATGATTGCTAATACACAAAGCATGTTTTTAGAACAAATAGCATCCATCAAACATAGAGAAAGATAGGGGCTTAATGTTTCACCTCCCAACTCATTTATCATAGAGATAATTTTCAGCAATAATAATTCATGATCAAATATATTTGAATGGCTATATGTTCCTAGATCTTCCCCACCACATGATGCTTGCCAACTAGACAATAGGTTGGAATAAGATATTGACTAACAAAAATAAAATTAACAGAAAAAGTAAAAGATAATTAACCCTTCGTAGATGGAAGCATCAATTTGCAAAGGTGCCAAAGCTCATTGCTTAAAACAGAGATGAATACATTTTGAGTGGTGTGCGTTTCCTGTCAATGTCACGACTAAGGTATTCAATATCTTCCATGCTAAACACATTATTGGCGGTTCCCATGCAGAAATGAAAAGTTTAACTCCCCCTCAAGCATTCAAACACAAGCCATGGGTAGCCGAATTCACAGGTGCCCTCCAAACTTTCCAGGGGGAGCTTTTGTTTTATTATATTTTTATTTAACGGATTGAGCATCCCAATTACCAGTCTCTATCATGCAAGGGCAAGTGAATAAACACTCATCATGAGAATAACCCGCTTAGCATGGAAGATACTGACCGCCACGCCGCTCCATGAGTGGTTTTAGAGATGGCACATGCAAATTTACTTGGAACAGCAGGGTAATACCGTATATAGGTAGGTATGGTGGACTCTCATGGAAGAAACTTGGCTTAAGGATTTGGATGCACAAGCAGTATTCCCTCTTAGTACAAAAATTCTGGCTAGCAAAAGATTCTAAACAAGCACCACATGTTGGAGGACCCATAACAACATAACTTCTATACAAATATACACAACCATAACTCATTACGTTGGCTTCCTTGTCCAACTTCAACTAATTTGATCAAGTTTGAAAACAATAAATTGGTATTTACAATCATAAAAGATATCCAAGATAATATATTTGCATGTCAAAGTTCTCTTCCATATACTATCTTTCATGAATTGCTCGTAAGACTAATATTGTGGTTGTCAAACTTCAATAGATTTTACGTTTTAAATCAAATATGAATTTTTACTAAGCATATGGAACAATATAATTTGAGATTTATGCTATTCAATTAAATCAAACATTTTCTCTTAGGATATACATGAAGCACAAGAATGAATGATAAAGTACTCCCAAAGATATAAGTGAAGATCAAATGAGTAGTTAAATAATTAAGTAGCTATGTGAGGACTCTCTCTCATTTAAAAAACTTTCAGATCTAAGTATTTTATTCAAATGGAAAAAAATAAAAGGGCACTCCAAGAATAGCACATATCATGTGAACAAGTAAAAACTTAGGCTCAACCAAAACTAACCGATAGTTGTTGAAGAAGGAAGGTGGGATGCCTACCGGGGCATCCCCAAGCTTAGATGCTTGAGACTTCTTGAAATATTAACTTCGGATGCCTTGGGCATCCACAAGCTTGAGCTCTTGCGTCTCCTTAATTTCACGCATATCACGGTTTCTCCTAAATCTTAAAAACTTCATCCACACAAAACTCAACAAGAACTCGTGAGATAAGTTAGTCTAAATCAATGTAAAACCTTATCATTCTCTACTGTAACAAATAACTAAAATTGTTATTTAAAATTTCATACTAAATGCCCATTCATATTTAATACTCCTATCCTCAAATAGAATCAGTAAACAAGCAAACATATGCAAACAATGCAAACATAACAGCAATCTGTCTAAACAGAACAGTTTGTAAAGGATGAAGAAAGATTCATACTTCTTTAACTCCAAAAATTCTGAAAAATTACCACACTGTAGAATATTTATCATGGATGTGTATAAATTTGAAGATTTTATCATGTTCTGACTATTCAGGAATATTCAAGACATAACAGAAATCTTTTTGTTTTCTAACAGCAACATATAGACTTGCAAATTGAGCATGGTAAAGGCTATACTTGCCACTTTTATTGAAATAAAAGATACAAAACATTATTCTCAATAACAGAAAGCAAATCCTAATAAAATAAAATGACACTCCAAGCAAAACTCATATCATGTGACTAATAAAAATAGAACTCCAAGTAAGGTTACCGATAATGTTGAAGACGAAAGAGGGGATGCCTTCCGGGGGCATCCCCAAGCTTAGAAGCTTGAGTCTTCCTTGAATGTTACCTTCGGGTACCTTGGGCATCCCCAATCTTAGGGTCTTGCCACTCCTTATTCTCCTCATATCAATATCTTACCCAAAACGTGAAAACTTCAATCACACAAAACTTAACGAAACTTCGTGAGATAGGTTAGTATGATAAAGAGCAAATCATTCACTTTGATACTGTCAAGACAAGATTCATAATTATTCTCACATAATGCCTACTGTACCCTATCATTTCTACAAATTATATTCACCAATATAAGTCATAGAAACTATAAAACAAGCAAACTATGAATTGAAAACAGAATCTGTCAAAAACAGAATAGTCTGTAATGATCTGAACAAACACCATACTTCTGTAACTCAAAAGATTCTGAAAATTTAGGAAAACGTAGGCAACTTGTATATTAATCATGTGTACAAATTTCAAATTTTAGCACATCCCAGTGAATTATAGCAATTCCAGCATTGGGCGCAAAAGTTTCTGTTTTTGCACAGAATCAAGTCAACTTTAAAAATCATCCCAAAGGATTTACTTGGCACCTTATTGAAGAAAAGCTATAAAACATGATTAATATAGTAGCTTAATCATGTGAACACACAAAAACAGTAGGTATAGGTATTGGGTTGTCTCCCAACAAGCGCTTTTCTTTAATGCCTTTTTAGCTAAGCATGATGATTTTTATGATGCTCGCATAAAAGTAAAGAATTGAAACATAATGGGAGCATCATGAAAAATATGACTAGCAAATTTAAGCCTAACACACTTCCTATGCATAGGGATTTTGTGAGCAAACAATTCACGGGAACAAGAATCAACTAGCATAGGAAGCCAAAACAAGCATAACTTCAAGATTTTCAACACATAGAGAGGAAACATGATATTATTGCAATACCTACAAGCATATGTTCCTCTATCATAGTAATTTTTAGTAGCATCATGAATGAATCCAACAATATAACTATCACATAAAGCATTCTTTTCATGATCCACAAGCATAGAAATTTTATAACTCTCCGCATAAGCAAATTTATTCTCATCAATAATAGTGGGAGCAAACTCAACTAAATAACTACCATGTGATACTTGATTGTCATAATCAATTGAAACCTCATCCAAAATAGTAGACTCATCATTAAATAAAGTTATGACCTCTCCAGATTCACTTTCAAAATTATTACAATAAGATTCAACGCCATCCAAAATAGTGGGATCATTACTACCTAGAGTTGACACTCTTCCAAGCCCACTTTCACCAATATAATTATCATAAATATGAGGCATGCTATCCTGCATCATAATAAATTTTCTCATCAAAACTTGAGGGACTAAAAATATCATCTTCATCAAATATAGCATCCCCAAGCTTATGGCTTTGCATATCATTAGCTGATGGGGAACGAAGCATGAAAATCAAAAAAATTCCTACGAACACCCAAGATCTATCTAGGAGAAGCATAGCAACGGGAGGGGAGAATGTGTCTACGTACCCTTGTAGACCGAAAGCGGAAGAATATATAACGCAGTTGATGTAGTTATATTCTTCGCGATCCGATGACGATCAACCGATCTAGTGCCGAACGGACGGCACCTCCGAATTTAGCACAAGTGTGGCTCGATGACGTCTCCTCCTCCTTGATCCAGCAAGAGAAGGCGGAGAAGTAGATGGGATCACAACCAGCACAATGATGTGGTGGTGATGGTGGTGGTGGAGCTAGTTCAGCAGGGCTTCGCCAAGCGCTACTAGAAACGAGGACGGAGGAACTACGGAGTAACGGGAGAGAGAGGGGTGCCAAGGGCTTGGTGTGTCCTCTTGGGGCGCCCTCTCCCCTATGTATATAGGTGGAGGGGCATGGGAAACAGCCCCTCCAAGCCCTAGGGCGCAGCCAAGGGGGAGAGGACTTGGACTCGAAGTCCAATCCTATTCCTACTAGGACTCCCCTTTGTTTTCCCTTCCCTAGCCACATGGGCTTTTGAGGACTTGGTGCGTCTAGCCCAATAAGGCCAGGGCGCCTCCCCTCAGCCCATGCTAGCCCTTGGGTCATGGTGGACCCACTTGTGGACTTTCGGACCCCTCCGAAATCCTCCGAAACCTTCTAGAAGATTCACGGTACAATACCAAAAAAACTGCATCTTTTTCCGGAACCCAAAATATGACTTCCCATATATAAATCCTTACCTCTCGACCATTCTGAGACTCCTCCTGATGTTCGAGATCTCATCCGGGACTCCGAACAACATTTGGTTACCAATCATCAAATACTGAATACTACTCTAGCGTCAACGAATGTTAAGCGTGCGACCCTGCGGGTTCGGGAATCATGTAGTCATGACCGAGACACCTCTCCAGTAAATAACCAATAGCTTGACCTAGATGCCCATATTGATTCGTACATATTCCACGAAGATCTTTCATCGGTTGAACCACGATGTCAAGGATTCAGTTAATCCCGTATGTAATTCCCTTTGTCCGGCGATATGTTACTTGCCTGAGATTCGATCGTTGGTATCTCCATACCTAGTTCAATCTCGTTACCGGCAAGTCTCTTTACTCATTCCATAATACAAGATCTTGTGACTAACTCATTAGTCACATTGCTTGCAAGTTCTTTAAGATGTTGTATTACCGAGAGGGCCCAGAGATATCTCTCTGTCATACAGAGTGACAAATTCCAGTTTTGATACATGCCAACCCAACAGATACCTTCGAAGATACATGTTGAGCACCTTTATGATCACCCAGTTACGAAGTGACGTTTGGATACACACTAAGTATTCCTCCGGTGTCAGGGAGTTACACGATCTCATGGTTTAAGGAATAGATACTTGACATGAAGAAAGCTATAGCAAACAAACTAAATGATCTGATGCTAAGCTTACGGTTGGGTCTTGTCCATCACATCATTCTCCTAATGATATGATCCCGTTATCAAATGACAACTCATGTCTATGGTTAGGAAACCTTAACCATCTGATCAACGAGCTAGTCTAGTAGAGGCTCACTAGGGACACTGTGTTGTCTATGTATTCACACATGTATTTAAGTTTTCGGTCAATACAATTCTAACATGAATAATAAACATTTATCATGAACAAGGAAATATGATAATAACCAATTTATCATTGCCTCTAGGGCATATTTCCAACAGTCTCCCACTTGCACTAGAGTCAATAATCTAGTTTACATAGTTATGGATCTAACACCCATGGAGTGTTGGTGCTGATCATGTTTTGTCCACGGAAGAGGTTTAGTCAACGGGTCTGTCACATTCAGATCCGTATGTACTTTGCAAAGTTCTATGTGTTCATCCTTAACATAATTAGGAATGGAGTTGAAGCGGCACTTGATGTGCTTGGTTCTCTTGTGAAACCTAGGCTCCTTGGCAATGGCAATAGCTCCAGTGTTGTCACAAAAGATAGTCATTGGATCCGATGCACTAGGTATTACACCCAGATCGGATATGAACTTCTTCATCGAGACTCCTTGCGTTGCTTCCGAAGCAGCTATATACTCCACTTCACATGTAGATCCCGCCACGATGCTCTGCTTGGAACTGCACCAACTGACCGCTCCACCATTTAATATAAATACGTATCCGGTTTGAGACTTAGAGTCATTCGGATCTGTGTCAAAACTAGCATCAACGTAACCCTTTACGATGAGCTCTTTGTCACCTCCATAAACGAGAAACATGTCCTTAGTCCTTTTAGGGTACTTCAGGATATTCTTGACCGTTGTCCAATGATCTACTCCTGGATCACTTTGGTACCTCCCTGCCAGACTTATGGCAAGGCACACATCAGGTCTGGTACACAACATGACATACATTATAGAGCCTATGGCCGAGGCATAGGGAATGACTTTCATCCTTTCTCTTTCTTCTGCCGTGGTCAGGCTTTGAGTCTTACTCAACTTCACACCTTGCAATACAGGCAAGAACCCTTTCTTTGACTGATCCATTTTGAACTTCTTCAAAACTTTGTCAAGGTATGTACTTTATTAAAGTCCTATTAGGCGTCTTGATCTATCTCTACAGATTTTGATGCCCAATATGTAAGCAGCTTTACCGAGGTCTTTCATTGAAAAACTATTATTCAAATATCCTTTTATGCTTTCCAGAAATTCTATATCATTTCCAAACAATAATATGGCATCCACATATAATATCAGAAATGCTACAGAGCTCCCACTCACTTTCTTGTAAATAAAAGCTTCTCCGTAAGTTTGTATAAAGCCAAAAGCTTTGATCACTTCATCAAAGCAAAAATTCCAACTCCAAGATGCTTACACCAGTCCATAGATGGATCACTGGAGCTTGCATACTTTGTTAGCATCCTTAGGATCGACAAAACCTTCTGGTTGCATCATATACAACTCTTCCATAAGAAACCCGTTAAGGAATGCCGTTTTGACGTCCATTTGCCAGATCTCATAATCATAAAATGCGGCAATAGCTAACATAATTCTAACAGACTTAAGCATTGCTACGGGTGAGAAAGTCTCATCGTAGTCAACCCCTTGAACTTGTCGGAAACATTTTGTGACAAGTCAAGCTTTATAGACGGTGACATTACCATCAACGTTTGTCTTCTTCTTAAAGATCCATTTATTCTCAATGGCTTGCCGATCATCGGGCAAGTCCACCAACGTCCATACTTTGTTCTCATACATGGATCCTATCTCGGATTTCCTGGCCTCAAGCCATTTTTTGGAATTTGGGCTCATCATAGCTTCTTAATAGTTCGTAGGTTCCTGTTGTCTAACAATGTGACTTCCAGGACTGGATTACCGTACCACTCTGGTGCGGAACGTACCCTAGTCGACCTATGAAGTTTAGTAGTAACTTGATCCGAAGTTTCATGATCATCATCATTAGCTTCCTCTTTAGTTGGTGTAGGCATCACGGGAACTGCTTTCTGTGATGTGTTACTTTCCAGTTCAAGATAAGGTACGATTACCTCATCAAGTTCTACTTTCCTCCCACTCACTTCTTTCGAGAGAAACTCCTTCTCTAGAAAGGACCCGTTCTTGGCAACAAAGATCTTGCCCTCAGATCTGTGGTAGAAGGTATACCCAATGGTCTCTTTAGGGTATCCTATGAAGACGCACTTCTCCGCTTTGGGTTTGAGCTTATCAGACTGAAGCCTCTTGACATAAGCGTCGCATCCCCAAACTTTAAGAAACGACATCTTAGGTTTCTTGCCAAACCACAACTCTTATGGTGTCGTCTCAACGGATTTAGACAGTGCCCTATTTAAAGTGAATGCGGTTGTCTCTAATGCATAACCCCAAAATGAAAGTGGCAAATCGGTAAGAGACATCATAGAACGCACCATATCCAATAGAGTATGATTACGACGTTCATACACACCATTACGCTGTGGTGTTCCAGGTGGCATGAGCTGTGAAACAATTCCACATTGTCTTAAATGCATACCAAACTCGTAACTCAAATATTCACCTCCACGATCAGATTCTAGAAACTTTATTTTCTTGTTACGATGATTTTCCACTTCACTCTGAAATTCCCTGAACTTTTCAAATGTTTCAGACTTGTGTTTCATTAAGTAAATATACCCATATATACTCAAATAATCTGTGAAGGTAAGAAAATAATGATATCCACCGCGTGCTTCAACACTCATTGGACCGCATACATCAGTATGTATTATTTCCAATAAGTCACTAGCTCGCTCCATTGTTCCGGAGAACGGAGTCTTAGTCATCTTGCCCATGAGGCATGGTTCACATGCCTCAAATGATTCATAATCAAGAGATTCCAAAAGTCCATCAGCATGGAGTTTCTTCATGCGCTTTACACCAATATGACCTAAGAGGCAGTGCCACAACCATCATTATTAACTTTGCATCTTTTGGCATCAATATTATGAATATGTGTATCACTACGATCGAGATTCAACAAGAATAAACCATTCACAAGGGGCGCATGACCATAAAAGATATTACTCATATAAATAGAACAACCATTATTCTCTGACTTAAATGAATAACCATCTCGCAATAAACAAGATCCAGATATAATGTTCATGCTCAACGCAGGCACCAAATAACAATTATTTAGGTTTAAAACTAACCCCGAAGGTAGATGTAGAGGTAGCGTGTCGACGGCGATCACATCAACCTTGGAACCATTTCTGACGCGCATCATCACCTCGTCCTTAGCTAGTCTTTGTTTATTCCGCAGCTCCTGTTTCGAGTTAGAAATATGAGCAACCGAACCAGTATCAAATGCCCAGGCGCTAATACGAGCACTAGTAAGGTACACATCAATAACATGTATATCAAATATACCTTTGTTGACATTGCCAGCCTTCTTATCTACCAAGTACTTGGGGCAGTTCCGCTTCCACTGACCATTCCCCTTGCAATAGAAGCACTCAGTCTCAGGTTTGGGTCCAGCCTTGGGTTTCTTCATGGGAGTGGCAACTGCTTTACTGTTCTTCTTGAAGTTCCCTTTCTTTCCATTGCCTTTCTTGAAACTAGTGGTCTTTTTAACCATCAACACTTGATGCTCCTTCTTGATTTATACCTCCGCGGCCTTAAGCATCGCGAAGAGCTCGGTAAGTGTTTTCACCATCCCTTGCATATATATGATAGTTCATCACAAAGCCCTTATAGCTTGGTGGTAGTGATTGGAGAATTTTGTCAATAACCGAGTCATCTAGAAGATTAACTCCCAACTGAGTCAAGCGGTTGTGCAACCCAGACATTATGAGTATATGCTCACTAACAAAACTGTTCTCCTCCATTTTACAGCTAAAGAACTTGTCGGAGATGTCATACCTCTCGACCCGGGCATGAGCTTGAAATACCAATTTCAGCTCCTGGAACATCTCATATGCTCCGTGATGCTCAAAATGTAACATCCCCAGCCTCACACTACAGTAATCCCCCTCTTATGGTGGCATTGACATCATGCTTTACTAAGCCAAATGCCACTTGTCTAAAATCTGCTTCAAATTCAAAATTCAAATGCATGTCAAATATTTATTTCCTCTGTCATGCAAACAAAATAGTTCATCCCATGGCAAATAATCTCTAACTATTTGTCATGTTGAAATCAACATTTTTGCAATTCCCAATTTTCCCATGGGAATTTATTCTCTGGTCCAGCAGCATTTTAAATGGCCTTTTCATTTTCTAAAAGGGATAATTGTATTTATACCCTTAGTTGTGTCCCCCTCAACCGAATTGCCCCTAGTTTTTGAAAACACGTGGTCTTGCCCAACCCACTTTGTGGTCTTGTGCTTTTGCCCTTTGACCGTTTGACCGTCACTTTGAAAACTTCATAACTAATTCATACTAAATCAGAAAAATGCAAATAAGATACCAAAATGTTTGGAAATACATCACCTGTATGTCAATGTCACTTGCATTGATGACAAAAGTGTTGGTAAGTGCCCATCTGAGTTTTAGCTCTTATCATACCACCATGAACAGGAAAATCTAAAAAAATTCAAAAAATTCAAGAAAAAATTGGTGGCAAAGAATTGCAAATGTTTTAAGTGCTTGCAAAGTTTCATGAGGGAATGACATTCGTGGAAGTCGTGGCAAAAAAACAATCTATTTTCGAGTGTTCATTGTTTTTTTGCCACGACTTCCATGAATGTCATTCCCTCATGAAACTTGGCAAGCACTTAAAACATTTGCAATTCTTTGCCACCAAATTTTTCTTGAATTTTTTTAGATTTTCTTGTTTATGGTGGTATGATAAGAGCTAAAACTCGGATGGGCACTTACCAACACTTTTGTCATGAACGCAAGTGACATTGACATACAGGTGATGTTTTTCCAAACATTTTGGTATCTTATTTGCATTTTTCTGATTTAGTATGAATTAGTTATGAAGTTTTCAAAGTGATGGTCAAATGGTCAAAGGGCAAAAGCACAAGACGACAAAGTGGGTTGGGCAAGACCACGTGTTTTCAAAAACTAGGGCCAATTCGGTTGAGGGGGACACAACTAAGGGTATAAATACAATTATCCCTTTCAAAAAATGCTTGGACAACTCCTGATGGCCCCAAAACTTTTTGTACCATCTCAGTATTTTGTCAGTAAATTATGTGCCAAGTTTCCACTCAGACAAAATTCTTTTGGTGCCAAAACAATTTGCAAACAGGAGCTCTCTTCTTTTATAGAAAAAGAAAAAGGAAAATACCTCCTGTGCACTCGGCCTGCTCGTCACTGTAGCGACGACCCAGCCCACCAGGGCCTTTCCTTACCTGCTCCCCTCCCCGTGTCGTCGTCGCCGTGGTCGAGCGCGCGCACCGACCGCATGCCGACAGCGCGATGCCACCGACGCAGGGGAGGATAAGGCCGACGCCTCGTCCATCTCCCATGGACGCCTCCTCCATTCGCCGCCCCCTCTCCCTCTCCCTCGCTCTTCCTTCCCCTCTGCCCGAGCTCCTCCGAGCAGGCTCGTCGCCGTTTACCGCTCGCAGACACGGCCACCGTCCTCTCCTCGACGTCGCTCGGTGTCCAGCCGCTCCGCGGGCATCCGCCACTTCGCTTGCGCCCAGTCGCGCAAGCCGGAGTCCACCGCAGCGCCAGGACGGGGTCGTCTTCAACCTTCGGCCACCGAGGTCACCGTCGTCGATTCGCCGCCGTGCTGCACTCCTAAACCCCCGCTGGCCTTTCGTGAGCCGCACGGTGAGCTCCTCCCCCTTCCTTTCCCCTCCGTTCACCCGCGCAAGTTCGCTAGCCAGCGTTCCCGCCATTACCGTAGCTCGCCGCCGCCGCCGTGCTTGCTGCCGATGCTATGGTTCACCTCTGGCTCAGGCGAGCACACCACGGTGCTCCTCGCATCGCGTGGGAGCTGCCTAGCCTTTCTGTGCTGCGCATGCGTGCTCCTAGCGTCGTCCCCGATGAGACCCGAACGCCGCCGCCGCCATTGCTCACACCGGCGCCTCCTTCGGCCACCCCAGTTCTTTTCGAATTCCCAGATCAACGCGCGATGTGAGTGGCTTCCAAACGCACCCACACACACACCTCGCCATGCCCCGCAATGCCGGATCCGTGCACGGCCGAACTCCGGCCGTCGCTGGAGCTCGCCGTAGCCACCATTTCGGCCACCCCCGTCAAACGCTACTACCCCAGATCGCTTCGCGCCGTCGCCCTGGTCCCGTAGGTGCTCGCGGTGGTCCAAACGAACCACCACAGCAGTTTTCCGGCTGATTCCGAGCCGCGCCGCCGTCTCGAAGGTCACCGGCGTTAAGCTGCCAGCGCGCTGACGTGGTCGGTCAAACGGGGTCGCTAATGACACCCGGTGTGGCTGACGGGCGGGCCCCAGCGCTTAACTAACTACGGATTAGATTAAACCGCTAATAAACTAACCCTAACAGACACTGACACCTGGGGTCCACCCCTACTAAACTCTATTTAATTAAAAGATTAAACGCTGTCAGCCCTGCTGAGAATGACAGGTGGGCCCGGCCCACTGTTCCAGTGGATAAGCCTGGTCCAGTCAGCCGGCTGACTGGGCAGGGCCCCCACCTGTCAGCCTCTGTTGACTGGGCCTTTGACCCAGTCAATGGGCCCACTGGTCAGCCGTTGTGTTGACCTGCTGGGTAGCTTTCTGGGTGCACCTAGCAATTTCCTGTATATTTTCGAAAATTAGATTAAACCCAGAAATTCCAGAAAGTTCAGTAAAACTATAGAAAATCATATCTTTTAAACCGTAGCTCGGATGAAAATAATTTATATATGAAAAATGATCAGAAAAATGAGACGAATCCGAATATGCCCACCTCATACCTGCCACATGCCTCTAACTACCTGAACATGGAACCTTTCCCTCCGGTTCAGTAAACCGACATCAAGCTAAACACCGGGAAAATATCCCAGATATTTTCCCGCTTCGTCTGTGATGTGTAGTACTGCATTAGAGCATTCCTCGAATAACGTGCGGCCATGCCATGCATCTGTGATTGCAATTGTCTGCCTTTTATTTATTGTTTCTTCCCCCTCTTCTATTCCGATAGACCCCGAGACCGACGCAGCTCAGGAGCCCGACGAAACCGTTGACGACCTTGCTTTTGCCGCAGAGCTTCCAGGCAAGCACCCCCCCTTTGAACATGCCTGTATCGCCTATTATTTCTCCCTCCTGCTTCCATTAGAATTTGCTACTGCTTTGAGTTATCCTATTCTGATGCATAGCCTGTTTAATGTAACCTGCTATTGATACCTTACCTGCTTATCCTAAACTGCTTAGTATAGGCTGGATAGAGCCCCCAGTGACCCCACTTGTCCCGGTTGCCCCGCTCGATTATCGGAAGACTCGACGACCAGGCCCCAGCACCGCACATCAACCCCCTTAGTTGTATGACACTGCAGCGTTACCATCGAGTGCCGAGGGTGATACCTCGCTTAGCACTCCTGATGTTAACTCTGTAGAGTAGCTATTCGGTCGTGGTCATTGAGGGTGATTCCTCCTTCACCACTTCCGATAACGACGCTGTCGTGCAGCACCTCAAGTGTGAACCTCAAGGGTGATTCCTCCTAAGTTCACCTTGATGGATACATCGAGTAGGAATCCAATGAGGGTGATACCTCGGATTCTCTGATGTTATGCAGACACGGATACTTGGACTTTACAACTGTTACTTGGAAAGGCGGGTCGACCCTGAAGGGTACCCGCGAGTGATGTGAAGATGGGTTGACCTGGAAGGTGCCCTTGAGATAAATTCGAGGAGTGGCCGGGCATTCCTAGCCCTTGCCGCAAGTCCTGGAGACGGGGCGACGGGGTCACATCGATCATGAGTCTCTGCTCATTACCGCACTACCAAAACACTAACGATTTGGATATTTGATCCGAGTGGGCCTCTGGCCCGATAGCACTAACCATCACGCGGGAAAGTTATGGGCACTCTGCATCATGGTATCAGCCGAAAGTTCTGTCAGACGTCCAGTTCAGCATTGCAGCACGACTGGGCCGGCGCCATCCTGTAGTAGTGGTACCGAGATTCGCCCTACACGCAACGACCCGGAGTGCACAGGGCGATGGCCCAAGACCCCTGAGTGCTTAGGATGTAGACCGGCGGGGACCTCTTTACTGAGCTTTAGGTATGGCTGCGGTGTGTTGTTTGGCCGAGGCCGGGCATGACCCAGAAAAGTGTGTCTGGCCTGAGTTAAGCGAGTGTGGTGGGTAAGTTGGTGCACCCCTGCAGGGAAGAACTAATCTATGCATAGCCGGATCCTCGGTAACGGACATTCAGAGTTGTATCCCGATCGATACAACTAGAACTAGATACTGGAGTTGATAACTAGATAGTATGGCTCTGGGATTGCTTTCTCGCAGGGAGTCAAGGAAGGATCTCTGGGCGAGGTTGATAACGGATAGTATGGCTCTGGGATCGCTTTCTCGCAGGGAGTCGAAAAAGGATCTCTGGGTGAGGTTGATTACACTATTATTACTTTATATTATGTTTTTCTGAACTATTCTAAATGCTGCAAGATGCTTGAAGAGGCTTGAAGATGCTAGTCTTTGATAGGACTAGGCCTTTTCTCTATTCTGGCATTTCTGCAGCCCAGTCCACATATACAGCCTTTCTTTGATAATGTTGCATATGTAGTGTAGATCCTTGCTTGCTGAGTACTTCGAATGAGTACTCACGGTTGCTTTGCTTCCTCTTTTTCCCCATATCTGTTTGATGCAACCAGATGACGAAGCCCCTGAGACAGCTGCCCCCGTCGATGACTGCTACTACTACCCCGAGGGTGGTTACTGCTTCGAGTTGGCTGACGACCAGGAGTAGGTTCGGAGGGTCCCAGGCAGGAGGCCTGCGCCTTTTCGATCGTAGTCTTTGTTTTGCCTCACCTTTCTAAAGGCTTATCTGTCTTTCTTTTATATTTGTACTCAGATATCTGATGCTTCCGCTGACGCTTGTAAGCGAGCTTATGTATTCGAGCCCTCGAGGCCCTTGGCTTGTAACATAAAGCTTGTATTATTTTAATTTGTGTCTAGAGTTGTGTTGTGATATCTTCAAGTGAGTCCTTAGGCTTGATCATGTGCATTTTCGTGTATGATTAGTGCACGATTAAGCCGGGGGTGTCACAGGTTGGTATCAGAGCCGACTGCCTGTAGGAATCCCCCTTTCCAACTCCTTGGCCGAAGTTGAGTCTAGTACTTGAAAACTGTTTTACTAACATGGCTGTGTGGCTTACGGGCCCATGTCGCCAATTGGGTGGTATTAGGATCTTTTATTCCTCGTCTTTACTCTGGGACTCTGATCTCTCTTCTATTTGGGTTAAAGATTTTACTAACTCTGGCATTAGGTTCTTGTAACCACTTCATCTCGGAGAACCCCTTCACTACAGTTGATCGCTTGCTTCGCCAGAAGATTCTGCAGATACTCCTCGATGTTTCCCAAGACCCTGTGCCCACTGCTTTGCAGTTCCTGATCACCGATAAATCCCCATGGATAACATCCTTGCCATCTATACCTTCATCCCCAGTTGTTCATATGCTTTCCAAAATACTTGGAAATGCTATCTGATCTCCCGAAAATCCACTGCAACCTATTGCTTTGGAAAGTCTTGCCTGCCTACATTATGGTTAATTCCATATGTCTGGCAATATTCATTAGTATCCTTTGATACCGTCATTTTTGTATTATTGATTCAACATGAGTGCGAATGCACGCAATCATCAGTTGATCCTTTTAAATTATCTTTCCGGCTCAGACCTCATTTTGAACATGAGCTGGTTCTCGACCAATCTATTTGTCGTCAACTGTACCCTCAGGCCTACTCAAGATGTCCATCCTTGATCAGAGCGTCTGCTTCTGATCCCTCCATTTGGAAACCATAATTCCTTTGTATTTAAGCATTGAATTATTCAGTTGTTTCTACAATCCGATGCCTTGCATTCTTTATTCTTCTATTTGAGTACCGATACTCACATCGGATCCTTTGCCGACCATCTGATTTTTTGTTGGGTTGCTATCCGACAGCATCGATCGTATTCAATAACCTTGCGAGTCTTTCCTTGGATACAGAATGTCTTTGGTAAAATGTATCATCTCCTTCTGTCAACCATGCTCTGCTTCCGAGCTTGAGTTCATTACTCCTGCAATTTGTGGTGTATGTTCCTAAGATGCCCGGATGGGTTGAACATATGCTTTCCTTAACCTGTGTAAATTGAAAGTTATGCGGGTTATATATACTCGCGTTTCGTCGGATAAATTTTCAACTCTACAACTTCTTCAAAGACGAGGAGTGAATGAAAGGTTATGCATTAAAGAAGTGGGAGTCGACCTTGAACCCTTGTGTTCATGCCCATGGACCCGATGTAGAACTTATCATGGAAGCTGCTCGTAAAAACAATTATTTCCTTGGTACTAATTCATCTCGTATCTGTGAATTAATCCTTTGCACTCGTGGTTTCGACCATATCTTCTCCTTGATTCCATCCGTCGGACCGGTTAAAACAATTGTCCTCTGCAGATCATTTCACCTCTCCGAGGACATCGTGTCATTACACTACCTCTTATGAATCCTTATCGAGATAATACTCCATCACATCATTCCTAGCCTGATCGGCTATATCATTATCATGCTAATTTTAACCGTGCTACCTGGTCCTTACTCCCG
The DNA here is from genome assembly GCA_011799875.1 of Thinopyrum elongatum. NCBI lineage: Eukaryota > Viridiplantae > Streptophyta > Magnoliopsida > Poales > Poaceae > Thinopyrum > Thinopyrum elongatum. The sequence continues at coordinate 401,441,169 of CM022299.1, read as the reverse complement.
GACCACAACTTCCATCGATGAGCTAAGATTACGTCGATCTTCCTCATCTTATCATTTCACCTCGAACAACAAGCTTGATTTAGAGCTTGTGTTGTATCCGTGGTTCCAATAACCTTTCTTGTGATCTATATGATATAAGCATAAATAATTCCCTACTTCTAAAAACACCTCGAGGTACAATTCGGTCAGTACGACCCTGTTACTAATGTTGATGACATTCCGGAAACCACCGATGGATGAGAACTTTACCTATTGGTCCGCCTCGTTCAACGAGTAGGAAAATGGTTCTCTTCGTCCCTCACCCTTGGTACGGATGTTGTCACCGACATAACTGACAGGCTACCCTCTGACATACTTTGTTGTCGTGGCCGGTAAGATGTCACCATCCTCCCTACTTTCGATTGACAATCCCCACAGTTCCACAGGATAAGAACCTGACTCTCCTGTACAACCTTGATTCCGATGTATTCTTTGCACTTGACTTAATATGTGATCATGAGCCACCCTCCGACAGATGATCTATTCCCCATGTTCTGAACCCCTTTCACACTTTACTTCAAGCATCGAACGATTGTTTGTCCGCTTGAAACCTCTTATTGTAACCTCTTACCTTGCTCTCGATGTTTTCTTAAGTTTCAACTCGAGAGATACTTCTGCCACATTCCCTGAATTGTTCACCAGATAATTAACCCTATAAGGGTCAGTTCTCCCGAAGTTACTCCTTACTTCCCCACTTAAATCTCGGGACGAGATTTCTTGTAGTGGAGGAGATTTGTAACATCCCCAGCCTCACACTACAGTAATCCCCCTCTTATGGTGGCATTGACATCATGCTTTACTAAGCCAAATGCCACTTGTCTAAAATCTGCTTCAAATTCAAAATTCAAATGCATGTCAAATATTTATTTCCTCTGTCATGCAAACAAAATAGTTCATCCCATGGCAAATAATCTCTAAATATTTATCATGTTGAAATCAACATTTTTGCAATTCCCAATTTGCCCCTGGGAATTTATTCTCTGGTCCAGCAGCATTTTAAATGGCCTTTTCATTTTCTAAAAATGCTTGGACAACTCCTGATGGCCCCAAAACTTTTTGTACCATCTCAGTATTTTGTCAGTAAATTATGTGCCAAGTTCCCACTCAGACAAAATTCTTTTGGTGCCAAAACAATTTGCAAACAGGAGCTCTCTTCTTTTACAGAAAAAGAAAAAGGAAAACACCTCCTGTGCACTCGGCCTGCTCATCACTGTAGCGACAGCCCAGCCCACCAGGACCTTTCCTTACCTGCTCCCCTCCCCATGTCGTCATCGTCGTGGTCGAGCGCGTGCACCGGCCGCACGCCAACAGCGCGACGCCACCGACGCAGGGGAGGATAAGGCTGATGCCTCGTCCATTTCCCCTGGACGCCTCCTCCATTCGCCGCTCCCTCTCCCTCTCCCTCGCTCTTCCTTCCCCTCTGCCCGAGCTCCTCCGAGCAGGCTCGTCGCCATTTGCCGCTCGCAGACACGGCCACCGTCCTCTCCTCGACGTCGCTCGGTGTCCAGCCGCTCCGCGGGCATCCGCCACTTCACCTGCGCCCAGTCGCGCAAGCCGGAGTCCACCGCAGCGCCAGGAGGGGGTCGTCTTCGACCTTCGGCCACCGAGGTCGCCGCTGTCGATTCGCCACCGTGCTGCGCTCCTAAACCCCCGCAGGCCTTTCGTGAGCCGCACGGTGAGCTCCTCCCCCTTCCTTTCCCCTCCGTTCACTCGCGCAAGTTCCCTAGCCAGCGTTCCCGCCATTGCCGTAGTTCGCCGCTGCCGCCGTGCTTGCAACCGCTGCTATGGTTCACCTGTAGCTCAGGCGAGCACAGCACAGTGCTCCTCGCATCGCGTGGGAGCTGCCTAGCCTTACTGTGCTGTGCATGCGTGCTCCTAGCATCGTCCCCGATGAGACCCGAATGCCGCCGCCATTGCTCACAGCGGTGCCTCCTCCGACCAACCCAGTTCTTTTCGACGCCACAGATCGACGTGCGACGTCAGTGGCTTCCAAACGCACCCACACACACACCTCGCCATGCCCCGCAATGCCGGATCCGTGCACGGCCGAACTCCGGCTACCGCAGGAGCTCGCCGTAGTCATCGTTTTGGCCACCCCCGTCAAACGCTGCTACCCCAGATCGCTTCGCGTCGTCGCCCTGGTCCCGTAGGTGCTCGCGGTGGTCCAAACGGACCACCACAGCCACTTTTCGGCCGATTCCGAGTCGCGCCGCTGTCTCGAAGGTCACCGGCGTTAAGCCGGCGGCGCGCTAACATGGTCGGTCAAACAGGGTCGCTAATGATGCCCGGTGTGGCTGACGGGCGGGCCCCAGTGCTTAACTAACTACGGATTAGATTAAACAGCTAATAAACTAACCCTAACAGACACTGACACCTGGGGTCCACCCCTACTAAACTCTATTTAATTAAAAGATTAAACGCTGTCAGCCCCGCTGAGAATGACAGGTGGGCCCAGCCCACTGTTCCAGTGGATAAGCCTATTCCAGTCAGCCTGCTGACTGGGCAGGGGCCCCACCTGTCAGCCTCTGTTGACAGGGCCTTTGACCCAGTCAATGGGCCCACTGGTCAGCCCTTGTGTTGACCTGCTGGGTAGCTTTCTGAGTGCACCTAGCAATTTCCTATATATTTTTGAAAATTAGATTAAACCCAGAAATTCCAGAAAGTTCAGTAAAACATTAGAAAATCATATCTTTTAAACCGTAGCTCGGATGAAAATAATTTATATATGAAAAATCATCAGAAAAACGAGACTAATCTGAATATGCCCACCTCATACCTGCCACATGCCTCTAAATACCTGAACATGGAACCTTCCCCTCTGGTTCAGTAAACCGAGATCGAGCTAAACGCCGGGAAAATGTCCCAGATATTTTCCCGCTTCGTCTGCGACGTGTAGTACTGCATTAGAGCATCCCTCGAATAACGTGCTGCCATGCCAAGCATCTGTGATTGCAATTATCTACCTTTTATTTATTGTTTCTTCCCCCTCTTCTATTCCGATAGACCCCGAGACCGACGCAGCTCAGGAGCCCGACGACACCGTTGATGACCTTGCTTTTGCCGCAGAGCTTCCAGGCAAGCACCCCCCCCCTTTGAACATGCCTATATCGCCTATTCTTTCTCCCTCCTGCTTGCATTAGAATTTTCTACTGCTTTGAGTTATCCTATTCTGATGCATAGCCAGTTTAATGTAACCTGCTATTGATACCTTACCTGCTTATCCTAAACTACTTAGTATAGGCTGGATAGAGCCCCTAGTGACCCCACTTGTCCCGGTTGCCCCACTGGATTATCGGAAGACTCGACGACCAGGCCCCAGCACCGCACATCACCCCCCTTAGTTGTACGACACTGCAGCGTTACCATCGAGTGCCGAGGGTGATACCTCGCTTAGCACTCCTGATGTTAACTCTGTAGAGTAGCTATTCGGTCGTGGTCATTGAGGGTGATTCCTCCTTCATCACTTCCGATAACGACGCTATCGTGCAACACCTCAAGTGTGAACCTTGAGGGTGATTCCTCCTAACTTCACCTTGACGGATACATCGAGTAGGAATCCAACGAGGGTGATACCTCGGACTCTCTGATGTTATGGACACACGAATACTTGGACTTTACAACTATTACTTGGAAAGGCGGGTCGACCCTGAGGGGTACCCGCGAGTGATGTGAAGATGGGTTGACCTGAAAGGTGCCCGTGAGATAAATACGAGGCGTGGCCAGGCATTCCTAGCCCTTGCCGCAAGTCCTCGAGACGGGGCGACGAGGTCACATCGATCGTGAGTCTCGGCTCTTTACCGCACTACCAAAACACTAATGATTTGGATATTTGATCCGAGTGGGCCTATGGCCCGATAACACTAACCATCACGCGGGAAAGTTATGGGCACTCTGCATCGTGGTATCAGCCGAAAGTTCGGTCAGACGTCCAGTTCAGCATTGCGGCACGGCTGGGCCGGTGCCATCCTATAGTGGTGGTACTAAGATTCGCCCTGCACGAAACGACCCGGAGTGCACAGGGCGATGGCCCAAGACCCCTGAGTGCTTAGGATGTAGACCGGCGGGGACCTCTCTGTTGAGCTTTAGGTAGGGCTGCGGTGTGTCGTTTGGCCGAGGCCAGGCATGACCCAGAAAAGTATGTCTGGTCGGAGTTAAGCGAGCGTGGTGGGTAAGTTGGTGCACCCCTACAGGGAAGAACTAATCTATGCATAGCCGGATCCTCGGTAACGGACGCTCGGAGTTGTATCCCGATCGATACAACTAGAACTGTATACTGGAGTTGATAACTGGATAGTATGGCTCTGGGATTGCTTTCTCGCAAGGAGTCGAGTAAGGATCGCTGGGCGAGGTTGATAACGGATAGTATGGCTCTGGGATCGCTTCCTTGCAGGGAGTCGAGGAAGGATCTCTAGGTGAGGTTGATTACACTATTATTACTTTATATTATGTTTTTCTGAACTCTTCTAAATGTTGCAAGATGCTCGAAGATGCTTGAAGAGGCTAGTCTTCGATAGGACTAGGCCTTTTCTCTATTCTCGCATTTCTGCAGCCCAGTCCACATATACAGCCTTTCTTTGATAATGTTGCATATGTAGTGTAGATCCTTGCTTGCTGAGTACTTCGGATGAGTACTCACGGTTGCTTTGCTTCCTCTTTTTCTCCATATCCGTCTGATACAACCAGATGATGGAGCCCCTGAGACAGCTGCCCCCGTCGACGACTGCTACTACTACCCCGAGGGTCGTTACTGCTTCGAGTTGGCTGACGACCAGGAGTAGGTTCGGAGGGTCCCAGGCAGGAGGCCTGCGCCTTTTCGATCGTAGTCTTTGTTTTGCCTCGCCTTTCTAAAGGCTTATCTATCTTTCTTTTATATCTGTACTCAGATATCTGATGCTTCTGCTGACGCTTGTAAGCGAGCTTATGTATTTGAGCCCTCGAGGCCCTTGGCTTGTAACATAAAACTTGTATTATTTTAATTTGTGTCTAGAGTTGTGTTGTGATATCTTCAAGTGAGTCCTTAGGCTTGATCATGTGCATTTTCGTGTATGATTAGTGCATGATTAAGCCGGGGGTGTCACAGGTTGGTATCAGAGCCGACTACCTGTAGGAATCCCCCTTTCCAACTCCTTGGCCAAAGTTGAGTCCAGTACTTGAAAACTGTTTTACTAACATGGTTGCGTGGCTTACGGGCCCACGTCGCCAATTGGGTGGTATTAGGATCTTTTATTCCTCATCTTTACTCTGGGACTCTGATCTCTCTTCTATTCGGGTTAAAGATTTTACTAACTCTGGCATTAGGTTCTCGTAACCACTTCATCCGGGAGAGCCCCTTCACTACAGTTGATCGCTTGCTTCGCCAGAAGATTCTGCAGATACTCCTCAATGTTTCTCGAGACCCTATGCCCACTGCTTTGCAGTTCCTGATCACTGATAAATCCCCATGGATAACATCCTTGCCATATGTGCCTTCATCCCCAGTTGTTCATATGCTTTCCAAAATACTTGGAAATGCTATCTGATCTCCCAAAAATCCACTGAAACCTATTGCTTTGGAAAGTCTTGCATGCCTGCATTATGGTTAATTCCATATGTCCGGCAATATTCATTAGTATCCTTTGACACCGTCATTTTGGTCTTATTGATTCAACATGAGTGCGAATGCACACAATCATTAGTTGATCATTTTAAATTATCTTTCCGGCTCAGACCTCATTTTGAACATGAGCTGGTTCTCGACCAATCTATTTGTCGTCGACTGTACCCTCAGGCCTACTCAAGATGTCCATCCTTGATCAGAGCGTCTGCTTCTGATCCCTCCATTTGGAAACCATAATTCCTTTGTATTTAAGCGTTGAATTATTCAGTTGTTTCTACAATCCGATGCCTTGCATTCTTTATTCTTCTGTTTGAGTACCGATACTCACATCGGATCCTTTGCCGACCATCTGATTTTTTGTTGGGTTGCTATCCGATAGCATCGATCGTATTCAATAATCTTGCGAGTCTTTCCTCGGATACATAATGTCTTTGGTAAAATGTATCATCTCCTTCTGTCAACCATGCTCTGCTTCTGAGCTTGAGTTCATTACTCCTGCAATTTGTGGTGTATGTTCCTAAGATGCCCGGATGGGTTGAACATATGATTTCCTTAACCTATGTAAATTGAAAGTTATGCGGGTTATATCTACTCGCGTTTCGTCGGATAAATTTTCAACTCTACAACTTCTTCAAAGACGAGGAGTGAATGAAAGGTTATGCATTAAAGAAGTGGGAGTCAACCTTGAACCCTTGTGTTCATGCCCATGGACCCGATGTAGAACTTATCATGGAAGCTGCTCGTAAAAATAATTATTTCCTTGGTACTAATTCATCTCGTATCTGTGAATTGATCCTTTGCACTCGTGGTCTCGACCATATCTTCTCCTTGATTCCATCCCTCGGACCGGTTAAAATAATTGTCCTCTGCAGATCATTTCACCTGTCCAACCTCTATTCTGATCAACCTTTGAGTATTGCCCCCTGTTATCTCGAGGGCATCGTGTCATTGCACTACCTCTTATGAATCCTTATCAGGATAATACTCCATCACATCATTCCTAGCCTGATCGGCTATATCATTATCATGCTAGTTTTAACCGTGCTACCTGGTCCTTACTCCCGGAGCACAACTTCCGACGACGAGCTAAGCTTACGTCGATCTTCCTCATCTTATCATTTCACCTCAAACAACAAGCTTGATTTAGAGCTTGTGTTGTATCCGTGGTTCCAATAACCTTTCTTGTGATCTATATGATATAAGCATAAATAATTCCCTCCTTATAAAAACACCTCGAGGTACAATTCGGTCAGTATGACCCTGTTACTAATGTTGATGACATTCCGGTAACCACAGATGGACGAGAACTTTGCCTATTGGTCTGCCTCATTCAACGAGCAGGAAAATGGTTCTCTTCGTCCCTCGCCCTTGGTACCGATGTTGTCACCGACATAACTGACAGACTACCCTCTGACATACTTTGTTGTCGTGGCCGGTAAGATGTCACCATCCTCCCTACTTTCGATTGACAATCCCCACAGTTCCACAGGATCGGAACCTGAGTCTCCTGTACAACCTTGATTCCGATGTATTCTTTGCACTTGACTTAATATGTGATCACGAGTCACCCTCCGAGAGATGATCTATTCCCCATGTTCTGAACCCCTTTCACACTTTACTTCAAGCATCGAACGATTGTCTGTCCGCTTGAAACCTCTTACCTTGCTCTCGATGTTTTCTTAAGTTTCAACTCGAGAGATACTTCTGCCACATTCCCTGAATTGTTCACCAGATAATTAACCCTATAAGGGTCAGTTCTCCCGAAGTTACTCCTTACTTCCCCACTTAAATCTCGGGACGAGATTTCTTGTAGTGGAGGAGATTTGTAACATCCCCAGCCTCACACTACAGTAATCCCCCTCTTATGGTGGCATTGACATCATGCTTTACTAAGCCAAATGCCACTTGTCTAAAATCTGCTTCAAATTCAAAATTCAAATGCATGTCAAATATTTATTTCCTCTGTCATGCAAACATAATAGTTCATCCCATGGCAAATAATCTCTAAATATTTGTCATGTTGAAATCAACATTTTTGCAATTCCCAATTTGCCCCTGGGAATTTATTCTCTGGTCCAGCAGCATTTTAAATGGCCTTTTCATTTTCTAAAAATGCTTGGACAACTCCTGATGGCCCCAAAAAATTTTGTACCATCTCAGTATTTTGTCAGTAAATTATGTGCCAAGTTTCCACTCAGACAAAATTCTTTTGGTGCCAAAACAATTTGCAAACAGGAGCTCTCTTCTTTTACAGAAAAAGAAAAAGGAAAACACCTCCTGTGCACTCGGCCTGCTCGTCACTGTAGCGACGGCCCAGCCCACCAGGGCCTTTCCTTACCTGCTCCCCTCCCCGTGTCGTCGTCGTCGTGGTCGAGCACGCGCACCGGCCGCACGCCGACAGCGCGACGCCACCGACGCAGGGGAGGATAAGGCCGACGCCTCGTCCATCTCCCCTGGATGCCTCCTCCATTCGCCGCTCCCTCTCCCTCGCTCTTCCTTCCCCTCTGCCCGAGCTCCTCCGAGCAGGCTCGTCGCCGTTTGCCGCTCGCAGACGCGGCCACCGTCCTCTCCTCGACGTCGCTCAGTGTCCAGCCGCTCCGCGGGCATCCGCCACTTCGCCTGCGCCCAGTCGCGCAAGCCGGAGTCCACCGCAGCGCCAGGACGGGGTCGTCTTCAACCTTCAGCCATGGAGGTCGTTGCCGTCGATTCGCCGCCACGCTGCGCTCCTAAACCCCCGCAGTCCTTTCGTGAGCCGCACGGTAAGCCCCTCCCCCTTCCTTTAACCTCCGTTCGCCCGCGCAAGTTCACTAGCCAGCGTTCCCACCATTGTCGTAGCTCGCCGCCGCCGCCGTGCTTGCTGCCCCTGCTATGGTTCACCTACGGCTCAGGCGAGCACACCACGGTGCTCCTCGCATCGCGTGGGAGCTGCCTAGCCTTTCTGTGATGTGCATGCGTGCTTCTAGCGTCGTCCCCGATGAGACCCGAACGCCGCTGCCGCCATTGCTCACACCGGCACCTCCTCCGGCCACCCTAGTTCTTTCCGACGCCCCAGATCAACACGAGACGTCAGTGGCTTCCAAACGCACCCACACACACACCTTGCCATGCCCCGCAACGCCGGATCCATGCACGGCCGAACTCCGGCCACCGCTGGAGCTCACCGTAGTCACCGTTCCGGCCACCCCCGTCAAACGCTGCTACCCCAAATCGCTTCACGCCGTCGCCCTGGTCCCGTAGGTGCTCGCGGTGGTCCAAACAGACCACCACAGCCATTTTCCGGCCGATTTCGAGCCGCGCCGCCGTCTCGAAGGTCACCGGCGTTAAGCCGCCTGTGCGCTGACGTGGTCGGTCAAACGGGGTCGCTAATGACGCCTGGTGTGGCTGACGGGCGGGCCCCAGCGCTTAACTAACTACGGATTAGATTAAACCCCTAATAAACTAACCCTAACAGACACTGACACCTGGGGTCCATCCCTACTAAACTCTGTTTAATTAAAAGATTAAATGTTGTCAGCCCCGCTGAGAATGACAGGTGGGCCCGGCCCACTGTTCCAGTGGATAAACCTGGTCCTGTCAGCCTGCTGACTGGGCAGGGGCCCCACCTGTCAGCCTCTGTTGACTGGGCCTTTGACCCAGTCAATTGGCCCACTGGTCGGCCGCTGTGTTGACCTGCTGGGTAGCTTTCTGGGTGCACCTAGCAATTTCCTATATATTTTCAAAAATTAGATTAAACCCAGAAATTCCAGAAAGTTCAGTAAAACTTTAGAAAATCATATCTTTTAAATCGTAGCTCGGATGAAAATAATTTATATATGAAAAATGATCAGAAAAATGAGACAAATCCGAATATGCCCACCTCATACCTGCCACATGCCTCTAACTACCTGAACATGGAACCTTCCCCTCCGGTTCAGTAAACCGAGATCGAGCTAAACGCCGGGAAAATATCCCAGATATTTTCCCGCTTCGTCTGCGACGTGTAGTACTGCATTAGAGCATCCCTTGAATAACGTGCTGCTATGCCATGCATCTGTGATTGCAATTGCCTACCTTTTATTTATTGTTTCTTCCCCCTCTTCTATTCCGATAGACCCCGAGACCGACGGAGCTCAGGAGCCCGACAAAACCGTTGACGACCTTGCTTTTGCCAGATAGAGCCCCCAGTGATACCTTACCTTACCTGCTACTGATACCTTACCTGCTTATCCTAAACTGCTTAGTATAGGCCGGATAGAGCCCCCAGTGACCCCACTTGTCCCGGTTGCCCCGCTGGATTATCGGAAGACTCGACGACCAGGCCCCAGCACCGCACATCACCCCCCTTAGTTGTACGACACTGCAGCGTTACCATCGAGTGCCGAGGGTGATACCTCGCTTAGCACTCCTGATGTTAACTCTGTAGAGTAGCTATTCGATCATGGTCATTGAGGGTGATTCCTCCTTCACCACTTCCGATAACGACGCTGTCGTGCAACACCTCAAGTGTGAACCTCGAGGGTGATTCCTCCTAAGTTCACCTTGACAGATACATCGAGTAGGAATCCAATGAGGGTGATACCTCAGATTCTCTGATGTTATGGACACACGGATACTTGGACTTTACAACTGTTACTTGGAAAGGTGGTTCGACCCTGAGGGGTACCCGAGAGTGATGTGAAGACGGGTTGACCTGGAAGGTGCCCGCGAGATAAATACGAGGCATGGCCGGGCATTCCTAGCCCTTGCCGCAAGTCCTCGAGATGGGGCGACGGGGTCACATCGATCGTGAGTCTCTGCTTGTTACCGCACTACCAAAACACTAACGATTTGGATATTTGATCCGAGTGGGCCTCTGGCCCGATAGCACTAACCATCATGCAGGAAAGTTATGGGCACTCTGCATCGTGGTATCAGCCGAAAGTTCTGTCAGACGTCCAGTTCAGCATTGCGGCATGGCTGGACCGGTGCCATCCTATAGTGGTGGTACCGAGATTCGCCCTGCACGCAACGACTCGGAGTGCACAGGGCGATGGCCCAAGACCCCTGAGTGCTTAGGATGTAGACCGGCGGGGACCTCTCTGCTGAGCTTTAGGTAGGGCTACGGTGTGTCGTTTGGCCGAGGCCGGGCATGACCCAGAAAAGTGTGTCCGGCCGGAGTTAAGCGAGCGTGGTGGGTAAGTTGGTGCACCCCTACAGGGAAGAACTAATCTATGCATAGCCGGATCCTCGGTAACAAACGCTCAGAGTTGTATCCCGATCGATGCAACTAGAACTGTATACTGGAGTTGATAACTGGATAGTATGGCTCTGGGATTGCTTTCTCACAGGGAGTCGAGGAAGGATCTCTGGGCGAGGTTGATAACGGATAGTATGGCTCTAGGATCGCTTTCTCGCAGGGAGTCGAGGAAGGATCTCTGGGTGAGGTTGATTACACTATTATTACTTTATATTATGTTTTTCTGAACTCTTCTAAATGCTGCAAGATGCTCGAAGATGCTTGAAGAGGCTTGAAGATGCTAGTCTTCAATAGGACTAGGCCTTTTCTCTATTCTGGCATTTCTGCAGCCCAGTACACATATACAGCCTTTCTTTGATAATGTTGCATATGTAGTGTAGATCTTTGCTTGCTGAGTACTTCGGATGAGTACTCACGGTTGCTTTGCTTCCTCTTTTTCCCCATATCTGTTTGATGCAACCAGATGACGGAGCCCCTGAGACAGCTGCCCCCGTCGACGACTGCTACTACTACCCCGTGGGTGGTTACTGCTTCGAGTTGGCTGACGACCAGGAGTAGGTTCGGAGGGTCCCAGGCAGGAGGCCTGCGCCTTTTCGATCGTAGTCTTTGTTTTGCCTCGCCTTTCTAAAGGCTTATCTGTCTTTCTTTTATATCTGTACTCATATATCTGATGCTTCCGCTGACGCTTGTAAGCGAGCTTATGTATTCGAGCCCTCGAGGTCCTTGGCTTGTAACATAAAGCTTGTATTATTTTAATTTATGTCTAGAGTTGTGTTGTGATATCTTCAAGTGAGTCCTTAGTCTTCATCATGTGCATTTGCATGTATGATTTGTGCATGATTAAGCCGGGGGCCTCACACAAAACATCTTTGGAGCCCCGGTTCTAAGCCGTAAAGCATGGCGCACTGACCTATCGAATAGTCATTAGAACGTGCCTGCCAGATGTTCACAACATCCACAGATGACGCTGGAGGGGGTGCGTCACCTAGCGGTGCATCAGGGACATAAGCCTTCTATGTAGCAATGAGGATAATCCTCAAGTAATGGACCCAGTCTGCATAGTTTCTTCCATCATCTTTCAACTTAGCTTTCTCTAGGAACGCATTAAATTTTAGGGAAACTACAACGCGGGCCATTGATCTACAACACAATTTTTTCAAAGACAATTAAGACTAAGTTCATGATAATTTAGTTCAATTAATCAAATTACTAATGAACTCCCACTTAAATCAACATCCCTCAAGTTATCTAAGTGACACATGATCCAAATCAACTAACCCATGTCTGATCATCACGTGAGATGGGGTAGTCATCAATGGTGAACATCTTAATGTTGATCATATCTACTATATGACTCATGTTTGACCTTTCGGTCTCCTGTGTTCCAAGGCCATGTCTGTACATGCTAGGCTCGTCAAGTTTAACCCAAGTATTCTACATGTGTAAAACTGGCTTAAACCCGTTGTATGCGAACGTAGAGTCTATCACACCCGATCATCACGAGGTGCTTCGAAACGATGAACTTTTGCAATGGTGCATACTCAGGGAGAACACAATTTCTCGAAATTAAGTGAAGGGATCATCTTATAATGCTACCATCGTTCTAAGCAAAGTAAGATGCATAAAAAGGATAAACATCACATGCAATCAATATGTGACATGATAGGGCCATTATCATCTCGTGCCTTTGATCTCCATCTCCAAAGCACCGGCATGATCTCCATCATCACCGGCATGACACCATGATCTCCATCATCATGATCTCCATCATCGTGTCGTCACGTGGTCGTCTCCGCCAACTATTGCTTCTACAACTATTGCTAACGCATAGCGATAAAGTAAAGCAATTACATGGCAATTAATAAATTAAAGACAACCCTATGGCTCCTGCCGGTTGCCATACTCATCGACATGCAAGTCAAGAACCTATTAAAAAACATGATCATCTCGTACATCAACATATATCACATCATGTTCTGGCCATACCACATCACAACATGCCCTGCAAAAACAAGTTAGACGTCCTCTAATTTGTTGTTGCAAATTTTACATGGCTGCTATGGGCAACTAGCAAGAACCGTTCTTACCTATGCAAAGCCACAATGGTGATAATCAAGTTGCCTTTTAACCTTCTATAAGGACCGCCTTCGTCAAATTATATTCAACTAAAATAGGAGACACAAACACCCGCTAGCCACCTTATGCAAAACAAGTTGCATGTTAGTCGGTGGAACCGGTCTCACGTGCGAGGACATGTAAGGTTGGTCTGAGCCGCTTCATCCCACAATACCGCTGAATCCAAATAAGACAAGGGAGGTAAGCAATTTGAGCATCAACGCCAACAACTCTTTGTGTTCTACTCGTGCATATACATCTACGCATAGACCTAGCTCATGATGCCACTGATGGGGAACGAAGCATGAAAATCAAAAAAAATCCTACGAACACCCAAGATCTATCTAGGAGAAGAATAGCAACAAGAGGGGAGAGTGTGTCTACGTACCCTCGTAGACCGAAAGCGGAAGCGTATATAACGCGGTTGATGTAGTTGTACTCTTCGCGATCCGATCACGATCCAACCGATCTAGTGTCGAACGGACGACACATCCGAGTTTAGCACACATGCGGATCGATGACGTCTCCTACTCCTTGATCCAGAAAGAGAAGGCGAAGAAGTAGATGGGATCACAACCAGCACGACGGTGTGGTGGTGATGGTGGTGGTGGAGCTAGTTCAGCAGGGCTTCGCCAAGCACTACTAGAAACGAGGACGGAGGAACTACAGAGTAACGGGAGAGAGAGAGGGGTGCCAAGGGCTTGGTGTGTCCTCTTGGGGCGCCCCCTCCCCTCTATATATAGGTAGAGGGGCGTCGGGAACAGCCCCTCCAACCCCTAGGGCACAGCCAAGGGGGAGGGGACTTGGACTCCAAGTCCAATCCTACTCCTACTAGGACTCCCCTTAGTTTTCCCTTCCCTGGCCACATGGGCTTTTGAGGACTTGGTGCGCCGAGCCCAATAAGGCCAAGGTGCCTCCCCTCAGCCCATGCCAGCCCTTGGGTCATGGTGGACCCAATTGTGGACTTCCGGACCGCTCCAGAATCCTCTGAAACTTTCTAGAAGCTTCACGGTACAATAGCGAAAAAACTGCATCTTTTTCCGGAACCCAAAATATGACTTCCCATATATAAATCTTTACCTCTCGACCATTTCGGGACTCCTCTTGACATCCGGGATCTCATCCAGGGCTCCGAACAACATTCAGTTACCAATCATCAAATATTCCAATACTACTCTAGCGTCAACGAATGTTAAGCGTGCGACCCTGTGGGTTCGGGAATCATGTAGTCATGACTGAGACACCTCCGGTCAATAACCAATAGCGGGACCTGGATGCCCATATTGATTCCTACATATTCCACGAAGATCTTTTATCGGTTGAATCATGATCTCAAGGATTCGGTTAACCCCGTATGCAATTCCCTTTGTCTGGCGATATGTTACTTGCCCGAGATTCGATCGTCAGTATCTCCATACCTAGTTCAATCTCGTTACCGACAAGTCTCTTTACTCATTCCGTAATACAAGATCCCGTGACTAACTCATTAGTCACATTGCTTGTAAGCTCTTTAAGATGTTGTATTACTGAGAGGGCCAAGAGATATCTCTCCATCATACGGAGTGACAAATTCCAGTCTTGATCCATGCCAACTCAACAGATACCTTCGGAGATACCTGTAGAGCACCTTTATGATCACCCAGTTATGAAGTGACATTTGGATACACACTAAGTATTCCTTCGGTGTTAGGGAGTTACATGATCTCATGGTTTAAGAAACATGTACTTGACATGAAGAAAGCTATACCAAATAAACTAAATGATCTGGTGCTAAGCTTATGGTTGGGTCTTGTCCATCACATCATTCTCCTAATGATGTGATCCCGTTATCAAATGACAACTCATGTCTATGGTTAGGAAACATTAACAATCTTTGATCAACGATCTAGTCTAGTAGAGGCTCACTAGGGACACTGTGTTGTCTATGTATTCACACATGTATTTAAGTTTCCGGTCAATACGATTCTAGCATGAATAATAAAAATTTATCATGAACAAGGAAATATGATAATAACCAATTTATTATTGCCTCTAGGGCATATTTCCAACATTAGCATCATGGATATTCATAGAAAGCATACTAACAACATTGCAATCATGCTTATCATTCAAGGATTTTATGCCAAATATTTTATTGAATTCTCCTTCTAACACTTTGGCACAATTTTCTGATCCATCATTTTCAAGAAACAGATTATAAAGATGAAACATTTGTGACAACCTCAATTCCATAATTTTTTGTAGTCTTCTTTTATAAACCAAATTAGTGAATAAACAAGAAACAAAAAGATTCAATTGCAAGATCTAAGATATACCTTGAAGCACTCACCTCCCCGGCAATGGCGCCAGAAAAGAGCTTGATGTCTTCTACACAACTTATTCTTGTAGACTCGTGTTGGGCCTCCAAATGCAGAGTTTTGTAGGACAGCAACAAATTTCTCTCAAGTGGATGACCTAAGGTTTATCAATCTGTGGAAGGCATAGGAAGAAGATGGTCTCTCTCAAACAACCCTGCAATCAAATACAAGAAATCTCTTGTGTCACCAACACACCAAATACAATGGTAAATTCTATAGGTGCACTAGTTCGGCGAAGAGATGGTGATACAAGTGTAGTATGGATAGTAGATATAGGTTTTCTAATCTAAAAATATAAAAATAGCAAGGTAGCAAGTGATAAAATGAAGCACAAACGGTATTGTAATGCTTGAAAATAAGGCCTAGGGTTCATACTTTCACTAGTGCAATCTCTCAATAGTGCTAACTAATTGAATCATATAACCATCCCTCAACGTGCGACAAAGAATCACTCCAAAGTTCTTATCAATAGCGGAGAACATAAGAAGAAATTGTTGTAGGTAGCAAACCATCTCAAAGTTATCCTTTCCGATCAATCTATTGAGCTATTCCTATAAGTGTCACAAACAGCCCTAGAGTTCGTACTAAAATAACACCGTATGATACACATCAATCAACTCTAATGTCACCTAGATACTCCAATGTCACCACAAGTATCTGTAAGTCAATTATACGATATGCATCAAACAACTCAGATTCATAATATTCAAGCCAACACAAAGAACTTCAAAGAGTACCCCCAAAGTTTCTATCAGAGAAAGTAATACGAAAACGTGCATCAACCTCTATGCCTAGATTACGACAATGTCACCGTGGGAATCTGCAAGTTTATTGTCAAAACATATATCAAGTGAATCAATAGAACACCCCATTGTCACCATGGGTATCCACATGCAAGACATACATCAAGTGCTCTCAAATCCAAAATATTCAAACCGATAATAGAGAAACCTCAAAGGGAAAGACTCAATTCATCACAACAAGATGGAGAGGGGGAAACGCCATATGATCCAACTATATTAACAAATCTCGTGGTACATCAAGATCGTGCCAAATCAAGAAGACGAGAGAGAGATCAAACACATAGCTATTGGTACATACCCTCATCCCCGGGGGTGAACTACTCCCTCCTCGTCATGGAGACCGCCAGGATGATGAAGATGGCCTCCGGTGACGATTTCCCCTCCGGCAGTGTGCCGGAAAAGGCCTCCAGATGCACTACTGTAGGATGCTGCTAATGCGACACTACAATCAGAGACCATTCAACAAAACTGTGTGCGATGCATTAATCGCAAATGGTGATGTAATAAAACCATAAAAAATGATACGAAACATTTGCGATGGCGGAGACATCAAACACGATCCAGATTATAGTTGCGTGTGCGATGCGTGGCATACGGTTGATCCATACGAACTATTTGCGATGATCCAGAACAACAGAAATGGGTAGCCAGATCAAGGTGTGTGCAATATACGGCATACAATTCACTACGATGAACCGTTTGCGATGATCGAGTTGAACACCAACGATTCGGCGTAACAAGATGTGTGTGATACCCGGCAAACAGGTCAGTAATCAGGACTGTGTGCGATCATTAAAGACATCGCATAAGATTTTTTTTGTGAATTGTGTGCTCAACAGGGCACACAATTCAATAAACCAACATGTGGGTGATAATGTAAAAGATCTTTGTCAAATACATATTGCTAACCGTCTGCGATGAGATTGACAGGGGAAACAGAGATAACGAATTAATATGAGCGAACAGAAACAGAGATATATATAGTCTGCTTAATTTAGTCCTTCTTCTTCTTGTTTTTATTGGATGGCCTCGTGACATCTTCTTGGCGAGGATGCTTCTTGCCGCTGACCGTTGGTTTTTCATCGCTACCACCGTCGTCATCGTTGTTGCTGTCGTCGCCCTCCTCCTCCTCGTTCGACCATTCCTCCTCCTCATAATCGTCGTCCTCTTCTTCATCCTCTGACGGCTCCTCGTCCATCTGGTTGTCGTCTGACGACTCGGGAGGCGGTGTCCCTTCCATGATTTGGATAAAATAGAGGTCTGGGCTCGACGTCGGGCTCATGGAAGACGAGTGGGATGATTTCGATGTTGACCTATCATTGGGCACCAGACTGCTGGCGGAACTGTCATCCTCGCTGTTGCTCGACATGGCTGTGGTACGTATACAAACCGTGAGAAAGAGAGATTTGCAGACTGTGTGCAAGTGTGTAGCGCGGCCGGCGGGGACGATGAAGATGGTGGACACTTAAGCGGGGTATGCAGAGAAGACGAATGTCAATTGAAGCGGGGGATTAACGTATTATCTAATCACTAATATAATCAACGGCAATTATTTGTACCCAGTCGCTCCAAATTCCCGGGGTTGTGCAGTTCTCAATGTGATAATTACGCACACGCGTTGGGGCGTCCAAATATGAAACAAGCATTTTTCATACTACTCCCTCCGTACCGGCGACCTAGGTGGTGGAAAAATGAGAGAACTTGATGATTATTTGCTAATGAATACCATTGCGTGCAGAGAATTGACCATTGCATGTTATGCTAAGTAGCCTGAATTCATTGAATGCATACAAGCCCCACGACTCCTATAGGTTGATTTCTTTTTTCAGGCAAAAAGCAGGGAACAAGTTTTGGGATTATTTGGTTTTCGTAATGTGACTCATGCACCGGTACGAACGGAGTAGGACAGTTGGCAAGCAATACATTGAGCTCTTCTTATTGATGAAGCCAGTAATAATAATAAAAAAAACTAATCATCATTGCAAACATTGCATAGAAGATGGCTAATGCGACAACCACAACTACACATGCTAGTTCCTTCTTGTCTCTTGCTTTCATCTATTGCCTGTGATTGATTCTTTCTTGCTTCATCATACTATTTGTACACTCCAGATCAGTCAGTTTCTTCTTCAGCTTTATGTTATCTTTTGCGTGCTTGGTGATAACACTCCAAGCCTTGCCATGCCATTCTTCATCCAGCCAGTTAACAAAGGCACAAGCCTCATATCCCTGCCAATGTTAAATAGTATTCAGGATGAACGGTGGCATTAACTCAACTAAAATGATGAACTTAGCACTAACCTCTAAGGGGCAACTGAGAAACCATCTACCAATGTCGAATCCCTCCGTGCATACACATCGAGCGGGAGTGTGTCCGTGCACACAACTCAGCTTTTGGTACTTCTCGGTGGCGCAAAAATCAGAGTCGAACTCATGTTGCGGGAGTCTGGAGTCATACTCCGGATCCGACGGCTGGTCACTTTCCTGGGGGGATTCATTCAGGACGGATTGAGTAGGGAGCTACTTTGGAAGTTCTAAAAAAATATTGGGATAGATTGGAACCTGACAAGACGATTCAGATCCATAGTACACCTGCCTTCTGATGACCTTAGGCAAGTGCTCGGTAGTGACCGCTGTCATGGCGGCGCTACCGAGAGCGGCGATATGAGCAGGAGCAGCCGCACCGAAACCATCAGCACCACTCGTCCGCATTCCCCCAATGTCAGTGCCACGCGAGGGAATTTGGAGGCTATCTAGGGATTTGGGGGAAATGGGGAAACTATGGGGATATGCTAATGGTCGGGAACTACTTGTCGCACTATGGTGTATACGGCACACGGTTTATACATGTCGTTTGTGTTAGGTATTACAACTTCACACACCCGCACCAAACCATGTGAGAAGACAACGTAGGTGAGACACGGTTGCCGTGACATAATTGTATGTGATGCACTACCCTATACATATGGGGATGCAGCAATTGAGTTACTGTAATACTTAGGGTAAACAGCCGCTCTGCGGATACCCGTCAAAAAATAAAAACAACCGCTCTTTTCAGATAGAGATGGAGGCGGTGGCTGAGGCAGCGGCTACCAGATAAGAGGTCAATCCTCGGTCGGTGGGCGGTGGCGGTATCATAGGAGGTCAATCCTAGGTCTACGGGGGGGGATAGGAGGAGCTCAACCATCGAGGTCGGCAGCGGCGTGATTGGAGCACATCCATCGCGGTCGATGCCGGGATAGTGGAGGTCGAACTTCAGGCGGTTGCCCCACTAAGCTTTGCTCCTTGACCCTGCTGTCTCGGCATGCCGTCGGACTGCGCTTCTCTGTCTGCTGGGTGGAGGTCGCCGCGTAGCTAATTAATTAAGTTATTCTTTTCGTTGATTGCCTTAATTAAGGTATTCAATTCATAAGGGTAGTGATGTAGTGCTCTACGTGTAAATTGACTGGCCATTAATTTTTATCATCGCACGGCTGGATAACAATATCGAGCACCCTCAGTAATTATGAAAATAAAATCTTGTGATTTATGCACGTATCTTTGGGCATCAGTTAATTGGTGTATTAATGTTGTTGTTTTGTTTTTAGTTACCCCTCGTGTGGTGCAGATGGAATGATCTGAACGGATGAAGGATCGAAGAAGCTCAGATTTTATCAGTGGCATGACAGAGTTCATCAATTTGGCTGAAAGTACAAAGAAGAGAATTGGTAATGAGGACTACATCCTGTGTCCATGCAGTCGTTGGGCTAATACAGAGTCACATGAAGTTACAGTTGTCGAGTTCCACTTAGTCACTCGGGGATTCATGGATTGATATACACGTTGGACCAAACACGGTGAAGAGCAGGTCATGGATGAATATACCCAGGGCTGCGAGATGTCAAACCCCGGTCAGAGTCACATGGAAGTTGAATCTAACATCGGGGCTGGGGCATCAAGCTACCAATGGAACACCAGAAAGCCGAAAACCCCACTGGAAAACCAAGATGGCGACACAGACGACGACGACCTTGATATGCCAGATTTCACTGCTATGATTGCAGTTCAAGGGCCCAGAAAAAGATATGATTGGGTACAAGGATCTGCCAACCATTGATGCGGACTCCAAGAAAGATTTGTATCCAGGTTGCAAAAAGAAATATTCCAAGTTGAGTGCCACACTAGCGCTTCTCAGATTTAAAGCAGCAAACGGTCTATCAAACAAGGGCTTCACAGAGTTGTTAGGTCTTTTCAAAGAAATTCTTCCGGAAGATAATGTGTTCCCCAAAACCATGAACGAAGCAAAGAAAATTGTTTGCCCATTGGAACTTGAAGTACAGAAGATACACACTTGTGTGAATGATTGCATATTCTACCGTGGTGAGTACAAAGATTTGCGTGCATGTCCCACATGCAAGCATGTGCGATACAAGCGCAGGAGAGCAAAGTACAAGTACAAATTGGATGACGAGATCAAGACAGGAATCCCGTTCAAGGTTGTTTGGTACTTGCCTTTAATTCCAAGGTTGAGTGTTCGCTTGCAAACCCTAGAGTGGCAAAGAGGTTGTGGTGGCATCATGATGAGCGAACTACAGATAAATATATTAGGCGCCCGAAAGATGGGGCTCAGTGGGTATTAATCGACAACAAGTTTGAAGACTTTGCCAAGGATCCTAGAAGTATAAGGCTCGGGGAGTGTACTGACGGGATGAATCCTTTTGGCGATATGAGCACCAAATACAACACATGGCCGGTGCTTCTGTTCATATATAACCTTGCTCCTTGGTTGTCTATGAAGAAAAAATACATCATGATGTCAATGATTATCTAAGGCCCAAAGCAACCTGGAAATGACATCGACATTTACTTTCAGCTACTGGTAGAAGAACTGCTGACATTGTGGGTAAAAGAGGTTGCTGTAAAATGTTATGATGCTTACAAAAAGGAGTTTTTTGATCTACATGCGATGCTGCTTCACACCATTCAAGATATGCTGGCATTAGACAACACATCGGGGCAGATAACAAAGGGAGATGTAGGGTGTGTCACATGCATGGATAGGACAGCTAGCGGATTTCTTCCCAACTCGCACAAAACCGTGTATTTGCGTCATCGTAGGTTCTTACGGAAAGATCACCCATACTGAAAGATGAAAGCTGAATTTGATGGTATGGCAGAGGTGGGTTTGGGCCTAAGACCTTGTGCTGGGGAGTGGATCCACAACATGGCTAAACAAATTAATGTTGTGCTTGACAAGAACCACGCTTTGACGGTGAAACAAACACCTAGGGATCAAGTGTTTAAGAAGAAATCAATGTTCTGGGAATTACCTTACTAGGAGATTCTATATGTACATCACTGCATCAATTTCATGCACGTAGAGAAGAACGTATGTGAAAGCATCCTTGGTACACTGCTCAAGATTAAAGGTAAAACAAAGGATGGTGATGGTGCATGACTCGATATGCTTGGTGATCAATCAAAATGCAAGAGTGAAGTAGAAGATGATAACAAATTCCTCCACGCTCTCTAGAGTTACAATTTTAGTACAAAAGAAGCAACAGAGTTCTTCAACTATTTGTTGTCAGTTAAGACACCCTCTTCCTACTCCGCAAACATCAGAAGTCTCGTGGGTGTGAGCTCAGGTAAAATGAAGTTGGGACACATGAAGTCACATGATTGCCATGTAATGTTGACACAAATCCTCCCGTCGGCCATCAGGAATCTGATGGACACAGATATAAGAAACACACTCATTGAGCTCTATGATTTCTTGAACAAACTATGGCAGAAAGTTGTAGATCCTGAAGAGTTGGAATATTAGCAAGAGGATATTGCAAGAATATTGTCCAGCATAGAGATGTTTTTCCCACCATCATTCTTTGATGTCATGGTCCATCTCACTGTGCACCTTGTCGACGAGATAAAGTATTGTGGTCCTGTGTTTCTTCGCAACATGTATCCCTTCGAGCGGTTCATGGGAATACTGAAGCGCTATTGTCAGAACCGAAGCCATCCAGAGGCAAGCATCCTACAAGGTTATACCACGGAGGAGGTGGTTGAGTTTTGCACCGAATACATGAAACAAAGACCTATAGGTTTGCCCCTCTCTCGCCACGAGGGAAGGCTGAAAGGTAAGTCGGTCCTTGCTGGCACGCAAAAGGCTGCACCCGGAGATTTGGCCGACAATGCCCATTTGACGGTACTGCTTAACAGCCCAGTTCTCATCGCTTATGCTGATGAACACTTGGCGGAGATACGCCAAAGCTTCTTACCAATGGTGTATCCATTAGATGTCGAGACGAAGGAGCACAATAAGGACTACACCAGATGGCTGAAGAATTGTTTAGCACAAGGATCCATGGATGACATTGCTACGTGGTTGGCACAATAGCCATCACCTATGGTGTTGATGTACCAAGCGTATGACATAAATGGCTACATGTTCTACAATGAGGAACGTGATGAGAAGACCTCATATCAGAACAGCTCTGTTCGAATAGAATGCATGACTGTAGATGAAGCTGATAAAAGTGTATACTATGGAACCATCAAAGAGTTTTGGGAGCTTAACTATGTGAAAGTTAAGGTGGCATTATTCAGGTGCACATGGATCCCTCTTAGGCCTCATTCGGTTTGGAGGATTTTCGTAGGAAAAACATAGGAATAAGAATTCCGGAGGAAAATGTCCTATATATGCATTCGGTTTGTAGGAAATGCGTACAGGAATTTCGTAGGAATACTACTCATTTCCTGTGTTTTTGAAGGAAACTACACATCCACTCAAAGCTCATTTTGCGCGTAGGAACGAGGCAAGTCAATTCCTTAGGATGACAAGTGCCATCCTATCAAATTCCTATACTACTCCTAATTCCTAAGTTTTGATTTCCTCCAAACCGAATGAGCCCTTAGTCAGGTAAAGGTTTATGATTGTAGGAAGACCTGTGTTAACAAGACAGCGATGGCATATCATGCAGACCCATTCATTCTTGCCAGCGATGCTACCCAGATTTTCTATGTGAAAGACCCCTTGCATAAGAACTGCCATGTAGTGATGCATGGGAAGAGGAGGGTACTGGGCGTCGAGGATGTTGCTGATGAGGACGAGTACGATGAATTTGCTGAGTTGCCAGCCAAGGGATCACGCACCATCCAAACAGAGAAGCGTAAAATCATCAGAAAATCTAAGTTCATTCGGGGTCAACCTAATGATCCCAGTTCCCCCATGTACATGGGAATTAAGCCGTAAGACTAGTTTTTATGCCTATCCTGCAACTTAATACATTCAATTTAGAACTGTCATGTGTACTGAATTTGTGAGTTATGCCCGGTCTTCTGTTGATGTAAGAACAGTTAATATGTTGACCTTGATATGCTGTCAGCTCACGCAATGAATCTAAACTGTTTATTATTATATCCTAGAGGTAGCACACTCAATTGATCTCACTCCAGTATGTATGAATAGAAGATATGCAATCTGGTTTGCGGATAGCACACAGTTCATTCATGAAAGCCATGTGCCAACCAAACTGCACGCGCGATGTGAGTCATGCGTTCTGATTGGCCAGAACCCAAACCCCACGGATCATACGTCTGCACCATTGGATGCTCCCAGATCGAACCGCAATCCTCATCCCTTTCATCAGCACATGCAGTTGCGATTGGGATTTGATTTATATGCACAAAATGCATGTTAAATTCAAAAAATGTCTTAAATATAGCAAATGATACCTGAAATGCGCCAGAAAATCAAACCCATGGTATAATGGTGATTACGTACCGTGGAAATTTTTATGAGGCTAAATGATGAAGTCACCGGCCACTAGAGTTTGAGTTGACACGTCTCCTTTTGGAAATCATGATCCTTCTTGTGAGATCCTCCGGTTTCCAAGGAGCGATCATCAAAACTTGTGCCAAACTTTACCAAAAAATTTCCACGGGGTCGTGAGAGCACGCCACGGTCACACACCGATTTTCATGATGTCTGGACTCCATCTGAATTTCCTGTAATTAAAATACCAACTAGGCATATGCCGGTGGCCGCACCTCGTGTAACACCCCAAAAATTTAATCATGTTTTTACTAAATAAAATTTGGCCAGAATTAAAATTTTGAATTTTTGCTAGGTCTTTTATTAATTTTAGAACCATTTTCTGTTTCTGTTTTTCAAAATTCTTCCCTCCATATAGCAATTTTTGGAAATAATATTGTGGCTTTGGTAGTTCTCTTAAAACATTTCAATTATAGTTTAATAACAGTAGGAATTATTTTCATAATAAAATTTGCCCCAAAACAATTCTTTTAATAGCTATTTCTATATTTTAAATGCCTCTGTTGCACTACAACTACTTTAAATAATTCTTTCAAAATTCCACAAAAATTATGAGAGGTTAGGCGATGCCTATATATCACTTTGGTGCAAAAACCTAGCTTAGTCTTTTAAATTTTTTGAGTGAAACAACCTCTTTTCAATTCTGTCCAGTATTTGAGTTTCTACTACAACCCCAATTTTCCTTGCCCCAAAAATTCTGAAATTTTTCCCACTTATAGTCCTTCCAATAAAACCCTTAAGTTCAAAACTTTAGCTCCATTGGAATCATTTTAGTCCACCAAATATCCCTCTGAAGTTTCTGTCCAGAAATGAATTTCTCTAAAACTTGCACTAGCAAGTTTTTCCTTTTGCCCAACCAACTCCACAACCATATCTAGAATCTAATGAGACACCATTCTGCCAAATATAACTTTCACAGGAATCTTCTAAATGGCCTTAGCATTTCATCAAACACCTATTGGGCATGATAGAATGTGGCAACCTCCTAAAACTACATTTGAAACTTAATCACCTGACCCAACCAGCATGTCCACCATCACCTCCATCCATGCATACATCATCATGCTATTTTTCAGCTTGTTTGGGGCAATATAGATGCCGTTGGCATTTCGTCGAGCACATCAGGGGCATGTCAGGAGCGCGAGCAGAGTGCAGTTACTGCACCGCCGGCACCCGAGCGCTGCCGCTCCCCAGCTCCTTCCCTCGCTCGTCCTGATCTTCATATGGATCATCCAGTCACCCCTGGTCTTCACCGACACCCCACCTTGTCGCTTGGCACCGGCCACCGCCATCCACGGCGACCAAGACCGCTGCCCGACGAACACAGATTCGCCACGTCTCTGTCGGCGCCGTCTTGCCTTAATGGCCAAACGTCCAGTGTTCATCCGTTCGTCCACCGCCCTCATCTACCACGCTGACCCATGCCACCGACCACAACTGCTTCGACGGCGCAGTTATGGCCGCCGCCGTCGTGACTTATTCGGGAAGCCTCGGCACCGCCTTCTCCCCGCCTATATAAACTTCCCCGAGCTCATATCTCTGCACCGGATCATCCCTCTCTCCCCTAGGAACCTTCCCGAGCAACCACTTGGCTGGAAATGGCCATCTTCCCCAACTCCGGTAGCTATGGCCGCCGCTCTGCCTCAGTTGATTCCGAGCTAACAAGTGCCTCCCCTCCCAAATTTTCTGCACCAGAGGGTTCACAGAACACCGCACCTCGTTTCCATGCCTCAATTCATCCTGAAATCCACCAGAACCGGAGTCCCCCTTTCGTTCGATTCCGCCGTCCGCCGAGGACCTCGTCACCGGCAACTCCGTCCATCCCAGCTACCACGGTGAGCACCGGATGAACCGCCTCTCACTCCTGAACATGACGGTGGCTTCCGCTCCTCGAATGGTGCCGCCGTTCGCCGGTAAACCTCGCCAGAGCGTCGCTCCATTCTGTCGCAGGGGGGGACGACGAGGGCGGACCAGGTCAAACCTGACCAGTGGGCCAGGCGGGCCCACTGTCAGTGACTCATCGCGCGCGGTGTAAGTGGACACGGGTTCCGCTGAGGCCATCTTCGCGCGCGGAAGGCGTAATCCCAAAAGTTCGCCATCGACGTCGGCCACCCGTCTCGCACTGCTGATCGACCAGGCCGGCCCAGTAGCACCAGGCGGTTAAATAGCGCTCAGGGCGCACTCCTGCTCATTTTTTTTCTTTTTCTTTTCCAGTGTTTTTCAAATAATTTCTCAGAATTCATTTCAAATCCAAACTGGATGATTCAAATTTATACAGGCTTCTAAAATCATGCTCTATCAAACTAGCTAGGGTGAACATTTTTATTACGCCTAGTTTCTGCTGGATCAATTAAATAGTCCTTTTAACCATTTATTTAAACTTAGAAAATTCATAAGTAATTCATATTAACTCCAAATAATTTGATTATTTTTTTGGTATTTCTAATTTTTCATCTAGTTAATTTTAGTATTTATTTCAAAAAAATCCTAACAATTTTTGGCACTGTTTTTGCTATATGTGGTAATTCAAATATTTTTGAAAATAGGAAATGGAGGGAAGATAAAGTTTTCAAACTTTTTGAGTACAACCAACATCTCTGCATACTAAAGGCAAGCATCTTGAACACTTGATATGGTGAATTGCATAGTTGTTGTTTGCAAGAATAAATGCATCATGAATATGTTGAATTCAAATAAAACTGGCATATGGCTATTTTTGCATGCATGATCCCCTGACAATATTTTATCTCTGTTTAAGCATGAATTATGTGTGAGCATGGTTATTTTCACATGTCACATCTGCCGTGTTGGTCCGGACTAAACTGCAGGAAAGAATCAGTCACGAGTAAAGTGACCGTGAGACTGAAATTTCTCGTGGTGACGAGAATGATCAGTAAGGGCATGTCGGGACATGCCGGGTGGTGATGCTGTTGGGCATCACCAAGGAATATATTGTGCTAACCACTGCAGGAAAACTTAACCTCCTGAGTTGACCATAGATCGAGTCTTGTTCCGGTAACCCCCATACTTGATTCGTGCTGCCACTTGTCCCTGCCACAGGTGGGGTATGGTTCAGTAAGTTGTTAACCCCTTTCCGTGCACACACCACATAAAGGGCTACGATGAGGGTTTCCATGTTGGTGGACTAAATCCTATCATCGGGTCAGGGGGCATGGGTGTTTCCAGTTGTGACTGAGAGGGGGCACCCCTTGTAATCTGCGCGTATTAATAGTGATCCCATGTAGGACGTTGGTCTCTCCGTCTCAGAGTTTTTCTTGAATGATGCTTTGGGTGATTCCTGGCATCCGGAAAGTTAATCTGGTGTGTGCTGGTCAGGTGTGTTTTCAACCCAAAGACCGTAATGGGAATTAGTCGGTGTCACGGTACTAACTAAAGAAATCCTTTACTTGTGGGTAAAGAGTACACCCTCTGCAGAGTTTAAACCTATTCGAATAGCCGTGTCCGCGGTTAAGGGCTACAGTCTGGGTTGGTCAAGTGTCAGTCTTAGTGTCGGTCTTCGGAGGAAAATAATTGAAATGTGCCTGAATTATTTGGCAGGATAATTATTGTCACCCTGATGCTACCATGAATATTTTTGCTATGCATGTTAATATTATTATGGTTATGCATATTATTGAGGACTAACCCGTTTCTCTTATTTTTATATTTCCTTAGTGTCTCAGGGGCTGGCCAGACTACCCCGGGCACTCAATTTTATTTTCAAGACCTCTCGTGGCGTCTCTCAAGTTAACAGGCGGTTCTGCCACTACTCTTGTGGACACCCGATTGGCATTTCTCTTCAAGTCCGACCGTGGCGTTACTTGACACCCGACTGGCATTTCTCTTCAAGACCTCTTCATGACGTCCCTCGAGTTTACAGGCGGTCCCGCCACTACTCTTGTGGACACCCGATTGGCATTTCTTTTATTTTGCTGAATGTCACTTGGGCTGGCTAGACTACCCGTGGCATTCATTTGCTTTATTTCTAATAAGTTTGAGTATGAATAACATGCTATGCTCACGTTCATATCATTTATTGTCATGACTTAAATTTCAGTCAGCATGAGCATATGCATATAGTTTGGCTCATCATGATCATATATTTTTATCTGCTGCATTCGGTATATCTTTTGTTCATGATGTTTGCGAGTACATTCAAACGTACTCACAGGCTTGTCCCTGGCTATTTACTTGGCCAGGTCAGAATTTCTACAAGGAGTACCACAGCGACGTCCGTGTGGAGCCTAGGATGGCAGCCATGCGGGATAGGAATTATCCGGGTCAGCTGTTCCTGTGGGAATGGAGCCCCATCGACGTTGAAGAACCACGAGTCGCTTCCATCATCCACCACCGGAGTCACTGTTGTACCATTAGACCTTTATGGTCTTGTATCCAATTCTTGTAATTGCTTGGTAATCTGTAACAAGGACGTGTCCACCAGTAACGGTAATCCTGGGCTGGTGATGACACGAGGGGTTAATTTCTGGGATTTCATGTCCCGGCCCCGGCACCTCGCAGCTGAAATGTTTGAAACTTCTCCCCGCTTCTCGGACAATGGATGAAAACACGCAAAGCAACACACAAATGATTTGTACACCTTCTTTGCTAACACCCACATGTAGTTGTAGTAGGGTTTTGATTTTATATGCACTAAATGCAAGGTAAATGCAAAAAAATGGCTTAAATATAGCAAACAAGACCTGAATGGGCCAGAAAATCAAACCTAGGGTATATCGGTGATTGTTTATCGTGAATTTTTTTTGAGGCAAAACGATGAAGTCACCGACGATTGGAGTTCGAAGTGCCGCGTCTCCTTTTGGAAACTATGATCCTTCTTGTGAGATGCTCCGATTTCGAAGGTACATGCATCAAAACTTGTGCCTAACTTTACCAAAAAATTTCCATGGGGTCGTGAGAGCACGCCACGGTGACACGCCGATTTTCATGATTTCCGGACTCTGTATGCATTTCCTGTAATTAAAATACAAACAATGCCTACACCTCTGGCCGCACCCTGCGGCCGAAATGTTTGAATTTTTTTCCTGTTTCACAGATAATGAATGAAAACTCGCAAAGCGACACACAAATGATCTTGCTAACACCCACGTGTAGTTGCAACATCACGTGGTGAATGCAAAAAATGCAAAAAATGGATGTGTGTGTGTGTCTGTGTGTGTGTGCATGGTAAATGCAAAAAATGGCTCAAATATAGCAAACGAGATCTCAAATGCACCAGAAAATCGAACCTTAGGGTACAATGGTGATTGCTTACCGTGGAAAAAAATTCAAGGCGAAACGATGAACTCATATTTTCATTCAAACGAAAATATGCTGTTAGTTGATGTAAATGTTTTCAAATAGCACACGGTTCATTTACGAAAGCCGTCTGCCTACAAAACTTGGCCGATGCCCCCCTGCTGCGCGCGTGATGTGAGTCGTGCGTTCTGATTGGCCAGAACCCAAACCCCACGGATCATATGTTTGCACCGTTGGATGCTCCCAGATCGAACGACAATCCTCATCCCTTTCATCAGCACATGCAGTTGCGGTTGGGATTTGTTTTATATGCACATTAAATTCAAAAAATGCCTTAAATATAGCAAACGATACCTAAAATATGCCAGAAAATCAAACCAGTGGTATAATGGTGATTGCGTACCGTGGAAATTTTTATGAGGCCAAACGATGAAGTCACCGGCCACTGGAGTTTGAATTGACACATCTCCTTTCAGAAACCATGATCCTTCTTGTGAGATGCTCCAGTTTCCAAGGAGCGATCATCAAAACTTGTGCCAAATTTTACGAAAAAAATTCCACGGGGTCGTGAGAGCACACCACGGTCACACACTGATTTTCATGATGTCCAGACTCCATCTGAATTTCCTGTAATTAAAATACCAACTAGGCCTACGCCGGTGGCCGCACCTTGCAGCCGAAATGTTTGAAACTTCTCCCCGCTTCTCGGACAATGGATGAAAACTCGCAAAGCGACACACAAATTATTTGTACACCTTCTTTGCTAACACCCACATGTAGTTGTAGTAGGGTTTTGATTTTATATGCACTAAATGCAAGGTAAATTAAAAAATGGCTTAAATATAGCAGATGAGACCTGAAATGGGCTAGAAAATCAAACCTAGGGTATATCGATGATTGTTTACCATGCAAAAAAATTCGAGGCGGAACAATGAAGTCACCGACGATTGGAGTCCGGAGTGCCGCGTGTCCTTTTGGAAATTATGATCCTTCTTGTGAGATGCTCCAGTTTCGAAGGTGCGAGCATCAAAACTTGTGCCAAACTTTACCAAAAAATTTCCATGGGGTCGTGAGAGCGCACCACGTGACACACCGATTTTCGTGATTTTTGGACTCTATATGCATTTCCGGTAATTAAAATACCAACAAGGCCTCCTCCTCTGGCCGCACCCTACAGCCGAAATGTTTGAAAAAAAATCCCGTTTCTCGGACAATGAATGAAAACTTGCAAAGCAACACACAAATGATCTTGCTAACACCCACGTGTAGTTACGACATGGTTATATATATATATATATATATATATATATATATATATATATATGTATATATATGTATGCATGGTAAATGCAAAAAATGGCTCAAATATAGCAAATGAGATCTCAAATGCACCAGAAAATCGAACCTTAGGGTACAATGAAGATTGCTTACCGTGGAAAAAAATTCGAGGCAAAACGATGAACTCATGTTCATTCAAACGAAAATATGTTGTTAGTAGATTTAAATGTTTTTAAATAGCACACGGTTCATTCACGAAAGTTGTGTGCCTACCAAACCGTGGTTGATGCCCCCCCTGTTGCGCACACGATGTGAGTCATGTGTTCTGATTGGCTAGAACCCAAACCCCACGAAACGTACTTCTGCACCATTGGGTGCACCCAGATCGAACGGCAAGCCTCATCCCTTTCATCAGCACATGCAGTTCCGACTAGGTTTTGATTTATATGCCAAAATGCACGGTAAATGCCAAAATGGCTTAAATATAGCACACGAGACCTGAAATGCGCCAGAAAAACAAACCTGTGGTATAATGGTGATTAGTTACCGTGGAAAAAATTCGAGGTGAAATGATGAACTCACAATTAGCACGTCTTCATTTCAAGCACGTCTTCATTTCAAACGAAATTATGTTGTTTGTGCACACGGGCGCTTAGAGGCAACCATTTGCATAGGCCTTTCCGCGCGGCGACCGGGGATCTTTTTTCACCCTTTTCACCTAGGCCGCCAACACCCCCCCCCCCCCACCGCCCGCCCCCGTTACACTCAATAGTCCACCCAATCTCCATCGCCAGCTCCCCCCAGATCCACAGCAGAACCCTCTCTGGCATCGGCGTGCTCAACCCGGCCGTGTGCCCGCTCTTCGGCGTCAACCTTACCTCCACTGTCGTTCCCAACTTGTGGCTGCCCGCGCCTCGCCGCCTTCATTTGCTCGCCAGCCACCCTCGAGCATATCGATCCTGTAACCCTCGCCTCTCCTGTGGTCCTGTCGGGTTTGCACAAGAAACCTATTAGTTACTGCTCTCCGTCGTGGTGAGGCATATTTCCTCGCAATCCATCTTCCTATTTCGTTCGGTATGTTCCCAAATTGGCTATAAAATAACGGAGAGCATATATATGTTCATTATCTACCTTCCTAACTAGTACATATAAGTCGTATTTGTTCCAATTAGTTATTGTCGATTTACAGATCGTGGGCGCCCGAGTCACACAAACTTAACAAATTAGCCGTATATTTTCTAAATTATTGCATGACATGTTTGGACAGCTTGATACCAAGTTGTTAGCTTTATGCTTATCCTCCTTTCCCGAGTTTCACATGTGTTCTCTGTAGATGCCGAGTAGCAGCGACATCACTCATGCTTCAGGCGATGTATCTTCATCTGAGTCCGACAACCCTAGGTCTCCAGCAAATGGTGAGGGATCAAGTAATCTGGAACGGGATAATGCTGGCGGTTGGGGCCCACGCCGTTTCGCCCCCTCCCTTCTTCGCTGGCGGAGTCGTGCGAGCCGTGGGCCTGGGGGCTACTGTCGGGCCAGGGGGACTGGGGGTACCCAGGATCATCTGCCTGCGGCCCATCGCGCGGCGCACTACCTGGGCCCCCTACGCGGCCCACCTTTGGACTTCACGAGCAAGGCCCTCGCGAGGCGCACATCAGCAAGCATCTTTAGTGGCCTCGCGAGGTCCTCTCGAGAGGCGGCTTCCCGAGGCTGGCTCCCGAGGCCCCTCGCAGAGGCGTGTGATACGTCTCCAACGTATCTATAATTTTTTATTGTTCTATACTGTTATATTATCATTATTGGATGTTTTACAATCATTTTATAGCAACTTTATATCATTTTTTGGGACTAACCTATTGACATAGTGCCTAGTGCCAGTTGCTGTTTTTTGCTTTTTTTTACTTCACAGAATATCAGTACCAAACGGAGTCCAAACACAGCGAAACTTTTTTGAGATTTTTTGTGGACCAGAAGCAACAACATGGGCCAAAGAAGTACCAGAGGGGTGCCCCACCTGGGCGCGCCCTGGTGGGTTGTGCCCACCTCGATGGCCTCCCGCACCGCCTCTTCGCCCTATAAATTCCCAAATATTCCAAAACCATCAGAAATAACCCTAGATCAGAAGTTCCACCGCCGCAAGCCTCTGTAGCCATGAAAAACCAATCTAGACCCCGTTCCGGCACTCCGCCGGAGGGGGAAATCATCACCGGTGGCCATCTTCATCATCCCGTCGGCCACCATGATGAGGAGGGAATAGTCCACCCTCGGGGCAGAGGGTTTGTACTAGTAGCTATGTGTTTAATCTCTCTCTCTCGTGTTCTTGAGATGGCACGATCTTGATGTATCGCGGGCTTTGTTAATATAGTTGGCTCATATGGTGTTTCTCCCTCTCTATCTTGTTGTGATGAATTGAGTTTTCCCTTTGAGATTTCGTTTTATCGGATTGAATAATTTTATGGATTTGAGAGCACTTGATATATGTCTTGCTTATGAATACCCATGGTGACAATGGGGTATTATATTGATTCACTTGATATATGTTTGGGCACTCAACTCGCGGATTCCCGAGGTGACATTGGGGTAATCTATGCATAGGGGTTGATGCATGTTCTCGTCTTTGTTTCTCCGGTAGAAATCTTGGGGCACTCTTTGAGGTTCTTTGTGTTGGATTGAGTATTATGAATCTGAATTTGTTTTGGAGTTATTTTAGTATGAACTCTTGATAGATCGATTGGAAAGAATAACTTAGTGTTATTTTAGTACGAACTCTTGATAGATCGATCGAAAAGTATAACTTGGTGTTATTTTAGTACGAACTCTTGGATAGATCGATCAGAAAGAATAGCTGCAAACAATTTCTTCTTATGTTCTCCGCTAGATAGGAACTTTGGAGTGATTCTTCATCGCACGTTGAGGGATGGTTATGTGATCCAATTATATTAACATTGTTGAGAGATTGCACTAGCGAAAGTACGGACCCTAGGCCTCATTTTCAAGCATTGCAATACCGTTTGTGCTCACTTTTGTTACTCGCTACCTTGCTGTTTTTTATTGTTCCTATTACAAAAATCAATATCTACTATCACTACTGCACTTGTATCACCATCTCTTCACCAAACTAGTGCACCTATACAATTTACCATTGTATTTGGTGTGTTGGGGACACAAGAGAGTTTTTATTATTTGGTTGCAGGGTTGTTTGAGAGAGACCATCTTCATCCTACACCTCCCACAGATTGATAAACCTTAGGTCATCCACTTGAGGGAAATTTGCTATTGTCCTACAAAACTCTGTGCTTGGAGGCCCAACATGAGTCTACAAGAACAAGTTGTGTAGTAGACATCAGCGTGCAGACCAAGGATTAGATGGAGGAGTCACGCGGCCCTGCGTCTCCACGTGGGTGACGCACGTGGCGACGAGCGGAGCCAGAGAGGCACCAGCGAGCGCAAATGAGGAGGCTTTCCTCTTCGTGCTAAGGGAGCATGGACGGCGCGTCGGTTCCCGAAGCAATCCCCAAAGGTTGCCACTTTGGTGCAAGAAGACGAGGACAGCGGGCTCTCCAGGGCGGAGGTCGTCACCGAGCCCACCAGCGTGTCATGGCAGGAAGCTTTAGCAGGCGATGATCACCTTTAGTCAGGATAAGTTGTACTATTGTTCCCCTTCAAAATTGGCCATTGTGGCGACCCTTCCCGCCTAGTGTTTTCGGGGGAATAGGACCGAAGCCAGTATAAGTATAGGCTAGGCGCCACCGTATGAGAGGATCCTGGACTCTCCGGAGGCCTCACATTTCCCTTGTATTCTCATACTCATCCTCCCTCACGAGGCAATCCACCCACAAGCAGGAGTAGGGTCTTACACCGCAAGGTGTCCCGAACCTGGGTAAACTGCTGCGACTGTAGTTCGTCTTTCCTATCGCTCGAGCACGTCGGAGCATCACCGTGAGGTAGTGTGCAGCGAATTTTGGCTTAGCGAGGTTCTGCGAGCACACCCTAGAGTTTGAACCTTTCTTGGGTCCCCGGAGACCTGATTCCGACAGGGATTGACCACGTAGAGAAGAAAAAGGGAGAGTGTGTATTTCATAGATTCTGCATTAGCAAATGGCACAACATTACATGGTAAGGATGAACAGGAGTGGGCCATTAACATGGTCACCCGTATCTTCGAAAACACATCCCATGCAAAATCATTTCTCTGGCCATAAACGGTAAGTCAAATAAACAACCACGCATACACTGATTGCCTCTTAGATTTCGACATAATTCGTAAGTTCATGGTTTTCTTAACATGTAGCAACCATTGGATCTTGGTATTCATTGTTCCAAACAAGAACATAGTTTACTACATGGATTCTCTCAGAGAGTCAATAGAGGCTCAGGATCTAACGCATCTTTAGCAATTCATGGATAGGTATTGAATTATATGGTGTTGAAATTAATTTGCATTCATATCTGGTTCAAGAATTGATGTTGTGAAAATTCATCTTCATTTGCAGTGTGTTCACATTGTGGAAAACTAAACCAGGGAACCTGTTCAAGAGGGAACTACCTCTGCAGCACGAGATCGTTTCTCCGGTAACACACCGAAATTCGTTATTTTTGGAAAATGTATCCAATAGTCTGCAAATACCTTTTCTTACGCTAGTCAAATGTTCAAGCTTCTAATTAAACCTCTTTCTATTTCTGTCAAAAAAAAAATACATCTAACACCGGTTAGGTTGTTCCTAACAGGGCAAATACATGACTGATTCTGTACAAAAAAAATTAGTGTCCTCAGCAACAAGTAGGGACCAACCTTTGTGGATACTATGTTTGCAGACACATGATATCCATCTGCAAATCTGTTGATAGTTGTGAACATGCTCGCGAATTAGTACCAGTAAGTCTATCTTAATTAATATCTTCTACTCCACTCATATGGCACATTCTGATCTTAAAAATACTGCAGCTCATCTTAGAACCGAGGACCCCTGAACCGCTCCCCGCTGGTGAATTGCTGATGGTTCGGAGATTTATCAGCAACTTCTTCATGAATCACTACTTTAATTCCACTGATGATAATGAATATTTCAGCATGCCTTCTCCTGAAACATTGAGTAAGAGTTAGCCGCTAAACATATACGCATGGATCCATTGTTTTCCATGTGATGAGGTCTTCATATTTCGTACACTAGGATTAACTATGTAATGCATATATATGTCGACAAATCATTGGAATTTAGCTACCATTTGTTCAATTACAATTGTTGTGAAATCTGATGAATGTTCTTCCTGTGGACACTATTTGTTCAATTGCATATTGTGGCGAATTTGCTTTTTTGCATGCCGATTCAAATGGGATATTTTTGCTTTAACCTGGCAATTGCTGCGCACACGGTTCAACTAAATGAGTGTGTGCAATCTACATCGGAACGCATACGTCAATCATAGCAGAACCGTCGGTGATACACAGCAGATCGCAGACAATTTGCAGCACTACTACGTGTGCGTAGGGGCTCCGGAACCGTTTGTGATACTGCATTATTGCACACGAGAGCTCAGAGTAAACCGTGCCCAATGTAAAATACAATCCCACTCGTAAATTTTTCAGGAAACGTGTGGGATCCCAAACGGAAAGCACATGTCACTCATACCGCAATCGTCAGTGATAGACAACAAATCACAAACGATCTGCAACACTTCTATGTGTGCAAAGGGGATCTTGAACCATTTGTGATAACACATTATTGCACACGGTAATTGTTCGCCAAACGTGTGCGATAGTGTCATGCATGGCAGACGAGTTCCGCAGAAAACTCATGTGCGATGGGGCACATATCGCACACAGTTCATAAGTTGGCCCGTGTGCCTTAGATACTGTTTCCCAAACGGTTCAGTACGAAACACCGTTTGGTTTCACTGCATCATTAGAAACGTTTGGTCACCAATCCCACACGTGTGCCAGAATGTGGTGTGTGTGATGTATTGCTGCATCACATATGATTACATTTGGCAACACATCTGCATCATGGCTCCATATCCTGATGGTTTTAGGGTCATGTGGGAAGGACCCCCTATCGCCCACACTCACTAGGCGACGGTTTAAAATGCCTTCGCGGAAAGGGGTTAAAAACCGTTTGCATAGCAGCTCGCTGTACCAGTGATGGGATCTCTTCGGAATAGAGGCTTGCGGCGGAGGAGTTGAAGTTCTAGGTTTATTTCTGGGGGTTTCCCTATTTATAAGAATTTTCATAGTTGGAATCACACGAAACAGAGTTACGAGGGGCCCAAATGGTATCCCCGCGCGGCCACCCCCCCTGGGCGCGCAGGGTTGCCTTCTCACCTCCTCGTGGGTCATTTGGTCCTCCCATGAAGCTTCGGGGGTCTCTTATGTTCCAAAAAAATCGTCAAAAAGTTTCATAACATTTGGACTTCGTTTGCTATGGATTTTCTGCAAAACTAAAAACAAGCAGAAAACAGCAACTGACACTAGGCACTAGGTTAATATGTTAGTCCATGAAAATCATATAAAAGCGCACCAAAATCATATAAAATTGTTTTAAACATGGTATGTATACTTCATAAATTATAGATACGTTGGAGACGTGTCAATGCCATGGTTGGGTTTTACCTTAATGATCTTTAGTAGATGCGGATACTTGCTAGAGTTCCAAACATAAGTGCATGTGATCCAAGTACGAAAAGTATGTTAGTGTATGCCTCTCCCTTGTTGCATATAATAATTATCACGCATGTTATATTCAATTGCCTATGGACAATCTTTCTCATCATTCTCCAAAAAATCTTTCTACTAAACAACTAACTTTTATTATCTCGCAAAGTACTCCAAGTTTTATTCTTGCAAAGTAGTTCTAGTTTTCATCCCCGCAAATAAGTTTCATACTTGCTCTAGGTAAAGGAAACGTTAGTGTGCGTAGAGTTGTATCGGTGGTCAATAGAACTTGAGAGAATATTAATTCTACCTTTGTCTCCTCGTTGGGTTTGACAGTCTTACTTATCGAAAAAGTACAATTGATCCCCTATACTTTTGGGTTATCAATGACCAAAAACATTATAAATAATAGTAGGAAAACATGATGCAAAATGGACATATCAACCACCCGACCACACCATGAGAACCATCGCTCCACGAGGAACCCCCTGGACATCCTCTCCATGCACAGAGCCCATGGCATCGACGACTTCGTCGGAACCCGAAGCTCAGCGCCACTGCCGTCATAACTCCAGTGAGCTCCGTCGTCCATTTGGTCGTGCACCTTGTCCAAACGTCTTCCTGTGCTCCCATTGATCTTCCTAACCTATTGCTTCACCTCATCTCGCCCAGAATCAAGCTCACCATCACCACCCGAAGCACCTCGCCCTCGTTCTCAACTCCGGCAGCCCTGCACTGCCACCTCTATCCACCCTGGCGCTAACCGAGGCCACCAGGAGCCCCGTCGTTGTTGTACGCATCCATCTGTCCACCTCGCTGCCATTGGAGTGCACCGGAGCATCGAGTTCGTCCACACCCGAGTCGTGCCCGAGTATTCCGGCGAGTGTCCGGTGACCTAGCCACTGTGGTGAGCTCCGATCTATTCTGGACCGTCCGATCTAGATCCAATGCATAAGATAGATCACATTTTTATTTAAACACCGAAGCGGTATCAGCCAATCAGAGAGTGTCATGTAGCCAACCTAATCCGAAACATTATCCAGAACAAAATTCATTAATTAAAAAGAAAAGGCAGTTTTGTAGAAAAGCGCCTAGAACTTCAGACCATCATAACTAATTATCTAGAGGTTCCAATTGAATGATTCTTTTTGCAAATGAAACCTTAGGAGATGAAGTTTCGAAATAATTTTAGAAAAGGTAAATTTGAAAATTTCAAATTTGAAATTCAAATGGAATCTATATATATAAAGTATTTTACAGGATTACAGACTAACTAGAAAAAGGAGAATTATGCTAGAAATTACCACAAAAATTAGAAACATCTAACCTTTAATTTTTTACCATAAAAAAATCATAACCGTTAGATCTACTTTAAAGCTAAAAATGTGCCCAGCATTGCCATTACATAAAAGACATATTTTTAGGGTACATAAAAGACAGTTTTATTTTCTCAAACATAAAAGGCAGTTAATTTTCCGCATGACAATGGGAGCATTATTAGGGCCAAAAGAAAACTATTGTGATAAGAAAGTACTTTGCTTCCTTGCTGTTGCCGTCGACCAATCAACCCTTCATCGCCTGCTTTTCAAATCGCCGCCGCCTAGCCAGTAGGAGCTTCGTGTAGGCCGTGGCCGCGGCAATGAGTAGGTCAGGATCGATGCCGGCACAACATATAGGAATTAACCATGAGGTGTCCTATCCGGCTCAGACATAGAAACAAGTACGCATGTTGTATCAGGAAAAATCCATCCAAGAGCTTGCTTAAGCTAGCTCCATGTGTACGTGCATGTCCCCGTATACTATTGTCTCCTGTAATATCAGTTGGCTCAAAAAGTAATCAAGCCAGCAACGTCCGAGCGGACCTCATTGGAGAATACTCAGATGGTTTGACACAAACACCGGTGCAACTGCAGCAGCATGTTGTTGTGTTGTCGATTGATGATTGGGTTCGTACCAATAATCTTGCCAGAACCTACCATGTATGGAAGATTAGCTGGAGTCATCTAACTTGTGAAATAGTCGATGATTGATGGGTTGATCCTT
Organism: Thinopyrum elongatum; assembly: GCA_011799875.1. Classification (NCBI taxonomy): domain Eukaryota; kingdom Viridiplantae; phylum Streptophyta; class Magnoliopsida; order Poales; family Poaceae; genus Thinopyrum; species Thinopyrum elongatum. Next base: position 401,402,008 of record CM022299.1, on the reverse strand, counting down.
TGGGCCGGAACTGTAGCATCATATTGTCCTGGTGGCCGGGGACGATTGGTTCGATAGGAATAATCCTGCATGAGCCTACCATGTGTGGACGATCTACAACAAATAAAGAAACAACAGGGTTAAGGGAGGGGCAGAAAGACAACCATAGTTACCTTATATCTGAAAGTATGAAATTTGGTTCTTTTAAGCTTGGGATGTACCCTATTGTACATGATCAGCTTGCAAGAGGGTAAGAGGTTGATGTGTCCAATAAAAGTAAGGGAAGATGCGGTAGGAACAGGGCGGACCTTGATCTCTCAAGGATATCTATGATTCCTCTCAACAAGAGGTCCAAATTGAGGGCACTGATGTCTACTACACAAATTATTCTTGTAGACTCGTGTTGGGCTTCCAAGCGTAGAGTTTTGTAGGATAGTAGCAATTTTCCCTCAAGTGGATGACCTAAGGTTTATCAATCTGTGGGAGGCGTAGGATTAAGACGGTCCCTCTCAAACAACCCTGCAATCAAATACAAGAAATATCTTGTGTCCCCAACACACCCAATACAATGGTAAATTGTATAGGTGCACTAATTCGGCGAAGAGATGATGATACAAGTGTAGTATGGATAGTAGATATAGGTTTTTGTAATCTAAAAATATAAAAACAGCAAGGTAGCAAGTGACAAAACGGATCACAAACGGTATTGCAATGCTTGAAAACAAGGCCTAGGGTTCATACTTTCACTAGTGCAATCTCTCAACAGTGCTAACATAATTGAATCATATAACAATCCCTCAACGTGCGACAAAGAATCACTCCAAAGTTCTTATCTAGCGGAGATCATAAGATGAAATTGTTGTAGGGTACGAAACCACCTCAAAGTTATCTTTTCTGATCAATCTATTGAGCCATCCCTATAAGTGTCACAAACAACCCTAGAGTTCGTATTAAAATAACACCATATGATACGCATCAACCAACTCTAATGTCACCTAGATAGTCCAATGTCACCACAAGTATCCGTGAGTTGATTATTTGATATGCATCAAATAACTTCAGATTCATAATACTCAATCCAACACAAACAACTTCAAAGAGTGCCCCAAGGTTTCTACCGAAGAAAGTAGGACGAAAATGTGCATCAACCTCTATGCCTAGATTACCCCAATGCCACCATGGGAATCCTCAAGTTGATTGCCAAAACATATATCAAGTGAATCAATAGAACACCCCATTGTCACCACGGGTATCCACATGCAAGAAATACATCAAGTGTTCTCAAATCCAAAATATTCAATTCGATAATAGTGAAACCTCAAAGGTAAAAACTCAATTCATCACAACAAAATAGAGAGGGAGAAACACCATATGATCCAACTATATTAACAAAGCTCGCGGTACATCAAGATCATGCCAAATCAAGAACACGAGAGAGAGAGATCAAACACATAGCTACTGGTACATACTCTCAGTCCCGAGGGTGAAATACTCCCTCTTCGTCATGATGACCGTCGGGATGATGAAGATGGCCTTCGGTGATGATTTGCCCCTTCGGCAGGGTGCCGGAAAAGGTGTCCAGATGGGATCGCTTTGGTATAGAGGCTTGCGGCGGCGGAGTCAAAGTTCTAGGGTTATTTCTGGGGGTTTCCCTATTTATAAGAATTTTCAGAGTTGGAATCACGCGAAAAGGAGCTTAGATGGGCCCACAAGCCACCAGGCCATGGCCACCCCCCTGGGCGCGCCCTGGTGGCTTGTGGGGGCCTTGTGGCTCTTCTGGTCCTCCCACGAAGCTTCGGGGGTCTCTTTTGTTCCAAAAAAATCGTCAAAAAGTTTTGCTGCATTTGGACTTCATTTGATATGGATTTTCTGGAAAAACCAAGAACAAACAGAAAACAACAACTGGCACTGGGCACTGAGTCAATATGTTAGTCCATGAAAATCATATAAAAGTTATATAAAAGTGCACAAAAACCATATAAAATTGTTGTAAACATGGCATGAAGACTTCATAAATTATAGATACGTTGGAGACGTATCAGCATCCCCAAGCTTAATTCCTGCCCATCCTCGAGTAGGTTAATGATAAAAGAAATAATTTATGAAGTGTGAACGCTAGCATAGTGCATAAGTTTGATCAATGATAATTTCAATCACTTTTCCTAGCATCATAACTGCAAGTCTTTCTCATAAAACTCGTCATGATAAAGTAGCAATCAATTCACATGTTATGGTTCAAACAATGCATTCTCTTGAAACTTGACAACCTATGTTCTTAGTCACTAAACAATTTCAATGCATCTTATTCAACAAATTCTAAGTAAGAGCATACTCAATTATCATATAGTCTTCTATGATTGCTAATACTCAAAGCATATTTTTAGAACAAATAGCATCCATCGAACACAGAGAAAGATAGGGGTTTAGTGTTTCGCCTCCCAACTCATTTATCATAGAGATAATTGTCAATAATAATAATTCATGATCAAATATATTTGAATGGCCATATGTGCCTGGATCTTTCACCGCCACATGATGCTTGCCAACTAAAGAATAGGTTGGAATAAGAAATTGACTCAACAAAAAAAAATTAACAGAAAAAGTAAAACATAAGCCCTTCGCAGAGGGAAGCATGGATTTGCAGAGGTGGGAGAGCTCATTGCTTAAAACAGAGATGAATACATTTTGAGAGGTGTACTTTTCCTATCAACGTCACGGCTGAGAGTTCTCAATAACTTCCATGCTAAACACATTATAAGCGGTTCCCAATCGAAAAGGTATAGTTTACTCCCCCTCAACCATTCAAACACAAGCCATGGCTAGCCGAATCCTTGGGTGCCCTCCATACAATCAACTTTTTGGGGGAGTATGTTTCATTATTTTTCGTTTTGATCATGGGACTGGGCATCCCAATTACCAGCCTCTCTTGTGCAATGACAAGTGAATAAACACCCATTGTGATAATAACCCGCTTAGCATGGAAGATACTGACCACCCCCTGCCGCTTCATGAGCGGTATGGGCACACAAAACAGATGTTTATTTGAAGATTTAGAGATGGCACATGCAAATTTACTTGGAACTGTAGGGTAATACCGTATATAGGTAGGTATGGTGGGCACTCATGGAAGAAACTTGTCTCAAGGATTTTGGATGCACAAGCAATATTCCCGCTTAGTACAGAAAATTTGGCTAGAAAAAGGTTCTAAACAACAAACACCACATGTTGGAGGATCCATAACAATATAACTTCTATACAAATATACACAACCATAACTCATTACGTTGTCTTCCTTGTCCAACTTCAACTAATTTGCTCATGTTTGAAAATAATTAATGGGTATTCACAATCATAAAATATGTCAAGATAATATATTTGCATGTAAACTTTCTCTTCCATATACTAATCATTCATGAATTGCTAGTACGACCAATGTTGTGATTGTCAAACTTCAATAGATTTTACTTTCTAAACCCGATGTAAAACTACTACTAGGCATGAGACAAGCATATGAAGCACATATAATTTCAACTTTACGATATTCAATTCATTCAACAATTTACTCTTAGGATATAAGTGAAGAACGAGAGTAAATGACAAACTACTCCAAAAAGATATAAGTGAGATCAATGAGTAGTTAAGTAATTAAGTAGCTATGTTAGGACTCTCTCTCATTTCAAAATTTCAGATCTTAAGTATTTTATTCAAACAGCAAAGCAAACAAAATAAAATGACATTCCAAGAATAGCACATCTCATGCGAAGAAGCAAAAACTTAGGCTCAACCGATACTAACCGATAGTTATTGATAAAGAAAGGTGGGATGCCTAACGGTGCATCCCCAAGCTTAGATGCTTGAGACTTCTTGAAATATTACCTTGGGATGCCTTGGGCATCCCCAAGCTTGAGCTCTTGTGTCTCCTTAATTCCTCTCATATCACGGTTTCCCTAATTCTTAAAAACTTCATCCACACAAAACTCAACAAGAACTCGTCAGATAAGTTAGTATAAATGAATGCAAAACCTTATCATTCTCTACTATAGAAAATCACTAAAATTATTATTTAACATTGCATACTAAATGCCTCTGGATATTTAATACTCCTATCCTCAAATAGAATCATTAAACAAGCAAACATATGCAAACAATGCAAACATAACAGCAATCTGTCTAAACAGAACAGTCTGTAAAGGTTGATGAAAGATTCATACTTCTTTAACTCCAAAAATTCTGAGAAATTACCATACTGTAGAAAATTTATCATATCTTACTGTGTAAAAATTTCAAGAATTTATCATATTCTGACTTTTCTAAAAAGTTCATACAATAATAGAAAACTTTCTGTTTTCAAACAGCAACATATAGACTTGCAAAATAAGCATGGTAAAGGCTATACTTGACACTTATATTGAAATAAAAGATACAAAACATTGATCTAAATAACAGCAAGCAAATCCTAATAAAATAAAATGATGCTCCAAGCAAAATACATATCATGTGACGAATAAAAATATAGCTCCAAGTGAGGTTACCGATAATGTTGGAGACGAAAGAGGGGATGCCCCGGAAGGCATGCCCAAGCTTGGACCCTTGGGTCTTCCTTAGATATTACCTTGGGGTGCCTTGGGCATCCCCAAGCTTAGGGTCTTGCCACTCCTTATTCTCTTCATATCGATATCTCACCCAAAACTTGAAAACTTCAATCACACAAAACTTAACCGAACTTCGTGAGATGGGTTAGTATGATAAAGAGCAAATCATTCACTTTGGTAATGTCAAGACAAGATTCATCATTGTTCTTACATAACTCTTACTGTACCCTATCATTTCTACAATTTATATTGACCAATATAAGCCACAGAAACTAGAAAACAAGTAAACTATGCACTGAAATCAGAATCTGTCGAAAACAGAACAGTCTATAATGATCTGACAACAACCACACTTATGTAAATCCAAAAATTCTAAAAAATTAGAACAACGTAGGAAATTTGTATATCAATCATGTGTAAAATATTCAAAAAATTCGACGCTCCTGTGATTTTAAACAATTCTGTTACTGGGCGCAAAAGTTTCTGTTTTTGCACAGAATCAAGTCAACTATCATCCACACTATCCCAAAGGTTTTACTTGGTACTTTATTGAAACAAAAGCTATAAAACATGATTACTACAGTAGCTTAATCATGTTAACACACAAAAATGGTAGTGGTAGACATTGGGTTGTCTCCCAACAAGTGTTTTTCTTTAATGCCTTTTTAGCTATGCATGATGATTTCAATGATGCTCACATAGAGAGGAAACTTTCAACACATAGAGAGGAAACTTGGTATTATTGAGATATGTAAAAGCATATGTTCCTCTCTCATAATAATTTTTTGTAGCATCATGAACAAATTCAACAATATAACTATCACATAAAGCATTCTTTTCATGATCCACAAGCATAAAAGTTTTATTACTCTCTGCATAAGCAAATTTCTTCTCGTTCATAATAGTGGGAGCAAACTCAACAAACTAACTATCATGTGATACTTGATTGGCATAATCAATTTGAGCATTAAAATCATGATGACAAGTTTCATCGTTATCATTATTCTTTATAGCATACATGTCATCACCATAATCATCATAGATAGCAACTTTGTTGTCATAATCAATTGAAACCTCTTCCAAAATAGTGGATTCATCATTAAATAAAGTCATGACCTCTCCAAATACACTTTTGTAATTATAATAAGATTCAACACCCTCCAAAATAGTGGGATAATTATTATCTAAAGTTGACACTCTTCCAAACCCACTTTCATAAATATTGCAATCATCATAACAAATTTGCACATCAAAACTTGGGGGACTAAAAATATCATCTTCATCAAACATAGAACCCCCAAGCTTATGGATATTCAAACAATTCATACTAACAACATTGCAATCATGCTCATCATTCAAAGATTTTATGCCAAACATTTTATTGAATTCTTCTTCTAACACTTTCGGACAATTTTCCGATCCTTCATTTTCAAGAAACACTTTATAAAGACGAAGAATATGAGGTAACCTCACTTCCATATTTTTTGTAGTTTTCTTTTATAAACCAAACTAGTGATAAAACAAGAAACTAAAAGATTTAGTTGCAAGATCTAAAGATATACCTTCAAGCACTCACCTCCCCGGTAACATCGCTAGAAAAGAGCTTGATGTCTACTACACAACTTATTCTTGTAGACTCGTGTTGGGCCTCCAAGCGCAGAGTTTTGTAGGACAGTAGCAATTTTCCCTCAAGTGGATGACCTAAGGTTTATCAATTCGTGGGAGGCATAGGATGAAGATGGTCTCTCTCAAACAACCCTGCAATCAAATACATGAAATCTCTTGTGTCCCCAACACACCCAATACAATGGTAAATTGTATAGGTGCACTAGTTCGGCAAAGAGATGATGATACAAGTGTAGTATGGATAGTTTTAATATGAAAATATAAAACAGCAAGGTAGCAAGTGACAAAATGGAGCACAAACGGTGTTGTAATGCTTGAAAACAAGGCCTAGGGTTCATACTTTCACTAGTGCAATCTCTCAACAGTGCTAACATAATTGAATCATATAACAATCCCTCAATGTGCGATAAAGAATCACTCCAAAGTTCTTATCTAGCGGAGAACATAAGATGAAATTGTTGTAGGGTACGAAACCACCTCAAAGTTATCTTTTCCGATCAATCTATTGAGCCATCCCTATAAGTGTCACAGACAGCCCTAGAGTTCATACTAAAATAACACCATATGATATTCATCAACCAACTCTAATGTCACCTAGATACTCCAATGTCACCACAAGTACCTGTGAGTTGATTATTTGATATGCATCAAACAACTTCAGATTCATAATATTCAATCCAACATAAAGAACTTCAAAGAGTGCCCCAAGGTTTCTACCGGAGAAAGTAGGACGAAAACGTGCATCAACCTATATGCCTAGATTACCCCAATGTCACCGCGGGAATCCGCAAGTTGATTGCCAAAACATATATCAAGTGAATCAATAGAACACCCCATTGTCACCACGGGTATCCACATGCAAGAAATACATCAAGTGTTCTCAAATCCAAAGTATTCAATCTGATAATAGTGAAACCTCAAAGGTAAAAACTCAATTCATCACAACAAAATAGAGAGGGAGAAACACCATATGATCCAACTATATTAACAAAGCTCGCGGTACATCAAGATCATGCCAAATCAAGAACACGAGAGAGAGAGAGAGAGATCAAACACATAGCTACTGGTACATACCCTCAGCCCCGAGGGTGAACTACTCCCTCTTTGTCAAGGTGACCGCCGGGATGATGAAGATGGCCTCCGGTGATGATTTGCCCCTCCGGTAGGGTGCCGGAAAAGGCCTCCAGATGGGATCTCTTTGGTACAGAGGCTTGCAGCGACGGAGTCGAAGTTCTAGGGTTATTTCTGGGGGTTTCCCTATTTATAAGAATTTTCAGAGTTGGAATCACGCGAAAAGGAGCTAAGATGAGCCCACAAGCCACCAGGCCACGACCACCCCCTGGGCGCGCCCTGGTGGTTTTTGGGGGCCTCATGTCTCTTCTGGTCCTCCCATGAAGCTTTGGGGGTCTCTTTTGTTCCAAAAAAATTGTCAAAAAGTTTCGCTGCATTTGGACTTTATTTGATATGGATTTTCTGGAAAACCAAAAACAAGCAGAAAACAGCAACTGGCACTGGGCACTAGGTCAATATGTTAGTCCATGAAAATCATATAAAAGTTATATAATAGTGCACAAAAACCATATAAAATTATTGTAAACATGGCATGAATACTTCATAAATTATAGATACGTTGGAGACGTATCAGGCACTTGCTAGGTCTTGGGATGTACCCTATTGTACATGGCAAAGAAGTTTCGAATGGGGTAAAATAAGACGCCTCACAAGCAATATCAAGCCCTCTCTAAAACTAGAAAAGAAGAACTCAAGGCTCAAGTTTTGTATTTCAATGAAAGATTAAACAACAGTAGCAAATGCTATTCCTTCCTTCACTGATATGCATAACATTGTGCACACTTATGAGAAGTTGTCCGATATAACAAAGAAGAACATAACCTATTACCTCATGCCTTAAGAAAAGATCATGTGCGCACTGTTCACAACAAGAACATTATCGGCATGGTCGTGTTGTTAACCATAGTTGCAAGACCAAGATTTGATGATCAAGGAAATGTAACATTTGATGGTAAGATAGGAGTCTGGGACTTCTTCAAGGAAACTGTAGCAAAAAACAATTCCCAGAATAGACTCAGAGGGACCATGGAATTAAAGTAACCCAACAAGACAACGCCATAACCCATGTTCTTTTATATGATCTGTTTTTTAGATGCCTAGCAGAATCATGACTAGATATTAGGCTGATGTAGTAGCCTGCAAATTCACCTGGTATGAATGCCCCGGATCTTTGTTTCTTCAGCTCAATTCAACCTTGACACTTGAAAGTTCACCAAACAATATCAAGGATTTGATAGAATCAGCTGAAGAAGCATATGGTGGGTATGATGAGCATAAGCTAGTGAGAATGTGTATAACCCTACAGTTAGTCATGGTGGAGATTACGAAAGATGAGGGAGGATTTAATAAAAAAGAAAAGAAAGAAAGGGCCAGGGAGGGAATTTCGCCAAGGTGGATATTTCTCCGAACTCAGAGAAATATGGAGGATTTAATAAAAATTGGTTTGAGAAATTTGGAAAATGACAATTTGGACAAGTTTGAATAAAATGGAATAAGTTTGATTTTTTAAACCCATTCAAATGAGCTCCAAATGGGCTGCAATCTAAGGAGGTGACTCAACACAATACATGTGATTTATGAGCCAAATTGGACATTTTATGGAAGAAGTAAAAAAATGTCACATGAAAACAAGAATTTAAATAAAAAAGTTGGAAGTTGGCTAGGGAATTGAAAGTGGAGCATTACATGAAGGAAGTTGGAGGAGGTTATGGAAGGATCAAGCAAAGAAGTAGAAGTAGTAAACCTCATGAAGAAATGAAAAGGAACAAACATCACAAGGTATGAAGATGATGATATGATGCAAAAAAAATGAAACCAACACCAACATAGCATACAAGTCATGATCATATTGCATCAATAAGGAAGGTCTTGCACTTGGGTTGTTACATGCAGGATACAAGATCCCGCACATCAACAAAGACAGGTTGCAGAGAGAGGGAATGCTAGATATGTCTCTAAGATGTAACGGTGAGCTATATCGGAAAACCTTGGAGATTATAGCTGGCCACTAAAGGAGAAGAAAACATCACACATTTGTTTGTATTGGAGTAGTCACTAAAGGAGTGATTATTAATGGCTGCTTGTTAATGTGTTGTTAATTGCATGTAACCCCAAAATATATTCATGTAATCACCAAGTTCTAAATGTTGACAGCAAGAACATTTGCAACACAATTCTCTTTTCCAACTTAAAAGGAAGACCAGGGGTTGATCATTTCTCTCATAGCTACGAGAAGCAAGAACTGCATGTCCTTTTCATTCCCCCTTCTATCTTCTTCCACTCACACTTTATACAAGATAGCTACACTAACCACATTCCATTCTATTCCATCAAGTGCTCGCAATCACCCAAATTAAAAAATGCATCATTTTCTAGCAAGCACTGAATATTTAACAACCACTAAATATTTAGCAAGCACTGAATTATGCATGCAATATTTGCAAGCTCTACAACATATTAGATGCATCCTCTAAAAACAATTCAGAGTATATATAGATGGCCTAAAAATAATTTCAGAGTCTATATAGATGTCATCCGTCATCGTCCATAATTCCAGGGTATGTACAATTGTGAGTAATTTTAGGTTCACCAACATCATCATGCATATGAGCATCAACAATCCTATTACTCCACTACTTGCAAGTTCATGTATACGAGCATGCAAGTTCAAAGTACACACAACAGGTTCGGTGCACTGAATTTCCGAATATCATGTACTCCACTAGTTAAAACGAAGTACACACGAGAGTACATGAGCATCAGTAAATACTAATTTTAGAGTATGTGTAATTGTCATCTATCATCCATAATTTACAAATTCAGTGTACACACAACAGGTTCACCAACAACAACAAGTTCACCACCAACAACAGGTTCAGATATCCATGATTATAAGATCACTTGTAGTTATACGAGCATTCTTATAGTCAAACAACACATAGCAACACACCAATTTGATTTCTAATTATACATTGTTTTCTATAGACAGTCAAAGAGGATTATACATACATAACAACAACAATCTCCATCAGCCAACAACCAGCAGCACAAGCAAAGGCAGACATGCAACACATCACAACAGCGGCAGCGGCAAAGCAACATCGCACAACTAGCAGTTGTAGCAGACCAAATCGACATAGGCCAACATCACAACAAGGGGAAGATGGGGCAGGGAAAGAACCTGAGGAGAGATGCTCGCGATGGGAATCCTTGACTCGGGGCCAGGGGTGGAAAGGGGCGACAAGAAGAGAAGAATCTCCAGCTGCTATGTCACCGCCATCTCCCCCGATGCGACGACCATAGAGGAGCCATCCATGCTTTTGCTGATCCAGTGACATGCAAACACATGTGAGGTGTACATACTCTGCTGATCCGGTGACATTGTCGTGCACTCTAGATCGAGCGCCGCTGCTGGTAGTGGGGGAAAGAATAGATTTTTAGGCCCGAGGAAGTGGACCGTGAGGAGGGAGCGGGTGAGCTGCGTGGCGTGAGGGAGCTCAGGCACGGCGTGGTCGGCGAGCAGGCATGTCGAAGGGGGGTGGAGGGGGACTCTCGATTGTGTGGGATGAGTATGTTTTTTGTGAAATAGCCATCGCAACAAGTAATTCGAACCAGAGGGGGTATTTGTTTTATAGTAAGGTGGAACAAACAAATAGAGCCCTGACACCATTAAAAAGAGAGAATATCATATGGGAGGATATGTGGATACCTAGTAGTCCCTCAAGGAAAATGATGACTCCGAGGGGCAACATTGTGATCATAAGGGTGTCTGAACTTATCAATGCACAGAGTAGACCGTGGGATGAGCAATTACTCAATGACTTATTTTGGCCCATTGATGTACAACAAATTCTAAACATTCCATTGGCCCTTGGGATGATGGATTATTTTGTGTCATGGCACTATAATAGGAATGGCATTTTTTCTGTAAGGTCTGCCTATCATGAAGAATGGGATCACCAACACGGACGAAAGTTGAGAATGACAAATTCAGTCCAAGCCTCAAGTACTAGTCCTGTTTGGAATACCATTTGGAAGTTAAGTGTGCCAGCCAAGATAAAAATTCATATTTGGAGAGCCTTGTTAGGGGCTATCCCTTGTTACGGCGTCCTAGCAAATACACACATGATCACCAGCTCATAGTGTCCCCTATGCACAACGGCCTGCGAAAGTGTTAGACATGTGCTCTTCCTCTGCCCAAGAGTGCAAGAAGTGTGGCGCATATTGGGTCTTGACTCTTTGATCTCTGAAGTGTGCTCAGCTGAATAAGAAGGAGGATCAGTTTTGGCTGACTTACTTCTCTCGAACAACCCTATGAAGCCGACGATCTTTGGTGTGCAACATAATGATCTTATTGTTATCACAGTTTGGTACGTGTGGTGGGAACGCCGACGGTTCATGCACGAGCAGCTGCTGCAGGACCCTGCAAGATCGGCGCAGGCCATCTCTGCACTAACAAAGAATTTCACCAGAGCTAAGGTGAAACATATACGGATTAGAAGGCATGGTTGGCAGAGACCATCGGAGAATACCGTGAAGCTGAATATTGACGCTGGGTTTAATTATGATTGTGGTTCGGGAAGCACTGGAGCTATTTTACGTGACTATATGGGTTTCTTCTTGGCGTCATCATGTAGTGACATCGCCTTTGTAGAAGATGCAGCGATGGCAGAAGCACGAGGACTCAGAGACGGACTCATATTGGCAAATGAGTTGGGCTGTAACAATCTTCTCGTCGAAGCAGGCTGTATGGAGGTGACAGATACCATGCACAACGGCGGAAACTCTCTTGGCCCAGTAGCGGCCATCTATGAAGAGTGCTCTTTTCTAGCTCATAATTTTAATTTCATAGAGTTTAATTACTGTCCTAGGGAGGCCAATATGGCGGCAGGTTTGTTGGCTAAGAACTCGGAGACCTCTCGAATTGTTTGGAAGTTGGAGACTCCGGGTTTTTTAGTGGATGTTCTTTCAAATGATGTATCCCTATTTTCTCATGAAATATAAAGCGACGATGGCATTCCCTCAAAAAAAGGAGAGATAATATCAAGTGAAAATCCAGTTAAGATGAAAACTAATGAAAACCACGTCGGTACTATGTTTTCAAGTTTTTAAAAAATCTAAAAATATATATCATGTTTAGAGAGCGATATTCTTTTTTATTAGCATGTAAAACTACAAGTCCAAACTCTAATTCATTTACGTGATGTGTAAAAACAACAAATTTGGTAATAAATAGTGCCACCACTCTTCATTGTTGATTTTTTTTTCTGTACCTCATAAATGATTTTGTGTTTGAACTTGGAATTTCACACACTAAGAGCATCTACAGTCAGACTTGGCAAATCTGACCCCTCAAACGCCCGCAGACGCGCCCAAGCGCGTCCGCGGACACTAACAGGTTAAGCCTCAAATTTCCCTTCTCACAACCGAACACCTCAATTAGCATACCTCAAATCCATACAAACTCATGTAACTACGTAAAACGATGCATACAAATCGTCCGGCTACTACAAACAACATTGCCAAAATTTGGCATGTTTGGCTATGGTAGAGAAGATCATCCTCGGCTGCCCCTGCCCTTCCCGGCGCCATTGCCGTTGTAACACCCCTGTGTAATAAGCACTGTGACATAATGATAATCACGCCAAGTCATACCCATTTGCAATGATAGATCACAGTGGTTAAACACTTCATTTCAAATTCCTCTCTGAAATAAATTCAAATTCAAAGTGAAAATAAAATCTGTTCAAATTTGGAAAACTAAATGTTCATTAGATAGCAAATAATCCCAAGGCAATTGTAAAATTGGAACGGACCTTACCAAAATTCCCAAAATGCCCCTGGATTTTATTTTTGAGGTCCAGCAGCATTTAACTTGCCCTATTCAATTTCTAAAATTACCTAGCCACTTCCCTTTGCCTTGGAACTTTTTGTGGCAGTGCCTAAAAGTGCATTGGATTTACTGGACTTAAACCCATATTTTTCAAAATCATTTGGATGCCTACATAAATCTTTTCCCTTCTCTGTTAATTAAATAAAAGTAAAACAGTAAAAGAAAAAGGGCCAAGCCACTTACCTGGCGCCGACCCAGCCCAACTCACCTGCCCCACCTCGCTGTCGACCTCCCCATGGCTGGGCGCGCTCGCACCGGAGAGCGATCGACACGCCGACGGCCACCGACAGCGAGGGGATAAGCATCTCCCCTCGTCCAGTCCCCCTGGTCGTCCCCTCCATTTCCCCCTCCTCTCTCCCACGCGCTCGTGCTCTCTCTCTCTCTGCTCGCGAGTGCCAGGGCGCATCCGCCGCCGTCGTTCATCGCCGCCGCGGTGACAGCCATCCCCGTTCCACTCCGACGAGTCCAGGGGCTCCGCCAGGCTCGACCACGTCTCCTGCGCCACCACAACAAGCTCGGGGAGCCCGGCATCGCCTGCATCGCGTTGCCCCCTTTCATCTCTGTCTCCGGCAAATCTCCGGCGACCGCGGCTCCCTCTGCGCTCCCGTTGCTCGCCGGACCTTCTTGTGTCCCCACGGTGAGCCATCTCCTCTCCTCTCCCTTCTCGTTTCCTTCCCGCGCATGTAGCCGTCGCTCCCATCGAGGCCGAGCTCGCCGCCGCTTGAGCTCCTTGTCGGCCTTGTTCCGGTGGCCTCACGGCCGCGTGGCGCTGTCCAACATGTTCGCCCGCTCCCGTAGATCACTTCCACGCCTCGCGTTCGAGCCGCAGCGCGCTACACTGCTGTTTTCGCTGTCACCCGAACACCACCGCCGCCATACGTCGTCGCCGGCGATGTTCCGGCCACCCCGCGGCCTCGCGTTCGTCATCACTGGACGCGACACAAACTGCCTGATCGAACGCAAAAGAAATCACGCGAAACGGGCCCCTGTGGCGGAATTCCGAGCCTCTCCGGCGAACTCACCGCCGCAGAGAGCTCGCCGGAGCTCATTCCGGCGCCGGCGCCCACGTGGCACGTGTGGGGCCCGCCCGTAGACGCTGGCCAGTGGGCCCGAGGGCCACCGTTGACTCGTTGACCGAGTCAACATGGCTGACATGGCAGCCATAGACACTGACCAGTGGGCCCGTCCCACTTAATTAATTTAATTAGTCTGATTTTAACTAAAACCTAAACTAACTAGCTAATTAGTCTCCGACAGTAGGTCCCCACCTCACTAATTAACCCTATCCAAATTAATCTAATACCTAATCAGCCCTGAGTCACTGACCAGTGGGTCCCACTGGACCCACAGGTCAGGTTTGACTGGTCAGCGGTGTGTTGACCTGCTGACGTCATGCTACCACAATGCTGACGTAATAAACCCCTTTTCTGATAATTTAAATAATTTTAGAATATTGCTAAAATCTTTAGAAATTCGTAGAAAATTAACCGTATCTCGGATCGAAAAACTTTGTATATGAAAGTTGCTCAGAACGACGAGACGAATCTGAAAACGCAGTCCGTTCGTCCGCCACACGTCCCTAACTATCCGAACATGGAACCATCCCCCTTCGGTCATCTGTCTGACAAATGCCTGGAACCGGGAATACATTCCCGTATGGATTCCCCTTCCTAGGTGACGTGTAACCATGCGTTAGGACACACCCGGCGCTGCGTATTGTCATGTCATACCTTGTATAGCACCTGTTTGCTTAGTATTTACTGTTTCCTTCCCCTCTTCTCTCTCGGTAGATTCCGGTGCCGACGTAGCCTCCGAGATCGACGCAGCTCCGGTGATTGGCTACAGCACCGACGATTCTGCTTTTGCCGCTGAGCAACCAAGCAAGCCCCCCCTTTGATCATCTCGATATCACCCATTCTAATATCCCCTGCTTGCATTAGATTTTGCTACTGATACTGTTTTACCTATTTCTGCTGCATAGCCTGTTTCTTGTAACCTGCTGTTGATACCATATTGTTATCCTAAACTGTTTAGAATAGACTGGGTAGAAACCCATCAGAGACCCCCGCTTGTCCTGACTGCCCTGCTGGATTCTCAGAAGACCCGATCAACAGGATCGAAGACCAGACCCCGGCACCGCACCTCACTTTCCCCTTAGTTGCTCGACACTACTGGGTTACTATCGAGTGCCGAGGGTGATACCTCGTCAGCACTTCTGATGATAACCTTGTAGGTTAGTTGATCGGTCGTGGTAAGCGAGGGTGATACCTCCTACACCACCCCCGATACTGACAAAGCCGCGCAACACCCCACGTGTGGACCTCGAGGGTGATGCCTCCTACGTCCATCTAGATGTTACATCAGGTGGGAGTCCAACGAGGGTGATGCCTCGGATTCCCCTTGATATGGTGACCACATGGATGCCTTACATTACTGTTGACACTGATGCTTGGAAAGGCGGGTCGACCCTGAGGGGTACCCGCAAATGATGGATAGATACCCGTGAGTTATTCTACGAGGCGCGGCCGGGCATTAGCCCTTGCAGCAAGTCCTCGAGACGGGGCGACGGGGTCACATCGATCGTGAGTCTCTGCTCGTTTCCGCAAGCCCCTAGTCCTACCGATTTGGATATTTGATCCGAGCAGGCCTCTGGCCTGATAGCACTAACCATCACGTGGGCATAGTATGGGCATTCTACATCATAACATCAACCGAAAGCTCTGTCAGACGTCCAGTTCAGCATTGTGGCACGGTCGGATCGTACCGGCCTTTCGAGGCGGTGCTGGTATCCACCCTGCACACAACGACCCGGAGGGCGAGGGGCGATGGCCCAAGACCCCCTTGCGCTTAGGAGGTAGACCAGCGGGGACCTCTCTGCTGAGCTGTAGTTAGGGTTGCGGTGTATCGTTTGGCCGAGGCCGGGCATGACCCAGGAAAGTGTGTCCGACCGGAGTTAATCGAGCGTGGTGGGTAAGTTGGTGCACCCCTACAGGGAAGAACACATCTATCGATAGCCGGTCCTACAGTAAAGGACACTCGGAGTTGTATCCCGATCGATACAGCTAGAACTTGAGATGATACCTGGATATGTGGCTCTGGGATCGCTTTCTCGCAGGGAGTCGAGGAAGGATCTCTGGGCGAGACTGTTACTTGATACTATTACTACTTTACATTATGCTTATCTGCACTCTTCTAATGCTGCAAGACCGATGAAGATGCTGAAGATGCTAGTCTTCGCTAGGACTAGGTTTTCCCCTTCTATTCTGGCATTTCTGCAGCCCAGTCCACATATACAGCCTCCCTTTGATAAAGTTGCATATGTAGTGTAGATCCTTGGCTTGCTGAGTACTTCGGATGAGTACTCACGGTTGCTTTACTTTTTTTTCCCCATTTTCATTTGATGCAACCAGCTGACGGAGCCCCTGAGGCAGCTGCCCCGCCGACGACTTCCACTACTTCCCCGAGGGTGGATCCTTCTACAAGTTGGCCGACGTCCAGGAGTAGGAACGGAGGGTCCAAGGCAGGAGGCCTGCGCCTTTCGATCGTAGTGTTTTATTTTTGTCCCGCCTTTCTAAAGGCTTCTCTGTTTTCTGTTTTATATCTGTACACAGATATCTAACGCTTCCGCTAATGCTTGTTGTCATCAAGCTTTGTATTCGAGCCCTCGAGGCCCTGGATTGTAATAAATGCTTATATGATTTTGTTTATGTTTTAGAGTTGTGTTGTGATATCTTCAAGTGAGTCCTTAGGCTTGATCGTGTGCATTTGCGTGTATGATTAGTGCACGATTAAGCCGGGGTCGTCTCAGGTTGGTATCAGAGCCGACTGCCTGTAGGAACCCCCTTCCAACTCCTTGGCTGATGTTGAGTCTAGTGGTCCAAAAACTATTTTACTAACTTGGTTGTGTGGCTTACGGGCCCACGTCGCCGAATGGGTGGTATTAGGATCTTTTATTCCTTGTCTTTACTCTGGGACTTTGATTTCTCTTCCTTTCGGGTTACATATTTTACTAACTCTGACATTAGGGTCTCGTAATCACGTCCACCCGGAGTTCTGAAATATCCCCCCCTTGCTTCAAGATTATGGGTCAGGTTCTGCTTACAGGATCCTTTTATCGAGGGCACCCTGTGTTGTCACTTACAGATTCCTCGCTCCAACAGTTTTCTCCGACGTTGATGTAGCCTTTGCTATGTCTCGTCGTGTACTTCCTTACCGCATGCCTGCGCGCCGCCTAGTTGTCTAGCCTTCCCCTTTCAGCTGTCGTAATGACAGTTGGTAACCGAGGCTATGTGTGGATTTGAATGTCTGGTGCGAATATTATGAAGTATCTATCGCACTTCCTTCTGTTGTGCACCTTACTTCATGAATCATTCCGTACACCTGCAGTTTTTCTTGCTAAACTGCCCCTGTTGATTTGGCAGGATGGCTGGCGATCCTCCACCTCCATCTTATATTGCTGAAATGAGGCAGCAGTTTGAACTCAACCGTCAGTTTATGACCGGAGTATTGGCTCAGTTCCCAACTCAAAATGCTCAGCAGCAGTCTTCTCCGATAACTCTGCCAGAATTCGTGCGCCTCAACCCGTCTGTTTTCCGCAGCTCCACCAATCCTATGGATGCTGATGATTGGCTTCGTGACATCATGTTTGAGATGGAGTCAGCTAACGTTGCCCCTGCCAGTTATGTCACCTTTGCGACATTTCACTTGAAGGGTCCAGCTGCTCAATGGTGGGAAAGCCACAAGAGTATGTTGCCTGCTGAATCTGTACCCACTTGGCAAGAATTCCAGTCAGCTTTTCATGCACGGTACATTCCTCAAGGTCTGATCGACCAGAAGAAGCAGGAGTTCCGTAAACTCACACAGGGCACAATGACTGTGGATGAATATCAGAAGAAATTTCTCGAATTATCCCGCTATGCTAAAGATGATGTCGACACTGACGCACGTAAGCAGGAGAAATTCCGTGAAGGACTGCGTTCCGATATACAGCTCGCACTTCTTGTCCATGATTGTGAGGACTTTGCGACGCTTGTCAGTCAAGCCTACCGAGTTGAAACTGGTCTGGCTAAATATCAGGAGTCGCTCAAACGCACTCATGATGTAGGCTTATCCTCGGGTCAGCCTGTTCAGAAACGTCGGGTGTGGATTCCACACAATGTTCATCACCGACCTGCTCCAACACCAAGGCCATCTTATGTTGCACCTCGTCTGCCTCCACCACCAAGACAACTATATAGTGAAAGTGGACAGCTCAATACCATGGCACCCCCCCAAAATGATGGTTTATGCCGCAAGTGTGGACAATCAGGACACCTTACCCTTGATTGCCTCAAGGGTCAGCCGCAGAATGCTTCTTGTCCTCGTGTTGGTTGTAAGAAGAGCTACCGAAACCGCCGATTCAGAAACCGTAATGTCATACCGTCTGCTGTTGCACTTGGCCATGCCAATCACGTCGATGCAGAAAAGGCTCAGAAGGAACCGACTATCGTGTTGGGAACACTCTCTGTGAATTCAGTACCAGCCTCTGTTCTCTTTGATTCTGGAGCATCGCATGCTTTTGTGTCACAACAATTTGCTCAGTCATATGAGTTATACCTGGAAAAATTACCCACTCCTCTAATGATTCAGTCTCCAAGATCCAAGTGGAAAACCACAATGGTAAGCCCTCACAACCACATCGAGATTGGAGGTCTACTTTTTCCGGTTTCTCTCATTGTACTTGGACCTTCCGACATAGACGTCATTCTTGGTATGGATTGGTTGATAGCCCATAATGCTTTGATTGACTGTGCTGCTAAGACAGTCCAGCTCACTCATCCTTCCGGCCAGACAGTCAGATACTCAGCTCGGATAGCTCAGGATGCCGAGGACCAGATATATGTTCTGAATGCATTGAATGCTTCACCTCTTGAAGGCATCGAGAACGTTCCAGTCATTCGTGATTTCTAGGATGTCTTTCCGGAAGAACTTCTCAGAATTCCCCCTGCTAGAGCTGTCGAGTTTGTCATCGACTTGAAACCAGGCACTACCCCTATTGCTAAGCGTCCGTATAAGATGCCTCCGCATCACCTTATTGAACTTAAGGAAGAAATCGACAAGTCACTTAAGAAGGGTTTCATCCGCCCCAGTTCATCTGCTTGGGGAGCACCTTCCCTCTTTGTCAAGAAGAAGGATGGTACGAATCGGTTGGTTCAAGATTACCGACCTATCAACCAAGCAACAATTCAGAACAAGTATCCGCTTCCCAGAATCAATGATCTGTATGATCAACTTGCTGGTTCCTCAGTGTTCTCTAAGCTTGATTTGAGATTGGGATACCACCAGATCCGAGTTCGTGAAGAGGATATTTTGAAGACAGCATTCGTTACTCGCTATGGTTCTTATGAGTACACTGTCATGTCTTTCGGCTTGACTAATGCTCCAGCTACTTTCTCCCGGTTAATGAATTACATCTTCATGGATTATCTCGACAAATTTGTCGTGGTATATCTGGATGATATTCTGGTATATTCGAAGAATGAAGAAGAACATGCCGAACATCTTCGGCTTGTACTGGAAAAGTTGCGTGAACATCAACTGTATGCCAAGTATTCCAAATGCGAGTTCTGGTTATCTGAAGTGACATATCTCAGCCATGTGATTTCAAAAGATGGCATTGCCGTTAACCCAGAACGAGTTCAGTCTATTCTTGAATGGACTCCACCGAAGAATGTCAAGCAAGTCAGAAGTTTTCTCGGCCTTGCAAGCTATTGCCATCGCTTTGTCGAGAATTTCTCAAAGATTGCTAAGCCTCTAACTGATCTGCTTCACAAAGGCGTTAAGTTTGAATGGACAGAAAAATGTCAGGAAAGTTTTCAAACACTCAAAGACAAGCTGACATCTGCCCCAGTACTTGCTCCTCCAGATTCCCGCAAAGATTTTGTGATCTATTGTGACGCATCCCGTGAAGGACTAGGCTGTGTCCTAATGCAAGAGCGTAAAGTGATTGCCTATGGCTCTCGTCAGTTGCGCCCACATGAAGAGAATTATCCGGTATATGATCTAGAACTAGCTGCTGTCATCTATGCACTGCAGTTGTGGCGACATTACCTCCTCGGTAATCATTGCGAGATCTACACGGATCATAAAAGTTTGAAGTACTTGTTCACTCAGCCAACTCTAAACCTCCGTCAGCAAAGATGGATGGAGACTATTGCGGACTATGATTTGGGTATTTCTTATACCCCTGGCAAGGCTAATGTAATGGCTGATGCATTGAGCCGTAAATCATATTGCTATGAACTTGAAGTCCAGCTAGAGCAGCCACTTCTGTATGAAGAGCTTCGAAAGCTAAATCTCGAGATAGTTCCTCAAGGATACCTAAAAACCTTGGTTGTTGAACCAGACCTTGAGAAGGCTGTTAAGAGTGCACAAGCTAAAGATGCTGAAGTTGATATGATGAAGAAGGACCTTCACCTGCGAAAGTACAGGGATTTCTCACTGTCAGAAGATGGAACCTTGTATTTCAGAGACCACATTGTCGTACCTTGCTTCGAGCTTATGACTGACAAGGTCATGAAGGAGGCACATGATACACCGCTGTCTATTCATCCGGGTAGCACCAAGATGTATCGTGATCTCCGACAAAGGTACTGGTGGTCTAGAATGAAGCAGGATATTGCTCGTTATGTTGCTGAATGTGACGTTTGCCGTTGCATAAAGGCAGAACATCAGAAGCCTGCAGGACTTCTTCAACCACTTCCTATTCCGTTGTGGAAATGGGATAGAGTGCAAATGGACTTCATTACTGGTCTTCCCAAGTCTCAGAAGGGTCACGATGCCATTCTTGTCGTCGTCGACCAACTCTCCAAGGTTGCACATTTTCTGCCAGTCAAGGAGACTATCACTGCTAGTCAGTTAGCAGAGCTGTACATCTCCAGAATCATTTCACTCCACGGAATTTCGAAGGAGATTAGTTCGGACCGTGGCAGTCTATTCACCTCCAAATTCTGGGAAAGTTTCCAAGAAGCCATGGGAACTCACATTACCTGGAGTTCAGCATATCACCCCCAGTCCCAAGGCCAAGTTGAGCGCGTTAATCAAGTGCTTGAAGACATGCTGCGAGCTTGTGTTATTTCCTTCGGCAAGAAGTGGGAGGAATCTCTCCCGTATGCCGAGTTCTCTTATAACAACAGCTATCAAGCCAGCTTGAAAATGGCCCCCTTCGAAGTTCTATATGGACGTAAGTGTCGAACCCCTCCGAATTGGTCAGAAATTGGGGAACGACCTCTTGTTGGACCGGACATTATTCAACACGCAGAAGAACAAGTTCGTATTGTCCGAGAAAATCTCAAGGCGGCTCAGGACCGCCAGAAGAGCAACTATGATCGCAAATGATGGGGTTTGACTTATCAACCTGGTGATCAGGCTTATCTGCGAGTCACTCCTATGAAGGGCACTCACCGTTTCGGAATCAAGGGCAAGCTAGCTCCATGCTACATTGGTCCTTTCCGCATTGTTGCCAGACGTGGTCAGGTGGCATATAAATTGGAGTTGCCGCCGCAATTCTCTCATATCCACGATGTCTTCCATGTGTCGCAGCTTCGTAAATGTTTCAAAGAATCTCCGCACCGCGCAGTGGATCACGAGATGCTCGAATTGCAAGATGACCTATCTTATAAGGAGCATCCGATCCGCATTCTTGATGAAGCTGAACGACGGACTCGTCAGAAGGTTACCAAGTTCCTAAAAGTACAGTGGTCGAATCATACTGAAGATGAAGCCACTTGGGAACGCGAGGATCATCTTCGCAAGGAATATCCTGACCTCTTTCCTTCTACCTCCTGAATTCTCGGGACGAGAATTTCTTTTAGAGGAGGAGAATTGAAACACCCCTGTGTAATAAGCACTGTGACATAATGATAATCATGCCAAGTCATACCCATTTGCAATGATAGATCACAGTGGTTAAACACTTCATTTCAAATTCCTCTCTGAAATAAATTCAAATTCAAAGTGAAAATAAAATCTGTTCAAATTTGGAAAACTAAATGTTCATTAGATAGCAAATAATCCCAAGGCAATTGTAAAATTGGAACGGACCTTACCAAAATTCCCAAAATGCCCCTGGATTTTATTTTTGAGGTCCAGCAGCATTTAACTTGCCCTATTCAATTTCTAAAATTACCTAGGCACTTCCCTTTGCCTTGGAACTTTTTGTGGCAGTGCCTAAAAGTGTATTGGATTTACTGGACTTAAACCCATATTTTTCAAAATCATTTGGATGCCTACATAAATCTTTTCTTTTCTCTATTAATTAAATAAAAGTAAAACAGTAAAAGAAAAAGGGCCAAGCCACTTACCTGGCGCCGGCCCAGCCCAACTCACCTGCCCCACCTCGCTGTCGACCTCCCCATGGCTGGGCGTGCTCGCACCGGCGAGCGATCGACACGCCGACGGCCACCGACAGCGAGGGGATAAGCATCTCCCCTCGTCCAGTCCCCCTGGTCGTCCCCTCCATTTTCCCCTCCTCTCTCCCACGCGCTCGCGCTCTCTCTCTCTGTGCTCGCGAGTGCCAGGGCGCATCCGCCGCCATCGTTCGTCGCCGCCGCGGCGACAGCCATCCCCGTTCCACTCCGACGAGTCCAGGGGCTCCGCCAGGCTCGGCCACGTCTCCTGCGCCACCACAACAAGCTCAGGGAGCCCCGCATTGCCTGCATCGTGTCGCCCCCTTTCATCTCTGTCTCCGGTAAATCTCCGGCGACTGCGGCTCCCTCTGCGCTCCCGTTGCTCGCCGGACCTTCTTGTGTCCCCACGGTGAGCCATCTCCTCTCCTCTCCCTTCTCGTTTCCTTCCCGCGTGTGTAGCCATCGCTCCCACCGAGGCCGAGCTCGCCGCCGCTTGAGCTCCTCGTCGGCCTTGTTCCGGTGGCCTCACGGCCGCGTGGCGCTGTCCAACGTGTTCGCCCGCTCCCGTAGATCACTTCCACACCTCGCGTTCGAGCCGCAGCGTGCTACACTGCTGTTTTCGGTGTCACCCGAGCACCACCGCCGCCATACGTCGTCGCCGGCGACGTTCCGGCCACCCCGCGGCCTCGCGTTCGTCGTCACTAGACGCGGCACGAACTGCCTGATCGAACGCAAAAGAAATCGCGTGAAACGGGCCCCTGTGGCGGAATTCCGAGCCTCTCCGGCGAACTCGCCGCCGCAGAGAGCTCGCCGGAGCTCATTCCGGCGTCGGCGCCCACGTGGCACGTGTGGGGCCCGCCCGTAGACGCTGGCCAGTGGGCCCGAGGGCCACCGTTGACTCGTTGACCGAGTCAACGTGGCTGACGTGGCAGCCACAGACACGGACCAGTGGGCCCGTCCCACTTAATTAATTTAATTAATCTGATTTTAACTAAAACCTAAACTAACTAGCTAATTAGTCTCCGACAGTAGGGCCCCACCTCACTAATTAACCCTATCCAAATTAATCTAATACCTAATCAGCCCTGAGTCACTGACCAGTGGGTCCCACTGGACCCATAGGTCAGGTTTGACTGGTCAGCGGTCTTTTGACCTGCTGACGTCATGCTACCGCAATGCTGACATAATAAACCCCTTTTCTGATAATTTAAATAATTTCAGAATATTGCTAAAATCTTTAGAATTTCGTAGAAAATTAACCGTAGCTCGGATCGAAAAACTTTATATATGAAAGTTGCTCAGAACGACGAGACGAATCTGAAAACGCAGCTCGTTCATCCGCCACACTTCCCTAACTATCCGAACATGGAACCATTCCCCTCCGGTCATCTGTTTGACAAATGCCCGGAACCAGGAATATATTCCCGTATGGATTCCCCTTCCTAGGTGACGTGTAACCATGCGTTAGGACACACCCGGCGCTGCGTATTGTCATGTCATACCTTGTGTAGCACCTGTTTGCTTAGTATTTACTGTTTCCTCCCCCTCTTCTCTCTCGGTAGATTCTGGTGCCGACGTAGCCTCCGAGATCGACGCAGCTCCGGTGATTGGCTACAGCACCGACGATTCTGCTTTTACCGCTGAGCAACCAGGTAAGCCCCCCCCTTTGATCATCTCGATATCACCCATTCTAATATCCCCTGCTTGCATTAGATTTTGCTACTGATACTGTTTTACCTATTTCTGCTGCATAGCCTGTTTATTGTAACCTGCTGTTGATACCTTACTGTTATCCTAAACTGTTTAGAATAGACTGGGTAAAGACCCATCAGAGACCCCCGCTTGTCCTGACTGCCCTGCTGGATTCTCAGAAGACCCGATCAACGGGATCGAAGACCAGACCCCGGCACCGCACCTCACTTTCCCCTTAGTTGCTCGACACTACTGGGTTACTATCGAGTGCCGAGGGTGATACCTCGTCAGCACTTCTGATGATAACCTTGTAGGTTAGTTGATCGATCGTGGTAAGCGAGGGTGATACCTCCTACACCACCCCCGATACTGACAAAGCCGCGCAACACCCCAGGTGTGGACCTCGAGGGTGATGCCTCCTACATCCATCTAGATGTTACATCAGGTGGGAGTCCAACGAGGGTGATGCCTCGGATTCCCCTTGATATGGTGACCACACGGATGCCTTACAGTACTGTTGGCACTGATGCTTGGAAAGGCGGGTTGACCCTGAGGGGTACCCGCGAATGATGGATAGATACCCGTGAGTTATTCTACGAGGCGCGGCCGGGCATTCTTAGCCCTTGCAGCAAGTCCTCGAGACGGGGCGACGGGGTCACATCGATTGTGAGTCTCTGCTCGTTTCCGCAAGCCCCTAGTCCTAACGATTTGGATATTTGATCCAAGCAGGCCTCTGCCCTGATAGCACTAACCATCACGTGGGCATAGTATGGGCATTCTACATCGTAACATCAGCCGAAAGCTCTGTCAGACGTCCAGTTCAGCTTTGTGGCACAGTCAGATCGTACCGGCCTTTCGAGGCGGTGCTGGTATCCACCCTGCACACAACGACCCGGAGGGCGAGGGGCGATGGCCCAAGACCCCCTTGCGCTTAGGAGGTAGACCGGCGGGGACCTCTCTGCTGAGCTGTAGGTAGGGTTGCGGTGTATCGTTTGGCCGAATCCGGGCATGACCCAGGAAAGTGTGTCCGGCCGGAGTTAATCGAGCGTGGTGGGTAAGTTGGTGCACCCCTGCAGGGAAGAACACATCTATCGATAGCCGGTCCTATGGTAAAGGACACTCGGAGTTGTATCCCGATCGATACAGCTAGAACTTGAGATGATACCTGGATATGTGGCTCTGGGATCGCTTTCTCGTAGGGAGTCGAGGAAGGATCTCTGGGCGAGACTGTTACTTATTACTATTACTACTTTACATTATGCTGATCTGCACTCTTCTAATGCTGCAAGACCGATGAAGATGCTGAAGATGCTAGTCTTCGCTAGGACTAGGTTTTCCCCCTCTATTCTGGCATTTCTGCAGCCCAGTCCACATATACAGCCTCCCTTTGATAAAGTTGCATATGTAGTGTAGATCCTTGGCTTGCTGAGTACTTCGGATGAGCACTCACGGTTGCTTTACTTTTTTTCCCCATTTTCATTTGATGCAACCAGCTGACGGAGCCCCTGAGACAGCTGCCCCGCCGACGACTTCCACTACTTCCCCGAGGGTGGATCCTTCTACAAGTTGGCCGACGTCCAGGAGTAGGAACGGAGGGTCCCAGGCAGGAGGCCTGCGCCTTTCGATCGTAGTGTTTTATTTTTGTCCCGCCTTTCTAAAGGCTTCTCTGTTTTCTGTTTTATATCTGTACACAGATATCTAACGCTTCCGCTAATGCTTGTTGTCATCAAGCTTTGTATTCGAGCCCTCGAGGCCCTGGCTTGTAATAAATGCTTGTATGATTTTGTTTATGTTTTAGATTTGTGTTGTGATATCTTCAAGTGAGTCCTTAGGCTTGATCGTGTGCATTTGTGTGTATGATTAGTGCACGATTAAGCCGGGGTCGTCACAACCGTCCTTCTTGCGGAAGTACCGGGCGAAGGCGCAGTAGGGATCGAGCCGGATCTGCTCATCGCCGGAGCTGTCCTCACCATCGTTGTCCTCCTTTGGTGGCAGTCCGGTGATGACACGGAACGCCCGATTCTGCTCTCGGGTGAGGGCGCACGTGTTCCTCCGCCGCCACTTCTTCACAATGCGGGTGTGGATGGCTTCCTCCTCTATGGCCACCCGCCCCGCCGCATCAGCCGCCTCCACCGCCGCCATGTCGGTAGCGAGTCGGGCCTTATCCTCTCCTTCCCACGGTGGGCACACTGGCCCCGGTGGGACTCATACTCCGCCCGACTGGTGATGGGGAAGGAGAGATTTGAAGGCTGCTAGGACCACGATGATCCAGCCCAGAGGATCCGAGCGGCCGTTGAGCCGGCACTATGGAGTCGCGCAGGACAGATCCTGCCATCGGCCGGGCGCTGTCCTCCCGGGAGCGGCGGAGTGCAATGCAGACAACCATTGCCTCCTCCAACCTACACAGGATGACACCCCAGTCGACAGATCCAGACTAGTCGGAGTCAGATCCGCTATCCGCCATGCCGGGGACAATCGCAGATCGCTGGAGGTGAGCTTGGATGGCAGAGGGGAGTGGAGGAGAGTGGAGTGAAGTGGCTATGGTTTGGTCCGGCCAGCGGATGGGGAGGAATATATGTGGGGTCGGATGGGCTAGCGTGGGTCGGGTTCGACGTGGCGGACGCGCCCGGCGCCCCCATATCCGCCCCATATTTTGGGCTGGATATGAGGGGTGCCGGTCAGTACGGGCATTTGAGGCCCATTTGAGGCGCCCGTTTGGGTCGAATTTTCGTGACCGGTCAGTAACCGGGTCGTCCGCCCGGGCGTTTGAGGTAGATTTGGGGCGTTCGGCTGTAGATGCTCTAATAGAACATCACCATCTAATAGGGCAGTTTTTTTTGCAAAAATATCAGATCTATTATAAAGATTTACAGGAAGTACAAAACACCCCAAACATAATAAAATTACATCGAGGTCCACGGACAATCGAACGACCATTGCCGCCGCCAGAACGAGTCATCGATGCGCCGCTGTTGCCGCTCCCATACCGGAGCCGGCCTGACCTTATCGATGACAATTGGGAAGTATTCATGCACGTGCCCCAAAGGACCGGCGTTCAGGAGCCGCAGTCGTCGCCATTGAATCCTTGAATCGATTTGAAGAACCTGACACCAAATCTCGCCGTTGCGTACGCACGACGAGAAACCCTATCCTCGCCTCTCCGAGGAGCTGGCAGGAATCTACGCCGGAGCTCCATCTAATCCGTCCCGACGAACGAACTTGAGGAGGATCGGAGCCCGGAAGACTGACTCGAAGAAGAAGTGTCGCCATCCATCCGAGCGCTGCCCTTGCGAGAACCAAAACCCTATCTATCTAAGCCGAGGCACCAGGAATAACCTCCCCACCACCGGCCGCCGGAGCGGCTGGCGGAGGGGACACGAATCCACGGGCTCGCCGATGGAGATCGAAGGAAAGAAGGCTTTCCCTAGTCGCCTTGCGAGAGGGCGGTGTTTTCCCCCTAAAACAGAACACCACCCACTTTTTTTGCGAGGTAAGAACACCACCCTCTTAATATACTATATTTTTTAAAGAATTTTTGAAAGCTTTTGAACATGGTTCCACAAAGTTTTCATTCTATTTTTTTAACATAGTACAGATGCAGGTGGTAATACATACACACATACACTCACTCCTATGAACACAAGCATGCACACCCTACCCCTACGAGTACCTTCAAGAGACTGAGCCGGCACATCATCTTGAGATTGACGAAGTCGCCACACAGATGCCTTCGTAGTCGACGAAAATGTCTCCTCCTACTGAACGCACATCGCCGAAAAGAAATCCAAGAAAATACGAGCAGCAAAGTCAAGTCTAAGACTTAAACTCTGTTGAGCTGGGATACAACTATATTCCTAAGGGCGTCTCAAACGCCGACCCGCAAACCTCCCGCAACCGTCCGGACCACGCTGTCCGGACCGTGGAAACCATCCAACGTGGCCGTATGAGTCTGCGGAGCGGTCCGGATGTGATTTCTCCCGCAAAACTAATACAAACGTGGGGGAGGTTTGCAGGAGTCCGGACACGCGAAACATCGCTCTCCGCCCCCCTGGCCCACCCAAAAAGAAGGTCGAGCCCGCGATTTTGTAGCATCCCGCACTGTTTCCGCGCCAAAATCTCTCACTCTCTTCTTCCACTCTCCGCCCAATTCCCGCTCTTTTCTCCCACCCTCTCCCTCCCTATGCCGCCGGCGCATGGAACCATCGGAGATGGAGTCGACGGAGGTGCCGGAGGATCCGAGCATCACGCTCGCCCGGAGGATCAGCTCGGAGACACGGCAAAAATCGCTGCGTCAAAGCGAAGGCCGCAAAAGAGGAGAAGCTGAAGAGCGTCTGGCCGCCGGTGGGCGTGTTGGTGGCGATGTGCGTGATGGGCGTGGCGGACGAGGCGGTCGGCGACGGAGAAGAAGATCAAGCTCGAAGACAGGAGGACCATGATTAAAGAGAGGAAGGCGGCGCTCGAGGAGAAGAGGGTGAAGATCGCCTCCAATGCGGATGACGCAAAGATGTTGATGTGGAATATCGACTCTTTGGATGCCGATGCTAGAATTATCGTGCAATCTGTCCGCTACCAAATGTTGGAGCAGCAGAAAGATGAGTTGACAGCGGCGGAAGATGAGGAAGCGGCAGAGGCGGACGCGGACGCGGAGGCTGCCTACGTGGCGGCGACGACACCTCCTTGATCGGGGAGCAAATTGTTGTGATGACCGGTCCGGCAGGGCAGAAATGCATGGACTGCCTGACTGATGTTCTTTTGGATTCGGCATGTAAAAACTAAGCATATTTGCCTCTTTTTGGTTGTGATCTGGAATGCGATCCAGCTCGGGTGTGATCCGGTGCATTGTGTGGATCAACGTAGATTTGAATTTGAATTTGCTGGCGGACATATACAAACTACGGTTGAATGGCGGCCTCCCGCATTTGTGTCCGCGGACTGGTCCCCTGTCCATGGACGGATGCGGTTGGAAATTTGCGGGTTGCCCTTGAAGATTGCCCTGATCATCCAATCACAATTTTTCATTTTATTAGTAATTTGGTCTCTACTGTTTCCCATCAGATATTCTCTCGCGCTAAAAAAAAACCCGGACGCTAATCGCAGCTGAAGCGAGTACCGACACTGTTGAACCCGTGGCGCTCACCAAGCACCAACGCGCCGGGGACGAGCCGTCCCGTCGCGTCGCGTGCCCGTCGCATCCACCCGGCGGAAAACGACAGATCGCGATGGAATCCCCCCGTCCCACGCCCTCGGCCCGTTGTCTGATTGGCCCCCCACCGCACCAGCGAGCCGCACGAACCCGCGCGCGCCACGGACGCGCGCGGTCCCACCCGCAGTCGCAGTCGCAGTCGCCGTCGCCGTGGGCCCCCCGGTGTTGCGGGAATCGCATCTCTCCTCCCCCTCCCCCTTTGCCCCGGTCCCGTGAGCGACGCATCGCTCCCCAGTCTCTCCACCCCCCCCTCTCTCTCTCCGTCCGCCCTCCGCATCTCCGCGCCGCCGCCGCTACGCCTCTCCCCGGGGAGCCTTGCCGGTGGCCAGGTAGGGGATCCCTTCTCGCCGCCTCCCGCACCCTTGCCCGCCCGAGAATTCCGCGAGGCGCTTGGGTTTTTGGGTGGACCGTGAGTTTTCGTTTCATCGCTCCAGGAGTCAGCGGGATTCGCTCGCTACCTAGCCTGCAGATCCGTGAGCTCCCGAGCTTAGCATGGCGTGCTAGTTTTTCGGCGACGCTGTGGGTCTCAGGTTGAATTGGGTAGGAAGAGCTGGAGCTCTGTTCTGGGGGAAATGGCCGCTCTCCTTTCGGAATTAAGCATTTCTGCCTGCCTTTTATCCCCGGAGGCGCGGGGACAGTTGCAATTCAGCACACGGACCAGCTGGATCTGTCCTGCTTAATTGGAACAGCCAGCGCGCCTTATTCATGCCCGCCCGTCGTGTCCGTGTGAGTTTCGTACTAGTAGTGATTTCCCAGCCTTCGTTTCCTGAAGTGTGGTTTGGTGTGATTGCGATTAAGGTGGAAGATGGAGGCGGGCGGCAAAGATGGCAACCCTTTGAAGAATTACCGTATTGGGAAGACCCTGGGGATTGGTTCCTTCGGGAAGGTCAAGATTGCTGAGCATATAAAAACTGGCCACAAGGTGGCCGTCAAGATCCTTAACCGCCGGAAAATAAGAAACATGGAGATGGAAGAGAAAGGTTAGTAATTTGGCTTTGCTCCATTGAGCTCATTCAGTGAGCAGAGTTTCCTGTTCTGTACATGTACCAACATATAACACATGATTAGTTTCTTTGTGGGATGTTCGTTTATTGGGTATATGTGTTAAACTAGTATTCTGCTGTTGTAGTAATTACCGCTCATAAATGGAAAGTTGGCATGCTACTATTCTTCTATTAATAACATATACTCTCTGTGATTCAGCCGTTGTAGTAATTACCATTCTCATAAATGGAGTGCTCCTGTTTTTCTATCTTTGCATGATCTAGGAAATTGTGATTGACATGAGCAAGCACATCAGCCATGTGAATGCAGCACCGCTCTTGATTATTAATGTTGTATAGGAACTGTTTAAGAAAATATTCACTGCTCAAGTGCCAAGCACAACAAATGCTCTCGTCTTACCTTTTGAGACAGAGGGAGTATCTTATATAGTTGTTTGGTCTAAAATGAAGCACTCCAGTTATTTTTTTTGCATTGTTCTCTTGCAGTGAAAAGAGAGATCAAGATATTAAGATTATTCATGCACCCGCATATCATCCGCCTTTATGAAGTGATAGAGGCACCAGCTGATATTTATGTGGTTATGGAGTATGTTAAGTCTGGTGAATTGTTTGATTACATTGTTGAGAAAGGTAGGCTACAGGAGGAAGAGGCCCGCCGTTTCTTTCAACAGGTAATCTCTCCTTTATTGTCTTGAACCCTTTATTCTGAAGATTCTACTCAGCGTCCTAGTTTCTAAACTCTAAAGTTTGGATTAAGCTTTTTTTGTTTTTGTTTGCCACTTATTTTGATCATGCATCAGCAATGGCATGTGAAATATAGTTTGCTCGGAAATTGCAGAGTGCAAACACAGTAATGAGCTTTATCATTCCACTCGGACCCTTAATGTGACAGGTTACTTTGTTTTCTGTCTTTGTACAGATCATATCTGGTGTTCAATATTGCCACAGAAACATGGTAGTGCACCGCGATCTAAAGCCGGAGAACCTTCTTTTGGATAATAACTGTGACGTTAAGATTGCGGATTTTGGCTTAAGTAATGTTATGCGTGACGGCCACTTTCTTAAGACAAGTTGTGGTAGCCCAAATTATGCAGCTCCGGAGGTAAATATCCTTCAACTATTTTCAGACAGAAAGGACATGGCATCGTTGTAGCTTTGTTCCCAGACTCTTTGGTTTCACTGTATAATATACTTTCTGTTATCTAGGTTATATCTGGAAAACTGTACGCTGGGCCTGAAGTTGATGTATGGAGCTGCGGTGTTATTCTTTATGCTCTTCTATGTGGTACTCTTCCATTTGATGATGAGAACATACCCAACCTTTTTAAGAAAATAAAGGTTAGCAAATATATGTGTAGTCTGCATTTGAATGGTGCATCTGTACCTGCTTCTAGTGATATAAATAATATATTCCATTTTTCATTTCAGGGTGGAATATATACCCTTCCGAGCCATTTATCAGGCCCAGCAAGGGATTTGATTCCGAGGATGCTAGTTGTTGATCCTATGAAAAGAATAACCATTCGTGAAATACGCGAGCATCCATGGTTTGAAGCTCAACTCCCACGATATTTAGCCGTGCCTCCACCAGATACTGCGCAACAAGTTAAAAAGGTCTAATTAGCCCTCTGCACCGCTTCCTTTATGAAAATCAGTTGAACTATGATATAATGGTGTTTCTCTGTGTGTTAGTTATGCCAAATATTCCGCTAGTATCTTTAGTCCATAAAGATGTTTTTATATTGTTGATATCTCCTGTTTAGGCATATAAACTTGGTTAATTTTATATGTGGTTAAAAATGTGCCCATCATTTCTCTTCATGATTTATAATGATATATTTCAAAGTTTTTTTCTGGGGTCTGTACATTACCCTTCTGCCTTGTGCCATTTCGTGAGGCTATGCATGGGAGTGCTCACTGGTTTCTTAAATTTTTATGTGTATTGGAGTCAATCTTGCAGTCCTCTGTGTGACTGTCCAGATGGGAGCTGGCAGATTTTTTTAGTCACGTATTGCTTCATTTAAGTCCTCGAATAATGTGTTGGTTTCTCTCATGATTTTGTAGATTGATGAAGAATCTCTTGGTAAAGTTATCAGTCTAGGATTTGACAAAAACCTGCTGGTTGAATCAATTCATAATAGGTTGCAAAATGAGGTAACCTTTTTTTACGTTCTGTTGTCTGCATATGCCTGTTATCTGCAAATTAACGTCCGTGACTAATTTATCTGCGCACTGCAGGCAACAGTTGCATATTATTTGTTTTTGGATAATAAGAGTCGCACAACAACTGGCTATCTTGGAGCCGAGTATCAAGAAGCTATGGTGAGTTACTGTGTTCACTTGTTTGCCTCCACCGATTCTGTTTTAATCTTCTGACTGCTGTATGTGCTGTTAGATTATTGATTTCTAATTACTTTGGCATCAAGGAATCTTCATTCTCACCCATTACTCCAAGTGAAACACAAAGTCCAGCACATGGAAATCGGCAACAACCATATATGGAATCTCCAGTTGGCTTGAGACCACATTTTCCAGCCGATAGGAAATGGGCTCTTGGGCTTCAGGTAATCTATGTTTAATTTTGTTCTGGTGCTTTTCTTAAGCTCTTTCTTCTTATATATTTTAATTAATACCTTTGTATTCATTTTGACAGTCTCGAGCACATCCAAGAGAAGTTATGACTGAAGTGCTGAAGGCTCTGCAAGAACTGAATGTATACTGGAAAAAAATTGGACACTATAACATGAAATGTAGATGGAGTCCTCCTGGCTTTCCTGGTCAGGAGAATATGAATCATACCAATTATAACTTCAGTGCAGAGCCTATTGAAACCGACGACCTGGGTGACAAGTTAAATTTAATTAAGTTCGAACTTCAGGTAAATTGCAAATCCATCTGTATGCATCCAATGAAAAGTCCTGATGCAAATACGGCAGTGTGATGCGTGAGTACTTATGTGTGTCTTTCTTGACCTTTTAGTCACTCTATAAGTATGGCACTCCAAATTGTTCACTAGCAACCCCTTGCATTTCCATGCACGCTCGTCTATACATGATATTTTTACTACGAAGTTATATACACAAGATGATAACTCTTAACATATCCCTGCATCTCTTTTACTCCCTCCGTTCCTAAATATTTGCCTTTCTAGAGATTTCAACAAGTGAGTACATACGGAGCAAAATGAGTGAATCTACACTCTAAAATATGTCTATATACATCTGTATGTGGTAGTTCATTTGAAATCTCTAAAAAGACAAATATTTAGGAACGGAGGGAGTACTTTGTAATCGGCGCAATAGGTTCAGGAACCTCTTAAAATTGGAATCTTATTTCCATTGTATACACACACCCTTGTTGCCATACACCTAATGCTTGCATGCCTCCACTTGATGTCTATTGCAGTCACTATCATATGAAAACTGAAATTCAACTCCCATTATTCGCGTCACCTCTTACTTCAGTTGTGCACTTGATGGTGATCCTGATGTGCCTCCACTCAGCCACAGCTTTACATAATTCACAAACCTATACGATTGAAATCACATGTTCTCTTTATCCGTGTTGCATCCTTCTTAGTTGTCTCTGTATTTCTGATATTGCACTCCATCCGATGCAGCTTTACAAAACAAGAGATGAGAAATACCTTCTGGATTTGCAAAGGGCCAGCGGGCCGCATCTCCTCTTTCTTGATCTATGTGCGGCCTTCCTAGCTCAGCTGAGAGTCCTCTGATACCAAATGTGCCCGAGGAATGTATGTTGTATCACTCTAAAGAGATGATGTAAATAGTAAGCTTTCTCTAGCGGATCAAAGTTGTGGAGTATGTAGACATGCGGAGCTGTTGTGTGTTGATTTCGGCGCCTATATGCTGAATTTAGACCTGGCAGGGACGGGCAAGTGAAGCAAGCAAGGAACTATTGCCATCAGGTTATTTCCAGCTGCCGCCAAAGGCACTAGGATATAGAAGTATTATTGATTAATCCTATTTTGGCCCCTTGGGACATACTACTACTCTGCTGCTGTTTACTTGCATGTAATGTTTACTGTCTGGGTCTCTAGACCAGACCAAGTACACGAATAATTTCTTCAGATTGCAATGGTTAATGAAAGCTGAGCTGCTGACGGGCCACAGACAATCGTATATCAATTTTGTTGTTTATATACTAATAATTCGAGGTGTCTAATCTCTTCTGCTGCGTCCATTGATTGCGAAGCAGCATGGCACGTCCGTTGAGAATCTTCCATAATAATCGTTCGGTTTAGCGTGGTCAATCAGTACAGCTGTGCCATTGGCTGAGAACAATGCGGCAACCACCATGGAAGGAGGCATGGACTGTCGCCTAGTAAGCTGCCTTCCAGCAATTTAAATACGTTCAATTTGTTACTGCGAATGCAAGCATGCTCAGCTTTGGACACCACCACGATGGGAAGGCACTTCTACGCGACCGCGACGGCACTATGTTGGTAGTAGGAGAAAACGCCCAATCAGATCCTCCTCATTCGCCTGTTCTTGCTTCGAGTCCACGCACCGGTCATCATCAAGCAAGCTACTCCTTTTCTCCTTTTGTAAATATATCCCCTGCATTGCGTTGTGCCGTTACTGTTGTTTTCAGGAAATGTTACAGATCCGACGTTAGATTTTGAACACTAAAAATCTAGTGACCAGATTTGTCATGCGAAAATAGATGAAATTGCCGTGCTTGTGTAGAAGGATCTGTATGTTTTATAGTAAAAATTGGCATGTAGTGTAAAATTTTACCAGAGAAATCGCCATGCAGGGTGCTGTGCTGATTCGAAAAAGAAACCTCAACGCAAGAAAATGGATGATCTAAAAAACATTCGGTCGAAACGAGTGAAGATCGAAGGCAAGTGATACCGAGAACAAATGGAAGCTAGTAATAAATTCGGCCGCGATCAGCCCCGTTTCGATAAAATCAAGTATGTATACATGAGTGACACGGCGGTACAACGCACGAACACCGAACACTCGGTGAATCTCACATCCAGCGAGTAGAATACAACGATCCCTCCCATCCTATCCCGGGGAAGGCGTCGAGAGTAGGGCATCGGCGTCGGCGCTATCTCCTGGCGTGCGCCGTGCCGGCGGGCTGCTCGCAGGAGAAAACCTGCTTCGGGAGCCGCCACGCCTCCGCTGCGCCGAAGCACATGTCGTCGAGCGCCTCGCTGCGGCACCACCGGCACCTGCCCCCGCCGCCGCTCGCCACGCACTTGCCGCGCGTCGCCAGATCCCGGCACTCCGCCTCCGCCCTCCCTGACCGAGCAGCAGCCTTGCTCCTGATTCTGCCCGCCGCGGCGGCTACTGACGCGGCCCCTGAGCAGACCAGGAGAAGAGCGAGCAGCAGCAGCAGCGCCGCAGATCTGGCCATGAGGTGAGAAACAGAGACGGTCTGCGACGATTGGGTATAGGGGAGCCTGAATATTTGGACTCTAGATCGCGATACGGGCGGTGGGCCTCTCCTTTCTCTTTGACGGGAAAATGAAGTTGGCGCCTTTTCTCTTCCAGCCTTCAAGACGTTGGGCCGGCATACCCAACAATTGGCGGGCTACAACTTGATTTAGCTGTGAATTCTCCAACAAAAAACAAGTTACTCTTTTGTTTCTAGTGACTTAGATGTATTGTAGAGCGAAAACAAAAGAGATAAACGAAGAGTCCAAATGATTCTCTTGTTCTATTGCAATGTGGGAGACCCACTTATATACACGCTGAAGGGGTGTGTTGCGGAGACACCTCTTCCCTGACAGACATCTCCTGAAAGGCATCCCTCCCATACAATTGATCACATATTTTATTTCTTAACACTCCCCCTTGATTAATTCGTCATCTGTATATTGCAATCCAAAAACTCCTCTTAGAAAACCTCGTGGGAAAATTGAGGAGAAACATTATAACGATATGCAATCGAAAACTCCTTTAAAAACCCAGTGGAAAAAATATAAGGGAAACCATATGACATATGTTCGCACTTGTATTTATATTGTCTCGTTAAAAACCTTGTATGAGAAACCTTAGGAAAACTCATAAAGGAAAAAAAGAGTACAATATCAGTGATCAGAAGATCATCAACGAGTTATAACTTGGGATCCCCCCCCCCCCCGAACATTGCAAACCTCAAGGTTGTCTCATACCAATTCCACAAACTTAATCATGGAATATAACCGTTGGTAGAGATAAATAAATATTGCAATATTTTGTTTGCAACTTACCTTCTTACATTTCTGTAATTCATGAGGATAAATATAACCCATAAGCAATACAAGTGACATATCTTGGTAGATAATGATAGGTGATTCCTATGAATCTCCACATGAACTCACATGTGGCCAATCATTCTGCGAAGCCATACACATCTTGTGATGCTTCAAATAATTACCGCAGAATGATCATTAGAAGGACCCATTTAGAGTCTATTCTAAAGATTTTCTTCTGAATACTCTTCCAGTAAATCCAGTTTTTGATATGCCACTGTTGGGATCACACAATTAGCCACTATCATATATCACACCTTGGTCCCATCCTGATTTTCATACTAGAATTAATCAAGACTTTTGTGCCTTCGATATATCTGAGAATATTCCATACACAAACCTTATACCTTTTGGGGAATTGCACTCTCAATAAATTGCCAAAAACTATAGTGTCAGGCCTGGCATATTTTGCAAGATATATGAGTGCTTCGATGGTATTTAGATATGGCACTTCATGTCCAACTATCACTTCACCATCTCCCCTATGTCCCAAGGATTTGTATCCCATATTAGGTATAATATGACCATATATGTCTTTGATATAATATATCCATATTGAACTTCTCCAATACTTCTGGATATATGAAGACTAATATCTTAGGGGGATATGCTCAAGTCATAAACTTAGCATAATTTGGTTTAACCTAAATATCCGTCTTAACATGATTGTGTGTATTTCATGTCTTATATAGACTTTGATGATAAGAACATCGACACCACAAATTAAGGTGATGTAAAATCTAATGCATAATTTCTTCATGAGTACACGTCAACAATCATTAGTATGAGAGTAATCCTTGTCAATGAATAACCCACTTAGTCGGTTGCACGCACCACACAATTCTCCGACTACTTCAAGTCATAGAATGACTTCAGAAGTTCCACACATGCATGTTGCGATTTACCTTTTGATTCAGAATATTAAGTCATTCAATGACTTCAATATATACATCCAAACTAATTGAGCCATGGGAGTATGTAGACATTACATACATCAACCGTATGGATCTATACTACCATTAACATTCAGTATCGAAACATAATTTCACTCATACCAAGAAGGTATGCTACATCATAACCGATGTTGGGTCTCTGTGAAAAACCCTCGTGCTACAAGCCTCACTTTCTCACCACCTCATTTATTTTTGTTTCCAAACAAAGATTCACTTCTCTTCTCTCTAGAAGATACTTATGAGGAGCAGGTTTTACAATGGTAAATACCTCTCTTTTGATGAGCGAGTGCCACTCTTCCTTAATTGCTTCCTTTCATTTGAACTTATATAAGTGCAATAACACTCTCCATGGATTTGGTTCAGGGCCCAAAAATATTCTAGCAATTCTCGAGAAGAATTTTATGTCGACATATGTAGACTTTCTCATATACGATTGTCATGCATCAATATCATTGTGGAATTCTTATTACGCCTCTTAACTCCTTGTGATTTCCCACAACAACGGAGTCAAGGTGTTTTGATATCCCAACACCTAAAGATGTGTGCACATATGTGTTGGACTTTGGATGCCACACATCCCTCAGGTGTCATTCAACCCGAGGATGAATCATATTTACTGATCGAGGGGTCAATCTTCTCTGTTTCCGCTGAAACATATGAGAACTTAATCTCATGCGACCAAAATTCTCCCCCTCTTGCTCTCATCCACGGAGATGAGTGGTTTATTAGGTACCTTCACTCATTCTGGTACTTGACCATAGTGACACCTTTGTCATCAGTAAATATACTTGACAGATTATTTGTAATATGCTGTAATTTTTTCATAACCTAAACCTGCAGTTCAGATTCTTAAGTACGTGGAAAAAAATATCTATGACATTTCTTATCCATTTCCTGGCATTCTTTGTGGTACACATCTCCCCCTAATGCTAGAAATTTTTCTTATTGCAAAAGCAATCAGCATATGGGCTGCAAATAACTCCCCTCATAGGGTTAAGGTATTCGACGAATTAACGATCATACCACAGTTATTACTCACATAGATCCCAACCATACGTGAAGGCCCATGATATACGCTAGGATGGTGACATCGATATGCAACCGAATTGCCGCAGATGGGAAATACTTCACTTATTTCCACGTACAAACTGCAAGGGGGTGCGGTATCATTTGATCTCATTTAGAACAAATATGCAGAGTGTGAGACCGCATGTTACCATCAACGAAATGTTGGTAAATCACAATTATGCAAACATTGGCTATGCAATATTGAATCTCTTTCATAAGAGATCAAACCAAACCATTCTGGTTATGTAATATATACTGAATATAACCATTGAATGCTCGTGAATCAACTTCAATGACATTTCCATTCCAATGGAATTATCCCACGTTAGTATAATTTGCTCTAAAATCGTCAAGTTGAGCACTTAATTCAATAAACGCATGGTTGTTTGTCGATATACACACCTAAGACCATCTTCTAGATGCGTCTATGAACACCATGAAGTACCAACATAACACAGACAATGGCCCATTCTAAATTTTAAGGTGAGAGTGCCTTAAAATTAATTCCCCTATGTCACATGCAGTGCACAAAGAATCTGATGATTGTTGGGAATATTGCAACTTGTCAAGTTGTGGCCAGCAGAATTGTCAATAATTTCTCTAATCTTCCAATACCATGATGATAAAGGAGAAAAAAATATTGTGTATGCAACAAGATGGATATGAACCGATTCATACACTCAATTTCCTCAACTATCATGTCTGAGGAACAGGATGTTGCAATTTATACTACATGTAGTAGTACAATTATAGGCTAATCATATTTAGGGATAACTAGGAGACTACACGAGATCTCCAAAATATCTTGGGAATATCATTCTACAAGCATATCATCAATGTAGAGGAGTCCATTCTCCTTTACCATGCCAGGATATTTTTTGGTTGTTTTTCTTTTGAAGTAGAACTTCAAACTTATCCCATTAAAATCATTTGCCTCCAGTGAGCTGGTGATATGATTCAACCCAATACTTGACCAATTGGTAATCATTGGTACGGCATTTTGTACAACCACCACTTTGACAAACTTGAAAGTTGTCATTATGATCATTTAGATTAAATGATCCATTCCCTTTTGAGATATACACTCCATTTCTGCTTGTCAATTTTCTTCACTTTACATTCAACTCCTCGTGGTTCACTAACCACTATTGCTTAGTACTAAGAGCACTAGCATGCATTTCAGGCATTACAACCTGAAACAAAGATGATATTTCTGTTTACCATCCTAGGAGAATGTAAAGTGCAGTGAGGACTTATAGTCAGATATGCATCTGAAGCCGCCTTATCACATAATCTCAACATAGTGTTGATTTATAGACAACAAAATTATAAGCCTCAACGGACTCGAAGTCCTGACAATGAATGAATAATCATTCATGTGATGCTTATAACAATATATCTCGCCTTAAGGGGGTCCCAAAAGGGCAAATGGATATTAAATATACATTTAAATACTCTATTTGAGAACCAAGTTATTGCGATGCCACATAAATGCAAACATGCATAATTTAACTATCTTATAAATAGTATGACATTCTCTGGGAGTTGAGTTTCTGTGGTGACAAGGCCACGGGTCAACAAAATTCTTTATGTCCATGACCCATGTTAAATATTTACTCCCACCTAATGTCACCCCATCACATTACCTTTCGAAAAGGTCAGCCATATATATGATGCATGAAATACTCATGCATTAATTTACCTTCAGTAAATTAAGTAGGATGAAAATGCTATGGCTAAGCATAATCATGGTGTTGGTGCAATATTTGCCTACCTTGTGTTTTTGGAGATTGTTGACAGAAACAGGTATGGACTGATTTGTTTGCTAGTGCATACAGAGAGAAAAAGTCCATACACAACCGAAGAGAATGCTGTCTCCGGTGCTGAGTTCGAGGAACTTCACCGAAGTATATTTGCGTTGCAGAGAAGAACGAGCTATATTTCTTGAAATCAAATAGTTGAGAAGATTGATGTGAAGAAATCGACCCCTAGAAGATTTACTGCTGAAGCAAAGCATTTTGATTCGGTATTGTCGTCCAAAGAAATTGACTACAGCGATGGAAGTCGAAGACAAAGTGAAGACGTAGTATTCATTTCGTTGTTCTTCTGTCATTCTTTTGAGTCATAGGACCTCCGTACTATTAAGAGGGGTATAGGTTCTCTTTGCTTAGATCCGCTGTGATGCTTAGCCAAAACCTATGAAAGTTGCGAGAGAAATCTCTTTGTGCTCCGAGAAAATACTTGTCAGCAAGAGACTGTGACCTTCTTCGCTTCGAGAGATTTGTCTCAGACCGAGGAGTTAGCGTTACTTGCTCCGCAAGCAATGTTACCATTGTGCTCAAATCTGGCCGTTGGACTCGTGTCATTCGGCCATTGGCTGATCCCATTGTCTAATTTGGTCATTTCCCATCTGGGAAGGCTGCGGCTATAAATAGCCACCCCGCTCCAACATTGTCCGTTGGCTGCTCCGTTTGAGATTTCTAAGAAGATTGATTTGAGCAACCCCTCTCTGAGTGATTTGAGTTTAAGATCCACCGAGAGAAAAATCAAGAGCCCAAACTTAGACAGTGGTTTAGCATCACAGTAGTTCTGAGTGTGAGTTCTTGTACCTATTACTCTTGAGAGCTGCGCACTCTCTAGATGGATAGGTTTTGGATCGAGTGTTGAAGAGTTGTTGTCTTCACCGAGCTAGATCTTCAACAACCAAGAGTGATTGTGGTTCATGAAGGTCGTCTAAAGGTTTGGAGATCGCCGACAAGGATCTACCACGAGTGAAATCAACCTGAGTCTGATCAGCTCTGCGTTGATGGAGAATAGGGTGAAGAGAGTTTATCTTCCGTGTTAAGTCACAGCCCCTCCAACCAGACGTAGCCCTTTGGCAGAAGGGTGAACTGGTCTACCAAATCTCTCTGTCGCCATCAAGCACCACTGGTTCTATTTTCTTCACTGCATTACTTTCGGCAGTTAGTTTGTGTGCTCTGTGATGATAGCTATCTGATATGTTACCCTCTGCTGCTTATCTTTCAATCTATCTCTCGCAGAGTTCATTATCTTTCATAGCCCTGATTGTTCTTCTTTGTAATTCTCATCATAGTTCTTCCATAGTTTTGCTTCATGTTTTTAGTTCTGTTGGCATGTTGCATCACCATCGTCATCATCAAGCCTGTTGTATCCTATGCTCGAATCATTATTGCAACTTATCTTGAAGAATTTGTTCCTCAGTAGCAAGCTTCATTGTACTCGTATCTACCAATCATTAATTTCGCTGCTGTGTTTGGGATCAGTTTCAACACTTTCGAAAGAAATCTTGAATCTCCCATTCACCCCACTCTGGTCGATATACTCTCGGTCCTAACAATTGGTATGAGAGCAGGTTCTCCCTGTCTCTGTTTATTAAAGGTCTAACGTCCTTGGAGTTTTGAGTATGTCGTATGCAGGTAGATCCTTGCACTCTGAAAATTTTTCTATCTTTGATGGAAATGACTATCTGTACTGGAAGGAACGGATGAGAATCAGAATTCAAGCTATCGACTATGATCTGTGGCAGATTGTGGAAGATGGCTACACCATTCAGCACCCTGATGCTCCATCTTCTGATGACAAGGCTATGATGCGTCTGGATGCACAAGCTAAAGATTTTATCTGTGCTAGTATCTCAAAGAACGTGTCATTCAATTCTGAAACCTTGACACTGCAAAGCAACTCTGGGATGCCATAAAAAATGTTCACGAAGAATTCATCTCCAGAACAGACTCTCACACTCAAATGCTTCGTGCCATGTTTGCTGGGTTCAGAAGTCTTCGAAAGGAAAGTGTTATGGAACTCACTGATCGGCTGTCAGACATTCTTGAAATACTTCAGCAACGAGGAGTAACTGATGTCACCGATAAAGATGTGGTAAACAAGCTACTAAGTGCACTTGATGAAACCTTCGATCCTATTGTAGCCGAAATTAAACAAAGACCAGACTATGAAGAGCTTCACTATGTTGAGGTCATGACACTCCTATCGATTCATGAAGAAAAGATGGAACTAGTAAATGACAATCAAGAATCTTCTTCGGAAAGTGAAGGAGAAATCCTCTCACACTATGGCAGCTCACAAGAAGAAGAAGAAGACGTCGAGAACCAACACACCATCACAAGAGAATTGGAAATGCTCGCACAATGGCTAAGTGATCTTATAAGACAAAACTTGTATCTTGTGAATGATGATGAAGATGATATGCCTGAATCATCAAGACAGCTACCTCCGAAAGAAATGAAGTGCTTCAAGTGCAAACAATTCGGTCATGTCATAGCTGATTGTCCTGGCTGGGATAGCATGTCGAGCAAAAGATGGAAACACCATCACGACAATGGATTCACTCGGGTTAATTGTCATACTAAGCTCTCAAAGACAAATGAATCTTCCTCATGTTCTTGGACAAGACCAGTCACTGACGTAAAAGCCAGAGCTACTATCGAATCAAATATGAGAAAGTTATCACAGCTGAACAGAGTATGTACTGAAATGACTATGGATTCAGAAGATGACACATTCGAATCAGACTCTGAAGAAGAAGAGCTTAACAGAAGGATTGGGAGAAGCAATGCATATGTTGCCATTGAATCATCGAAGAAATCCTATGAATCAAGCACCGATGACAATATCTCAAGTGATGATGAACCAATCGCCTTCTGTCTCATGGCAAAATCATCAAAGGATCAGGTATCTACAAAAGACCAAAGATCCATGAACGAATACTCTCCTGAATATATTTCCTATGCCAAGCTGGTCAAGATTGCAAAATCTCAACATGATGAACTTGAAATGCTTGAGAGAAATCTTAGGAAAACCGAAGGATTACTCATCAAAGAGATGGAGAAGAATCAAAAGTTGATTGAAGAGCAATATGCTTTTTCATCAAATGTT
This sequence comes from Thinopyrum elongatum, assembly GCA_011799875.1. Taxonomy (NCBI): domain Eukaryota; kingdom Viridiplantae; phylum Streptophyta; class Magnoliopsida; order Poales; family Poaceae; genus Thinopyrum; species Thinopyrum elongatum. The sequence goes on along the minus strand of CM022299.1, from coordinate 401,358,359 downwards.
AATGATCTTACCAATCGATATGATTCGCTTTCACTTGACTACGAGAGTTTATCAGATGAACTCCTTAACAGGAATCAAGAACTTGTGTCTCTGAAAGAATCTTATAACGAGCTGGTGTTAGAGAAAGCTTCTCTCTTCGCCGAGCAATCTGTTCGACTTATTGATGATTTTGTACCTCCATGCTTAAAATCTCTAGAACGTAGCAATGCTGATTCTCATGCTGGAACTTCTAATACTGTTGTAGGGAATATTGCTACTACTGAAATTGGTACTACTAACCCTTCTTCCGAAGATTTTGCTGCTATTACTGAAGAAAATTGCAGGTTAAAGGGCTTACTTGAGACTGGAATGCTAAGGAGCCTAAAAGGGCATCAAACCTTATGTGATGTGCTCCAGAAGTCCATACTGCACAAAAACCCTCAGAAGGAAGGATTAGGTTTCGAAAAGAAACTCAATGTGGACGGATCCTATTGGACTCCCGAGCAGTATCCTCGAACGACTTGGGTTCGTGCAAAGAGTAAAACCCTCGAACCTGAAACTCTAACTAGTTATCATTCACCTATTCTTGTTGATACTGACGAGTCTGATGACTCAAATTACAAAATCTTCAAACAACATAATGGTGAGGTTTTCGCTCGATTTGTTGGAACTAACTGCAGGACAGGTTCACCCAAGAAGCAAATCAGGGTAAATAAGTGCATTGTTGAAAATTTGTCTGTCATTGCTAACCTGAATGTGCAGGATAACTTTCGACGAGGAAGTGGATATCATTCTCAGTCTACTCAAGTATCCTTCACGAATGATCATCATCCTAACCTGCGTCAGAAGGAGTACATGCGTACCTCATCAAATCACTACATTCATGTATCTGGAAATAATTTTAATGCATATTCTTATGATTATCATCAAAGTGCACAGGTGTCTCACAGACCACGTCGAAGGAATACTCCCACTCAGTCTAAGCAATTGAGATCCTCACCGCCCATGCAAGAGTGGGTTGTGAAGAAGAACTAATCCTCTTGTGCAGGGAATTCTCTCAGGGATATCTCACGTTTACCTTAAGACCTGAGATCGATCAGTGTTGGTGCTTAACTCTTTGTGTTTTCCTTCGATGTGTTTGTGTTTTGTGTTTTCTTTCGTTTGACCTTGCGTTCTTCCTCGGACTTTGTTTTCTCCTTAGTTCTTTCTCGTCATAAACATGCAACTTGATCTGAAGAAAATTTCAATCCGACATCCTTGGTCACGAATGAAATCAACTTCGAAATTTCTTCTGTTTTGGCGCTTGCGCTTCCTCCAAACCTTCGGCATTCTGTTCAGTTACCGAGATTTTTGCAGGAAACGGATGATACGTGCCCACGATCTCACGTTCGTAATCTTGTCCGTCGAATGTGGAACGTCCCGTGCTTTTCGGCCGTGGATCTCGGAGGAGGCAGTTTCGCCCTCGGGCTATATAAACCCCCCTCTCCAGGTGTCTTCCTCCTATGTTCTCTGTTCAACCTCATAACTCTCCTCTCACTCTCCGCCTGAGCCTGAGCTCGAAGTAGCGTCGACATCGTGCTTCACTGTGCAACTCTGGTGAAGCTCCATCGCCGTTGGTCGCACCAGTGCGTTACTTCTTCTCTCCCGCACTGCCGTAGATGATCAGTACTGCCAAGTTAGGGCGTACAGATCTGGAACTAGCAATGTCCTTCATCTGTTCTAGGGTTGTTCGTCCCGACGCCATTTCTTCTGTTTTATTTCCTTGTGGTAGATCTTTAGGTTTCACTAAGTTGTGACTTGTACGGTTTGTAGTTGCTCCTCGTACCAGTCAGTCTTTGATCTTGGGTTCATGTGTAATATGTCGAAAGATTAGAGAAGTTGTTATCATGTATTAGGGCATATTGCAATTCTCTCGATGATATCTTCCAAACCATATGCCATGAATTCCTATGCTGCTTCTGAATATTTTCTGTTTTGTGTCAAAAATGCTTCTGTGCATGTTTATGACCTCTTCTTGTTTTCCCTCGCTTTGTTGATTTTCTCTCAGGAGTGCTCATGGCTCACAGTTCAGAAGAGCAGTCTGGGTCCGAGGAAGAAATCCCTCCGATGCCACGTATGGCTGATAAGGCAAAGGTGGTTGAAAGAAAATCAGCTAAGCCGCCAAAAGTGCCGAAGAAGAAATCTGAGTCAGAATCTGCTGAAGAAGAAGATGATATTCCCTCAGCTCACAGTCAACCAGAGGACGAGCAAGTCACCGATTCCAAGAACCTGTTCTCTGATAGAAATCCCAAGAAGGGTGGTCGCGGAAGAGAGAGGAATACCGCGACAGAGATGTCTGATCCTGAAACCTACAAAACTCCACCTGGAGTTGAAACTGCCACTGAAAGAAATAACAGGTTGCAGAAGATTCGCTGCCATTGGGATAAGAAGTGGTTCAACTATGAGAACGTCCGAAGGAAATACCAGATACTGTTTGTGTTCACCCCTCCGTGGAATGACTACATCGCCGAGGGCTGCCTAGGTCAAGATGATGAAAAAGTTAGGCCAGCTCCTCTGCCCAATGCTCATGCTGATCCACTAAAGACAACCGCTGATTTCCCCGAGGAGGTGGAAAAGAGAGCAAAAGCCAAGGCCAAGCGTGAAGCCAAGGCCTCGAAGAAGAATCATGTGGAACAAAGGAATGTTGAGTTAACTCAACAAGATGTGCAAGAAAAGAAGGAAAGGGCCTCTGCCCGGAAGGAAAAGAAGAAGAGGAAGTCTGTTTCCCCTCGAGCCTTGAAGAAGAAATCTGTTGCCAGAAAATCAAGGAAGGCAGCATCTGCCTCATCTGATGATTCGTCCGATGATAATGTTGGCAAAGAAATTCCCATGTATGGTCAACGTGCTTTGCTTAACAAGCCGTATCAAACACCTTCTGCAGCAAAAGTTTCACCCCCATTGAGATTGTCACCAAGGCTTGCTACTGTGACGTCAGATAATCCTTCAGGTTCTGCTGCCCCTACGGCGAAGAGAAAATTGTTGCCTGATGAAAAAGTTGCTGCTACTGCCAAGAAGGCCAAGACAAATGTTCTTGCTTCCACAGAGGAACTCAAATATGATTTTGATCTTATTTTTGATATCATTGAAGGTGCTTCATATGATGCAAACCCATCTGAGTTGAGCAGTTTGGGTCTACCTGAAGATGTTACCAAGATGGTAGCAAAGCACTTCTCTGACTAAGAGAAATCACCAAGGAACTAAATCAAGCTGTCGAGGATAAGAAACTCCTTGAGCAAATGAGGAAGGATGCTAAAACTGAGCCTGAAAGAAAAGACATCAACAAGGGGATTCTTGAGATCACCAAAGCCCTCACTGTCATGAGGAACAAGAAGATTGAGTGGCACTCCAAGATGAAGATGGATGTTTCTCAGCTTTGTGATCGAAGAAATGACGAGATTACACATCAAGAAGATCTTGCTCGACGAAGATAAAGAGAAGAGAAGCGTCAGAAAGCACAGGCAAGAGCCAACAAGCAGAAGGCTATCATGGATCGTCGTATCCAATCTATCACAACAGATGCTCCTCTACAGCAGATACCACCATCCCCTCATCCTGAGGAAGAAACCAAGCAACATGCAGAGCATGCGGTAGTTATCATTCCTACCTCAGTTGCACAAGAATCAGATGTGATGGATATCTTTGTGAACAATCCTGTTGATGAGAATGTCATGCCCGAGCAGCAAGCCCCTGAAGAAAAAGTTGACGAAGAGATTGAGATGGAGAAGGCAGTTTCATCGCCTTTGAAGGAAAGTCAAGTTGAGCCCTCCGGATCCATCAAGGAGGATGATAAAGTTGAGGGGGAGCAAGTTGCTTCCCGAGGAAATAACACCCCAGTCTCCTCATCTGGTGCCCTTACCCAGATGGAGGTTGATCTCGCTCCTGGTTCTTTGGCTTCTCAGCCAGAACAGGAAGAAAAAGAAGATGAAGAGCCCATGGCTCACGAAGAAGTTGCTCAAGCAGTTGTACCACCAGTGTTGCCACAGCAAGATGTACCACCAAATTTTCCACAACAGACCGAAGAAGTTATCGTGCCTCCTATTGTTGAGAGTTCACCAAAAGAAAAGGCCCTAGTGCCTGAGAATGAGAAAGCCGCTGAAGGAGTTCCAGTGAAGGAAATTGAAGGACAGACCAGTGCTCCCATGCCATCAGCTCCAGAGAAAGCTAAAAGGCCTCTAGCTCCATTGAAGCCAATCGATGAAAATGTGCCAGTGTCTGCTGATGTTCAGCCAATGGAAATTTGTGATGAAGAAAATCAAAAAAATCCCCAGGAATCATTTCCGCTATTTCCAGCTGAGTACGGCCCCAATGGCCCTGCATTCAACGAACAACTTCATTTTGTGAAGCTTGCATTCTTTGGGGTCAGCCCTTACGAAGGGGAAAGGACATCTCTGTCTCTGAGGTTTTGGACTGAAGAACAAGCTGTCTATTATGCTTGGATATTGTTTGGCAAGAACAGGATTTTCAATCATAATATATTGGACTTCGCTCAGCTCGAAGATATGCCCTGTTTGCTCCATGCAATCGAACATATTGAACATGCCCTCCTGAAAAGTTTCATGCGCTTCAATCATGGCTGGAATAGAGAGATTATCCTTCAGTTCTATGCCACACTACATATCTCAATAGATCTTGGAAACACCTCATCCTGGACTCTTGAATGGATGACTGGCAGAGAAAGGATCAAATGTTCGGCAGATCATTTTCTGGCTTTGATAAATCTTCCTCGACGTGAGTTTGAGAAGAATAGAGAACACATGCTACATTTTTGGGATGTGTCCGAAGCACAACTTCACATTCTGATGGATCCCACCATGGTTGGTGATGAATGCATTGATGTTGATCCGAAGAAGTAGGCCTATGATAACAAAGTGCTATTTCACATTCTGTGCAATACTCTCACGCAAACGAACAGACCGAATTCCATCAAAGGCATTGTGGGAAATGCACTTCTGGCCATGTCTCAAGGAATTAAGTTTGATATTCCTAACCTTTTCATTCGGAACCTTGCATGTGCAACTGACAGCCCTCAGTCATTAAAGCCTTATGCTCCATGGATCATGTTCACAATCGAGAGCTCACCAATGAGAAATTCTTCTGGGCTTATATTCCGAAGGTATTCATGCCACCAGTTCGTGACACTCTGCGCATTGTGAAGAATATTGGAAAAGGGAAGGAACCTGTTGATACTGCTGCAAATGCGTCTGCATCTGAAAATGCACCGAAGATCAAGAAAGCCAGGGTTGTAATCCCTCATGAAGAAAATCTATCTCTTTATGAGATCTGCATTCGCAATCAGCAGACACTTGAAAGCCATATTAAGCTGGATAGAAAGGAAAAGCTGGAATTGATGACTGAGCTGAATTTGCTTCATAATCATACTCGCCAAATTCTTCTGCATGAGAAAGAAGCAAAATCGCTCATGGACTCTGTTAAGGAAGCATTACTCTCGAAAGGATTTAGCCAAAAAGGGCATCATGAAGGAGTATAACTATCTGGACTTACTCGCTGTTCCTCGTGTCCGAAGGCAAACTCCAGTTCTCCAACAACGTTCTGCTTCAACGGACCTGTTGTTTGTCGGCCATGATGATGAAATTGCAGATACAACTGATACTCTTATCTTCAAGCCAGATTTTCATCGCTCCAAGTCATCCAAACCCCAGGCTGCCACTTCTGCTTCTGCCTCGACCATTCCTCACTCTTCGGACTCTGAGTCGTCGAGTGGTTTTTAATTCTGATTCTAAGGATTCTCCCATGGAGTAGTTCCTCGCATGTCTTCTCATTCCTTTTTTTGGACACTTGTTGGCAAAAAGGGGGAGAATTATATTGAGTGATAGTTTATTGGGGTTCTTGCAGGGTGTTTTTCATTCGCTTTTTGGTTTTCCCTCGAAAATTTGCTTCATGAACTTATCGCACCGCTTGTGGTGTTGAAGAACTCGATCGTCATGTAACGTTAATAACCCCCCGCCTGCAATATTGTTTGCTTCGTACTATCTGTTTGCAGGTACCATCGAATGTGTTTTTCCCGTGAACGATTATCTTTGATAATTATCTATCTCACAGGGAACATAATTACTTCTCAAGAAGACCAGGAAATCGTCAAGGGGGAGAAGTACTTCGTGTACTAAATGTTTTATAGCTCCTGTGGTTGGATATGTGTTGATTGTTATCCTTCATTATTTAACCTTGCAGGAAGAGAATGTCAGTCTATGCTTTTATGGCTTACGCTGTGTTGTGGGAAACCACGGCCACCTATGGGGCCATCAGCCCCTTGTGGTTCGGCAGGGGGGATGAGCACATTGCACAAAGAGCGGAGAACGTAGCACAACACGTCAGAGATCACACGGGCAGTTTTTACCCAGGTTCGAGCCGCCGCGAGGCGTAGAAACCTACTCCTGCTTTGGTGGATTGATGGTGGATTGTGGTGGAAACGCAGCGCTCTTGCCCAGCAGGGTTGCCTCAGGGCGAGGGCAGCTACGCGTGTACGAGTGTACAAGGGTCCGAATCCTTTCTATGGTTGCCATGGCCCTCCTTTTATAGATCAAGGGTCACCACAATGGCAAATCAATCATTGCATACTGATTAGATAGCAAACAGTGCTATCATACCTAACTCTGCAGACAGAGCAGAGCGCATTTAATGCGCCACTTAATGTCACATCGTGGTATGCCCGGCAAGCCTTGCCGGGCTGCTCGGCCACCTTCTCGTCTGTCTGCTTGACATGTCTCTGGACGGGTGTCATTTGGAGGTGATTTCCATAGGAAGTGGCTGCCACGTGCCAAATAACAGCTACTTAGTCACTTGGGGGCTTGACACCGTGGAGTGGTGGAGCCTTGGCGGGGTAGTTTGCCTTTGTCGCACCCGGCAGGCCTGCCGGGACGGTCTTGAGGCTTGTCTTCGGGGCCGCCTCGACCTCGCCAGGCTCGCCTGCCCGGCAAGGGAGGCTTTCCCTTAGTGGTGTCTTGCCTATTTAGCTTGTCTTGGTCTTCTTGATCTGCCCTTTGATTCCTCAAAGAGCTATCTCTTCAATTTGATCTTGACTTGGATGTTGCTACCTTGCTCTTTTAGGTCTGTGCACGGTCTGGGCAACAGACCCAGGGTTTGTTGCATCGACAGGAGCCCCCGGGCCTGGCCCGAACGCGCTGCCGGGCGTCATCGGGGTAGGTCCTATCCAGTGCATAGGCAAGAGGGTAGCAGTTGCTTGTCCTTTGAGATCTTCTTTGCTTCTTCATTAACCTGAGCCCAGGTCAGTTTCCGGTTCTCCCGCGCGTCGCGTAACGCCAATTGTAGTGGGAGAGATAATGGGCCATGATCCGTGGAGTACCCACATCCCACATTCACGGGGCGGTAACCGCCACCCCATTATCTTTCCCGCCCCAAGCGCCTCCGCCACATGTATTGCATGCACTGCGCAAAGTTGGTGGCGGATGCGGAGGGCGCAAGAATGAGCGCCGTGACAGAAAGCCAGGCATCACGGATTGGTGCAGGGGGTCGGCCTTGATTCCTCGAGCCGTTAATGGCGAGGAGCCGGACTGGACGAACGGGGTGGCTACCTTCATGGAAAAATCTAGCCCCCTGCCCCGCTCGCCTATAAAAAGGGAACGTGGGGCAAGGCATTTTTCCACACATCCTTCTCCTTCCATTCCTGCAGCAGTCCTCGCCCCTCTCGATCTTGTCAGGCTGCACCCGGCAAGCCCTGATGGGATTGGGTCGGGCATCTGCTTAGGCACCCCTTTTGCCCTCTTCCTCTTCCACCGCAGTGCCTAGGAGGAGAGGGACAAGAAAGGGATTACGGGGCACTTATCTTTTTTCAATCTAAAATATGTAGGCATTTGCCAAACTTTAGTCTAAATTATGTAATCTTCTTTATCCATGTCTGTGTTTTGTAAGATTTGTACTTGTTAATCAGCATATTAATGAAAAAGACAAGCCTTGCCGGGTACTTGTGCATGTAACATATCCATGCAGAGGTGAAATGCCTCTATACATTAAACTAAACAAGTTTTCCCCGGCAGGCTATCCTGCCGGTACCCTCAGTTCGTTGCCGCAGGGCCAGGCCTACTGGGCACAAACCACAGCGAGGGACCAGCCCCCCACCAGATCTTTTCCGCCAAAGGCCACTACAACCATCCTGACCGAAGCAACATTCGAGTCAAGGGATGGGAGCACCTAGGTTTCAAAGGTGGCGAGGTTTTCATATGCACAAGTTTCTCTTCACAAAACACGTATGGATAAGAGATAAAACTTATCTGTTTGGCTTGCCGGGGATCGTGACGTAGGCTTCTCTTCCCTTCTCTTCTTCGGGACCAAGTCCACGGTAAGAGCCCTGCGACCTAGTGCAGATGAAAATGATGCCATGTGCGATCTGATCTACATGATCATGCTATGCTCATGATATGCTTATGCATGCATGCAAGTTTCGGGGGCCCCCCAGTGCTTCGTTTATTTCTCTGTTGCTCAGGGTCTGCGCCTGGCTTTGTACAAGGGGTTACATGCAGCATTGGCAAGGCCTGTACAAAAGGGTGGCTGCCGGGCAGGGCCCGATAGCCGCGCCTTACGGGTAGAACTTATGGAGATGCTCAATGTTCCATGAGTTTTTCAATTGAATGCCATCTCCGGTCTCCAGACGGACTGCGCCCGATCTAGTGACTCATACTACCCGGTAAGGGCCTTCCCACTTCGGCGTCAACTTGTTTGTACCCTTGGCGGACTGAACGCGCCTAAGGACAAGGTCGCCTTCCTCAAAACTCCGGGCATGAATCCTGCGGCTGTGTTAGTGCAACAAACCCTGGGTCCGTTGCCCAGATCGTGCATAGGCCCGAGATCAAGATTGCAACACCCAAGACAAGGCCAAGATGAAGAGATAGGCTCTTTGAGGAATCGAAGGGCAGGTTGAGAAGACCAAGTCAAGCCAAAAAGCAAGACACCGCTAACGGAAAACCTCCCTTGCCGGCAGGAGAGCCTGGCGAGGTCAAGGTTGCCCCGGAAGCAAGCTTCAAGACCGCCCCGGCAGGTCTGCCGGGGCATACGAAGGCAAAACACCCCGCCAAGGCTTCACCGCCCCACCTCACAGCGACGCAAGTCATCGATCGGTACGGTGTCAAGCCCCAAGATGACTAAGTGGTTGCCTTTTGCCACACGGCAGCCATTTCCTACAGGAATCACCTCCAAATGACACCCGTACTGCGACATGTCATGCAGACAGGAGAGAAGGTGGCCAAACAGCCCGACAAGGCGTGCCAGGCAGGCCATGATGTGACACTGAGCGACGCGTTTAATGCATACTGCTCTGTCTACAGAGTAGATATGATAGCACTGTTCGCTATCTAATCTGTACACAATGACTGATTTGCCACTGTGGTGACCCCTTAATCTATAAAAGGAGGCCCATGGCAACCATAGAAAGGATTCGGACCCTTGTACACTCATACGCGCGTAGCTGCTCTCGCCCTGAGGCAACCCTGCCGGGCAAGAGCGCCGCGTTTCCACCACCATCCAACATCGATCCACCAAAGCAGGAGTAGGGTTTTACGCCTCGCGGCAGCCCGAACCTGGGTAAAACTGCCCGTGTGATCTCTGCCGCGCTACGCTGCGCTCCTCCGCTCTTTGTGCAACGTGCTCAGTCCCCCTGCTGAACCAAAAGGGGCCCTTGGCCCCATAGGTGTCCGTGGTTTCCCACGACATCTTTGGTGCGCCAGGTAGGGGGCTGCGCTTGCGCGAACCCGAGAAGTGTACGTAACGCGTCATCTTCACCGCCATCTTCTTCATCAACGGCTCCATCGTCCATGGCGCCCAAGAAGAAGCCCGTTGTAGCGCCCAAGATGCGATTCTATCCCAATCACGTGATGAACTCATGATTGGGGCACAACCGCATTTCGAGGGCATAGCAAGGTGGATATCATTACAACATACCATGTACTGAATAGATGAGAATACAAGATAAAGGTTTACACTTGCCACAAACCACAACATGAATACAACAATACATCAATACATTGTAGTCATCATGCAGAAGAGCAGGATCTGACTACGGATGAAATCAAACGAAAAAGAAGAATGACATCCACCCTGCTAATCCCAGGCTCCCGATCCAGAACCTATCCATTGATCGAAGAAGAAGAAGCAGAAGAAGAACTCCAAAAGCAAGCAAGCATCACCCTCACGTCAGATCATCGCATAATTTGTACCTGTAACTGTTGTTGTAGTAATTTGTGAGCCACGAGGACTCAGCAATCCCATTACCATGGGTATCAAGACTAGCAAAGCTTAATGGGTATGGAATGGATAGGTGGTGAGGTTGCAGCAAGCACTAAGCATCAATATGGTGGCTAACTTACGAGTACAAGAATAAGAAGAGAAACTACGCATAACGGCCACAATCTAGTAATGATCAATAAGTGATCCTGAACTACTTACGAGTCAAACATAACCCCACCGTGTTCTCTTCTCGAACTCGCTCGAAAAGAGACGGTCACAGTTACACACACGATTGGTGTATTTTATATTCGGATCTGGTGTCAAGTTCTCTACAATCGGATATTAAAAATTCCCATCTGCCACATAACTGCGGGCATAGCTTTCGAAAGATCAAACCCTGCAAGGGTGTCCCAACTTAGTCCATGACAAACTCTCACGATCAACGGAGAAAAATCCTCCTCCCGGGACAACCCGATCAAGCTCGGAATCCCGGTTCACAAGACATTTTGACAATGGTAAAACAAAACCAGCAAGACCTCCTGACATGCCGACACCCTGATAGGAGCCACGCGTATCTCATCTCAGGCCACGATCGGATGGCCAGTCCGTACAACTAAAACCAGTCCTCGAGTTTCCCCGTGGTGGCGCTGCAAGGGGCTCTAGTTTGGACCAACACTCATGAGTAGCACTGGCCCGGGGTTGTTAATTAATTATCCTCGGGGTCTGAAAAGTCCCTATGCAAGTTTTAGTTGTTATTAGGCAAATGGTAAAACCAATGTTGGGCCTTGCTGGAAGAGTTTTATTCAAAGCGAACTGTCAAGGGGGGCCCATAAACCCCGACCGTGTTAGGAATGCAAAATCAAGGAACATAACATCGGTATGACGGAAACTAGGGCGGCAAGAGTGGAACAAAACACCAGGCAAAAGGCCGAGCCTTCCACCCTTTACCAAGTATATTTGTGCATTAATTAAATAAGAGATATTGTGATATTCCAAGATATCCATGTTCCAACATGGAACAACCTGCAGCTGCACCTGCAACTAGCAACGCTATAAGAGGGGCTGAGCAAAGCGGTAACATAGCCAATCAATGGTTTGCTAGGATGGTGAAAAAGGTTAGAGGCTATCATGGCAATTTGGGAGGCTTGATAAACAAGTGGTAGGTAGCGCGACATAGCGATAGCATCGAGACAACTTGCAAAGCAAAGATGGTAGTGGTATCCAGGGTAACAGTCATCTTGCCTAAAATCCCGCTAGGAAGAAGACCGAATCCATGAAGTAGACGAACGGGCGTAGTTGAACGAATCCTCACAATCGCAACGTAACCGGAACTATCGAGAAGATGCACAACCGGAAAGAAGCAAACACCACGGTAAACAACCATCACATAAACATGGTATGATGCACAATCAAGTATGATGCATGTCCGGTTTAATGATTCATGGCATGGCAAAGTGCAACAAACAATACTACAAGTTAAGTGGAGCTCAATATGCAACTCGTTGCATATTGACAAAACACCACATTCAAGTTATTTAGTTTGCTCTTGTTTAGGTACCCAACAATATTAAATCTTGGTTAACATGGCAAGAGGTGAAGCATAAGTAAACTAACTATTTAGGCAAGTTTAAATGAGGCCGGAAACAACGAACAACAATTCTGGAAAATCCTCATATGCAATTTACGAATTTGCTACTGTTCTGCCCTATACACAATTATAGAGTTGTTAAACATGCAAAGTAAGTGCACCATGTTAATCTATGCATTTTTCCACCCCATTTACATATAAAGTTTATTTAATTCGGAGCTACGGTTAATTAGATATGAATTAAACCATTTTAACATGTCATTTAGCAAATTAAATGCAAAAGGCAATTTAAACATTTTTAACATCGATGAAAGTTGGATATTTTCTTTGGAAAGGAACCGACAGCGGGACTATTTTCTTTGGAAGATGTTTCTTACGTTAAAGAGTAATATAACATACCTCTCTGTGTACCTTTGTTTATAAAACCGTATGGCCGGATTGCCTTGTTTTACGTAAATCTTTGCCCTTATAAAGGCTTTATAAAGTAGGACAAACACTCCCCGGCTACTGGCCAAGGAGGTTGAAGCCGATGGCCGGTCAACAGAGTTTTGTACAATGCGGATCCGAGCATTAAAGATGTAGAGTACTTGGATACATAGAATCATTACACATAAATTGTGATTAAAGTCAGTTCACTCTGAATATTGATCCTTAATTCGGCCACCCTTGCCCAAATTATGGCTCGGGGGCTACATGCTTCGTGCTTCTCACTTAAAAGCCATTAAAGGGGTACATCGATCCCCTGATCTGGTGTTGCCACCCGACCAGTGGCTCGGGGGCTACTTCATTGCCTATTCAATGCAGAAAATTTAAAATGCCCAGTGTTCGGCTTGACCGAGCTATGGGAAAATGTGTCTTCGAACAACAATTGGTACCACCTGGGACCTATCAGGCATCAAGCTAATATATTACGGCGACTTTCAAGACCCTCTCTCAAGGGCCTGTCCGTCGATCACTATCTCCTCTAATATATTACACCGCGTTTCTATTCCAACGTATGCTGCCGAGCTAGGAGTTGATCCTCAGGCTGATTTCGCAAATTGACCCGAGCCTCAGGGGCTACTGGGATCAGTGGTTTCATGTTTTCCTTCAGGTGTATCTCGAATTTTAGGCCGAAACACACACCTTGAGGGCTACTGGCTATATATCTCGGCAGAGAAGAAATTGCACCAATCGTGAAAAATATATCTGCTAAAAATCAGCCCAAGCCTGAGGTGGTGCACCACTTCGGAAGCAGTCCGGCATAAAGCTCGGATGTAATTGGTTGGCTCCCTAGAGAGCGGTTCTGAATTAAGCTTGGCTGAATTCTTTCAACTTTTTCAAGACCGAGGTAGTCTATGACACTTCGGATGCAGACCGGCGTTGGAGCTCGGCTGCAAGAAGATACCTCAGAAGCAGTTCGGCATAAAGCTCGGATACAAATGGTTGGCTCCATAGAGGGCATTTTCGGCATTAAGCTCAGCTAAACTCCTTCGACTTTTTCGAACCAAGGTGACCTATGACACCTCGGATACAGTCCGGCGTTGGAGCTCGGATACAGTCCGGCATTAGAGCTCGGGTACAGTCCGGCATTGGAGCTTGGATGCAGTCCAACATTGGAGCTCGGCTGCAAAAAGACACCTCGGATACAGTCCGCCGTTGGAGCTTGGATGCAGTCCGGCGTTGGAGCTCGACTGCCAAAATACACCTTGGATGCAGTCCGGCATTGGAGCTTGGATACAGTCCGATGTTGGAGCTTGGATGCAGTCCGGCGTTGGAGCTCGGACGCAAGAGGACACCGCCGCACGGGAAACACTTCAAACCCGAGGTGTGGCGTAAAAGTAACAAGGCATTGATAAAGGCCGAAGACTTAAAGGGCTCCTCGGATGCCCGACGTGTAAACTCTTCGAATTTAGCTCGATAATCCTCAAGATCGAAGATGGGAAGATTTGTTGAACTAGTTTTCAAGACCAACGACCAAAGATGAAGAATAGTTCGAAAGAATCAAGGAGCATCCCCAACTTGAAGACCGGTTCAGGGGGCTACTGACGATGTCCTGGACTAGGGGGTATTCACCACGTCGTCTCCCGACCAGCTGGATCGGGCCGAGGACCCCCATGGCAGTTCTCTCATGGGCCACTTCGGGTAGCCCATGCCGCATACAAGGAAGATTCCGTAAGACTCGGTGATCAAGACAAGGACTCCTATCCACCAACGTAGCCGACTAGGACTCTTCTTATCCTAGGCCCCTGGTACATTATATAAGCCGAGGCCAGGCTAGTCGATAGGGATATGCAAGATCATTATGACATCCATCATATCATTAGGGTTTAGACCACAACTCATGATCTCGAGGAAGATCAACTCTGTACTTGATACTCCATCAATATAAACAAGAGCAGGATGTAGGGTTTTACCTCCATCAAGAGGGCCCAAACCTGGGTAAAACATTGTCTCCTTCGTTCTTGTTACCATTGATCCAAGAATCCACAGCTCGGGACTCCCTACCGCGAGGTCTGCCGGTTTTGACACCGACAGGTGGAATACCAAAGAAACTAGGAGACCCAGGAATACCAACTATATCATGTTCCATTAAAAGAAACTAAGTTAAAACTGTTTTATGTGATTTAGGAGCCGGTGTTAGTGTTATGCCTTTCTCTTTGTATCAAAGACTCGATTTGAATAAGTTGACACCCACTGAAATCTCTTTGAAAATGGCTGCAACTGCTATACCCATCGGTATTTGTGAGGATGTGCCTATCTTAGTCGCAAATGTCACTATCTTAACGGACTCTGTTATTCTTGATATACCCGAGGATGACAATATGTCGATCATCCTTGGTAGACCCTTTTTGAATACTGCAGGGGCTGTTATTGATTGCAACAAAGGCAATGTCACTTTTCATGTCAATGGTAATGCGCATACGGTACACTTTCTGAAGAAACAACCTCAAGTGAATAGTATCAATTCTATTGAAAAATATTCAACAATCACCATCGGAGGCTTTGAATTCCCTATTCCTACCGCCAAAAGAAATATGAAATTCTTATTGTTGGGTACATGCATATCCCCGTTGAGGTAACCTAGTGTTATACGAAGATTCTCCGGTTCCATGTCATTCGGAAGAAGTTTGTTAATAAAACTTGATCAACCTTATTAATGGATTCCCTTTGACAGGCATGTGGTCGATGAATTTAGTAAACACAACTTTGTGTACCCACTTTTTACTTTCTGTTATTTAGAATTAATAAAGTAGAAATGCCATGATTATACCGTTTTCTGAATTACCCGAGCAATTAAAAATGACCAGAAAATAAAAGTGCTCAGAATGCCCTGAAAATTTAATATGATTTTTTCCGCAATATATAAAAAATAGTGGCACTGAACACACCCCAGGGGGATGCACCTGTGAGCCACAAGCTCACAGGGTGCACCGACCCCCTAGGCGCGCCATGCAAGCTTGTGGGGCCCACAAAGGCCCCCTCACTTATTGCTGCCACCCATGCTCATCCTCTTCCTCCAGAAAAAAATCAAACTTGCTCCATAGCCCGTGTTCTTGCTATTCTTGCTGCAATTTTTGATCTCCTTGCTCGTAGCTTTGTTTCCAAAACTGTTTTGGTGGATTGCTCATTGGTATGTGACACCTCCGATGGTCCAATTAGTTTTTGTTTTAGTGGTTTATTATTTGCACATTTAGCTACTGTTGGTGACCATATTCTTGAGCTTGCATGTCAAATTTATATGGTTCAAACTAGTTTTGGTGCATGATATGACCTATAGATACTTGTAGGAGTAGTTGCTATCAATTTTTGTTGAGTTGGTTCACTTTTATTATGATTTACTAAAAAATTCAGAAATTTTCAGAAGGATAAAATGTTTAGGAAGATGTTCCAATGTGGTTCCTCGAACGAGAAATCCCCAAGGCTCGCTCTATGTGAGCCGGACCTCGAACCACCACGGGTGGCTCCAGTGCAACCTTGCGAATGGCCGTCGGATTACTTCATGACTGCAGCTGGTTTCAAGGAAGAATTTGATATGTACATGCACAATGATGGCTTGACGGACTTCGTGTCAGATAAGTGCTTACAATATTACAATCTCACTGATTCTTTTGTGCGGAAATTTATGTATTCAGTTCATCGTAATACGCATGTTGTTATATTTAATCTCAATGAAAACTCATTTCGCATGGACCTTGAAGAATTCAACAAAGTGTGCGAAATTCCGCAATGGGGCACTTACACTAGACCTCATAAATTTGATTGCATTGAGTTCCTTGCTAGCATCACTAGGGGTGAAACTAGAGGCATAACACAAGCTACTATAGGGAGCATTCATTTTCTTGCTTTACATTATTTTGCTCTCCTCATAGGTAGATGCATTAACGGTAAACATGACCATAGCCACCTTTGCGCTCCTGATTTGAGCATTCTTAAAAGTGCGGTAATGAATGATAAACAATTTAACTTGGGGGCTATTGTTGCACGTCAGTTACATACTAATGCCTTAGATGGAGATATCTATGGTGGGATTTATGCCACTCCTTTAGCTAATTATCTTGGGGTGCCACTAAAAGAAGATGATACCTAGCTGTTGCCTGCGTGCTTTCCTTGATTATGCCGCTATGGAACATTTCCAGTTCCTTGAAAGGGGCGATCGGCCATTCCACTACACACTAATCTTTAACAAGCACCATGTTTTCCATATTACACTTCCCGCTCTTGCCTTATTTAACTTTCAGGGAAAACTGATATATTTCATACTTATGGAGGAGGTAGAGGAGTATGAGAGGGCGAGGGAGACCGCTCGTCTCAACGAGGTAGCCCACCAAGCGGTGGCAGCTGCAATCCAGTACAACCCGAACTACGAGTACGAGTATCATCCATGCCAGCCGTGGCCATAGACCAAGTTAGGCCAAAAGCCTAATCTTAGGGGAGTACGTATTTCTCATCGACATTACATTCATGCATCACACATTCATTCCAGTTGTTGGTGTTCATCTTTTTTCATTGTATAATCCATGTTAGCTTTATTTTGCTTTCTTCTTGTGTTTTTGAAAAATTGCGTAAACCCAAAAATATTTCTTGTTTCTTTTTGGTTTATTTGTTTAGTAGTTTGTAATATTAAAAGAAAACCCCAAAAAAAATCTCGTTCTTCTTTTGCTTGTTGGGAGCCTTCCTGTGTATATAGTTTTTCTCGTTTCCATATTTCTTTTGTTTTTCTTTCTTCAGAAAAAAACAAAAACTCCAAAAATATTTGAGTAAGTTTTTTCGAAATTCTTTTCTTTTCTTTGGGTCGTAAGGAGAAGACCATGATGAAAATGTTGAGTGGCTATCACATACATTATTGTTGATCTAACAAAGAGCCCACATTACCTTGTCTTCTCCTTTGAATAAATGTTTGCAGATTCTAGCTTAGTCCATGGCACGTGCACTCTTATTATTATTCACATCGTTCGCTCATGCAAGCGAAAGGAAATAATGACGAAATTTGATGAATTGATTGAGGTAAAGAAAAGCTGGTATGAACTCAACCTATTTTGTTTTTGTAAATACGATTAGCTCATCGTGCTTGATTCAGCCTATTATGAATAAACATGTTTGCAATGACAATTAGAGATCATAGTTACTCATGCCATGATTAAATAGCTAGGAGTGGATAATGGTTTGTCTTGTGTGTCAACATGCATTTAAAATGGTTATGATGTAGTATGATAGGATGGTATCCTCCTCTGAATGATTCAAGTGGCTTGACTTGGCACATGTTCACGCATGTAGTTGAATCAAAACCAACAAAGCCTCCACAATTTTTATGTTCATGGTGTTTTATATCCTATTCATGCTCGTATTCAATGTTGATTAATCTCAAGGCATGTTTATGACCGTTGTTGCTCTCTGGTTGGTCGCTCCTCAATCTATTTGCTAGCTGATACGTCCATTTTGCATCATGATTTTATGTTGATATTTATTGCATTATGGGCTATTATTACACATTATGGCACAATAGTTATGCCTTTTCTCTCTTATTTTACAAGGTTTACATGAAGAGGGAGAATGCCGGCAGCTGGAATTCTAGGCTGGAAAAGGAGAAAATATTAGAGACCTATTCTGCACAACTCCAAAAGTCCTGAGACTTCACGGAGAGTCATTTTAGAATTAATAAAAAATATTGTGCGAAGAAAGCACCAGAGGGGGGCCACCAGCCATCCACAAGGGTGGAGGGCGCGCCCTACCCCCTGGGCGCGCCCCCTGCCTTGTGGGCCACCTGGCAGGCCCCCGATGCCCATCGTCTTCTATATGGTGTGTTTTGACCTGGAAAAAATCAGAAGAGAGCTTTTGGGATGAAGCACCGCCGTCTCGAGGCGGAACTTGGGCAGCGCCAATCTAGGGCTCTGGCAGAGCTGTTTTGCCGGGGAAACTTCCCTCCGGGAGGGGGAAATCGAAGCCATCGTCATCACCAACGATCCTCTCATCGAGAGGGGGTCAATCTCCATCAACATCTTCACCAGCACCATCTCCTCTCAAACCCTAGTTCATCTCTTCTATCCGATCTTTGTCTCAAAACCTCAGATTGGTACCTGTGGGTTGCTAGTAGTGTTGATTACTCCTTGTAGTTGATGCTAGTTGGTTTATTCGGTGGAAGATCATATGTTCAGATCCTTAATGATAATTAATACTCCTCTGATTATGAACATGAATATGCTTTGTGAGTAGTTACGTTTGTTCCTGAGGACATGGGATAGTCTTATTATAAGTAATCATGTGAATTTGGTATTCGTTCGATATTTTGATGAGATGTATGTTGTCTTTCCTCTAGTGGTGTTATGTGAACATCGACTACATGAGACTTCACCATGATTTGGGCCTAGGGGAAGGCATTGGGAAGTAATAAGTAGATGATGGGTTGCTAGAGTGACAGAAGCTTAAACCCTAGTTTATGCGTTGCTTCGTAAGGGGCTGATTTGGATCCATATGTTTCATGCTGTGGTTAGATTTATCTTAATTCTTCTTTCGTAGTTGCGGATGCTTGTGAGAGGGGTTAATCATAAGTGGGAGGCTTGTCCAAGGAAGGGCAGCACCCAAGCACCGGTCCACCCACATATCAAATTATGAAAGTAACGAACGCGAATCATATGAGCATGATGAAAACTAACTTGAGAACAATTCCCATGTGTCCTCGGGAGCACTTTGCTTTATATAAGAGTTCGTCCAGGCTTGTCCTTTGCTACAAAAAGGATTGGGCCACCTTGCTGCACCTTGTTTACTTTTGTTACTTGTTACCCGTTACGAATTATCTCATCATACAACTATCTGTCACCGATAATTTCAGTGCTTGCAGAGAATACCTTGCTGAAAACCGCTTGTCATTTCCTTCTGCTCCTCGTTGGGTTCGACACTCTTGCTTATCGCAAGGACTACGATAGATCCCCTATACTTGTGGGTCATCAAGACTCTTTTCTGGCGCCGTTGCCAGGGAGTGAAGCGCCTTTGGTAAGTGGAATTTGGTAAGGAAACATTTATATAAGTGTGCTGAAATTTACTGTCACTTGTTACTATGGAAAGTAATCCTTTGAAGAGTTTGTTCGGGGTATCTTCACCTCGACCGGAAGAGCAAAGATTTGCTACTCAACCTACTGCACCTACTAAAAATATTTATTATGAAATTCCTTCGAGTATGATAGAGAAACTGCTAGCTCATCCTTACACAGGAGATGGAACATTACATCCTGATATGCATCTAATCTATGTGGATGAAGTTTGTGGATTATTTAAGCTTGCAGGTTTGCCTGAGGATGAAGTCAAGAATAATGTCTTCCCTTTATCTTTGAAGGAGAAGGCATTGACATGGTATTGGCTATGTGATGATATTGGATCATGGAACTACAACCGATTGAAATTGGAATTTCATCAGAAGTTTTATCCTATGCATATGGTTCATCGTGATCGGAATTATATATATAATTTTTGGCCTCGTGAAGAAGAAAGTATCGCTCAAGCTTGGGGGAGGCTTAAGTCAATGTTATATTCATGCCCCAATCATGTAACATCCCAAATTTTCAATTTGGAATGTTTTACATAGGTCATCATATGCATATCATATTTTATTTGCAATTCATTTGTGATCCTTGAAATCTTAAGCAACTCAAGGACCCACTAAGAGAGTTGGGGATTTTATTATTTTCATATTTGAATTTTCTCAAATATTGAAAAGAGGATCATTTTGGTTTTAATTATTTTTCTCTCCAAAAATATCTCCAATATAAAAACATATGAGAGGAGATAATATGACTTCTCCAAAATAAAAGAAATATTGGAGGAAAAATGTTAAAATCAAATAAATAATTTTATTTGTATTTTATTTGAATTAGAAAAAAATATGCATTTTTCAAAATTGCATTTTTAGGCCAAGAAAATGTTCACTTTGTTCTAAATATTCTATTTAGACGGCGAAAATTGTTTTTGGCAATTTTAGAATTTTTTTTATTAGGATTTTTCTTCGGCGGAATTTATTTATTAAAAAAAAAGTTTCGCCCGACTGGGCCGATGGCCCAGTCGAGCCAGGCCGCCGCCGCCTTCCTCCCGAGAGGGAGAGTCCCGCCGCCGCACGATGCCGGCCTCGCCGTGGCCGAGCCGGACTCCCCTCGCCCCCTCGCGCAAGCCGCCCCCTTTGGCCTTTAAAAGCTGAAGCCCCGGCCCTCCCTCACCTCGTCCCGCTCCGCCGCTGCTGCCGCCGCTGCTGCCGCCGCCGCCGCCGGTTTTTTTTGTGAACCGGTATAACCGTCGAAAACCACCCCGGTTTTTTTTTAGTTTCGGTTTTTCGTTTTAGATCGGTTTTATTTTTTTTATTATTTCGTTATTTAGCGAACGTTTTCTGTTTAGGAAGTTTTAGCGAACGTTTTCGTTCTGTAGATCTGTTTAGCGAACGTTCGTTCTGTAGATTTTTCTTTTTCCGTTTATTTTCGGCTAGGGACCTATCCGCGATTATTTTTATCGCAGATTAGCCCCTAATCTTCAAACCCTCGCCGTTTCTAAACCGTTCGTCCAAATCCAGTGAAACCGACGCCAAAATCTTCGTCTCGAACCCCTCTTTCTGTTTAATCAACTTGAACATGATTTTGACAATTTAAAATTTGGTTTCAAGCAGATTTGTTTTCGAAGTTCTTTTGACCGTAGTTTCAGTTCCGTAGCTCCGATTCGATTGATTCTTTTTGCAGATCGAATCTCTTTAGTTGAACTTTCAGATTTGATCTTCTTATTTGAGTTTTACCCTTGCATCTATGCTTGATTGCTTATGTATGCTATTGTTTGGTTGCGATGGAATTCCTGGAGTGCGAAGCGTGCTACTACGAGTCTCTAGGGTTTGCAGATCGTCAGCAAGGCAAGTAACACATTGGTCATATTCTTTTCATACCCAGTTTTTATGCATTAGTCTCAATCCTCAAACACTGCATGATTAGGATGTGATTAACTTGTGGGTATTGGGAAGTAGATGATGAGGTAGAACCTATTGCCTTTATTATCAAACCTTGGGAGTTACTTCTACGCTATGCTTATATTGCCATGCTATGCTCGTAGACGTGGATTGGGTTTGAGTGTATCCATGACAGATGTGAGATTGTTAATTAATGGTTAACTTAAGGTGGCTACTTAAACACACATCTGGGTGGATTGGTTGCAGGCACCTGGGGATATACCAGTGTTGTCTTTTTGGTTCGCCACCCAGGCTCAAAGGGATCATAAGATTATTCATGCTAGAAACTTCCGTGTGCAGCCACAAGCTATTATGGGCTCTAGCATAGTTGAGTATGTTGCATGACCTCTTTCAGTGGTAGGCTAGCAGATGTAGGGGAAAGTAGGTGTAAATGTCTACCCAGAGTAAAGAGTTAATGATTCTGAAAGACTGTGTCTCGGTCATCCGTTTCTCAAACACCATGTAGTGCGAGAAATCCAACGGAGGAGATTGAGTCTTGTGGGGAAAAGTGCGCAAACCTCTGCAGAGTGTACAAACTAATCATGGTTAGCCGTGTCCCCGGTTATGGACATCTTGAGTATCTGGTACTTGAATTATTGATTTGATCCCATCACTCTAAATTAATTTGTTGGGTTTAATGATTACTTTTAATTGGGATTGAGATGGGGATTTACCTTCTCAATGTTTAACAACCACCAGGATAGTTAAATAAAACATATTCCTTTGAAGTAGGGAAAAATTGGCTTTTCGCAAAACAATATAACCCTAGAGCTTTTCCACCAGCCATATATGCATGTAGTGATAGCATTTATCTGTTCCTTGCTCTACTGTGTTATATTGCTAGCATATTCCATGTGCTGACCCATTTCGGGCTGCAACATATCATGTTGCAGACTTTTTAGACGAAGAGTAAGGTGCGCTAGGTCGTTGTCGTGCACTCAGCTATGCCGTTGGAGTTGATGGACTCACTTTATCTTCCAAGCCTTCCACTATTATCTTATTTAGATGGCCTTAAGCCATATTTATTGTAATAAGTTCTCTTTTGAGACATTCGATGTAATAAGTGTGTGATTGCACTCTGTTATAAATCCTTCGAGTACTGTGTGTGTCAGCATTACCGATCCAGGGAAGACACTTGAACACAGAGATTTGACCATCTGAGGTCGGATCGCTACAAATCATGAGCTCCCAAGAGAAATTATTATTCAAAAATTTTATGCTCGGCTTTCTCATAATGATCGATCCATGCTCGATACTTCTTGTACTGGTTCTTTTATGAAGAAGACTATTGAATTCAAATGGGATTTATTGGAAAGAATTAAACGCAACTCTGAAGATTGGGACCTCGACGAAGGTAAGGAGTCAGGTATAAACCTTAAGTTTGATTGTGTTAAATCTTTTATGGATACCGATGTTTTTCGTGATTTTAGCACTAAATATGGACTTGACTCTGAGATAGTAGCTTCTTTCTGTGAATATTTTGCTACTCATGTTGATCTCCCTAAGGAGAACTGGTTTAAATATCATCCTCCCACTGAAGTTAAAGTAGTTGAACCTATTAAAGTTGAAGAAGAAACTATTACTTATAATGTTGATCCTATTATTCGTACTGCTTATATTGAGAAACCACCTTTTCCTGTTAGAATAAAGGATCATGCTAAAGCTTCAACTGTGGTTCATAAGAGTTATACTAGGACACCTACACCCCCTGAGCAAATTAAAGTTGAACCTAGTATTGCTATGGTTAAAGATCTCTTGGTTGATAATATTGATGGGCATGTTATTTATTTCTGTGATGAAGCTGCTAGAATTGCTAAACCCGATGGTAAAGATAAACATAGACCCGTTGTTGGCATGCCTGTTGTTTCAGTTAAAATAGGAGATCATTGTTATCATGGCTTATGTGATATGGGTGCTAGTGTGAGTGCAATTCCTTTTTCCTTATATAAAGAAATTATGAATGATATTGCACCTGCTGAGATAGAAGATATTGATGTTACTATTAAGCTTGCTAATAGAGATACTATTTCACCAATTGGAATTGTTAGAGATGTTGAAGTCTTGTGTGGGAAAATAAAATATCCTGCTGATTTTCTTGTTCTTGGTTCCCCAAAAGATAACTTTTGTCCCATTATATTTGGTAGACCCTTCTTGAATACTGTTAATGCTAAGATAGACTGTGAGAAAGATATTGTTACTGTTGGTTTAGGGGATATGTCTCATGATTTTAATTTCTCTAAATTTCATAGACAACCCCATGATAAAGAATTGCCTAGTAAGGATGAAATTATTGGTCTTGCTTCTATTGCCATGCCTCCTACTGATCCTTTAGAACAATATTTGCTAGACCATGAAAATGATTTGTCTATGAATGAAAGAAGGGAAATAGATGAAGTATTCTTTAATCAAGGGCCTATTTTGAAACACAATTTGCCTGTTGAAATCCTTGGGGATCCTCCTCCACCTAAGGGTGATCCCGTGTTTGAGCTTAAACAATTACCAGATACTTTGAAATATGCTTATCTTGATGAAAAGAAGATATATCCTGTTATTATTAGTGCTAACCTTTCAGAGCATGAAGAAAAGAGATTACTGAAAACTCTGAAGAAGCACCGTGCTGCTATTGGATATACTCCTGATGACCTTAAGGGCATTAGTCCCACTCTATGTCAGCACAAAATTAAATTGGAGAAAGATGCTAAACCAGTTGTTGATCACCAACGACGGTTAAATCCTAAGATGAAAGAAGTGGTAAGAAATGAAATACTAAAGCTTCTGGAAGCAGGTATAATTTATCCTATTGCTGATAGTCAGTTGGTAAGTCCTGTTCATTGTGTCCCTAAGAAGGGAGGTATTACTGTTGTTCCTAATGGTAAGAATGAATTGATCCCACAAAGAATTGTTACAGATTATAGAATGGTAATTGATTTTCACAAATTAAATAAAGCTACTAGAAAAGATCATTACCCTCTACCTTTTATTGATCAAATGCTAGAAAGATTATCCAAACATACACATTTTTGCTTTCTAGATGGTTATTCTGGTTTTTCTCAAATACCTGTGTCAAAGGATGATCAGGAAAAGACCACTTTTACTTGCCCTTTTGGTACCTTTGCTTATAGACGTATGCCTTTTGGTTTATGCAATGCACCTGCTACCTTTCAAAGATGTATGACTGCTATATTCTCTGATTTTTGTGAAAAGATTGTTGAGGTTTTCATGGATGATTTCTCCATTTATGGAACTTCTTTTGATGATTTCTTAAGCAACCTTGATTGAGTTTTGCAGAGATGTGAAGAAACTAATCTTGTCTTGAATTGGGAGAAGTGCCACTTTATGGTTAATGAAGGTATTGTCTTGGGGCATAAAATTTCTGAAAGAGTTATTGAAGTTGATAAAGCTAAAGTAGATGCTATTGAAAAGATGCCGTGTCCTAAAGATATCAAAGGTATAAGAAGTTTCCTTGGTCATGCTGGTTTCTATAGGAGGTTTATTAAAGACTTCTCTAAAATTTCTAGGCCTCTCACTAATCTCTTGTAAAAAGATGTTCCTTTTGTTTTTGATGATGATTGTGTAGAAGCATTTGAAATACTTAAGAAAGCCTTGATTTCTGCACCTATTGTTCAGCCACCTGATTGGAATTTACCCTTTGAAATTATGTGTGATGCTAGTGATTATGCTGTTGGGGCTGTTCTAGGGCAAAGAGTTGATAAGAAATTGAATGTTATTCATTATGCTAGTAAAACTCTAGATAGTGCCCAGAGAAATTATGCTACTACTGAAAAAGAATTTCTAGTAGTTGTCTTCGCTTGTGATAAGTTCAGATCCTATATTGTTGATTCCAAAGTAACTGTTCACACTGATCATGCTGCTATTAAATATCTTATGGAAAAGAAAGATGCTAAACCTAGACTTATTAGATGGGTTCTCTTGCTACAAGAATTTTATTTGCATATTGTTGATAGACAGGGAGCTGAGAACCCCATTGCAGACAACTTGTCTAGGTTAGAAAATGTTCTTGATGACCCACTGCCTATTGATGATAGCTTTCCTGATGAGCAATTAGCTGTCATAAATGCTTGTCTTAATACTCCATGGTATGCTGATTATGCTAATTACATTGTTGCTAAATTTATACCACCTAGTTTCACATACCAGCAAAAGAAAACGTTTTTCTATGATTTAAGACATTACTTTTGGGATGACCCACACCTTTACAAAGAAGGAGTAGATGGTGTTATTAGACATTGTGTACCTGAGCATGAACATGAACAGATCCTACGCAAGTGCCACTCCGAGTCTTACGGAGGACACCACGCTGGAGATAGAACTGCACACAAGGTATTGCAATCTGGTTTTTATTGGCCTACTCTCTTCAAGGATGCTCGTAAGTTTGTCTTGTCTTGTGATGAATGCCAGAGAATTGGTAATATTAGTAGACGTCAGGAAATGCCTATGAATTATTCACTTGTTATTGAACCATTTGATGTTTGGGGCTTTGATTATATGGGACCTTTTCCTTCCTCTAATGGGTACACACATATTTTAGTTGCTGTTGATTACGTTACTAAGTGGGTAGAAGCTATTCCAACTAGTAGTGCTGATCATAACACCTCTATTAAGATGCTTCAAGAAGTTATTTTTCCGAGGTTTGGAGTCCCTAGATATTTAATGACTGATGGTGGTTCACATTTTATTCATGGTGCTTTCCGTAAAATGCTTGCTAAGTATGATGTTAACCATAGAATTGCATCCCCTTATCATCCTCAGTCTAGTGGTCAAGTAGAATTGAGCAATAGAGAGATTAAATTGATTTTGCAAAAGACTGATCTAGAAAGAATTGGTCTAAGAAACTTGATGATGCATTATGGGCTTATAGAACTGCTTATAAAAAACCCTATGGGTATGTCTCCATATAAAATGGTTTATGGAAAGGCTTATCACTTACCTCTTGAATTAGAACATAAAGCTTATTGGGCAATTAAAGAGCTCAACTATGATTTCAAACTTGCTGGTGAGAAGAGGCTATTTGACATTAGCTCACTTGATGAAGGGAGAACCCAAGCCTATGAGAATGCCAAGTTGTTTAAAGAAAAAGTTAAAAGATGGCATGACAAAAGGATACAAAAGCGTGAGTTTAATGTAGGTGATCATGTTTCGCTATACAACTCTCGTTTAAGATTTTTTGCAGGAAAGCCTCTCTCTAAATGGGAAGGTCCTTACATTATCGAGGAGGTCTATCGTTCCAGTGCCATCAAAATCAACAACGCCGAAGGCACAAATCCGAAGGTGGTAAACGGTCAAAGAATCAAATATTATATCTCAGGTACTCCCATAAATGTTGAAACCAATGTTATTGACACCGTAACACCGGAGGAGTACATAAGGGACACCTTCCAGAACATTTCAGACTCCGAAAAGTAATAGGTATGTGGTACGGTAAGTAAACCGACTCCAAAACGTTTCCAATGATAATTTTTCCCTGTTTTGGAATATTTAAAATATTAGGAAAATTAAAAGTAGTTCGAAAGAGACACGAGGCGTCCACAAGGGTGGAGGGCACGCCCCCTGACCTTGTGGCCACCTCGTGTGCCCTCCGGACTCCGTTTTCTTGCACAATACTTCTTTTGGTCGGTAAAAATTCATTATATAATCTCCCGAAGGTTTTGACCACCGTACCACGGCAAAATCTCCTGTTTTTGTTTCGAGCTGTTTTTCTGACAGATCTAGATCACCATGACGTCTCCAAGCGCCCCCAAGGACAAGTTTTTCGAGAAGGTCATCAACCCTTACCTCGCGGAGGTGCTGCAACACCCTCAAACCATTGAGATGCGTGAGGGGGTGCTGCACATCCGCGATGTTGAGGGACCGAAGAAGACCGGAAGCATGGAGACAAGACTCGAAGCAATGGAGCAACAAGTTTTCAAATGCCAAGGGATGGTGGAACGCGGACTCAACGCCAACCACATGATGATCGCTAAATTTACTAGTGGTCACAAGCTGGATGCCGAGAACATTGGGGAGGCCATCTTCAAGCTTCATGAGAAAATCGAGCATCTCCAAGCCCAGATCTATGACCTGCAGAACCAAAACTGTGAGTATGAATATAGATTTAAGAGGATGAGTTTGGCTGCAGATTTGAGGATCCCGGAGACTCGTTCATCTTTTTACGATGGTGAACCTATGCCTTGGAAGACGGAGGATAAAATTTCTTCATCAACAACCCCATCATCACCACCTCCGAAGAAAGAGATCTAAATACATGGGTATGGGCACTCCCCTTGGCAATTGCCAAGCTTGGGGAAGGTGCCCTGGTATCGTATCACCATCACACCTTTACTTTTATCGTTTTTCTTAGTTCGATCCTTTTGGTTATATCTTGATCTAGTAGAATAAAGTTTTAGTATGATCTAGCTTTGAGTTTTGTTTTGATCTCTATCTATGTAATCGAGTCCGTGAGTTATATAAAAAAGAGTAGTTTTGAGTTGAGGGCTTTGTTTTCTTGCTATGATCTTGAGGGAATAAAATAATAAAAAGAAATAAAAAGATCATATATTGATCTTATGGAGAGTAATGACTTCACATATAAAGAGTATGATGAATAAAATTTGTTGGGAGTTGACAAACATAGTTTTGGTCACTGTTGCAATTAATAGGAAGTAATAAAGAAAGAGAGGCTTCACATATAAATATACTATCTTGGACATCTTTTGTAATTGTGAGCACTCACCAAAATATGACATGCTAAGAAGTTGATGTTGGACAAGGAAGACAACGTAATGGGTTATGTTTTCTTATATCCAAATATAAGTTATATTGTCATGGATCCACCAACATGTTGAGCTTGCCTTTCCCTCTCATGCTAGCCAAATTCTTTGCACCAAGTAGAGATACTACTTGTGCTTCCAAACATCCCTAAACCCAGTTTTGCCATGAGAGTCCACCATACCTACCTATGGATTGAGTAAGATCCTTCAAGTAAGTTGTCATCGGTGCAAGCAATAAAAATTGCTCTCTAAATATGTATGATCTATTAGTGTGAAGAAAGTAAGCTTTATACGAACTTGTGATATGGAAGAAATAAAAGCGACGGACTGCATAATAAAGGTCCTTATCACAAGCGGCAATATAAAGTGACGTTCTTTTGCACTAAGATTTTGTGCATCCAACCATAAAAGCGCATGACAACCTCTGCTTCCCTCTGCGAAGGGCATATCTTTTACTTTTATCTTCTACCCTTATACAAGAGTCATGGTGATCTTCACCTTTCCTTTTTACACTTTTTCCTTTGGCAAGCACTATGTGTTGGAGAGATCCGGACATATATATCCCCTCGGATGTAGGTTATCATAAAGTATTACTGTTGACATTACCCTTGAGGTAAAAGGTTGGGAGGCAAAACTATAAGCCCCTATCTTTCTCTGTGTCCGATGGAAGCTTTGAACCCATAAGTATCGCGTGAGTGTTAGCAATTGTGAAAGACTAAATGATAGTTGAGTATGTGGACTTGCTGAAAAGCTCTTATATTAACTCTTTCCGATGTTATGATAAATTGCAATTGCTTCAATGACTGAGATCATAGTTTGTTAGTTTTCAATGAAGTTTTTGATTCATACTTTACCTTGTGAACGAATTGTTACTTTAGCATAAGAAATTATATGACAATATATGTGATGTTCTAAAGATGATCATGATGCCCTCATGTCTGTATTTTATTTTATCGACACCTCTATCTCTAAACATGTGGACATATTTTTCGATATTGGCTTTCGCTTAAGGACAAGCGAGGTCTAAGCTTGGGGGAGTTGATACGTCCATTTTGCATCATGCTTTTATATAAATATTTATTGCATTATGGGCTGTTATTACACATTATGGCATAATATTTATGCCTTTTCTCTCTTATTTTACAAGGTTTACATGAAGAGGGAAAATGCCGGCAGCTGGAATTCTGGGCTGGAAAAGGAGCAAATATTAGAGACCTATTCTACACAACTCCAAAAGTCCTGAAACTTCATGGAGAGTCATTTTGAAATTAATAAAAAATATTGGGCGAAGAAAGCACCAGAGGGGGGCCACTAGCCAGCCACAAGGGTGGAGGGCGCGCCCTACCCCCTGGGCGCGCCCCCCGTCCTTGTGGGCCCCCTGGCAGGCCTCCGAGGCCCATCTTCTGCTATATGGTGTCTTTTACCCTGAAAAAAATCAGAAGAAAGCTTTCGGGATGAAGTGCCGCCGTCTCGAGGCGAAACCTGGGCAGAACCAATCTAGGGCTCCGGCGGAGCTGTTCTGCCAGGGAAACATCCCTCTGGGAGGGGGAAATCATCGCCATCGTCATCACCATCGATCCTCTCATCGAGAGGGGGTCAATCTCCATCAACATCTTCACCAGCACCATCTCCTCTCAAACCCTAGTTCATCTCTTGTATCCGATCTTTGTCTCAAAACCTCAGATTGGTACCTGTGGGTTGCTAGTAGTGTTGATTACTCCTTGTAGTTGATGCTAGTTGGTTTATTCGGTGGAAGATCATATGTTCAGATCCTTAATGATAATTAATACTCCTCTGATTATGAACATGAATATGCTTTGTGAGTAGTTATGTTTGTTCCTGAGGACATGGGAGAAGTCTTGTTATAAGTAATCATGTGAATTTGGTATTCGTTCGATATTTTGATGAGATGTATGTTGTCTTTCCTCTAGTGGTGTTATGTGAACGTCGACTACATGACACTTCACCATGATTAGGGCCTAGGGGAAGACATTGGGAAGTAATAAGTAGATGATGGGTTGCTAGAGTGACAGAAGCTTAAACCCTAGTTTATGCGTTGCTTCGTAAGGGGCTGATTTGGATCCATATGTTTCATGCTATGGTTAGATTTATCTTAATTCTTCTTTCGTAGTTGCAGATGCTTGAGAGAGGGGTTAATCATAAGTGGGAGGCTTGTCCAAGGAATGACAGCGCCCAAGCACCGGACCACCCACATATCAAATTATCAAAGTAACAAACGTGAATCATATGAGCATGATGAAAACTAACTTGACAACAATTCCCATGTGTCCTCGGGAGCGCTTTGCTTTATATAAGAGTTCGTCCAGGCTTGTCCTTTGCTACAAAAAGGATTGGTCCACCTTGCTGCACCTTGTTTACTTTTGTTACTTGTTACCCATTACGACTTATCCCATCATACAACTATCTGTCACCGATAATTTCAGTGCTTGCAGAGAATACCTTGCTGAAAACCGCTTGTCATTTCCTTCTGCTCCTCATTGTGTTCGACACTCTTACTTATCGAAAGGACTATGATAGATCCCCTATACTTGTGGGTCAACAGGAGGTCGGCGATGGCGCAAAGACCGGCGGGGGGCAGCGGATCCGGGCGTCCCGTGGTCTGGAAGGCGGCGGCTTGGCGGTCGATCTGGAGCAGGGACTCGCCGGATCTGGCGGAGACGGCAACGAACGGAGCAGGGCCGCGGCGGGAGCTGCAACGGACATGGCGGGGGAAGAATTCAGAGAGGATGCAGCAGGAAAGAGAGAACACAAGGAAAGGGGAGCAGCGGCAGGGCTCACTGGAGCACAAGCGGGCGGCGAGGACGAAGCAGAGGCGACCCGAGGTGGCAGGTGTCCAGGGCCACGTGGCTCTATCTCCATGGACAGGCGGCCATGGTTTCTTTCCTGTCCAGAAACGAGAGAGAGAGAGAGATGAGCCCGAGGGAAGAGAGAGAAAAGGAGAACGGAAGGAAAGGAAGAAGGCAGGGGCATGGCGCTCATCTGCTGGTTCGGAGGTCGGCGGCGGCGGACGCCGGGTACGGTGAGGCGGCGGCGAGGAGGCGCTCGAGGCAGGAGGCGAGCGACTGCGGGGTGCGGGCTCCATGGAAGGAAGGGGCTTGCGGGAGCTGCAGGGGGCAACTCCTGGACTTCAAATCTCCACCCGAGGGTCCAGAGGGATGGATTTGGAGGTTGGGTGGTAGCTAAACGAGGAAGGTGGGTGGCTATGGTTGGCTCGATGTGGACTCCGAGGAGGATTGGACAGAGGGTGGCGGTGGATGAAGTGGATGGATGGGACAGCCGTCCGAGATCTTAGGGTTAGCCTATTATTTATAGCAGGTAGGTAATAGGAGGAGGGATTTGGATCATCGGATCGGGATCTGACGGTCGAGAATAAAAGGTTGGGGGAGTCCAATGGAGAAACGAAAGATATTTTAGGGATGTTTGGGGATGATCCGGACCCATTGGTAACGACAGCCCGGTTCGGGTTCAGGAAAGTTTTCGGACACACACAATTGGTTTGACGAAAGAGAGGGGAGTTTGGTGAGATCACAGAAGAGAGGGAAAAGAGCGGTCCGGTTGACCTGAGAGGAGGTCAACAGATACAAGGAAGAAGCAGCAACTACGAGCAGATGCAAGTTTTGAAAAATGACGGCAACGGAGTGCCGATGCAATGCGAATGATGCGATGATGAATGCAACAAACAAATGAAACACACGACAACAACGAAATAACTGGAAGGCTTCTGGAGCGTCGGTCTCGGGTTGTTACAACACTCCCCCACTTACAAGAGATCTCGTCCCGAGATCTAAGGATGGCACTGGAGAGAAGCGGAAGAGCAAGAGGTAAAACAAAGTTGCTTCTTTGACAAATGAGTGAAATCATGAACCTTGAGAGGTTGAACAAATTGGAAGAAAGAATACAATGGAGATGAACAAGATTGCGAACACTCCGTTAGCAAAGAGGAACAAGGAACATTATGAGAACCTTGTAGGTTGAAAGACATGAAATAAGAGCTTCACGAACCAAAAGAATATGACCACACCGGTATAATGAGATAGCCAAGGAACAAGAATGACAGAATTTGGACAGCACTCCGGTAGAAAAGAGAAGGAAAACTTGATAAGTTGAAAAGAACTTAAATATAGGACACAACACTCCTGTTAAATGGATAAGCAAGGAAAAGAACATGATCTTGACAAACAAGATGATACTTGACAAGAGCAACAACACAATGCCACCGGTAGAAATGAAAGAGTGGAATGAAAAGAACGGAGAAGAAAACAACATCTTCTACCGCAAATGAATTTGAAAGAGCAACCTTGCAAAGGAGGGTTGAACAGAGTTGTTGGACGATCAACAACGAAAAGAATAAGCTTGTTGTGGGCTTATGTAAAGCATCTCAAAAACTTGAGGTGAAATTCTGCCACTACCAAAATGATTGATTAGTTGAACGGAACGAAGAGATGCAAAACTCCGCTCCAAAAGATATGGGAAAATGAATTGTACTTTGAAATGCAAGAATAAGAATGCTTGAGCTCCTCCAACAAGAATCTTGACGAACCCTTTGATAATGAATGCACTCTTTGATGAACCATCATGTAGAGCCTTCATGAAGAACTCCGGTAATAAAAGAATGATAGAAGGAAAGAGAAGTTGAAAGAACAAGGTTTGCCTTGCAATGATTTAGATGGAGCTTCGCGACGATATAACCGAGAAAACATGGAACTCCGAAAAAGGAAAAGATGAAACACTAGAACCAAGAATTTATTCATCATGCTCAATCTCCGGAAGAAAGGATTAAATCACCTTGATGAAATAAGAATAAGAATTATGTCATGCTTATCCTTCATCAATTTAAATTGATGACAAGCAACGGATAGGCATGCTACTTATTCCCATTGAAAAGAATTGAAGCGATATATAGCGCAAACTTGGGAAATTCTTCAACGAACCACCGGTATGATTTCGGAAAGAATGAATGAATTTATATGGTAAAAAAGGAAAAGGAGTCTTGAACGAACCATCGTAAGAATTGAAAAACGATTGAAGAAAAGTGAACGAATTACCGGGAAGAATTTAGAAAATGAACGAAGATACTTGAGGGAATTCAGATACGAGAGAACGAAGAGATCATGAACTGATTAGAGGATACTTGAACGATGCACCGGTAGACTTGGGGAATGAGGGCTGAATGTTGAGAACGAATAAATCATCTGAAATGATGGCCTTTAGATGATCAAGAAATGAAAACAACTCCTGAAATGCTCCGGATGGGTATGAAAAGAATTTTTGATGATCAGAACAATTTGAGAGGATGGCATCAAGCTTGAACTACGAATCTTCGAGAGAACGGACAAGATTTGGAGAAAACTCATCTTCGGTCTTGAATGCTGGAAATGATGACGAGGAACACCACCAAATTGTTGAGACACCCCGGAACAATGAAGGGTAGAAAGGTTGAGTGAAAGATGAAAAAAATTTGAAAGCGATCTTGGAGAAGGTAGTTGACTGATGAGAATTCATTCTTACGTCAAACTTTGAAAAGCATTAGAGAATTACTCTGGAAAATTAGAAGAGTCAGGTAAGATCCTGAGAAAAGACCTGTGGGTTATGAGCCCACTCAAAGAAACACCGTTGGAACAAATGCTTATAAAGAGATTATGCACCAGTTGAATTAAATGGCTTGAATGAGATAACAATCTCCAAATAGCTTGAACGGATTAAGAATGAAAACACCTTCTGAGATATCTTCAATACTCCGGATATGAATAGAGAGACGTGGATGATTAAGAGGTGCACCAGCATGAGAAAGTATTTGCACAGAGGAAAAATGATATGCTCAATAACGAAAGCTCGAATTGAATCCACCGGAAAAGAATACGAGAATGAAGAATGATGAACTTGAAGCTCCTGGGAATCTTCATGAGAATCACCGGGTAAGAACATTGATTGAAAAGAATGAAGAGACTTCACATGAATAAAATGGATACTTGATTAAGAAATCTGAATCCTTGAAGAAAAAGGGTGGGATGGCGGGAAAAACAAAGGTAACTTGGGACGGATGGAACAAACAATTCCTCAGGCTTCTCAACGGCGCCCGTATGGAATACTTGAAGGGAAATGCACCAGTTGGAAAAGA
Organism: Thinopyrum elongatum; assembly: GCA_011799875.1. NCBI lineage: Eukaryota > Viridiplantae > Streptophyta > Magnoliopsida > Poales > Poaceae > Thinopyrum > Thinopyrum elongatum. The sequence continues at coordinate 401,324,202 of CM022299.1, read as the reverse complement.
AATGACATGACAATCTCGATGATCAAGAAGGATTAGCATTCACATAGAAATATGAGAACACCACTTAGGAAAGGTATGGAATCAACACTTGACACTGAAGCAACTCGAATACCACAACTCAAAACAAAACAAAGGATTGGCTTGCAGAATAAGCCAGAAACAAACATATGATAGAGATTTCGCCCGAAATTTTCATGATGGGGCCCCCACGGGCTTGATCGTACAGCGTCATCATGTACAAGACAGTGCACATGACATACAAAGCGTCCCCGAGCCGTAGCAAAGCTACACAGGGCTCATTAAGACACAACGAGACCACTGTAAAATCAACCGTGGATAGGCGGACCACTAGACGTCGAACCCCAATCTCATATCATGCATCTGTTGGAAAGATATCCTAGGTAACTACTTGAATTCCCACCTATGAACTCCCAAAACTTTCTGGTTATGCAATCTGGTGTTGGGGATACAGGGAGGCACAAATATCTCACACAACTAACAAATCCTACACTCCAACTGTATCCATCCATCAACACATAACCAAGAAAACCTCAGAAATCGTGTACCTCAGACCTTCGAAAACATCCGATATACTAGCTGTGGCAATACATCTGATCGCTCTCCCCAGTACTGGGTGTCGTCAAACTACTCTCACCCCAGAGAGTATAGAAGCGTTTTCGATGTCGGCGTCCTCTGGTATTCCGGAACTGAAACGATTACGAATGTGACAAGAACCCCTTGGAGCTTAACTCCCCGGAAGAAGTCAAGTCAGACAGGAGGCACCAAGACAGAATTCCCGTCACATCGATATAGCAGCGATTCCAACAATACCCGCGTGATCCTAAAAAAATTGAGTGAAAAAGGAGAGTGATGGATCCAAAACACCTACATCATGATTCCTCACCAGAGCGACGAAGGGGATGAGGAGTAAAAAGAATTCCTACTCTCCGATATATAACTAGACTCAAAATAGTTTTTTTCTAGACTCAACAACGATAGCGGTTCGATCAATCAAGGGGGCTCCTAAGGTCAGTAAGGCTCTGATACCAACTTGTAGTGCCCAAGATGCGATTCTATCCCAATCACGTGGTGAACTCATGATTGGGGCACAACCGCATTTTGAGCGCATAGCAAGGTGGATATCATTACAACATACCATGTACTGAGTAGATGAGAATGCAAGATAAAGGCTTACACTCGTCACAAACCACAACATGAATACAACAATACATCAATACATAGCAGTCATCATGCAGAAGAGCAGGACCCGACTACGGATGAAATCAAACAAAAAAGAAGAACGACATCCACCCTACTAATCCCAGGCTCCCGACCCGGAACCTATCCCTTGATCGAAGAAGAAGAAGCAGAAGAAGAACTCCAAAAGCAAGCAAGCATCGCCCTCATGTCAGATCATCGCATAATCTGTACCTGCAACTGTTGTTGTAGTAATCTATGAGCCACGAGGACTCGGCAATCCCATTACCATGGGTATCAAGACTAGCAAAGCTTAATGGGTATGGAATGGATAGGTGGTGAGGTTGCAGCAAGCACTAAGCATCAGTATGGTGGCTAACTTACACATAACGGTCGCAATCTAGTAATGATCAATAAGTGATCCTGAACTACTTACCAGTCAAACATAACCCCACCATGTTCTCTTCTCGAACTCGCTCGAAAAGAGAGGGCCACGGTTACACACGTGGTTGGTGTATTTTATATTCGGATCTGGTGTCAAGTTCTCTACAACCGGATATTAAAAATTCCCATCTGCCACATAACCACGGGCACGACTTTTGAAAGATCAAACCCTGCAGGGGTGTCCCAACTTAGTCCATGACAAACTCTCACGATCAACGGAGAAAAATCCTCCTCCCGAGACAACCCGATCAAGCTTGGAATCCCGGTTCACAAGACATTTCGACAATGGTAAAACAAAACCAGCAAAACCTCCCGACATGCTGACACCCTGATAGGAGCCGCGCGTATCTCGTCTCAGGCCACGATCGGATGAGCAGTCCGTACAACTAAAACCAGTCCTCGAGTTTCCCCGTGGTGGCGCTGCAAGGGGCTCTAGTTTGGACCAACACTCATGAGGAGCACTGGCCCGGGGTTGTTAATTAATTATCCTCGGTGTCCAGAAAGTCCCTATGCAAGTTTTAGTTGTTATTAGGCAAATGGTAAAACCAATGTTGGGCCTTGCTGGAAGAGTTTTATTCAAAGTAAACTGTCAAGGGGGGCCCATAAACCCCGACTGTGTTAGGAACGCAAAATCAAGGAGCATAACACTGGTATGACGGAAACTAGGGCGGCAAGAGTGGAACAAAACACCAGGCAAAAGGCCGAGCCTTCCACCCTTTACCAAGTATATATGTGCATTAATTAAATAAGAGATATTGTGATATTCCAAGATATCTATGTTCCAACATGGAACAACCTGCAACTGCACCTGCAACTAGCAACGCTATAAGAGGGGCTGAGCAAAGCGGTAACATAGCCAATCAATGGTTTGCTAGGATGGTGAAAAAGGTTAGAGGCTATCATGGCAATTTGGGAGGCTTGATAAACAAGTGCTAGGTAGCGCAACATAGTGATAGCATTGAGACAACTAGCGAAGCAAAGATAGTAGTGGTATCCAGGGTAACGGTCATCTTGCCTGAAATCCCGCTAGGAAGAAGACCGAATCCATGAAGTAGACGAACGAGCGTAGTTGAACGAATCCTCACAATCGCAACATAACCGGAACTATCGAGAAGATGCACAACCGGAAAGAAGCAAACACCACGGTAAACAACCATCACATAAACATGGTATGATGCACAATCAAGTATGATGCATGTACGGTTTAATGCTTCATGGCATGGCAAAGTTCAACAAACAATACTACAAGTTAAGTGGAGCTCAATATGCAACGAGTTGCATATTGACGAAACACCACATTCAAGTTATTTAGTTTACTCTCGTTTAGGTACCCAACAATATTAAATGTTGGTTAACATGGCAAGAGGTGAAGCATAAGTAAACTAACTATTTAGGCAAGTTTAAATGAGGCCGGAAACAACGAACAACAATTCCGGAAAATCCTCATATGCAATTTACGAATTTGCTACTGTTCTGCCCTATACACAATGATAGAGTTGTTAAACATGCAAAGTAAGTGCACCATGTTAATCTATGCATTTTTCCACCCCATTTACATATAAAGTTTATTTAATTCGGAGCTACGGTTAATTAGATATGAATTAAACCATTTTAACATGTCATTTAGCAAATTAAATGCAAAAAACAATTTAAACATTTTTAACATGGATGAAAGTTGGATATTATGAAACTAGATGAAATTCTAAGCATTTTACATATGGTAAACATTTTAATCCGATGCACAGTTTGAGAGTTATTAAATGCATGAACAAGAAGGCTTTTTCTGTAAAACAACAGTTTTCTGGATAATTAGACAAATTTGCAGAACCTAAAAAAAACACTACTGGGCTGGGGGAGCTGCTCACCATGGGCCAAGGCCCGGTCGGTGAAGAGGAGGCAGGCCGGCGGGGAAGCGGAGGCCCACGAGCAGGCGCAGCAGGGGAGGTCGCTGGGCCCTGGGCGTCGCGGTCAATGGGAGCGGGCGACGCTGCGAGCGTTTTCTCCTGCTCGAAGCAGAAGCAGGGGAGGTCGGCGACGGCGCAATGACCGGCGAGGGGCAGCGGATCCGGGCGTCCCGTGGTCAGGAAGGCGGCGGCTTGGCGGTCGATCTGGAGCAGGGACTCGCCAGATCTGGCGGAGACGGCAACGAACAGAGCAGGGCCGCGGCGGGAGCTGCAACGGCCATGGTAGGGGAAGAATTCAGAGAGGATGCAGTAGGAAAGAGAGAACACAAGGGGAGGGGAGTAGCGGCAGGGCTCACCGGAGCACAAGCGGGCGGCGAGGACGAAGCAGAGGCGACCCGAGGTGGCAGGTGACCAGGGCCGCGTGGCTCTATCTCCATGGACGGGCGGCCATGGTTTCTTTCCTGTCCAGAAATGAGAGAGAGAGAGATGAGCCCGAGGGAAGAGAGAGAAAAGGAGAATGGAAGGAAAGGAAGAAGGCAGGGGCATGGCGCTCATCTGCTGGTTCGGAGGTCGCCCGTGGCGGACGCCGGGTACGGTGAGGAGGCGGCGAGGAGGCGCTCGAGGTAGGAGGCGAGCGGCTGCGGGGTGCGGGTGCCATGGAAGGAAGGGGCTTGCGGGAGCTGCAGGGGGCAACTCTTGGACGTCGGATCTCCATCCGAGGGTCCAGAGGGATGGATCTGGAGGTTGGGTGGTAGCTGAACGAGGAAGGTGGGTGGCTGTGGTTGGCTCGATGTGGACTCCGAGGAGGATTGGATAGAGGGTGGCGGCAGATGAAGTGGATGGATGGGACAGCCGTCCGAGATCTTAGGGTTAGCCTGTTATTTATAGCAGGTAGGTAATAGGAGGGGGGATTTGGATCATCGGATCGGGATCTGACGGTCGAGAATAAAAGGTTGGGGGAGTCCAATGGAGAAATGAAAGATATTTTAGGGATGTTTGGGGATGATCCGGACCCATTGGTAACGACAGCCCGGTTCGGGTTCGGGAAAGTTTTCGGACGCGCACGAGGGGTTGATGAAAGAGAGGGGAGTTTGGTGAGCTCACAGAAGAGAGAGAAAAGAGCGGTCCGGTTGACCTGCGAGGAGGTCAACAGAGACAAGGAAGAAGCGGCAACTACGAGTTGAAAAATGATGGCAACGGAGTGCCAATGCAATGCGAATGATGCGATGATGAATGCAACAAACAAATGAAACACACGGCAACAACAAAATAACTGGAAGGCTTCTGGAGCGTCGGTCTCGGGTTGTTACACCCGGCGCCTCAGCTCATCCATCCACTTCGAAGGCCCCGCCGCACGCGACCGCCGACGCCACGGGGGCTATGGGGACGCCTGGGGTTGTGGACGCTGCGAGGGACATGGTCGGCACAGGCAGCGTCGTTACCACCTCCCCTGCGGCCGAAGCAGGAGCAGGAGGCACCGAAGAAGGACAACACCAACTACATCCCAGCGACCACACCCCACGAGGTACGGGAGAAGAGATTATTCCATCTGCACATCCCCGTCCGGCTGAGGGGCACAGCCGCAGCAGGGGTACTCGCTCTGGGGGGAATCGCAACTCCCCGACCGCTCCCGCCGCGGGTGCGGCCGTAGAACACGCGCCACCCCCGGAACGAGCCGACCCAGCCGCTACGCCAAACGGAGCCGCTGGCCCTCAAGCACCTCCACCTCGTCCACATGCCATCCAGGCGGCTGGCTCACGATGACGAGAACACGGTGCGACCGCTACCGGCACCGTCAGGAGCCGGGCGACGTTACGGTCTTCATCAACATCCATGCCAAGCACCGCTTCAGAGGCCATGGCGCGGGCTCAGTTGCTGTTGAAATTTCCGCCGGCAGCCGATCAGATGGATGAGTGGAGAGCCACCATTCAGAGTCTGATTGGCTTCGCTGAGGCGGGAGGATCGCAGCGGGCTGGCCCGCCACGACCTCCCCAGGCGGCGACAACGGCCCACGCTGTTGGCCATGCGGATGGGGCCATTCCTACGGTGCAGTCCCCTCCACGAGAGCCGGCGCGGGAGCTGCGCAACCAAGAACCTGACGACGTCTCGATGGCTTCGTCCGACCCCCGAGCGCGTCAAGGCCAATGGCGAGTCCTGGACGATAGGCGGAGGGAAGGCGCGCGTGTCATCACCGAGCGACACCACGACGCCCACCGCCAGTCCGATAGGTGTGATGGCCCTGATGTCGACGAGCCCGCGCTCGCTGAAGGTGGGTACCTGCCTTTCGAGGCTGGGTGCCCTGCCTTCACCCGTGAGCTGCGGCAAGCCCGTTGGCCGTGCACTCGCACGTTCAAGCCAGAGATACCAGAGAAGTATGACAGAAGACTGAACCCGGCAGAGTTCTTGAGCATCTACACCATCGCTGTTCAAGCTGCCGGGGGAAGACATGAGAAGGTATTCGCCAACTACTTCCCTTTGGCACTCAAGCCAAATGTGAGGTCATGGCTGATGCACCTACCGGAGAACTCCATTTCGACCTGGGCTGACCTGTGCCATGAGTTTGTTGGCGCCTTCACGGGCGGCCATCAAGAACCAGGGTGGCCCAACGACTTGCAGCTCGTCCCACAGAAGGAAGGCGAGAGCCTACGGAAATACATGCAGAGATTCAGCTGAGTCCACAGGAATATTCCAGACATCCACCCGGTAGCTGTGATAGCTGCGTTCCAGTCCAGTGTGCACAATCATTGGATACGTTCCAAGATGAACATTTGATTGCCCAAGACTGTGAAGGAGCTTTACACTCTGGCGGATAAGTGTGCATCGACATCGATTCAGAGGATGATGACGAGGCCACCAGTCAAAAGAAGAAGAACAAGAAGCGCAACAAAAGGCGCAAGGATAAGGCAGTGATGACCGTTGAGGGATCGAGCATGCCTAGTACCGGCAAGAAAGCCAAGGCTGAGACACTCGGCAAGGAAGTTGCCGCGTGCACTCATTGCCGGGAAGCCGTGGCTGCCAAGAAGGCTGTTAAAGGTGATGGCCTGTATTGCAAGATCCATCGGACCAAGGGCCATGATCACCAGGAGTGTCATCAGGTTAAGCAGCTTGTCAAGAAGCAGAGGGCTGAATATGAGAAGCGAGATAAAGAGAAAGGTCAGAATGGCGCTGGCGGAAAGGGCCGGGGTGGCAGAGCAAGCCGCCCCGGCAAGGCTCCTCAGAATCAAGGGAAACCCGCCAGAGGCCGTGAGAAGGAGGATTGCAACGATGAGAGTGATGGAGGAGATGAAGAGGAAACCAGCGAGCAGGAATTCCAGAAAGCCACTGACGCCCTGTGCATTGAGGGGGGGGGGGGGTGCATCTTTGCACTCCTCCCACCGCCAACTTAAACGGTGGGCGCGTGAAGTCAATGCCGTGGAGCTAGCGGCATACTCTCGAAGGCCGCTCAAGTGGTCCCGCACGCCCATCATCTTCGACGAAGAGGACCATCCTGACCGCACCACTGCGGTAGGGTGCTTGCCGTTGTTGGTATCGCCAACAATCCGCAACCTCAAAGTCACAAAGATGTTGGTTGACGGCGGGGCCGGGTTGAATCTGATTTCTTCAAAGGTCATCAGTAAACTCCAGATAGCAGAAGAAGAGCTCAAAGTTACTGGTATGTTTCAAGGGATCAACCCCGGCAGGAGTCGTCCTAAGGGGAAAATCACGTTGCCGATGACATTTGGGGGAGAGTTGAATTACCGGACTGAGAAGATCGTGTTTGATGTGGTTGACCTCCCCCTGCCATACAATGGAATCCTTGGTCACCCAGCTCTGGCCAAGTTCATGGCGGCATCCCACTATGCCTACAACACCTTGAAGATGCCAGGGCCGTTGGGCGTCATTTCCATTCCATCAGACAAGAAAGACGCAATTATTTGTGTGGACAAGATGTATCGGGATGCAGTCGCGGAAGAGGCCACTGAAGCTGCAATCCCCGCCAAGGAAAGTAATGGAAAGAAGAAGGCTAACAGGGACGCCGGCAAGGAATTCGGGAAGCGTACCTCTTCGGGGCATGCTGCGCCTGTTGATGACTCGCCGAAGAGTTCCAATAGCAAGAGATCCAAGGCTTCTGCACCCACTATGAAACAGGTCCCGGCAGGGCTGGCTGGCGATGATGGTACTTTCACTATCAGCGCCACCCTCAATGACAAATAGGAAAGCGTGCTCGTTGCCTTCCTACGGGCGAATGTCGATGTGTTTGCCTGTCAACCATCTGACATCCCCGGTGTTCCCAGGGAGGTAATCGAGCACCACCTTGCTGTCTGCCCACATGCCCGACCCGTCAAGTAGAAGGTCCGGAAGCAAGCTTTGGAGTGGCAATAGTTTATTGCTGAGGAGATCAAGAAACTTGAGGCAGCTGGTCTGGTTAGAGGAGTTTTGCATCCAACGTGGTTAGCAAATCCTGTGGTGGTACACAAAGCTAATGGGAAGTGGAGGCTATGCATAGATTTTACGGATCTGAACAATGCATGCCCAAAGGACCCATTTCCCTTGCCGCGCATCGACCAGATTGTGGATTCCACCTCCGGGTGTGACCTGCTTTCCTTCCTGGACGCCTACTCTGGGTACCATCAGATCTTCATGTCCAAGGAAGACGAAGAGAAGACCGCGTTCATCACCCCGTGTGGCACATACTGCTTCATGCGGATGCCTTTCAGGTTGAAGAGCATCGGGTCCACTTTCGCAAGAGCAATCCAGATTGGTTTTGAGTCATAGTTGCATAGAAACGTTGAGGCTTACATGGATGACATTGTGGTCAAGACCAAGGACAGATCAACCCTCATTCAGGATTTGGAAGAGACGTTTGCTAATCTGCGCAAGATCAACTTGAAGCTAAACCCGGAGAAGTGTGTGTTTGGCGTTCCTTCCGGCAAGCTACTTGGCCATCCCACCGGGGGATAGAGGCCAACCCCGACAAGATCAAGGCTATCGAGCAGATTCAAGCACCCACGACAGTCAAGGACGTGAGGCGTTTAACTGGATGTGTTGCCGCGTTTAGCAGATTCATTTCCAAGTCTGCCGAGCGTGCCTTGCCGTTCTTCAAGATTTTGAAAAAGGCAGGGCCCATGGAGTGGACCCTAGAGGCAGATGCTGCACTACAAGATTTGAAGGCCCACCTTTCCTCTGTGCCCACTTTGGTTGCTCCAAAACCTCAAGAGCCGTTGCTGATATACTTGGCAGCGACTAATCAAGTGGTTAGCACAACACTCGTGGCGCAGAGGAAGTGGATGGAGTAGCAGACATAGCTGGTATCCCTTCCGGGGAGGAAAGTGAACAAACCCCGGCAAGATTAGATGCCGATCAAGATGAAGAAGAGCAAAGCAGCGGAAGCAGTTCTCTGGTCATGGCAAAGAAGAAAGTGGTGCAACACCCAGTATACTTCGTCAGCTCCCTATTGCAGGGGGCTAGATCCAGGTACTCTGGCGTGCAAAAATTGATCTTTGGCCCCGTCATGGCCTCAAGGAAACCGCACCACTACTTTCAAGCCCATGAGATCACAGTTGTCACCCGTTTCCCTTTGCAACGGATACTCCGAAACCCTGAGGCTACCGGCAGGATAGTGGAGTGGGCTTTGGAGTTATCCAGCTTTGGTTTGAAGTTTGAGAGCACATCAACCATTCAGGGCAGAGCATTAGTAGAGTTTATTGCAGAATGGACACCAACTCCTGACGAAGAGGTATTGGAGACAGTTATCCCCGACAAGGAAGCGCCCCAAGAATGGATCATGTATTTCGATGGTGCCTTCTCCCTACAAGGTGCAGAGGCTGGCGTGCTTCTCGTTGCTCCCATCGGAGAGCACCTGAAGTACGTCGTCCAGATGCATTTTCCCCGGGAGGAGGCTACCAACAATTCAACAGAGTATGAAGGGCTCTTTGCTGGGCTTAGAGTTGCAACAGAACTGGGGATCAAGAAGCTGATCATCCGTGGAGATTCACAACTTGTGGTGAGACAAGTCAACAAGGATTACCAAAGTCCATTGGTGGAGGCATACGTTGAGGAAGTGAGAAAGTTGGAGGAGCACTTTGACGGATTGCAAACAGAGCACGTACCCCGTGCAGAAAACAGCATCGCTGATCATCTGTCAAAGTGCGCAGTGCAAAAGCTCCCTGTGGAACCAGGAACTTTTGTTCTCCATCTGACTCAGCCCTCCGTATCCCCGGCAACAATGGCCAGAAGGAGGAGGAAACTGGACTCCGGCAAGCCTCTCCCGGTAGAACCTCTCGAGGATCCTGGCAGAGAGCTTGTTGGGCACAACTCCACTTTGGTCGCTGAGCTGCATCCTCCCGCCAGGCCACCGGTCCCCGCGGTCGAGGACTGCACTCTCATGAATGAGGAGGTGCCGTTAGTCCTCGTTGCCGAGCCACAAGCTCCGCCTTGGGCACGGCACATAGTCCATTTCCTCCAAACTAGAGAACTTCCCGAAGAGCAAGAAGAAGCTGAAAGAGTAGCCCGGAGGGCCAGTATGTATCAGTTCATTGATGACACGCTGTACAGAAGGAGGCCCAACGGTGTGAAATTGAAGTGCATTTGCCGGGAAGGAGGAAAGGAACTGCTAACGGAGATACACAAGGGTATGTGCGGCTCCCACATTGGATCAAGGGCGTTGGTTGGGAAAGCTTTCCGGCAAGGATTCTACTGGCCCACAGCCCTCCAAGATGCGGTCGAGCTTGTCACCAAGTGTGAAGCCTGCCAGTTCCATTCCAAGAATATCCACCTACCTGCCCAAGCTATTCAGACAATCCCTTTGTCATGGCCGTTTTCGGTCTAGGGGCTCGATATCCTCGGCCCTTTCCCCCGTGCTGCCGGGGGCTTTGAATTCTTGTTCATTGTAATCGTCAAGTTTACAAAGTGGCCGGAAGTAGAGCCCGTGAGAAAGGTGACTGCTCAGTCAGCTATCAAGTTCTTGAAAGGATTGGTGTGCCGCTTTGGAGTTCCTACCCGGATCATCACTGACAATGGCACCCAGTTCACGAGTCACGCCTTCATGCAATATGTTCATGCCCTTGGAAGCAAAATCTCGTTCACCTATGTGTCCCATCCAAGGAGCAACGGGCAAGCTAAGGGGGCGAACACTGAAGTGTTGCGAGGACTCAAGACAAGAACTTTTGATAGGCTGCAGAAGTGTGGCAGGCGGTGGATCGATGAGCTGCCGGTGGTTCTGTGGTCCCTCAGAACAACACCAAATCGAGCTACCGGGCAGACTCCCTTCTCCCTAGTCTATGGGGCAGAAGCTGTTATCCCCACGGAACTCATTTACGGGTCACCTCGAGTGCTTGCCTACGATGAAGTAGCGCAGATCAGCACCGGCGTGACGACGCTGTGCTACTCAAGGAGAACCGTCTCTGGGCTGCTACGCATGCCGCACGCTATCAGCAAGCCCTGCGTCGCTATCATAGCCGCAGGGTTCATGCCCGGTGCTTTGAGGAAGGCGACCTTGTCCTTAGGCGCGTTCAGTCCACCAAGGGTGCAAACAAGTTGACGCCGAAGTGGGAAGGCCCTTACCGGGTAGTACGAGTCACTAGACCTGGCGCAGTCCGTCTGGTGACCGGAGATGACATTCAGTTGCAAAACTCATGGAACATTGAGCATCTCCGCAAGTTCTACCCGTAAGGCGCGGCTGTCGGGCCCTGCCTGGCAGCCACCCTTTTGTATAGGCCTTGCCTCTGTTGCATGTAACCCCTTGTACAAAGCCAGGCGCAGACCCTGAGCAACAGAGAAATAAATGAAGCACTGGGGGGCCCGCGACAAATTGCATGCATGCATAGGCATATCATGAGCATTGCATGTTCATGTAGATAAGATCGCATGAGGCATCATTTTCATCTGCATCAAACTGCAGGCTCCTACCGTGGATTCAGTCCCAAAAAAGGAGAAGAGAAGACAAGCCTACATTGCGATCCCCGGCAAGCCCAAACAGGGGGAGACGAAGAAGACGGAGGGAAGGCTCGGTTGGGATTCGACGCCTCCCCAGGATCAGGATGACGCCGTCCCCGGGCTAGGAGGAAGAAACCGGAGGGCAGGTGCGGATGGTGACCCTGCCGGAAGCCCAGCCAGTGGTGATGGTGCTGCCGGCAAGCACGCCTCGTCGGAGCAATCGCCCCCGCTCTTGACGAGTTGTGGGTTGCTGCCACCTTCCTTACCACTGTCGCTCGAAGCTCCCGCCACGCCAACCAGGGCGAACACCAAGCGCTCTGGGTAGCTCCACAGAGAGCATGGTCGTCTCCAATGACCCGAAGACAAGGGGCTGCCGCCCTTTAAAGAAGCACACATGGGGATGAGGAGCTCGCCCATACGCCGGGTAGGCGGTGCCCTGAGAGGAGGAAACCGCCATTACCAGTACCGGACCACCTTTGCGGCCTCCCTCCAGCGTCACAGGAAAAAGAGAACTAGGCCATGATCGACTACCATGCCTCGTGTCCATTATGGGCCTCGGCGTGGTGTCGCTTGCGTCGCCCCTCACTAAGATTGGAGCTACGGGCGGCCCAGCAACAAGCGCACCAGAGTCGCTACCTCCGGTGCTACCACCGCGCCGCCCGCACCCCTCCTGAGGCCTGTGCGAAGACATGAAGAGGATCCTGCCCCAGCGCTCAATACCATCGATCCCAAGCTGGGGCCCGGGGATTGGCCCCGAGCTCTCCTCTTCGGCATATCCCAGGAGGAAGCAGAGAATGGAGGAGGAAAGGTGACTGGACGAATACTCCCATTCCTGCCCCGTCCCTCCTTTTATAGGCAGGCCGAGATCGGGGGCCGCTCCCCCAGCGGGAGACCACCACCCTCCTCCACCAATCCATGAAGACCAGGCCCCTGCCTTAACGCTCTCCCGCACCACGCGCCTCCGTTACCTACCCCACTCGATGCATGCAGCATATGTGGCCGGGGATAAGGGCGTGGTGGGAAGAGTGAATTGGCGGTTACTTGCCCGTGCGTTAAAGTCATTCACGGGCCATTACAAGAATGGCCCCACCACAATTGGCGTTACGCGACGGGCGGAAGAAATGGAAGCTAATCTAGGCTCAGATTAATGAATAAGCAAAGAAGATCTCAAAGGACAAGTAGCTATTTCCTCCTCGCCTGTGCACAAGTTAGGGCCTCCCCCAAAGACGCCCGGCAGCGTGTTCGGGCCAGGCCCGAGGGCTCCTGTCGGTGCAACAAACCCTGGGTCCATTTCCCAGACCGTGCACAGGCCCGAGATCAAGATTGCAACACCCAAGACAAGGCCAAGATGAAGAGATAGGCTCTTTGAGGAATCGAAGGGCAGGTTGAGAAGACCAAGTCAAGCCAAAGAGCAAGACACCGCTAAGGGAAAACCTCCCTTGCTGGGCAGGAGAGCCTGGCGAGGTCAAGGTTGCCTCGGAATCAAGCCTCAAGACCGCCTCGGCAGGCCTGCCGGGGCATACGAAGGCAAAACACCCCGCCAAGGCTTCACCGCCCCACCTCACAGCGACGCAAGTCATCGATCGGTGCGGTGTCAAGCCCCAAGATGACTAAGTGGCTGCCTTTTACCACATGGCAACCATTTCCTACAGGAATCACCTCCAAATGACACCCGTCTTGCGATGTGTCATGCAGACAGGAGAGAAGGTGGCCAAACAGCCCGGCAAGGCATGCCGGGCAGGCCATGATGTGACACTGAGTGGTGCATTTAATGTGTACTGCTTTGTCTACAGAGTAGATATGATAGCATTGTTCGCTTTCTAATCAGTACACAATGACTGATTTGCCACTGTGGTGACCCCTTAATCTATAAAAGGAGGCCCATGGCAACCATAGAAAGGATTCGGACCCTTGTACACTCATACGCGTGTAGCTGCTCTCGCCCCGAGGCAACACTGCCGGGCAAGAGCGCCGCGTTTCCACCACCATCCACCATCAATCCAGCAAAGCAGGAGTAGGGTTTTACGCCTCGCGGCGGCCCGAACTTGGGTAAAACTGCCCGTGTGATCTCTGCCGTGCTACGCTGCACTCCTCCGCTCTTTGTGCAACGTGCTCAGTCCCCCTGCCAAACCAAAAGGGGCCATTGGCCCCATAGGTGGCCGTGGTTTCCCACGACAGGCTGTGATAGTGACGCAGGGCTTGCTGGTAGCGTGTAGCACGCGTAGCAGCCCGGAGACGGTTCTCCTCGAGTAGCACAGCGTCGTCACGCCGGTGCTGTTCGTGCGCCACTTCATCGTAGGCAAGCACTCGAGGTGACCCGTAAATGAGTTCCGTGGGGATAACTGCTTCTGCCCTATAGACTAGGGAGAAGGGAGTCTGTCCGGTAGCTCAATTTGGTGTCGTTCTGAGGGACCAAAGAACCACCGGTAGCTCATCGATCCATCGCCTGCCGCACTTCAGCAACTTATCAAATGTTCTTGTCTTGAGTCCTCTCAACACTTCAGCATTCACCCTCTCAGCTTGCCCGTTGCTCCTTGGATGAGCGACAGAGGCGAATGAGGATTTGCTTTCGAGGGAATGAACGTATTGCATGAAGGTGTGGCTCGTGAATTGGGTGCCATTGTCGATGATGATTCGGGCAGGGACCCCGAAGCGGCACACCAATCCTTTCAAGAACTTGATAGCTGACTGAGCAGTCACCTTTCTCACGGGCTCTACTTCCGGCCACTTTGTAAACTTTTCGATTGCAACGAACAAGAATTCAAAGCCCCCGGTAGCACGGGGGAAGGGGCCCAAGATATCGAGCCCCCAGACCGAAAATGGCCATGACAAAGGGATTGTCTGAAGAGCTTGGGCAGGCAGATGGATATTCTTAGAATGGAACTGGCAGGCTTCACATTTGGTGACCAACTCAACTGCATCTTGGAGGGCTGTGGGCCAGTAAAATCCTTGCTGGAAGGCTTTTCCAACCAGAGCCCTCGATCCAATGTGTGAGCCGCACATACCCTTGTGTATTTCTGCCAACAGTTCCTTTCCTTCCTCCCGGCAAATGCACTTCAATTTCACACCGTTGGGCCTTCTTCTGTACAGCGTGTCATCAACAAACTGATACATACTAGCCCTCCGGGCTACTCTTTCAGCCTCTTCTTGCTCTTCGGGAAGTTCTCCAGTTTGGAGGAAATGGACTATGTGCCGCGCCCAAGTTGGAGCCTGGGGCTCCGCAACAAGGACTAGTGGCACCTCCTCATTCGTGGGAGCGCATTCCTCGATCGCAGGGACCGATGGTCTGGCAGGAGGGTGCAGCTCAGCGATGGAAGGGGAGTTGTTCCCGCCAAGCCTTCTACCGGGGACCTTAGGAGGCTCTGCCGGGAGAGGCTTGCCTGAGTCTAGTTTCCTCCTCTTTCTGGCCATTGTTGCCGGGGATATGGAGGGCTGAGTCAGATGGAGAACAGAAGTCCCTGGTTCCATAGGGAGTTTTTGCGCAGTGCACTTCGACAGATGATCAACGATGTTGTTTTCCGCATGGGGTACGTGCTCTGTTTGCAATCCGTCAATGCGCTCCTCCAACTTCCTCACTTCCTCAACGTATGCCTCCATCAATGGGCTTTGGTAATCCTTGTTCACTTGTCTCAACACAAGTTGCGAGTCTCCGCGGATGATCAGCTTCTTGATTCCCAGTTCTGTTGCAATCCTGAGCCCGATAAGGAGCCCTTCATACTCTACAGTATTGTTGGTAGCCTCGTCCCGGGGGAAATACATCTGGACGACGTACTTCAGGTGCTCCCCAGTGGGGGCAACGAGAAGTACGCCAGCTCCTGCACCTTGTAGGGAGAAGGCACCATCGAAATGCATAATCCATTCTTGGGGCGCCTCCTTGCCAGGGATGAATGTCTCTAACACTTCTTCATCAGGGGTTGGCGTCCACTCTGCAATGAATTCCGCTAGTGCTCTGCTCCGAATGGTTGACGTGCTTTCAAACTTTAAACCAAAGCTGGACAACTCCAAAGCCCATTCCACAATCCTGCCGGTGGCCTCAGGGTTTCGGAGTATGCGTTGCAAGGGGAAGCGGGTGACAACCATGATCTCGTGGGCTTGGAAGTAGTGGCGCAGTTTCCTTGAGGCCATGATGAGGCCAAAAATCAACTTTTGCATGCCAGAGTACCTTGACCTAGCCCCCTGTAACAGGGAGCTGACGAAGTACACTGGGCGCTGCACCACTTTCTTCTTTGCCGCGACCATAGAACTGCTTCCGCCGCCCTGCCTTTCTTCGCTTTGGACTAACTCTGGTATTGCCGGGATAGGTTCACTTCCTTCTCTAGAGGGGACGACGGTGGCTGCCGCTTTGTCTACTTCCCGCTGCGCCACCATGATGTCTACTATGCAACTTTATTCTTGTAGACTCGCGTTGGGCCTCCAAGCGCAGAGTTTTGTAGGATAGTAGCAATTTTCCCTCAAGTGGATGACCTAAGGTTTATCAATCCGTGGGAGGCGTAGGATGAAGGTGGTCTCTCTCAAACAACCCTGCAACCAAATATAAGAAATCTCTTGTGTCACCAACACACCCAATACAATGGCAAATTGTATAGGTGCACTAGTTCAGCGAAGAGATGGTGATAAAAGTGTAATATGAATGGTAGAAATATATTTTTATAATCTGAATAAATAAAAACAGCAAGGTAGCAATCGATAAAAGTGAGCACAAACGGTATTGCAATGCTTGAAAACAAGGCCTAGGGTCCGTACTTTCACTAGTGCAATCTCCCAACAATGCTAATATAATTGGATCATATAACCATCCCTCAACGTGCGATGAAGAATCACTCCAAAGTTCCTATCTAGCGGAGAACATAAGAAGAAATTGTTTGTAGGGTACGAAACCACCTCAAAGTTATTCTTTCCGATCAATCTATCAAGAATTCGTACTAACATAACATCAAGTTATCCTTTCCGATCAATCTATCAAGAGTTCGTACTAAAATAACACCATATGATACACATCAACCAACTCTAATGTTACCTAGATACCCCAATGTCATCGCGAGTACCCGTGAGTTAATTATACGACATGCATCAAACAATTTTAGATTCATCATACTCAATCCAACACAAAGAACCTCAAAGAGTGCCCCAAGATTTCTACCGGAGAAACAAAGACAAGAACGTGCATCAACCCCTATGCATAGATTACCCCAATGTCACCTCGGGAATCCGTGAGTAGAGTGCCAAAACATATATCAAGTGAATCAAAATAATACCCCATTGTCACCACGGGTATTCATATGCAAGACATATATCAAGTGTCTCAAATCCATAAAAGTATTCAATCCAATAAAATGAAATCTCAAAGGGAAAACTCAATTCACAACAAGATAGAAAGGGGAAAACACCATATAATCCGACTATATTAACAAAGCCCGCGATACATCAAGATTGTGCATCTCAAGAACACGAGAGAGAGAGATTAAACACATAGCTACTGGTACAAACCCTCAGCCCCGAGGGTGGACTACTCCCTCCTCATCGTGGTGGTCGCCGGGATGATGAAGATGGCCACCAGTGATGATCTCCCCCTCCGGCAGGGTGACGGAACGGGGTCTAGATTGGATCTCATGGATACAGAGGCCTTGCGACGGTGGAACTTCTGATCTAGGGTCTCCGCGAGGGTTTTTGGAATATTTGTCAATTTATAGGGCGAAGAGGCGGTGC
This sequence comes from Thinopyrum elongatum, assembly GCA_011799875.1. NCBI lineage: Eukaryota > Viridiplantae > Streptophyta > Magnoliopsida > Poales > Poaceae > Thinopyrum > Thinopyrum elongatum. The sequence goes on along the minus strand of CM022299.1, from coordinate 401,307,037 downwards.
GGGAGGCCACTGAGGTGGGCGCCCTGGTGGGTTGTGCCCCCCTCGGGGCACCCCCCAGGTGCTGCTCTGGCCCATTTGATGTCTTCTGGCCCATAAAAAATCCACAAAAAGTTTCGCGGTGTTTGTACTCCGTTTGATATTGATTTCCTGCGATGTAAAAAACAAGCAAAAAACAGCAACTGGCACTGGGCACTAAGTCATTAGGTTAGTCTCAAAAAATGATATAAAGTTGCTATAAAATGATTGTAAAACATCCAAGAATGATAATATAAGATCATGACTACTTCATAAATTATAGATACGTTGGAGACGTATCAGCATCCCCAAGCTTAATTCCTACTTGTCCTCGAGTAGGTAAATGATAAAAGAAATAATTTATGAAGTGTGAATGCTAGCAAAGTGCATAAGTTTGATCAATGATAATTTCAATCACTTTTTCTAGCATCATAACAGCAATTCTTTCTTATAAAACTTCTCATGTTAAAGTAGCAACCAATTCACATGTTAAGGTTCAAACAATGAATTCTCTTGAAACTCAACAACTTATATTCTTAGTCACCAAACAATTGCAATTCAACTTATTCAACAGAGTCTAAGTAAGAGCTCCACATACTCAATCATCATATAGTCTTCCATGATTGCTACTACTCAAAGCATATTCTTAGAACAAATGGCATCCATCGAACACAGAGAAAGATAGGAGCTTAATGTTTCGTCTCCCAATTCATTTATCATAGAGATAATTGTCAACAATAATAAATCATGATCAAATATATTTGACTGGTCATATGTGCCTAGATCTTTCCCCACCACATGATGGTTGCCAACTAGAGAATAATTGAGGTTGAAATGAGAATTCATACTATTGACTCTTTGCAAAAAAGTAAATACTGAAAAGTAAAAGATAGGCCCTTCGCAGAGGGAAGCAAAGGTTGCCATGCGCTTTTTATTTGGATGCCCAAACTCTTAGTGCAAAGCACGTCACGTTATATTGCCCCTTATGATAGCAACCTTTATTATGCAGTCCGTCGCTTTTATTACTTTGCCATCACAAGTTCGTACAATGCTCAATTTTCCCTTACAATAAAAGATCAAACATATTTAGGAGCAATTTTTATTGCTTTATGCACCGATGACAACTTACTTGAAGGATCTTATTCAATCCATAGGTAGGTATGGTGGATACTCATGGCAAGAAACTGGGTTCAAGGGTTTTTGGATGCACAAGTAGTATCTCTACTTAGTACGAATTTTTGGCTAGCAAAAGATCCTAGGCAAACACCACATGTTGGAGGATCCATGACAATATAACTTCTATGCAAATATACCCAACCATAACTCATTACGTTGTCTTCCTTGTCCAACTTCAACTAATTTGCTCAAAGTTTGAAAATAATTAATGGGTATTCACAATCATAGAAGATGTCCAAGATAATATATTTGCATGTGAAAGTTCTCTTCCTTCTACTAATCATTCATGAATTGCTTGTATGACCAATATTGTGATTGTCAAGCTTCAAAAGATTTCACTTTCTAAACCCAATGTGAAGCTACCACTAGGCATGATATAAACATATAATTTCAACTTCATGATATTCAATTCATTCAACAATTTACTCATAGGATATAAGTGAAGCACGAGAGTAAATGACAAACTACTCCAAAAAGATATAAGTGAAGATCAAGCGAGTAGTTAAGTAAAGGGGTAGCTAATTGAGGACTCTCTCTTATTTAAAAACTTTCAGATCTAAGTATTTTATTAAAACAGCAAGTAAAACAAAATAAAATGACATTCCAAGAATAGCACAACTCAAGTGAAGAAGCAAAAACTTAGGCTCAACCGATACTAACCGATAATTATTGACGAAGAAAGGTGGGATGCCTACCGGGGCATCCCCAAGCTTAGATGCTTGAGACTTCTTGAGATATTATCTTGGGATGCCTTGGGCATCCCCAAGCTTGAGCTTTTGCGTCTCCTTAATTCCTTTTATATCACGGTTTCCCTAAATCTTAAAAACTTCATACACACAAAACTCAACAAGAACTCGTGAGATAAGTTAGTATAAACCAATGCAAAAATCTTATCATTCTATACTGTAGCAAATCAAAAAAAAATATTATTCAACATTGCATACTAAACGCCTCTGCATATTTAATACTCCTATCCTCAAATAGAATCATTAAACAAGCAAACATGTGCAAACATAACAGCAATCTGCCAAAACAGTACAGTCTGTAAAGAATGCAAGAGTATCAATACTTATTTAACTCCAAAAATTATGAAAATTTACCACACTGTATAAAATTTATCAGATATTATTGTGAAAAAAGTTTCAACATTTTATCACATTCTGACTTTTCTCGGGAATTTTTGCAACATTGATAAACTTTCTGTTTTGAAACAGCAACATGTAGACTTGCAAAATAAGCATGGTAAAGGCTATCCTTGACATTTTTATTGGTAATAAAGATGCAAAACATTATTATAAATAACATAAAGAAAATCCTAACAAGAAAATGACGCTCCAAGCAAAACACATATCATGTGACGAAAAAATGTAGCTCCAAGTGTGGTTACCGATAATGTTGGAGACGAAAGAGGGGATGCCTTCCGGGGCATCCCCAAGCTTAGTTGCTTGGATCTTCCTTGAATATTACATTGGGGTGCCTTGGGCATCCCCAAGCTTAGGGTCTTGTCACTCCTTATTCTCCTCATATCGACATCTCACCCAAAACTTGAAAACTTCAATCACACAAGACTTAACGGAACTTCGTGAGATAGGTTAGTATGATAAAGAGCAAACCATTTCACTTTGGTACTGTCAAAGACAAGATTCATAATTGTTTCCACACAATGCCTATGGTAGCATATCATTTCCACAATTTATATTGAGAAATATAAGCCATAGAAACTAGAAAACATGCAAACTATGCATTGAAACAGAATCTGTCAAAAACAGAACAGTCTGTAGTAATCTGTACTCCAACCATACTTCTGCTACTCCAAAAATTCTAAAAAATTAGGAAAACGTAAAGAATTTGTATATATATCACCTGTAAAAAATTAAGATCAAAATCACGTTCCAGTGAATTTTAAAAATTCCTGGACTGAGCGCAAAAGTTTCTGTTTTTGCACAGATTCAAGTCAACTGTCATCCACACTATCCCAAAGGCTTTACTTGGCACTTTATTGAAACAAAAGCAATAAAACATGATTACTACTGTAGCATAATCATGTGAACACACAAAAACAGTAGGTAAAAGTGTTGGGTTGTCTCCCAACAAGTGCTTTTCTTTAATGCCTTTTAGCTAGGCATGATGATTTCAATGATGCTTGCATAAAAGATAAGAATTGAAACATAACAAGAGCATCATGAATCACATGACAAGAACATTTAAGCCTAACCCAATTCATATGCATAGGGATTTTGCGAGCAAACAAGTTATGGGAACAAGAATCAACTAGCATAGGAAGGAAAAACAAGTGCAACTTCAAAAATTTCAACATAAAGAGAGGAAACTTGATATTATTGCAATATGTAAAAGTATATGTTCCTCTCTCATAATAATTTTTAGTAGCATCATGAATGAATTAAACAATATAGCTATCACACAAAGCATTATTTTCATGATCCACAAGCATAGAAATTTTATTACTCTCCACATAAGCAAATTTATTCTCATGAATAGTGGTGGGAGCAAACTCAACGAAATAACTATCATGTGATTGGAAATTAAAATCATGATGACAAGTTTCATGGTTATCATTATTCAATATAGCATACATGTCATCACCATAATCATCATAGATAGCAACTTTGTTGTCATAATCAATTGGAACCTCTTCCAAAATAGTGGAATCATCACTAAATAAAGTCATGACCTCTCCAAATCCACTTTCATAATTATCACAATAAGATTCAACACCCTCCAAAATAGTGGGATCATTAGTACCTAGAGTTGACGCTCTTCCAAACCCACTTTCATCAATATAATCGTCATAAATAGGAGGCATGCTACCATTATAACAAATTTGCACATCAAAACTTGGGGGACTAAAAATATCATCTTCATCAAACATAGCATCCCCAAGCTTGTAGCTTTGCATATCATTAGCATCATGGATATTCAAAGAATTCATACCAACAACATTGCAATCATGCTCATCTTTTATGCCAAACATTTTATTGAATTCCTCTTCTATCAATTGAGCACAATTTTCCTTTCCATCATTTTCACGAAAGACATTATAAAGATGAATAATATGATGCAACCTCAATTCCATTTTTTTTGTAGTTTTCTTTTACGAACCAAACTTGTGATAAAACAAGAAACTAAAAGATTTAATTGCAAGATCTAAAGATATACCTTCAAGCACTCACCTCCCCGGAAATGGCGCCAGAAAAGAGCTTGATGTCTACTACGCAACTTTATTCTTGTAGACTCGTGTTGGGCCTCCAAGCGCAGAGTTTTGTAGGACAGTAACAATTTTCCCTCAAGTGGATGACCTAAGGTTTATCAATCCGTGGGAGGCATAGGATGAAGGTGGTCTCTCTGAAACAACCCTGCAACCAAATACAAGAAATCTCTTGTGTCCCCAACACACCCAATACAATGGCAAATTGTATAGGTTCACTAGTTCGGCGAAGAGATGGTGATAAAAGTGTAATATGAATGGTAGAAATATATTTTTATAATCTGAATAAATAAAAACAGCAAGGTAGCAATCGATAAAAGTGAGCACAAACGGTATTTCAATGCTTGAAAACAAGGCCTAGGGTCCGTACTTTCGCTAGTGCAATCTCCCAACAATGCTAATATAATTGGATCATATAACCATCCCTCAACGTGCGATGAAGAATCACTCCAAAGTTCCTATCTAGCGGAGAACATAAGAAGAAATTGTTTGTAGTGTATGAAACCACCTCAAAGTTATTCTTTCCGATCGATCTATCAAGAGTTCGTACTAACATAACATCAAGTTATCCTTTCCGATCAATCTATCAAGAGTTCGTACTAAAATAACACCATATGATACACATCAACCAACTCTAATGTCACCTAGATACCCCAATGTCACCGCGAGTACCCTTGAGTTAATTATATGATATGCATCAAACAATTTCAGATTCATCATACTCAATCCAACACAAAGAACCTCAAAGAGTGCCCCAAGATTTCTACCGGAGAAACAAAGACAAGAACGTGCATCAACCCCTATGCATAGATTACCCCAATGTCACCTCGGGAATCCGCGAGTTGAGTGCCAAAACATATATCAAGTGAATCAAAATAATACCCCATTGTCACCACGGGTATTCATATGCAAGACATATATCAAGTGCTCTCAAATCCATAAAAGTATTCAATCTGATAAAATGAAATCTCAAAGGGAAAACTCAATTCACAACAAGATAGAGAGGGGAAAACACCATATAATCCGACTATATTAACAAAGCCCGCGATACATCAAGATTGTGCATCTCAAGAACATGAGAGAGAGAGAGAGATTAAACACATAGCTACTGGTACAAACCCTCAGCCCCGAGGGTGGACTACTCCCTCCTCATCGTGGTGGTCGCCGGGATGATGAAGATGGCCACCGGTGATGATCTCCCCCTCCGGCAGGGTGCCGGAACGGGGTCTAGATTGGATCACGTGGATACAGAGGCCTTGCGGCAGTGGAACTTCTGATCTAGGGTCTTCGCGAGGGTTTTTGGAATATTTGGCAATTTATAGGGCGAAGAGGCGGTGCGGGAGGCCACCGAGGTGGGCACAACCCACCGGGGCGCGCCTGGGGGCCCAGGCGCGCCCTGGTGGGTTGTGCCCCCATCGAGGCACCCCCAGGTGCTGCTCTGGCCCGTTGGAGGTCTTCTGGTCCATAAAAAATCCACAAAAAGTTTCGCGGTGTTTGGACTCCGTTTGATATTGATTTCCTGCGATGTAAAAAACAAGCAAAAAACAGCAACTGGCACTGGGCACTAAGTCAATAGGTTAGTCCCAAAAAATGATATAAAGTTGCTATAAAATGATTGTAAAACATCCAAGAATGATAATATAAGAGCGTAAATACTTCATAAATTATAGATATGTTGGAGACGTATCACACCAGTGCTGCACTAACCACTTGATTGGTTGCCGCTAAGTATAGCAGCAACGGCTCTTGTGGTTTGGGAGCGACCAAAGTGGGCACAGAGGAGAGATTGGCCTTCAAATCTTGTAGCGCGGCGTCTGCCTTTGGGGTCCACTCCACAGGCCCTGCCTTCTTCAAGATTTTGAAGAACGGTAGGGCGTGCTCAGCAGACTTGGAAATGAACCTGCTCAGTGTGGCAACACATCCAGTCAAATGCCTCACGTCCTTAACTGTCTTGGGTGCTTGAATCTGCTCGATAGCCTTGATCTTGTCGGGGTTGGCCTCTATCCCCCGACGGGACACGAAGAAGCCAAGTAGCTTGCTGGAAGGGACGCCAAACACGCACTTCTTCGAGTTCAGCTTCAAGTTGATCTTACGCAGACTAGCAAAGGTTTCTTCCAAATCCTGGATGAGGGTTGATCTGTCCTTGGTCTTGACCACAATATCATCCATGTAAGCTTCAACGTTTCTGTGCAGCTGGGACTCAAAGCCAATCTATACTACTTTTGCAAAAGTGGATCCGGCGCTCTTCAACCCGAAGGGCATCCGTACGAAGCAGTACGTGCCACATGGGGTTATGAACACGGTCTTCTCCTCGTCTTCCTTGGACATGAAAATCTGGTGGTATCCAGAGTATGCATCCAGAAAAGAGAGCAAGTCACACCCGGAGGTGGAATCCACAATCTGGTCGATGCGCGGCAGGGGAAATGGGTAATTCGGGCATGCCTCATTCAGATCCGTAAAATCTATGCAAAGCCTCCATTTCCCATTAGCCTTGTGTACTACTACAGGATTTGCCAACCATGTTGGATGCAGTACTCCTCTGACCAGACCATCTACCTCAAGTTTCTTGATCTCCTTGGCAATGAATTGCTGCCGCTCCAAAGCTTGCTTCCGGACCTTCTGCTTGACGGGCCGGGCATGTGGGCATACAGCAAGGTGGTGCTCGATTACCTCCCTGGGAACACCGGGGATATCAGATGGTTGCCAGGCAAACACATCGATATTCGCCCGCAGGAAGGCAACGAGCATGCTTTCCCATTTGTCATCAAGGGTGGCACTGATAGTGAAGGTACTATCGGCACCAGCCAGCGCTGCCGGGACCTTTTTCACAGCGGGTGCAGCAGCCTTGGGTCGCTTGCTATTGGAACTCTCCAGCACGTCATCAACGGGCGCAACATACTCCGAAGAGGCACGTTTCCCGGATTCCTTGCAGGCATCCTTGCTATCTCTCTTCTTCTTCTTGTTTTCCTTGGCGGGAACACTGGCTTCCACGGCCTCTACCGCGACTGCTTCCTGGTACATCTTGTCCACACAAATGACTGCATCCTTCTTGTCTGACGGAATGGAAATGATGCCTATCGGCCCTGGCATCTTCAAGGTATTGTAGGCATAGTGGGATGCCACCATGAATTTAGCCAGGGCTGGGCGGCCAAGGATTCCATTGTACGGCAGGGGGAGGTCAACCACATCAAATACGATCTTCTCAGTCCGGTAGTTTAACTCCCCCCCCCCCGAACGTCACCGGTAGCGTGATCTTCCCCTTAGGACGGCTCCTGCCGGGGTTGATCCCTTGAAATGTGCCAGTAACCTTGAGCTCTTCCTCTGCAATCTGAAGTTTGCTGATGACCTTTGGAGAAATCAGATTCAACCCAGCCCCGCCGTCCACCAACATCTTTGTGACCTTGAGGTTGCGGATTGTTGGTGAGACCAACAACGGCAAGCACCCTACCGCAGTGGTGCGGTCAGGGTGATCCTCTTCGTCAAAGATGATGGGCGTGCGGGACCACTTGAGCGGCTTCCGAGAATCTGCCGCTGGCTCCACGACATTGACTTCACGCGCCCACTGTTTAAGTTGGCGGTGAGAGGAGTGCAGAGATGCACCCCCCGTCAATGCACAGGGCGTCAGTGGCTTTCTAGAACTCCTGCTCACTGGTTTCCTCTTCATCTCCTCCATCACTCTCATCATTGCAATCCTCCTTCTTATGGCCTCTGGCGGGTTTCCCTTGATTCTGAGGAACCTTGCCGGGGTGGCTTGCTCTGCCGCCTCGTCCTTTCCCGCCAGCGCCATCTTGGCCTTTCTCCTTATCACGCTTCTCGTATTCAGCCCTCTGCTTCTTAACGAGCTGCTCGACCTGATGATACTCCTGGAGATCGTGGCCCTTGGTCCGATGGATCTTGCAATACGGCCCATCACCTTTCCCAGCCTTCTCGGCAGCCGCAACTTCCCGGCAATCGGTGCACGCGGAAAGTTCCTTGCCGGGAACTTCGGCCTTGGCCTTCTTGCCGGTACTAGGTGCGCCCGATCCCTCAATGGTCATCACTGCCTTATCCTTGCACCTTTTGTTGCGCTTCTTGTTCTTCTTCTTCCGACTGGTGGCCTCGTCGTCATCCTCTGAGTCGATGTCGATGCCATCCTCTTCACCCGGGAGCCACCTCCCCTCCTCTACTCGGGCACACTTATACACTAGAGTGTAAAGCTCCTTCACAGTCTTGGGCAGTCAAACGTTCATCTTGGAACGTATCCGACAATTGCGCACGTTGGACTGGAACGCAGCTATCACAGCTGCCGGGTGGATGTCCGGAATGTTCCTGTGTACTTGGCTGAACCTCTGCATGTACTTCTGTAGGGTCTCTCCTTCCTTCTGCGGGAGGAGCTGCAAGTCACTGGGCCGCTCTGGTTCTTGATGGACGCCCGTGAAGGCGCCAACAAACTCATGGCACAGGTCAGCCCAGGTCAAAATGGAGTTCTCCGGTAGGTGCATTTTCCAAGACCTCTCATTTGGCTTGAGTGCCAAAGGGAAGTAGTTGGCGAACAACTTCTCGTCTCTTCCCCCGGCAGCTTGAACAGCGATGGTGTAGATGCTCAAGAACTCTACCAGGTTTAGTTTCCCGTTGTACTTCTCTGGTATTTCTGGCTTGAATGTGCGGGTAGATGGCCAACGGACTTGTCGCAACTCTCGAGTGAAGGCGGGGCACCCAACCTCGAAAGGTAGGTACCCACCTTCACCGAGAGTGGGCTCGTCGGTGTCAGGGCCATTGTGCCTATCAGACTGGCGGTGGGTGTTGCGGTGTCACTCGATGGTGATGCGCACGCCTTCCCTTTGCCTGTCCTCCAGGACTCGCCGTTGGCCTTGACACGCTCGAGGGTCGGACGAAGCCATCGAGAAGTTGTCAGGTTCTTGATCGCGTGGCTCCGGCCGTGGCCTCTGCGCAGGCTGCCACGGAGGGGACTGCACCGTGGGGGTGGCCCCTTCGGCACGGCCAGCAGCGCGGGTCGTCGTCGCCACCTGGGGAGGCCGTGGCGGGCCAGCTCGCTGTGATCCTCCCGCCTTGGCGAAACCAATCAGGCTTTGAATGGTGGCTCTCCACTCATCCATCTGATCAGCTGCTGGCAGAAATCTCAACAGCAGCTGGGCTCGCGCCATGGCCTCCGAAGCAGTGCTTCGCATGGATGACGACGTAGACCATAGCGTCGCCTAGATCCTTATGGTGCCGGTAGTAGCCGCGCCGTGTTCTCGTCGTCGTGAGCCTGTCGCCAGGGTGGCGTGGTGACGGGGTGGAGGCGCTTGAGGGCCAGCGGCTCCGTTTGGCGCATCGGCTGGGTCAGCTCGTTCCGGGAATGGCGTACGCCCTACGGCCGCACCCGCAGCGGGAGCGGCCCGAGAGTTGTGATTTGCCCCAGAGCGAGTGCCACCGCTGCGGCTGTGCCCTTCGGCCGGTCGAAGAGGTGCAGACGGAATGATTTCTCCACCCGTACCTCGTGGAGCGTGGCCGCTGGGATGCTGTTGGTGCTGTCCTTCCCCGATGCCTTCTGCCCTCGTTTCGGCCACAGGGAAGGTGGTGACGACGCTGCCTACACTGGCCACGTCCCCCGCAGCATCCATGTCTCCGTGCGTCCCCGTAGCCCCCGCGGCGTCAGCGGGCGCGTGCAACAGGGCCTTCGAAGTGGACAGATGGGCCGCAGCACCGAGCTTCTTCTTGGGCGCCATGGACGATGGAGCCGTCGACGAAGAAGATGGTGAAGATGATGAAGATAATGACGCGCTGCGTACACTTCTTGGGTTCGCGCAAGTGCTTCCCCCTACCTGGCGCGCCAAAGATGTCGTGGGAAACCACGGCCACCTATGGGGCCAGAATCTGCTGAAGAAGAAGATGATATTCCCTTAGCTCACAGTCAGCCAGAGGACGGGCAAGTCACCAATTCCAAGATCCTGTTCTCTGATGGAAATCCCAAGAAGGGTGGTCGCAGAAGAGAGAGGAATACCGTGACAGAGATGTCTGATCCCGAAACCTACAAAACTCCTCCTTGAGTTGAAACTGCCACTGAAAGAAATAATAGGTTGCAGAAGATTCGCTGCCATTGGGATAAGAAGTGGTTCAACTTTGAGAACATCCGAAGGAAATACCAGATCCTGTTTGCGTTGACCCCTCCTTGGAATGACTGCATCGCCGAGGGCTGCCTAGGTCAGGATGATGAAAAAGTTAGGCCAGCTCCTCTGCCCAATGCTCATGCTGATCCATTAAAGACAACCGCTGATTTCCCCGAGGAGGTGGAAAAGAGAGCAAAAGCCAAGGCCAAGCATGAAGCCAAGGCCTCGAAGAAGAATCAGGTGGAACAAAGGAATGTTGAGTTAACTCAACAAGATGTGCAAGAAAAGAAGGAAAGGGCCTCTGCCCAGAAGGAAAAGAAGAAGAGGAAGTATGTTTCCCCTCGAGCCTTGAAGAAGAAATCTGTTGCCAGAAAATCAAGGAAGGCAACATCTGCCTCATCTGATGATTCGTCCGATGATAATGTTGGCGAAGAAATTCCCATGTATGGTCAACGTGCTTTGCTTGACAAGCCATATCAAACACCTTCTGCAGCAAAAGTTTCACCCCCATTGAGAACATCACCAAGGCTTGCTACTACGGCGTCAGATAAACCTTCGGGTTCTGCTGCCCCTACGGCGAAGAGAAAATTGTTGCCTGATGAAAAAGTTGCTGCTACTTCCAAGAAGGCCAAGACAAATGTTCTTGCTTCCACAGAGGAACTCAAATATGATTTTGATCTTATTTTTGATATCATTGAAGGTGCTTCATATGATGCAAAACCATCTGAGTTGAGCAGTTTGGGTCTGCCTGAAGATGTTACCAAGATGGTAGCAAAGCACTTCTCTGAGCTGAGAGAAATCACCAAGGAACTAAATCAAGCTGTCGAGGATAAGAAACTCCTTGAGCAAATGAGGAAGGATGCTAAAACTGAGCCTGAAAGAAAAGACATCAACAAGGGGATTCTTGAGATCACCAAAGCCCTCACTGTCATGAGGAACAAAAAGATTGAGTGGCACTCCAAGATGAAGATGGATGTTTCTCAGCTTTGTGATCGAAGAAATGACGAGATTACACATCAAGAAGATCTTGCTTGACGAAGATAAAGAGAAGAGAAGCGTCAGAAAGCACAGGAAAGAGCCAACAAGCAGAAGGCTATCAAGGATCGTCGTATCCAATCTATCACAACAGATGCTCCTGTTGATACAAGTGCTCCTCTACAGCAGATACCACCATCCCCTCATCTTGAGGAAGAAACCAAGCAACATGCAGAGCATGCGGTAGTTATCATTCCTACCTCAGTTGCTCAAGAATCAGATGTGATGGATATCTTTGTGAACAATCCTGTTGACGAGAATGTCATGCCCGAGCAGCAAGCCCCTAAAGAAAAAGTTGACGAAGAGATTGATATGGAGAAGGCAGTTTCATTGCCTTTGAAGGAAAGTTAAGTTGAGCCCTCCGGATCCATCAAGGTGGATGATAAAGTTGAGGGGGAGCAAGTTGCTTCCCGAGGAAATAACACCCCAGTCTCCTCATCTAGTGCCCTACCCAGATGGAGGTTGATCTCTCTCCTGGTTCTTTGGCTTCTGAGCTAGAACAGGAAGAAAAAGAAGATAAAGAGCCCATGGCTCACGAAGAAGTTGCTCAAGCAGTTGTACCACCAGTGTTGCCATAGCAAGATGTACCACCAAATTTGCCACAACAGACCGAAGAAGTTATCGTGCCTCCTACTGTTGAGAGTTCACCAAAAGAAAAGGCCTTAGTGCCTGAGAATGAGAAAGCCACTGAAGGAGTTCCAGTGAAGGAAATTGAAGGACAGACCAGTGCTCCCATGCCATCAGCTCCAGAGAAAGCTAAAAGGCCTCTTGCTCCATTGAAGCCAATCGATGAAAATATGCCAGCGTCTGATGATGTTCAGCTGATGGAAATTTGTGAGGAAGAAAATCGGAAAAATCCCCAGGAATCATTTCCGCTATTTCCAGCTGAGTACGGCCCCAATGGCCCTGCATTCAACGAACAACTTCATTTTGTGAAGCTTGCATTCTTTGGGGTCAGCCCTTACGAAGGAGAAAGGACGTCTCTATCTCTGATGTTTTGGACTGAAGAACAAGCTGTCTATTATGCTCGGATATTGTTTGGCAAGAATAGGATTTTCAATCATAAGATATTGGACTTCGCTTAGCTCGAAGATATGCCCTGTTTCCTCCATGCAATCGAACATATTGGATATGCCCTCCTGAAAAGTTTCATGAGCTTCAATCATGGCTGGAATAGAGAGATTATCCTTCAATTCTATGCCACACTACATATCTTAGGAGATCTTGGAAACACCTCAGCCTGGACTCTTGAATGGGTGACTGGCAGAGAAAGGATCAAATGTTTGGCAGATCATTTTCTGGCTTTGATCAATCTTCCTCAACATGAGTTTGAGAAGAATAGAGAACACAGGCTGCATTTTTGGGATGTGTCCGAAGCACAAATTCACATTCTGATCGATCCCACCATGGTTGGTGATGAATGCATTGATGTTGATCCGAAGAAGTTGGCCTATGATAACAAAGTGCTATTTCACATTCTGTGCAATACTGTCACGCAAACTAATAGACCGAATCCATCAAAGGCATTGTGGGAAATGCACTTCTGGCCATGTCTCAAGGAATTAAGTTTGATATTCCTGACCTTTTCATTCAGAACCTTGCATGTGCAGCTGACATCCCTCAGTCATTAAAGCCTTATGCTCCATGGATCATGTTCGCAATCGAGAGCTCACCAATGATAAATTCTTCTGGGCTTATATTCCGAAGGTATTCATGCCACCAGTTCGTGACACTCTGCGCATTGTGAAGAATATTGGAAAAGGGAAGGAACCTGTTGATACTGCTGCAAATGCGTCTGCATCTGAAAATGCACTGAAGATCAAGAAAGCCAGGGTTGTAATCCCTCGTGAAGAAAATCCATCTCTTTATGAGATCTGCATTCACAATCAGCACACACTTGAAAGCCATATTAAGCTGGATAGAAAGAAAAAGCTGGAATTGATGACTGAGCTGAATTTGCTTCATAATCATACTCGCCAAATTCTTCTGCATGAGAAAGAAGCAAAGAATCGCTCATGGACTCTGTTAAGGAAGCATTACTCTCGAAAGGATTTAGCCAAAAAGGGCATCATGAAGGAGTATAACTATCTGGACTTACTCATTGTTCCTCGTGTCCGAAGGCAAACTCCAGTTCTCTAACAACGTTCTGCTTCAACGGACCTGTTGTTTGTCGGCCATGATGATGAAATTGCAGATACAACCGATACTCTTATCTTCAAGCCAGATGTTCATCTCTCCATGTCATCCAAACCCTGGGCTGCCACTCCTGCTTCTGCCTCGACCATTCCTCACTCTTTGGACTCTGAGTCATCGAGTGGTTATAATTCTAATTCTAAGGATTCTCCTACGGAGTAGTTCCTCGCATGTCTTCTCATTCCTTTTTTTGGACACTTGTTGACAAAAAGGGGGAGAATTACATCGAGTGATAGTTTATCGGGGTTCTTGCAGGGTGTTTTTCATGTGCTTTTTGGTTTTCCCTCGAACAATTTGCTTCATGAACTTATCGCACCGCTTGTGGTATTGAAGAACTCGGTCGTCATGTAACATTAATAACCCCTCGCCTGCAATATTATTTGCTTTGTACTATCTGTTTGTAGGTACCATCGAATGTGTTTTTCCCATGAATGATTATCTTCGATAATTATCTATCTCACAGGGAACATAATTACTTCTCAAGAACACCAGGAAATCGTCAATGGGGAGAAGTACTTCATGTACTAAATGTTTTATAGCTCCTCTGGTTGGATATGTGTTGATTGTTATCCTTCATTATTTAACCTTGTAGGAAGCGAATGCCAGTCTAAGCTTTTATGCCTTACGCTGTGTTGTGGGAAACCGCGGCCACCTATGGGGCCATCAGCCCCTTGTGGTTCGAAAGGGGGGATGAGCACATTGCACAAAGAGCGGAGAACGTAGCATAGCACGACAGAGATCACACTAGCAGTTTTTACCCAGGTTCGGGCCGCCACGAGGCGTAAAAACCTACTCCTGCTTTGGTGGATTGATGGTGGATTGTGGTGGAAACGCAGCACTCTTGCCCGGCAGGGTTGCCTCGGGGCGAGGGCAGCTACGCGCGTACGAGTGTACAAGGGTCCGAATCCATTCTATGGTTGCCATGGCCCTCCTTTTATAGATCAAGGGGTCACCACAATGGCAAATCAGTCATTGTGTACTGATTAGATAGCGAACAGTGCTATCATACCTAACTCTGCACACAGAGCAGAGTGCATTTAATGCACCGCTTAATGTCACATCGTGGTATGCCCGGCAAGCCTTGCCGGGCTGCTCGGCCACCTTCTCGTCTGTCTGCTTGACACGTCTCTGGACGGGTGTCATTTGGAGGTGATTTCCATAGGAAGAGGTTGCCATGTGCCAAATAACAGCCACTTAGTCGCTTGGGGGCTTGACACCACACCGATCGATGACTTGCGTCGCTGTGAGGTGGAGCAGTGGAGCCTTGGCGGGGTAGTTTGCCTTTGTCGCGCCCGGCAGGCCTACCGGGATGGTCTTGAGGCTTGTCTTTGGGGCCACCTCGACCTCGCCAGGCTTGCCTGCCTGGCAATGGAGGCTTTCCCTTAGTGGTGTCTTGCCTATTTAGCTTGTCTTGGTCTTCTTGATCTGCCTTTTGATTCCTCAAAGAGCTATCTCTTCAATTTGATCTTGACTTGGATGTTGCTACCTTGCTCTTTTAGGTCTGTGCATGGTCTGGGCAACAGACCCAGGGTTTGTTGCACCGACACGCTGTGAAGGAAAACTACATGTCATGTGGACTCAAATTGTGCTATGAGAAAAACCTTCATGCTATATCCTTAGTCACTAATCTTTCAAAAGCTTATCTCAAAACTTATTCTCTTCGAAGATTTTGTGACAGGAATTACCTCAGACACCGTCAAGTGCATTGAAAGAAGTCAAGTATCAAATCATAAATCAATGCCACTTATGTGAAGAATAATCATCGCATAACATTCCATTCGTAGTTCTTCATGCTTTGAAGCATATTTGAAGGGTGATAATAATTTATCTTCGTAGTTATCTCTCGTCTTTCATTATTCTTCGCATAACATTCCATTCTCCATCTATCCTTCGATGTGATCTGTTTTGTCAACAATCATCCAAAAAGGGGGAGATTGTTGGTGCAATATTTGCCTACATTGTGTTTTTGGAGATTGTTGACAGAAACAGGTATGGACTGAATTGTTTTCTAGTGCATACAGAGAGAAAAAGTCCATACACAACTGAAGAGAATGCTGTCTCCGATGCTGAGTTCGAGGAACTTCACCAAAGTATATCAGCGTTGTAGAGAAGAACGAGCTATATTTCTTGAAGTCATATAGTTGAGAAGATTGATGTGAAGAAATCGACCCCTCGAAGATTTACTGCTGAAGCAAAGCATTTTGATTCGGTATTGTCGTCCAAAGAAATTGACTGCAGTGATGGAAGTCGAAGACAAAGTGAAGATGTAGTATTCATTTCGTTGTTCTTCTTTCATTCTTTTGAGTCATAGGACCTCCGTACTATTAAGAGGGGTATAGGTTCTCTTTGCTTAGATTCGCTGTGATGCTTAGCCAAAACCTATGAAAGTTGCGAGAGAAATCTCTTTGTGCTCCGAGAAAATACTTGTCAGCAAGAGACTGTGACCTTCTTCGCTTTGAGAGATTTGTCTCAGACCGAGGAGTTAGCGTTACTTGCTCCTCAAGCAATGTTACCGTTGTGCTCAAATCCGACCGTTGGACTCGTGTCATTTGGCCATTGGTTGATCCCATTGTCTAATTTGGTCATTTCCCATCTGGGAAGGCTGCGGCTATAAATAGCCACCCCACTCCAACATTGTCTGTTGGCTGCTCCGCTTGAGATTTCTGAGAAGATTGATTTGAGCAACCCCTCTCTGGGTGATTTGAGTTTAAGATCCACCGAGAGAAAAATCAAGAGCCCAAACTTAGACAGTGGTTTAGCATCACAGTAGTTCTAAGTGAGAGTTCTTGTACCTATTACTCTTGAGAGCTACGCACTCTCTAGACAGATAGGTTTTGGCTCGAGTGTTGAAGAGTTGTTGTCTTCACCGAGCTAGATCTTTAGCAACCAAGAGTGATTGTGGTTCGCGAAGGTCGTCTGAAGGTTTGGAGATCGCCGACAAGGATCTACCATGAGTGAAATCAACCTGAGTCTGATCAGCTCTGCGTTGAAGGAGAATAGGGTGAAGAGAGTTTATCTCCCATGTTAAGTCACAGCCCCTCCAACCAGACGTAGCCCTTTGGCAGAAGGGTGAACTCGTCTACCAAATCTCTCTGTCGCCATCGAGCACCACGGGTTCTATTTTCTTCACTGTATTACTTTCGGCAGTTAGTTTGTGTGCTCTGTGATGATAGCTATCTGATCTGTTACCCTCTGCTGCTTATCTTTCAATCTATCTCTCGCAAAGTTCATTGTCATTCGTAGCCCTGATTGTTGTTCTTCGTAATTCTCATCATAGTTCTTCCATAGTTTTGCTTCATGTTTTTAGTTCTGTTGGCATGTTGCATCACCATCGTCATCATCAAGCCTGTTGTATCCTATGCTCGAATCATTATTGCAACTTATCTTTAAGAATTTGTTCCTCAGTAGCAAGCTTCATTGTACTCGTATCTACCGATCATTAATTTCACTGCTGTGTTTGGGATCAGTTTCAACACTTTCGAAAGAAATTTTGAATCTCCCATTCACCCCCCCCCTCTGGTCGATATACTCTCGGTCCTAACACATGGTCATGGTGATTCTTGGTGACCCATAGTGCAAGCCTTCCAGAAGAACACCACAATGTGGTGTAGATCTTTAAATTAAATGTAATCACCTTAAAACACATAGAGGTGGCCAACCACCTAGTGGTGCCTCACTCTTATGGACAGTTCCCATTGATCATAGCCTCCACGACATTATGTTATTTATAACACATGAAGGTAATCACCATAAAATGGCGTAAACCTCTTAGTTGTGCATGAAACTTAACATAGCTATGATGGTGTCTCATAAGTTGTGTATGCATGGAAGGTAATTGATATGTCTCCATCGTATCTACTTTTCCAAACACTTTTGCTCTTGTTTTGGACTCTAATTTGCATGATTTGAATGAAACTAACCTGGACTGATGCTGTTTTTAGCAGAATTGCCATGGTGTTGTTTTTGTGCAGAAATCAAAGTTCTTGGATTGACCTGAAAATTTACGGAGAATTTTATGGAATATATAAAAAATACTGGTGGAAAGATATGCCAGAGGGGGCCCACCCAGGAGCCACAAGCTCAGGGGCACGCTCACCCCCCAGGGCGCGCCCTACGAGCTTGTAGGCCCCCTGGACCTCCGGCAACCCTAACTCCAACTCCATATATACCTATTCGCCAAGAAAAAAATTTAGAGAGAAGGATTCATCGCATTTTACGATATGGAGCCACCGCCACCTCCTGTTCTTCATCGAGAGGGCTGATTTGGAGTCCGTTCGGGTCTCCGGAGAGGGGGATTCGACGCCGTCATCATCATCAACCTTCCTCCATCACCAATTTCTTGATGCTCACCACAGGGAGTGATTAATTCCTTCGTGGGCTTGCTTGACGGTGATGGGTTGGATGAGATTTATCATGTAATCGAGTTACTTTTTTTAGGGCTTGATCCCTAGTATCCACTATGTTCTGAGATTGATGTTGCTATGACTTTGCTATGCTTAATGCTTGTCACTAGGGCCCGAGTGCCATGATTTCAGATATGAACCTATTATGTTTTCATGAATATATGTGTGTTCTTGATCCTATCTTGCAAGTTATATGCACCTATTACATGTTATGATCCACATACCCCAAGGTGACAATAATTGGGATTCTTTCCGGTGATTATTGTAGTTTGAGGAGTTCATGTATTCACTAAGTGCTAATGCTTTGTTCCGGTTCTCTATTAAAAGGAGGCCTTAATATCCCTTAGTTTCCTTATGGACCCCGCTGCCATAGGAGGGTAGGACAAAAAATGTCATGCAAGTTCTTTTCCATAAGCACGTATGACTAAATACGGAATACATGCCTACATTACATTGATGAATTGGAGCTAGTTCCGTGTCGCTCAAGGTTATGACTATTGCATGATGAATGCCATCCAACGCAATTATCCATCACTTATCCAATGCCTACACTTTTCATATATTGATCTTTGCTAAGTTACTTTCGCCGTTGCTGCTGTTACAATCACTACAAATTGCTACTGTTACTATTGCTGTTACTATTGCTACTGTTACCGTTATTATCATACTACTTTGCTACTGATTACCTTGCTATAGATATTAAGTCTTTCAGGTGTGGTTGAATTGATAACTCAACTGCTAATACCTGCAAATATTCTTTAGCTCCCCTTGTGCCGAACCAATAAATTTGGGTTGAATACTCTACCCTCAAAAACTGTTGCGATCCCCTATACTTGTGGGTTGTCAAGACCTTTTTCTAGCGCTGTTGCCGGGGAGCATAACTCTATTTGCTGAGTCACTTGGGATTTATATCTGTTGATCACTATGAAGAATCTCAAGGATGATAGAACCAAGATCATTCCCTCTAATACGAGGGGAGATAAGGAATTGTTATCTAGCTCTGCACTTGATTCACCTTCTGTTTTGAGTAAACTTGCAACACCACCACCTACTATTAATCATGATATGTTGCAAGTAATTGATGATGCTACTTCTGCTATGAATGATGCTAGTACATTGCTTGATGATAATGTGCCATTAGGCGAATTTCTTGATGAACAACTTGCTAGAGCTAAAGAAGTTGAGAATGCTGAAACTGATGAAATTGTTGGAACTGAAGATTACGAAACACCTATTAGACCTAGCTCTCCTAGACATGAATTGCCTAAGATACCTAAGGGTTATGTTATGGATGGAGAGGTAGCTAGGGACTTTCTTGCTTGTAAGGATAGAGATGATCTTAAGGAATTACTATGCAAGTTGAAAGAAAATTCTTTGAATGCTAGAATGAAATATGATCCTAAGTTTGCTACTTCACCTATCTTTATTACTGATAAGGATTATGAATTCTTGGTCGAACCCGAGTTAATTACTTTGGTTGAATCTGATCCTTTCCATGGTTATGAATCTAAAACTGTTGTAGCACATCTTACTAAGCTAAATGATATAGTCACCGTATTTGCTCACGAGGAAAAAATTCGCTACTACTACAATCTTAAGTTGTTTCCTTTCTTATTAAAGGGTGATGCTAATATATGGTTTAATTCTCTTGCTCCTGGTTGTGTGCGTAGTCCCCAGGATATGATATATTTCATCTCTGAAAAATATTTTCCTACCCATAAGAAACAAGCGGCTTTACAGGAAATATTTAACTTTGTGCAAATTAAAGAAGAGAATCTCCCTCAAGCTTGGGGGAGGCTTCTCCAACTACTTAATGCTTTGCCTGATCATCCTCTCAAGAAAAATGAAATACTTGATATCTTTTATAATGGACTAACTGATGCTTCTAGGGACCACCTAGATAGTTGTGTTGGTTGTGTTTTCAGGGGACGAACTGTTGAACAAGTTGAAGAACTACTGAATAATATATTGAGGAATGATAATGATTGGACTCTTCCTGAACCACCACCCAAACCAACTCTGAAGAAAAGAGGTATTCTATTTCTCAGTCCTGAAGATATGCAAGAGGCAAAGGAATCTATGAAAGAAAAAGGTATTAAAGCTGAAGATGTTAAGAATTTACCACCTGTTGAAGAAATACACGTTCTCGATACCCCAACACAGGTAGTAGAGGTAAATTCTCTCTATAGATTTTATGAAGGTGATATTCCTTATACTAAATCTTCTAGTCAATGCTTAGATGAATTGGATAACTTTATTGTTAAACAAGAAACATTTAATGCATATGTTCGCAGACAATTGAAACGAAATGCTTATATGACTGAACGCTTGAGTGACTTTATGTTTAGAACTGTTAATGATGTTAAGGGTGTGAGTAAACATGCATTCATGATAAAAACCCAAGTAGAACAAGTCATCAAGTCACAAAATTATTTGCTTAATGAGATGAACAATAAGATGAATGATCATGTTGTTAGAGTTATGACTAGGGGTGGTAAAATGACTCAGGAACCCTTGTATCCTGAAGGTCACGCTAAGAGAATTGAACAAGATTCTTAGAGAACTGATGCACCTAGTCCATCTAAAAGGAAAAAGAAAGATGATAGGACTTTGCATGCTTCTAGTGAACCTACTGTAGACACACCTGAGCATCCAAATAATATTTCTATCTTTGATGCTGAGACACAATATGGTGATGAACATGAACCTAGTGACAATGATAATGATAATGTTCATGTTGATGCTCAATCTAATAATGATAATGATGTGGAAATAGAACCTGCCGTTGATCTTGATAACCCACAACTATACCTGTGCATATCTCGGGCCGGGCCAAAAAAAGCCCAGTGCTAAAAACCCAGGCCCGAGCCCGGCCCGGCCCGGCCATCGGGCCTACAAAATTGGGCCCGAGCCCAGCTCGAGCCCGAGAAAGCCCGACACGGCCCGGCCTGACCACGGCTAAAAATGTGTTTTGTGCAGGCCCGAGCCCGGCCCGACCTGCCCGTCGAGCTCAGTTTCCAGGCCCGAGCCCGGCCCGATGGCACACTCGGGCTCAGCCCGGCCTGAGATTTTCGGGCCGGGCCGGGACGGGCCGTCCGGGCCGGGCTGCCCATGGCCAGGTCTACCCACAACCTAAGAATAAAAGATATGATAAGAGAGACTTCATTGCTAGGAAACATGGTAAATAAAGAGAACCATCGGTTCAGAGACCCATGCCCTTTCCTCCTAAAGCTTCAAAGAATAAGGATGAAGAAGAATTTGAGCGCTTTGTTGAAATGCTTAGACCTGTCTTTTTGCACCTTTGTTTGACTGATATTCTAAAAATGTCTCCTTATGCTAAGTATATGAAAGATATTGTCACAAATAAAAGAAAGATAGCGGAAGCTGAAATTTCCACCATGCTTGCAAATTATTCATTTAAGGATGGTGACGTTGTCCTAGACTAGGGGGTACTCACCACATCGTCTCCCGACCAGCTGGATCGGGCCGAGGACCCCCATGGCGGTTCTCTCATGGGCCACTTCGGGTAGCCCATGCCGCATACTAGGAAGATTCAGCAAGAATCGGTGATCAAGACACGGACTCCTATCCACCAACGTAGCCGACTATGACACTTGTTATCCTAGGCCTCTGGTACATTATATAAGCCGAGGCCAGGCTAGTCGATAGGGATATGCAAGATCATTATGACATCCATCATATCATTAGGGTTTAGACCACAACTCATGATCTCGAGGTAGATCAACTCTGTACTTGATACTCCATCAATATAAACAAGAGCAGGATGTAGGGTTTTACCTTCATCAAGAGGGCCCGAACCTGGGTAAAACATTGTCTCCTTTGTTCCTGTTTTCATTGGTCCAAGAATCCACAGCTCGGGACCCCCTATCTCGAGGTCTGCCGGTTTTGACACCGACAATGGTGCTTTCATTGAGAGTTCCGCTGTGTGATCGGCAAAGGATCAATGGGACGCCTGCAGATCAACTGCGACGTCAACATCTTCGTCGCCGGCTCGACTGGTCACCTTGTCTCGACCGAGGACTGTGCCCTACCTCCGATCGTCATGTTTGGATGAGGGCCTTCATCAACATCAACTCCGATCTGTACCATGATCATGGAGGAATCATCTAGGGAGCTCGGGGGCTCAACGTCAACATCGCCCTCGGGCAACCGTGCTATTTTTCCGGACATCGAACTTGTATCCGCTGTCACTACCTCCTTGAGTATCACTTTGACGATTCCTTTAGTAGAATTGTGCGGAATTTAGTCTAGAAAAACCATGTAAAATTTCGTCGTGTTCCGATGGAGCAATCTCTACCGATCTCCGATATTCCGGAGCCCTATTGATTCTGGACGGGAAACTAGACGAGTTTGGAGCGTGGTGTCCAGCATCTAGCTCGGATGTCCTTTCAAAGAGCCAACCATTGATCGGCTGCGGAATTCCTATATCTACCACTCCTCAAAATTTCAGCTCGATCCGACCATTCAAACTCTAGGAAACATCCGATGAGCGCATCGATTTTCAGATCTGTTTTCTGCCCGAGAATGAATCCGACCCGAGTTCATCTTTTTTATGAACGGGATTTCAGGCATCCTTTTTGAAGGAAGTTTTGTATGGGGTATTGTTTTTTATTCTAAAACACATCCCACTAATTTTAAAGTCTTTTCCAATATAATCGTCATCGTCGCGCTGGTGTCAAACCAGCCCGACAACGTTGCTGCACGGCTGCCGACCTGCGCCAGACTGGTCGTTGCTTCATCGAGCTAAGCCCAATCTTATTAGATCATCATCTTGGCAAGCCGAATAAGAGTTCGGCATCGTGAAGACTAAATCATCACCAACATCGTCGTCCCATGGATTACACGAGGCAGGCACACTGTCATCATTGTGCGGTTATTTCATCAAGCCGGCGTCGACCGCGTCACAAATTTTGACCTGCGTCGGCATCGACCTGCCGCCTCTTCTTCAAGCCAACATCCAACACGCCGACCTGCTTCAACTCATCGGCTGACATGGAGGCTTCGTCACCTCGGCTAGACCAGGGGCTTCGCTATTTCTTCATCAACATACTCTAGTGACTTCGGTGTCACCAGCCGACCAGCTTCGACACATCGGCTAGTATGGGGGCTGCAACATCACCTTACCGACCTGCTCCGTCACCTCTGCTAGACTGGGGGCTTCGTCATCAACCTACTCCGGGGACTTCGACGTCACTAGCCGACCAGCTTCGTCATGTTAGCTGGACCGGGGGCTTCGCTTCGCCGCATCGACCATTGCTGCATCGCCACTTCGTCAAGCCGAGCTCTTCTCTTGGTCACCTCAGGTTTGGGGGCTGGGATCTCGGCTAGGCTGAGGACTACGTCTTCGTCCCGCCACAAGGCCGGACTCGTCAGCAACACGACTTAGAAGAACACACTAACTAGCTAAGTCGCTTTCATGCTCAAATTTCCTCAGTTCTTAATTTTTTCGGTTAGACCAAGCATTATATTTATGTTAAAATTTATTTGTTAAAAGCATTGTTTGTTAAAAACACTTCTTGTCCTAGGTTAACTGGGGGCTCTTAAAATTTATATGAGCCATTTTATAATAAGTGTTTTCTTCTAAGTCGTTGCAAAGTCTTTTTCTACCACTCCTTTTTCGACTCGAGTGTATGGTCAATAGCCGGATAGCCTGGCTTCTCTCTAAAGCCGCTTGAGTTTAGTTCGCTAAACTGGCCTCGGAGAAGCACTCCGCCTTCGGGATAAGGAGGTTGAAGCCGAAGGCTGATCTACTTGAAGCTTAGAGATCGGATGTGTCATGTTAAAGCATGACAGAAGCACACAATTTTTTTTAAGACCAATTTCGGATTGGCACAATAAACTTGATTTAGTTCGGACGTAAAGTTTTTACTGAAGTTTTTTGGTTTTCCAAGCTTATGGCACTTTTAACCTATTTGTGTGTTTCCAGCATAAGTCTCGCAGTACAACGCCGGACACCTTTAAAGCTTCGGCAATATCAACACGGGGCTGCAACTAGAGCCGAACCCACCAAAAGCCAAGGTACTCCAAGGAGTCCTTGGTAAAACATTCCCGGATATGGCTTTATATGAATCAGTTTTGAATCATGTCTTCGGTCAATAGTTGGGTTGCCCAGCTCCTGTGCTTGCCTCCTATGTTCCGCTTTGTTCGGCTAGGTGTGCAAAGGGAGAACCACTGCGACTGTGCTTCCAGCTCTAATGGTTAAGCGCCTCAGTGGAGAAAGCCGAAAACTGACTGTCACAATGAGCGTAAACTAGTCAGTGATCCGATGACTGTGTCAAACTATAGATCGATAGAGGTCACCCCGTGTGAAATGGTGGGCCTTTCATAACATTGGCCGAAGTGTTAACGGCTTGAACTCGGCTGACGCCGAACACTAACCGGGGGCTAGTAACTGGCCTCCCAACTTTAAGCTCCTATGACTAAGTGAAAGTTATAAAGCCTAGATATCTGATTGCCTTGTTTCCGCTAACACAACTGCCTCCGGGCACCGAGACGTCAGCTAAGGGTTGTCTTGTTAGTATGGAAACACCCCGCGTAGCATCTACAAAGGGGTAGAAGCCAACGATGGGTCACTTTCAGATTATAAACGGTCGCAACGGAGTTAAAATAAAAATATATATCATCAGCGTTTGTATTCACTATATGAGCGCTGCCTTCCATAATTATCGTTATAAAGCCATAAATATGCATCAATTTGACTTAAGATTTTGGCCAAGCTGGGTTGCCTGGCTCCTGTGCTTACCCCCACGTTCCCGATTGTTCGGCTAGGCGGTAAAGGGGGCACCTCTGTGATTGTTACTACCGGGTTAGTACCTCAGACTGGGTGAAGCCGAAAGCTAGCCATCTTAAAGGATATAATTGGTCGGCAACGTCGGAAGTGAAAATTTTGGTTCATTAGACCATAGAGTTCGGGAACTTTCCCCAAACTAAATCCTCAATATTTTCCTCCCACATTGACCGGAGGTGAGGTTTCATGATCATGGTCAGCATGACAACCCAAAGAAAGGAACCGATAGCGGGACTATTTTCTTTGGAAGATGTTTCTTACGTTAAAGAGTAATATAACATACCTCTCTGTGTACCTTTGTTTATAAAACCGTATGGCCGGATTGCCTTGTTTTCCGTAAATCTTTGCCCTTATAAAGGCTTTATAAAGTAGGACAAACACTCCCCGGCTACTGGCCAAGGAGGTTGAAGCCGATGGCCGGTCAACAGAGTTTTGTACAATGCGGATCCGAGCATTAAAGATGTAGAGTACTTGGATACATAGAATCATTACACATAAATTGTGATTAAAGTCAGTTCACTCTGAATATTGATCCTTAATTCGGCCACCCTTGCCCAAATTATGGCTCGGGGGCTACATGCTTCATGCTTCTCACTTAAAAGCCATTAAAGGGGTACATCGATCCCCTGATCTGGTGTTGCCACCCGACCAGTGGCTCGGGGGCTACTTCATTGCCTATTCAATGCAGAAAATTTAAAATGCCCAGTGTTCGGCTTGACCGAGCTATGGGAAAATGTGTCTTCGAACAACAATTGGTACCACCTGGGACCTATCAGGCATCAAGCTAATATATTACGGCGACTTTCAAGACCCTCTCTCAAGGGCCTGTCCGTCGATCACTATCTCCTCTAATATATTACACCGCGTTTCTATTCCAACGTATGCTGCCGAGCTAGGAGTTGATCCTCAGGCTGATTTCGCAAATTGACCCGAGCCTCAGGGGCTACTGGGATCAGTGGTTTCATGTTTTCCTTCAGGTGTATCTCGAATTTTAGGCCGAAACACACACCTTGAGGGCTACTGGCTATATATCTCGGCAGAGAAGAAATTGCACCAATCGTGAAAAATATATCTGCTAAAAATCAGCCCAAGCCTGAGGTGGTGCACCACTTCGGAAGCAGTCCGGCATAAAGCTCGGATGTAATTGGTTGGCTCCCTAGAGAGCGGTTCTGAATTAAGCTTGGCTGAATTCTTTCAACTTTTTCAAGACCGAGGTAGTCTATGACACTTCGGATGCAGACCGGCGTTGGAGCTCAGCTGCAAGAAGATACCTCAGAAGCAGTTCGGCATAAAGCTCGGATACAAATGGTTGGCTCCATAGAGGGCATTTTCGGCATTAAGCTCAGCTAAACTCCTTCGACTTTTTCGAACCAAGGTGACCTATGACACCTCGGATACAGTCCGGCGTTGGAGCTCGGATACAGTCCGGCATTAGAGCTCGGGTACAGTCCGGCATTGGAGCTTGGATGCAGTCCAACATTGGAGCTCGGCTGCAAAAAGACACCTCGGATACAGTCCGCCGTTGGAGCTTGGATGCAGTCCGACGTTGGAGCTCGACTGCCAAAATACACCTTGGATGCAGTCCGGCATTGGAGCTTGGATACAGTCCGATGTTGGAGCTTGGATGCAGTCCGGCGTTGGAGCTCGGACGCAAGAGGACACCGCCGCACGGGAAACACTTCAAACCCGAGGTGTGGTGTAAAAGTAACAAGGCATTGATAAAGGCCGAAGACTTAAAGGGCTCCTCGGATGCCCGACGTGTAAACTCTTCGAATTTAGCTCGATAATCCTCAAGATCGAAGATGGGAAGATTTGTTGAACTAGTTTTCAAGACCAACGACCAAAGATGAAGAATAGTTCGGAAGAATCAAGGAGCATCCCCAACTTGAAGACCGGTTCAGGGGGCTACTGACGATGTCCTGGACTAGGGGGTATTCACCACATCGTCTCCCGACCAGCTGGATCGGGCCGAGGACCCCCATGGCAGTTCTCTCATGGGCCACTTCGGGTAGCCCATGCCGCATACAAGGAAGATTCCGTAAGACTCGGTGATCAAGACAAGGACTCCTATCCACCAACGTAGCCGACTAGGACTCTTCTTATCCTAGGCCCCTGGTACATTATATAAGCCGAGGCCAGGCTAGTCGATAGGGATATGCAAGATCATTATGACATCCATCATATCATTAGGGTTTAGACCACAACTCATGATCTCGAGGAAGATCAACTCTGTACTTGATACTCCATCAATATAAACAAGAGCAGGATGTAGGGTTTTACCTCCATCAAGAGGGCCCAAACCTGGGTAAAACATTGTCTCCTTCGTTCTTGTTACCATTGATCCGAGAATCCACAGCTCGGGACTCCCTACCGCGAGGTCTGCCGGTTTTGACACCGACAGGTGGAATACCAAAGAAACTAGGAGACCCAGGAATACCAACTATATCATGTTCCATTAAAAGAAACTAAGTTAAAACTGTTTTATGTGATTTAGGAGCCGGTGTTAGTGTTATGCCTTTCTCTTTGTATCAAAGACTCGATTTGAATAAGTTGACACCCACTGAAATCTCTTTGAAAATGGCTGCAACTGCTATACCCATCGGTATTTGTGAGGATGTGCCTATCTTAGTCGCAAATGTCACTATCTTAACGGACTCTGTTATTCTTGATATACCCGAGGATGACAATATGTCGATCATCCTTGGTAGACCCTTTTTGAATACTGCAGGGGCTGTTATTGATTGCAACAAAGGCAATGTCACTTTTCATGTCAATGGTAATGCGCATACGGTACACTTTCTGAAGAAACAACCTCAAGTGAATAGTATCAATTCTATTGAAAAATATTCAACAATCACCATCGGAGGCTTTGAATTCCCTATTCCTACCGCCAAAAGAAATATGAAATTCTTATTGTTGGGTACATGCATATCCCCGTTGAGGTAACCTAGTGTTATACGAAGATTCTCCGGTTCCATGTCATTCGGAAGAAGTTTGTTAATAAAACTTGATCAACCTTATTAATGGATTCCCTTTGACAGGCATGTGGTCGATGAATTTAGTAAACACAACTTTGTGTACCCACTTTTTACTTTCTGTTATTTAGAATTAATAAAGTAGAAATGCCATGATTATACCGTTTTCTGAATTACCCGAGCAATTAAAAATGACCAGAAAATAAAAGTGCTCAGAATGCCCTGAAAATTTAATATGATTTTTTCCGCAATATATAAAAAATAGTGGCACTGAACACACCCCAGGGGGATGCACCTGTGAGCCACAAGCTCACAGGGTGCACCGACCCCCTAGGCGCGCCATGCAAGCTTGTGGGGCCCACAAAGGCCCCCTCACTTATTGCTGCCACCCATGCTCATCCTCTTCCTCCAGAAAAAAATCAAACTTGCTCCATAGCCCGTGTTCTTGCTATTCTTGCTGCAATTTTTGATCTCCTTGCTCGTAGCTTTGTTTCCAAAACTGTTTTGGTGGATTGCTCATTGGTATGTGACACCTCCGATGGTCCAATTAGTTTTTGTTTTAGTGGTTTATTATTTGCACATTTAGCTACTGTTGGTGACCATATTCTTGAGCTTGCATGTCAAATTTATATGGTTCAAACTAGTTTTGGTGCATGATATGACCTATAGATACTTGTAGGAGTAGTTGCTATCAATTTTTGTTGAGTTGGTTCACTTTTATTATGATTTACTAAAAAATTCAGAAATTTTCAGAAGGATAAAATGTTTAGGAAGATGTTCCAATGTGGTTCCTCAAACGAGAAATCCCCAAGGCTCGCTCTATGTGAGCCGGACCTCGAACCACCACGGGAGGCTCCAGTGCAACCTTGCGAATGGCCGTCGGATTACTTCATGACTGCAGCTGGTTTCAAGGAAGAATTTGATATGTACATGCACAATGATGGCTTGACGGACTTCGTGTCAGATAAGTGCTTACAATATTACAATCTCACTGATTCTTTTGTGCGGAAATTTATGTATTCAGTTCATCGTAATACGCATGTTGTTATATTTAATCTCAATGAAAACTCATTTCGCATGGACCTTGAAGAATTCAACAAAGTGTGCGAAATTCCGCAATGGGGCACTTACACTAGACCTCATAAATTTGATTGCATTGAGTTCCTTGCTAGCATCACTAGGGGTGAAACTAGAGGCATAACACAAGCTACTATAGGGAGCATTCATTTTCTTGCTTTACATTATTTTGCTCTCCTCATAGGTAGATGCATTAACGGTAAACATGACCATAGCCACCTTTGCGCTCCTGATTTGAGCATTCTTAAAAGTGCGGTAATGAATGATAAACAATTTAACTTGGGGGCTATTGTTGCACGTCAGTTACATACTAATGCCTTAGATGGAGATATCTATGGTGGGATTTATGCCACTCCTTTAGCTAATTATCTTGGGGTGCCGCTAAAAGAAGATGATACCTAGCTGTTGCCTGCGTGCTTTCCTTGATTATGCCGCTATGGAACATTTCCAGTTCCTTGAAAGGGGCGATCGGCCATTCCACTACACACTAATCTTTAACAAGCACCATGTTTTCCATATTACACTTCCCGCTCTTGCCTTATTTAACTTTCAGGGAAAACGGATATATTTCATACTTATGGAGGAGGTAGAGGAGTATGAGAGGGCGAGGGAGACCGCTCGTCTCAACGAGGTAGCCCACCAAGCGGTGGCAGCTGCAATCCAGTACAACCCGAACTACGAGTACGAGTATCATCCATGCCAGCCGTGGCCATAGACCAAGTTAGGCCAAAAGCCTAATCTTAGGGGAGTACGTATTTCTCATCGACATTACATTCATGCATCACACATTCATTCCAGTTGTTGGTGTTCATCTTTTTTCATTGTATAATCCATGTTAGCTTTATTTTGCTTTCTTCTTGTGTTTTTGAAAAATTGCGTAAACCCAAAAATATTTCTTGTTTCTTTTTGGTTTATTTGTTTAGTAGTTTGTAATATTAAAAGAAAACCCCAAAAAAATCTCGTTCTTCTTTTGCTTGTTGGGAGCCTTCCTGTGTATATAGTTTTTCTTGTTTCCATATTTCTTTTGTTTTTCTTTCTTCAGAAAAAAACAAAAACTCCAAAAATATTTGAGTAAGTTTTTTCGAAATTCTTTTCTTTTCTTTGGGTCGTAAGGAGAAGACCACGATGAAAATGTTGAGTGGCTATCACATACATTATTGTTGATCTAACAAAGAGCCCACATTACCTTGTCTTCTCCTTTGAATAAATGTTTGCAGATTCTAGCTTAGTCCATGGCACGTGCACTCTTATTATTATTCACATCGTTCGCTCATGCAAGCGAAAGGAAATAATGACGAAATTTGATGAATTGATTGAGGTAAAGAAAAGCTGGTATGAACTCAACCTATTTTGTTTTTGTAAATACGATTAGCTCATCGTGCTTGATTCAGCCTATTATGAATAAACATGTTTGCAATGACAATTAGAGATCATAGTTACTCATGCCATGATTAAATAGCTAGGAGTGGATAATGGTTTGTCTTGTGTGTCAACATGCATTTAAAATGGTTATGATGTAGTATGATAGGATGGTATCCTCCTCTGAATGATTCAAGTGGCTTGACTTGGCACATGTTCACGCATGTAGTTGAATCAAAACCAACAAAGCCTCCACAATTTTTATGTTCATGGTGTTTTATATCCTATTCATGCTCGTATTCAATGTTGATTAATCTCAAGGCATGTTTATGACCGTTGTTGCTCTCTGGTTGGTCGCTCCTCAATCTATTTGCTAGCTGATACGTCCATTTTGCATCATGATTTTATGTTGATATTTATTGCATTATGGGCTATTATTACACATTATGGCACAATAGTTATGCCTTTTCTCTCTTATTTTACAAGGTTTACATGAAGAGGGAGAATGCCGGCAGCTGGAATTCTAGGCTGGAAAAGGAGAAAATATTAGAGACCTATTCTGCACAACTCCAAAAGTCCTGAGACTTCACGGAGAGTCATTTTAGAATTAATAAAAAATATTGTGCGAAGAAAGCACCAGAGGGGGGCCACCAGCCATCCACAAGGGTGGAGGGCGCGCCCTACCCCCTGGGCGCGCCCCCTGCCTTGTGGGCCACCTGGCAGGCCCCCGATGCCCATCGTCTTCTATATGGTGTGTTTTGACCTGGAAAAAATCAGAAGAGAGCTTTTGGGATGAAGCACCGCCGTCTCGAGGCGGAACTTGGGCAGAGCCAATCTAGGGCTCTGGCAGAGTTGTTTTGCCGGGGAAACTTCCCTCCGGGAGTGGGAAATCGAAGCCATCGTCATCACCAACGATCCTCTCATCGAGAGGGGGTCAATCTCCATCAACATCTTCACCAGCACCATCTCCTCTCAAACCCTAGTTCATCTCTTCTATCCGATCTTTGTCTCAAAACCTCAGATTGGTACCTGTGGGTTGCTAGTAGTGTTGATTACTCCTTGTAGTTGATGCTAGTTGGTTTATTCGGTGGAAGATCATATGTTCAGATCCTTAATGATAATTAATACTCCTCTGATTATGAACATGAATATGCTTTGTGAGTAGTTACGTTTGTTCCTGAGGACATGGGATAGTCTTATTATAAGTAATCATGTGAATTTGGTATTCGTTCGATATTTTGATGAGATGTATGTTGTCTTTCCTCTAGTGGTGTTATGTGAACATCGACTACATGAGACTTCACCATGATTTGGGCCTAGGGGAAGGCATTGGGAAGTAATAAGTAGATGATGGGTTGCTAGAGTGACAGAAGCTTAAACCCTAGTTTATGCGTTGCTTCGTAAGGGGCTGATTTGGATCCATATGTTTCATGCTATGGTTAGATTTATCTTAATTCTTCTTTCGTAGTTGCGGATGCTTGTGAGAGGGGTTAATCATAAGTGGGAGGCTTGTCCAAGGAAGGGCAGCACCCAAGCACCGGTCCACCCACATATCAAATTATGAAAGTAACGAACGCGAATCATATGAGCATGATGAAAACTAACTTGAGAACAATTCCCATGTGTCCTCGGGAGCACTTTGCTTTATATAAGAGTTCGTCCAGGCTTGTCCTTTTCTACAAAAAGGATTGGGCCACCTTGCTGCACCTTAGTTACTTTTTTTACTTGTTACCCATTACGAATTATCTCATCACACAACTATCTGTTACCGATAATTTCAGTGCCTGCAGAGAATACCTTGCTGAAAACCGCTTGTCATTCCTTCTGCTCCTCGTTGGGTTCGACACTCTTACTTATCGAAAGGAATATGATATATCCCCTATACTTGTGGGTCATCAAGACACTTTTCTGGCGCCGTTGTCAGGGAGTGAAGCGCCTTTGGTAAGGAAACATTTATATAGTGTGCTGATATTTACTGTTACTTGTTACTATGGAAAATAATCCTTTGAGGGGTTTGTTCGGGGTATCTTCACCCCAACCGGAAGAGCAAAGAGTTGCCCCTCAACCTACTGCACCTACTGAAAATATTTATTATGAAATTCCTTCGGGTATGATAGAGAAACTGCTAGCTAATCCTTATACAGGAGATGGAACACTACATCCTGATATGCATCTAATCTATGTGGATGAAGTTTGTGGATTATTTAAGCTTGCAGGTTTGTCCGAGGATGAAGCAAGAAGAAGGTCTTCCCTTTATCTTTGAAGTAGAAGGCATTGACATGGTATAGGCTATGCTATGATATTGGGACTTGGAACTACAATCGATTGAAATTGGAATTTCATCAGAAGTTTAATCCTATGCATCTGGTTCATCGTGATCAGAATTATATTTATAAGTTTTGGCCTCGTGAAGGAGAAAGTATCGCTCAAGCTTGGGGGAGGCTTAAGTCAATGTTATATTCATGCCCCAATCATGAGCTCTCAAGAGAAATTATTATTCAAAAAATTTATGCCCGACTTCCTCATAATGATCGATCCATGCTCGATACTTCTTGTACTGGTTCTTT
This sequence comes from Thinopyrum elongatum, assembly GCA_011799875.1. Classification (NCBI taxonomy): domain Eukaryota; kingdom Viridiplantae; phylum Streptophyta; class Magnoliopsida; order Poales; family Poaceae; genus Thinopyrum; species Thinopyrum elongatum. The sequence continues at coordinate 401,274,114 of CM022299.1, read as the reverse complement.
TATAAAGAAGGATATTGAATTCAAATGGGATTTATTGGAAAGAATTAAATGCAACTCTGAAGATTGGGAACTCGACGAAGGTAAGGAGTCAGGTATAAACCTTAAGTTTGATTGTGTTAAATCTTTTATGGATACCGATGCTTTTCATGATTTTAGCACTAAATATGGACTTGACTCTGAGATAGTATCTTCTTTCTATGAATCATTTGCTACTCATGTTGATCTCCCTAAGGAGAAGTGGTTTAAATATCATCCTCCCATTGAAGCTATAGTAGTTGAACCTATTAAAGTTGAAGAAGAAACTATTACTTATAATGTTGATCCTATTGTTCCTACTGCTTATATTGAGAAACCACCTTTTCCTGTTAGAATAAAGGATCATGCTAAAGCTTCAACTGTGGTTCATAAGAGTTATACTGGAACGCCTACACCCCCTGAACAAATTAAAGTTGAACCTAGCATTGCTATGGTTAAAGATCTCTTGGTTGATAATATTGATGGGCATGTTCTTTATTTCTGTGATGAAGCTGCTAGAATTGCTAAACCCAATATTAAAGATAAACATAGACCTGTTGTTGGCATGCCTGTTGTTTCTGTTAAAATAGGAGATCATTGTTATCATGGCTTATGTGATGTGGGTGCTAGTGTGAGTGCAATTCCTTTTACTTTATATAAAGAAATTATGAATGATATTGCACCTGCTGAGATAGAGGATATTGATGTTACTATTAAGCTTGCCAATAGAGATACTATATCACCAATTGGGATTGTTAGAGATGTTGAAGTCTTGTGTGGGAAAATAAAATACCCTACTGATTTTCTTGTTCTTGCTTCCCCACAAGATGACTTTGGTCCCATTATATTTGGTAGACCTTTCTTGAATACCGTTAATGCTAAGATAGACTGCGAGAAAGATATTGTTACTGTTGGTTTAGGGGATATGTCTCATGATTTTAATTTCTCTAAATTTCGTAGAAAACCCCATGATAAAGAATTGCCTAGTAAGGATGAGATTATTGGTCTTGCTTCTATTGCCGTGCCTCCTACTGATACCTTAGAACAATATTTGCTAGACCATGAAAATGATATGTTTATGAATGAAAGAAGGAAATAGATGAAATATTCTTTAATCAAGGGCCTGTTTTGAAACACAACTTGCCTGTTGAAATCCTTGGGGATCCTCCTCCACCCAAGGGGGATCCCGTGTTTGAGCTTAAACAATTACCTGATACTTTAAAATATGCTTATCTTGATGAAAAGAAGATATATCATGTTATTATTGGTGCTAACCTTTCAGAGCATGAAGAAAAGAAATTATTGAAAACTCTGAAGAAGCACCGTGCCGCTATTGGATATACTCTTGATGATCTTAAGGGCATTAGTCCCACTCTATGTCAGCACAAAATTAATTTGGAGCATGATGCCAAACCAGTTGTTGATCACCAACGACGGTTAAATCCTAAGATGAAAGAAGTGGTAAGAAATGAAATACTAAAGCTTCTGGAGGCAGGTATAATTTATCCTATTGCTGATAGTAGATGGGTAAGTCCCGTTCATTGTGTCCCTAAGAAGGGAGGTATTACTGTTGTTCCTAATGATAAGAATGAATTGATTCCACAAAGAATTGTTACAGGGTATAGAATGGTAATTGATTTTCACAAATTAAACAAAGCTACTAGAAAAGATCATTACCCTCTACCTTTTATTGATCAAATGCTAGAAAGACTATCCAAACATACACATTTTTTGCTTTCTAGATGGTTATTCTGGTTTTTCTCAAATACATGTGTCAAAAGATGATCAGGAAAAGACCACTTTTACTTGCCCTTTCGGCACCTTTGCTTATAGACGTATGCCTTTTGGTTTATCCAATGCACCTGCTACCTTTCAAAGATGTATGATTGCTATATTCTCTGATTTTTGTGAAAAGATTGTTGAGGTTTTCATGGATGATTTCTCCGTTTACGGAACTTCTTTTGATGATTTCTTAAGCAACCTTGATTGAGTTTTGCAGAGATGTGAAGAAACTAATCTTGTCTTGAATTGGAAGAAGTGCCACTTTATGGTTAATGAAGGTATTGTCTTGGGGCATAAAATTTCTGAAAGAGGTATTGAAGTTGATAAAGCTAAAGTAGATGCTATTGAAAAGATGCCGTGTCCTAAAGATATCAAAGGTATAAGAAGTTTTCCTTGGCCAGGCTGGTTTCTATAGGAGGTTTATTAAATACTTCTCTAAAATTTCTAGGCCTCTCACCAATCTCTTGCAAAAAGATGTTCCTTTTGTTTTTGATGATGATTGTGTAGAAGCATTTGAAATACTTAAGAAAGCCTTGATTTCTGCACCTATTGTTTAACCACCTGATTGGAACTTACCCTTTGAAATTATGTGTGATGCTAGTGATTATGCTGTTGGTGCTGCTCTAGGGCAAAGAGTTGATAAGAAATTGAATGTTATTCATTATGCTAGTAAAACTCTAGATACTGCCCGGAGAAATTATGCTACTACTGAAAAAGAATTTTTAGCAGTTGTCTTTGCTTGTGATAAGTTCAGATCTTATATTGTTGATTCCAAAGTAACTGTTCACACTGATCATGCTGCTATTAAATATCTTATGGAAAAGAAAGATGCTAAACCTAGACTTATTAGATGGGTTCTCTTGCTACAAGAATTTGATTTGCATATTATTGATAGAAAGGGAGCTGAGAACCCCGTTGCAGACAACTTGTCTAGGTTAGAAAATGTTCTTGATGACCCACTGCCTATTGATGATAGCTTTCCTGATGAACAATTAGCTGTCATAAATGCTTCTCGTAATACTCCGTGGTATGCTGATTATGCTAATTACATTGTTGCTAAATTTATACCACCTAGTTTCACATACCAGCAAAAGAAAAAGTTTTTCTATGATTTAAGACATTACTTTTGGGATGACCCACACCTTTATAAAGAAGGAGTAGATGGTGTTATTAGACGTTGTGTACCTGAGCATGAACAGGAACAGATCCTACGCAAGTGCCACTCCGAGTCTTAGGGAGGACACCACGCTGGAGATAGAACTGCACACAAGGTATTACAATCCGGTTTTTACTGGCCTACTCTCTTCAATGATGCTCATAAGTTTGTCTTGTCTTGTGATGAATGTCAAAGAATTGGTAATATTAGTAGACGTCAGGAAATGCCTATGAATTATTCACTTGTTATTGAACCATTCGATGTTTGGGGCTTTGATTATATGGGACCTTTTCCTTCCTCTAATGGGTATACACATATTTTAGTTGCTGTTGATTATGTTACTAAGTGGGTAGAAGCTATTCCAACTAGTAGTGATGATCATAACACCTCTATTAAGATGCTTAATGAAGTTATTTTTTCCAAGGTTTGGAGTCCCTAGATATTTGATGACTGATGGTGGTTCACATTTTATTCATGGTGCTTTCCGTAAAATGCTTGCTAAATATGATGTTAACCATAGAATTGCATCTCCATATCATCCTCAGTCTAGCGGTCAAGTAGAATTGAGCAATATAGAGATTAAATTGATTTTGCAAAAGACTGTTAATAGATCTAGAAAGAATTGGTCTAAGAAACTTGATGATGCATTATGGGCTTATAGAACTGCTTATAAAAACCCAATGGGTATGTCTCCATATAAAATGATTTATGGAAAGGCTTGTCACTTACCTCTTGAACTAGAACACAAAGCTTATTGGGAAATCAAAGAGCTCAACTATGATTTCAAACTTGCCGGTGAGAAGAGGTTATTTGACATAAGCTCGCTCGATGAATGGAGAACCCAAGCCTATGAGAATGCCAAGTTGTTTAAAGAAAAAGTTAAAAGATGGCATGACAAAAGGATACAAAAGCGTGAGTTTAATGTAGGTGATCATGTTTTGCTATACAACTCTCGTTTAAGATTTTTTGCAGGAAAGCTTCTCTCTAAATGGAAAGGTCCTTACATTATCGAGGAGGTCTATCGTTCCGGTGCCATAAAAATCAACAACGCCGAAGGCACAAATCTGAAGGTGGTAAATGGTCAAAGAATCAAACATTATTTCTCAGGTAATCCCATAAATGTTGAGACCAATATAATTGACACCGTAACACCGGAGGAGTACATAAGGGACACTTTCCAGAATGTTTTAGGCTTCGAAAAGGATTAGGTATGTGGTGCGGTAAGTAAACCGACTCCAAAATGTTTCCAATGATAATTTTTCTTCGTTTTGGAATATTTAAAAAATTCGGAAAATTAAAATTAGTCCGAAAGTTGCACGAGGAGACCACAATGTTGGAGGGCGTGCCCTACCCCCCTGGGCGCGCCCCCCTGCCTTGTGGCCACCTCGTGTGCCCTCCGGACTCCGTTTTATTGCACAATACTTCTTTTGGTCGATAAAAATTCATTATATAATCTTCCGAAGGTTTTGACCATCGTACCATGGAAAAACCCCCTGTTTTCGTTTTGAGTTGTTTCTGTAGCAGATTTGGAGCAAGATGTCTTTGCAAGAGTCGGTCGGAGAGAGCCGTGTCTCTCATCCGACACCGGGGCCAAGAGCAAATAGCAAAGCTGACCACTTCGGGCAATCAACGGAGGAAGAGATGGAGGCTGACTTGAAAAGAGTGGATGCTATGGAGGAGGATCAAGAAGTTACCTCTCGTCTTCAAACGGGATTCATGCAGGAGGAACTTCAGAGCTCAGCAATTCCAAATTCGGTCATTCCTCTCAATGCTAGATTTCTCTCTTATGAAAATATGAAAAAGAGTGTTGCTTTTCCCCCCGCAGCTATGAAACATCCATGGGTGATTAGAGCTCTGGCCGTCACGGGTAAACTTCGCAAGGAAATAATGGATCTTAAGCAGCAAAATAATAAGCTCGAGGAGGAGAATCGCATCCTAAGGGGCATCATCGCCAAGAATCTCACATCACCGCCTCCGAAGTTACATGGGTATGGGCACTACCCTTGGCAACTGCCAAGCTTGGGGGAGGTGCCCCGGTATCGTATCACACTATCACACCTTTACTTCTATCGTTTTTCTTAGTTCGATCCTTTTGGTTATATCTTGATCTAGTAGAATAAAGTTTAGTATGATCTAGCTTTAAGTTTTGTTTTGAGATCTATCTATGTAATTGAGTCCGTGAGTTATTTATAATAAAGAGTAGTTTTGAGTTGAGGGCTTTGCTTTCTTGCTATGATCTTGAGGGAATAAAAATAAGAGAAAGAAATAAAAGGAAATAAAGAGATCATATATTGATCTTATGGAGAGTAATGACTTCACATATAAAGAGTATGATGAATAAAATTTGTTGGGAGTTGACAAACATAGTTTTGGTCATTGTTGCAATTAATAGGAAGTAATAAAGAAAGAGAGGTTTCACATACAAATATACTATCTTGGACATCTTTTGTGATTGTGAGCACTCATTAATATATGACATGCTAAAAAGTTGATGTTGGACAAGGAAGACAACATAATGGGTTATGTTTTCTTATATCCGAATAGAAGTTATATTGTCATGGATCCTCCAACATGTTGAGCTTGCTTTTCTCTCTTATGCTAGCCAAATCCTTTGCACCAAGTAGAGATACAACTTGTGCATCCAAACATCCCTAAACCCAGTTTTGCCATGAGAGTCCACCATACCTACCTATGGATTGAGTAAGATCCTTCAAGTAAGTTGTCATCGGTGCAAGCAATAAAAATTGCTCTCTAAATGTGTATGATCTATTAGTGTGAAGAAAATAAGCTTTATACGAACTTGTGATATGGAAGAAATAAAAGCGACGGACTGCATAATAAAGTTCTTTATCACAAGCGGCAATATAAAGTGACGTTCTTTTGCATTAAGATTTTGTACGTCCAACCATAAAAGCACATGACAAACTCTGCTTCCCTCTGCGAAGGGCCTATCTTTTACTTTTATCTTCTACCCTTATACAAGAGTCATGGTGATCTTCACCTTTCCTTTTTACACTTTTCCTTTTGGCAAGCACTATGTGTTGGAGAGATCCAGATATATATACCCACTCGGATATTGGTTATCATAAAGTATTATTGTTGACATTAACCTTGAGGTAAAAGGTTGGGAGGCAAAACTATAAGCCCCTATCTTTCTCTGTGTCCGATTGAAGCTTTGAACCCATAAGTATCACGTGAGTGTTAGCAATTGTGAAAGACTAGATGATAGTTGAGTATGTGGACTTGCTGAAAAGCTCTTAAATTGACTCTTTCCGATGTTATGATAAATTGCAATTGCTTCAATGACTGAGATCATAGTTTGTTGGTTTTCAATGAAGCTCTTGATTCATACTTTACCTTGTGAATGAATTTTTACTTTGGCATAAGAAATTATATGACAATATATGTTGCTGTTCTAAAGATGATCATGATGCCCTCATGTCCGTATTTTATTTTATCGACACCTCTATCTCTAAACATGTGGACATATTTTTTTGATTTCGCCTTTCGCTTGAGGACAAGCAAGGTCTAAGCTTGGGGGAGTTGATACGTCCATTTTGCATCATGCTTTTATGTTGATATTTATTGCATTATGGGCTGTTATTACACATTATGGCACAATACTTATGCCTTTTCTCTCTTATTTTACAAGGTTTACATGATGAGGGAGAATGCCGGCAGCTGGAATTCTGGGCTGGAAAAGGAGCAAAATTAGAGACCTATTCTGCACAACTCCAAAAGTCCTGAAACTTCACAGGGAGTCATTTTGGAATTAATAAAAAATATTGTGCGAAGAAAGCACCAGAGGGGGGCCACCAGCCATCCACAAGGGTGGAGGGCGCGCCCTACCCCCTGGGCGCGCCCCCTGCCTTGTGGGCCACCTGGCAGGCCCCCGATGCCCATCGTCTTCTATATGGTGTGTTTTGACCTGGAAAAAATCAGAAGAGAGCTTTTGGGATGAAGCACCGCCGTCTCGAGGCGGAACTTGGGCAGAGCCAATCTAGGGCTCTGGCAGAGTTGTTTTGCCGGGGAAACTTCCCTCCGGGAGTGGGAAATCGAAGCCATCGTCATCACCAACGATCCTCTCATCGAGAGGGGGTCAATCTCCATCAACATCTTCACCAGCACCATCTCCTCTCAAACCCTAGTTCATCTCTTCTATCCGATCTTTGTCTCAAAACCTCAGATTGGTACCTGTGGGTTGCTAGTAGTGTTGATTACTCCTTGTAGTTGATGCTAGTTGGTTTATTCGGTGGAAGATCATATGTTCAGATCCTTAATGATAATTAATACTCCTCTGATTATGAACATGAATATGCTTTGTGAGTAGTTACGTTTGTTCCTGAGGACATGGGATAGTCTTTTATAAGTAATCATGTGAATTTGGTATTCGTTCGATATTTTGATGAGATGTATGTTGTCTTTCCTCTAGTGGTGTTATGTGAACATCGACTACATGACACTTCACCATGATTTGGGCCTAGGGGAAGGCATTGGGAAGTAATAAGTAGATGATGGGTTGCTAGAGTGACAGAAGCTTAAACCCTAGTTTATGCGTTGCTTCGTAAGGGGCTGATTTGGATCCATATGTTTCATGCTATGGTTAGATTTATCTTAATTCTTCTTTCGTAGTTGCGGATGCTTGCAAGAGGGGTTAATCATAAGTGGGAGGCTTGTCCAAGGAAGGGCAGCACCCAAGCACCGGTCCACCCACATATCAAATTATGAAAGTAACGAACGCGAATCATATGAGCATGATGAAAACTAACTTGACAACAATTCCCATGTGTCCTCGGGAGCGCTTTGCTTTATATAAGAGTTCGTCCAGGCTTGTCCTTTGCTACAAAAAGGATTGGGCCACCTTGCTGCACCTTAGTTACTTTTGTTACTTGTTACCTGTTACGAATTATCTTATCACACAACTATCTGTTACCGATATTTTCAGTGCTTGCATAGAATACCTTGCTGAAAACCGCTTGTCATTTCCTTCTGCTCCTCGTTCGGTTCGACACTCTTACTTATTGAAAGGACTATGATAGATCCCCTATACTTGTGGGTCATCACTAGCCTACACCTGTACTAAGTGCGAACACTGCTTGTGCATCCAAATCTTTAAACCCAAAGATATTCCATATTAGTCCACCTTACCTACCTATATGCGGTATTTACCTGCCGTTCCAAGTAAATTTGCATGTGCCAAACTCTAAATCTTCAAATACTAATCTATTTTGTATGCCCAAATCGCTCATGAAGCGACAGGGGGCGGTCAACACCTTCCATGCTAGGTGGGTTATTCTCACGATGAGTGTTTATTCACTTGTCATTCACGAGAAAGCGGCTGGTAATTGGGATGCCCGGTCCTATGATCAAAATCAAAATATAATAATAAAACAAAACTCCCCGGATTGTTGTTGGTATGGAGGGCTCCCGAGGATTCGGCTAGCCATGGCTTGTGTTTGTTGGTGGAGGGGGAGTAAAAATTTACCTTTCTGTTTGGGAACCGCCTATAATGTGTCTAGCATGGAAGATGTTGAAAACTCTCGGTCGCTACATTGACAATGAAAGCATACCACCTAAAATTATATTCATCTCTGTTTTAAAAGCTTCGAGCTTTGGCACCACTGCAAATCCATGCTTCCCTCTATGAAGGGCCTATCTATTTACTTTTATTGTTGAGTCATCACCTTCTCATTTAAGCACTTGCTGGAGAGCACTATTGTTATTTTTATGCTTTGTGTTTAGTTGCTGTTGAGTATAAGCAGGGCTGGATCTTTTTTACCATGAATTACAATGTCTAGTCAGTGCTTGAACTTCGAGGGTGCTCTGCATTTATGTTTTGCAGTCTCAGAAAGGGCTAGCGACGTACCATTATGTCATATTATATCATGATTGTTTTAAAAAAAAGTGTTGTCATCTGAGATATCTTATTATTGCTCGCTAGTTGGTTATGCCATTGATATGAGTAAATGTGACACCTAAGTATTATCGTGAATATGGTTAATTCATAATCTTTGCTGAAAACCTGAACATTGGTTAGGCATATTTACAACAACAAGATTAAACAGAGTTTGTAAAAGTTTTTCTTTGTCACATTTAGTTTGTAAACTGAATTGCTTGATGACAAGCAATGAGTTAAGCTTGGGGGAGTTGATACGTCTCCGTCGTATCTACTTTTCCAAACACTTTTGCTCTTGTTTTGGACTCTAATTTGCATGATTTGAATGAAACTAACCCGGACTGACGCTGTTTTCAGCATAATTGCCATGGTGTTATTTTTGTGCAGAAATCAAAGTTCTTGGATTGACCTGAAAATTTACGAAGAATTTTTATGGAATATATAAAAAATACTGGTGGAAAGATATACCAGAGGGAGGCCACCCAGGAGCCACAAGCTCCGGGGGCGCGCCCACCCCCCAGGGCGCGCCCCACGAGCTTGTGGGCCCCATGGACCTCCGACAACCCTAAATCCAACTCCATATATACCTATTCGCCAAGAAAAAAACCAGAGAGAAGGATTCATCACGTTTTACGATACAGAGCCGCCGCCACCTCCTGTTCTTCATTGTGAGGGATGATCTGGAGTCCGTTCGGGGCTCCGAAGAGGGGGATTCGACGCCGTCGTCATCATCAACCTTCCTCCATCACCAATTTCATGATGCTCACCACCGGGAGTGAGTAATTCCTTTGTAAGCTTGCTGGACAATGATGGGTTGGATGAGATTTATCATGTAATTGAGTTAGTTTTGTTAGGGCTTGATCCCTAGTATCCACTATGTTCTGAGATTGATGTTGCTATGATTTTGATATGCTTAATGCTTGTCACTAGGGCTCGAGTGCCATGATTTCAGATCTGAACCTATTATATTTTCATGAATATATGTGTGTTCTTGATCCTATCTTGCAAGTTATATGCACCTATTACGTGTTATGATCCGCATACCTAAGGTGACAATAATTGGGATTCTTGCCGGTGATTATCGTAGTTTGAGGAGTTCATGTATTCACTAAGTGCTAATGCTTTGTTCTGGTTCTCTATTAAAAGGAGGCCTTAATATCCCTTAGTTTCCTTGTGGACCCCGCTGCCATGGGAGGGTAGGACAAAAGATGTCGTGCAAGTTCTTTTCCATAAGCACGTATGACTAAATACGGAATACATGCCTACATTACATTGATGAATTGGAGCTAGTTCTGTGTTGCTCTAGGTTATGACTATTGAATGATGAATGCGATCCAACACAATTATCCATCACTGATCCAATGCCTACGCTTTTCATATATTGATCTTTGCTAAGTTACTTTCGCCGTTGTTGCTGTTACAATCACTACAAATTGCTACTGTTACTATTGCTACTGTTACCGTTATTATCATACTACTTTGCTACTGATTACCTTGCTGCAGATATTAAGTGTGACACCCCCGGCTTAATCGTGCACTAATCATACACGCAAATGCACACGATCAAGCCTAAGGACTCACTTGAAGATATCACAACACAACTCTAAAACACAAATAATGGCATACAAGCATTATATTACAAGCCAGGGCCTCGAGGGCTCGCACACATAAGCTTGATGCCAAACAAGCATCAGCAGAAGCGTTAGATATCTGAGTACAGACATAAGACAGAGAGATAAGCCTTTAACAAGGCGGGACAAAACAAAAGCTACGATCGAAAGGCGCAGGCCTCCTGCCTGGGACCCTCCGATCCTACTCCTGGTCGTCGGCCAGCTCGTAGAAGTAACCACCCTCGGGGTAGTAGTAGCGATCGTCGGTAGGTGCATCTGTCTCAGGGGCTCCGTCATCTGGTTGCATCAAATGGATATGGGGGAAAAAGAAAGCAAAGCAACCGTGAGTACTCATCCGAAGTACTCAGCAAGCAAGGATCTACACTACATATGCAACATTATCGTTGCGCACACGGTGAAGCCAGGCACCACCACTACAGGATGGCACCGGTCCGTCCGTGCCGCCATGCTGAACTGGACGTCTGATAGAGCTTTCGGCTGATGCATACGATGCAGAGTGCCCATAACTTTTCCCACGTGATGGTTAGTGCTATCGGGCCAAAGGCCCACTCAGATCACATATCCAAATCATTAGTACATTGGGGGTGCGGTAACGAGCAGAGACTCACGAGCGATGTGACCCCGTCGCACCATCTCGAGGACTTGCAGCAAGGGCTAAAAATGCCCGGCCACGCCTCGTATTCATCACTCGTTCACCGTCCAGGTCAACCCGTCTCGCAAAAGACTGTCGGGAACTCAGGTCCACCTCTACTGGGCGGTACCGCCTGTCCCTCCAGTCCTGCAGTAAAAGTAACTCCCTCGGGTCGCCCTCGGGGCCGACCCATTTCTAACAAGTTTTAGGGGTAAAGTCACAGTAACCGTGTGTCCATAATCATCAGGGGAATCCGAGGTATCACCCTCGAGGGATGCCCACTCGATGTAACCGTCAAGGTGAACTTAGGAGGAATCACCCTCGAGGTTCACACTTGAAGTGTTGCGCGACAGGGTCGTATCGGAAGTGGAGAAGGAGGAATCACCCTCGATGACCACGACCAAATAGCTACTCCACAGAGTCAACCTCAGGAGTGCTATACGAGGTATCACCCTCGGCACTCGATGGTGACACCGCAGTGTCGTACAACTAAGGGGGGTGTTGTGTAGTGCCGGGGTCTGGCTGTCGATCCCGTTGATCGAGTCATCTGATAATCCAGCAGGGCAACTAGGGACAAGTTGGGGTCTCTGGTAAGTCTCTACCCAGCCTATACTAAACAGTTTAGGACAAGCAGGTAAGGTTTCAATAGCAGGTTACAATAAACAGGCTATGCATCAGAATAGGTAAAGCAGCAGCAGCAATTCTAATGCAAGCATAAGAGAGAAGAGAATCGGCGATATAGGCATGCTCAAAGGGGGGTTGCTTGCCTGGTTGCTCGGCGGCAAAGGCACGGTCGTCAACGGTGGCGTCGGGCTCCTGAGCTGCGTCGGTCTTGGGAACTGCGTCTGTACCGGGGTCTACCGAGAGAGTAGAGGGGGAGGAAACATATAAATACACGGTAATGAAAGCAATCACAAAGCATGACATGGCAATAAGCGGTGTTAGGGGTGACCTAACGCAGTGCTACACGTCGCAGACGAAGCGGGAAAATATCTAGGATATTTTCCCGTTGTTTAGCTTGATCTCGGTATACTGAACTAGAGGGGAAGGTTCCATGTTCAGGTAGTTAGAGGCATGTGACAGGTATGAGGAGGGCATATTCGGATTCGTCTCGTCGCTCTGAGCAACTTTCATGTACAAAGTATTTTTATCGGAGCTACGGATTATTTTATATGATTTTTTAAAGTTTTAAATCAAATTTTATAATTAACAGAATTAAATTAATTATAAAATGTAATTATGATGTCAGCGTGATGTCAGCATGATGTCACCAGTCAACCGTCTGTTTACTGGGTCAACAGACGTGTGGGTCCCGTTCGTCATTGTCTCTTAGACCTAACTAACAGTTAATTAGTTTAATTAACAGATTAATTAGGTTAAGTAAATTAAGTTAATTAGTTAATTATATTTTTATTATTTTATTTTTATTTTTCGTTTACTCTGGGGGCGGACCCCACTGTCATAGACCCAGAGGGCCTAACGGGCGCACGGGCGCGCGGGCGCCCGACCCGGGCGAAGCCCGAGTGGGCGCGGCTGGGCGTGGGCGTGGCGCGGGCGCCAGAGGTGGCCGTGGGCGGTGGAGCAAGGCGGCCGCGACGAGGCCGGTGCGGGCGTGGGGCGCGCAAGCGAAGGGCCGAGCGGCAGGCTGCGGGCGCTGGCTTGGCCGCGGCTGGAGGCGGACCAGAGCGGGGGAAAGCAGGGGCGGGCCGGAGCGAGCGGGCGCGGGGAGAGCTGTGGCGGGGCGTGGTCGTGGCCGGGCATAGCGGCGCGCAGAGACGGGCGCCTCCGGGCATGGCGGGGAGTGCGCGGGAGCAGGTGAGGCGGCGAACATGGGGCGCAGCGGCGACCACAGCGCGGGCGAGGGGCGAGGTCATGGGCGCGGCAGGGCGAGGCAAGCGCGCGAGGCCAGGCGCAGGTGGGGCATGGTTGCCGCGGTCGGAGCGCGAGAAGGACGCACAGGGGCGCGATCAACGTCGAGGACAGAGGAAGGGGGCAGAATGTTCCTCACCCCTGTGTAGAGGTGCGCCGGCGAGGCTCGGTGGAGCCCTTGGGGAGGAGGTGAGGAAGCAACGGCGACGGCGGTCCGGGGCGGCACCGGGAGGCGGCGTCGGGGACGGGATCGGGCCCTCCCGATCTAGATCCAGCGAGAGAGGGGGGGGGGGAACGAGAGAGAGAGAGACATGGGGGCGAGTGGGGAGTGGGCTAGGGTTCAGCTCGGTGGGGGGGGGGGGTTAAGCGGGGCAGTGGGGGAGGCCGGCTGGGCCAGGTGGGCCGTTGGCCACCTGGGCCAGTTGGACCAGTGGGGTGCTTCTCCCTTTTTTTCTTTTTATTTATTTATTTCTCTTCTCTGCTTTCTTTTATAGTTTCATTCATTTTAGTTTTATAAAATACCAAGTTAGCACCTAAATTAGTATCATTAATATAGGCCACTGCCAAACCTGGTTTTGACCCAAAATAAGTTAGTTAAATATTTTATAATTTAAAAAGCGATTAAATCGTTATCTTAGCCACTGTTTTTATTTAGTTAAGGGCATTTAAACACTTTGCAAAAATGTTGGTTCACCACCAATATTAAGAAGTGAATATTTGTCACATGACCAACATTTTAGTTTTCATGTTTGTGAACTTTTGGATTTCACTTAGTATTTAAATTTGAATTTGACCGAAATTTGAAATGAGATAGAAGTAAAGATGATCATGCACTGTTTAGCAAAATAATTAGCTTAACCCCAGGGGTTACTGTATCTCATCAGTACAGGGGTGTTACAACTCTCCTCCTCTAAAAGAAATTCTTGTCCTGAGAATTAAGAGGTAGAAGGAAAAAGATCAGGGTATTCAGCACGGAGGTTATCCTCGTGTTCCCAAGTGGCTTCATCTTCAGTATGAACTGACCACTGCACCTTGAGGAACTTGGTAACCTTCTGGCGGGTCCAACGTTCAGCGTGATCGAGAATGCGGATCAGATGCTCCTTATATGAAAGATCATCTTGCAATTAGAGCAATTCATGGTCCACTGCTCGATGCGGAGATTCCTTGAAGCAACGACGAAGTTGTGACACATGGAAGACGTCGTGGATATGAGGGAATTGCGGCGGCAACTCCAATTTATATGCCACCTGACCATGTCTTGCAACAATGCGGAAAGGACCAATGTAGCATGGAGCTAACTTGACCTTGATTCCGAAGCGGTGAGTGCCCTTCATAGGAGTGACACGCAGATAAGCTTGATCACCAGGTTGATAAGTCAAACCCCATCGTTTGCGATCGTAGTTGCTCTTCTGGCGGTCCTGGGCCGCCTTGATATTTTCTCGAACAATACGGACTTGCTCTTCTGCGTGTTGGATAATATCCGGACCCACGAGCGGTCGTTCCCCAGTTTCTGACCAATTCAGAGGGGTTCGACACTTACGTCCAAAAAGTACTTCGAAGGGGGCCATCTTCAAGCTGGCTTGATAGCTGTTGTTATAAGAGAACTCAGCATAAGGAAGAGATTCTTCCCACTTTCTACCGAACGATATAACACAAGCCCGAAGCATGTCTTCAAGAACCTGATTGACTCGCTCGACTTGGCCTTGGGACTGGGGGTGATAAGCTAAACTCCAGTTAATTTGAGTTCCCATAGCTTCTTGGAAACTTTCCCAGAACTTTGAGGTGAAAAGACCGCCACGGTCTGAACTGATCTCCTTCGGAATACCGTGGAGCGATACAATTCTGGAGATATATAACTCTGCTAACTGACTAGTAGTGATAGTCTCCTTGATAGGCAGAAAGTGTGCAACTTTAGAGAGTTGGTCAACGACGACAAGAATAGCATCGTGACCCTTCTGTGACTTGGGAAGGCCAGTAATGAAATCCATTTGCACTTTATCCCATTTCCATAAAGGAATAGGTAACAGTTGTAGAATCCCAACAGGCTTCTGATGTTCTGCTTTCACGCGACGGCAAACATCACATTCAGCAACATACCGAGCAATATCCTGCTTCATTCTAGACCACCAGTACCTTTGACGGAGATCATGATACATCTTGGTGCTACCCGGATGAATAGACAGCGGGGTATCATGTGCCTCCTTCATGACCTTATCAGTCATAAGCTCGAAGCGAGGTACCACAATGCGGTTTCTGAAATACAAGGTTCCATCTTCAGATAGCGAGAAATCCTTGTACTTTTCATGGTGAAGATCTTTCTTCATCAGATCAATTTCAGCATCTTTAGCTTGCGCATTCTTAATAGCTTTCTCAAGATCTGGTTGTATCACAAGGTTATTAAGAGAACCCTGTGGAACAATCCACAGATTCAGCTTGCGCAGTTCTTCAAAAAGACGAGGTTGGGCTCGCCTAACCATGAGGTTGTCGCAATAGGACTTGCGGATTAAGGCATCAACCATCACGTTAGCCTTGCCAGGGGTATAAGAAATACCCAAATCATAGTCCGTAATGGCCTCCATCCATCTTTGCTGACGAAGGTTCAGAGATGGCTAAGTGAACAAGTACTTCAGACTTTTATGATCCATGTAGATCTTGCAACGATTACCGAGGAGGTAATGTCGCCACAACTTCAATGCATAGATCACAGCAGCTAGTTCTAGATCATGTACTGGATAGTTCTCTTCATGCGGGCGCAACTGTCGAGAGCCATAAGCAATCACTTTACGCTCTTGCATTAGGACACAGCCTAATCCTTCATGGGATGTGTCACAATAAATCATGAAGTCTTTGTGAGAATCTGGAGGAGCCAGTACTGGGGCAGATGTTAGCTTGTCTTTGAGTGTTTGGAAACTTTCTTGACATTTGTCTGTCCACTCAAACTTAACTCCCTTGTGAAGCAGATCAGTCAAAGGCTTAGCAATCTTAGAAAAGTTCTCGACAAATCGACGACAATAGCTTGCAAGGCTGAGAAAACTTCTCACTTGCTTGACGTTCTTCGGAGGAGTCCATTCAAGAATAGTCTGAACCCGCTCCGGGTTAACAGCAATTCCATCCTTGGAAATCACATGACCAAGGTAGGTTACTTCAGAAAGCCAGAATTCGCATTTGGAATACTTGGCATACAATTGGTGTTCTCGGAGCCTTTCCAGTACAAGACGGAGGTGTTCAGCATGTTCTTTATTCTTTGAATAGACCAGAATATCATCTAGATACACCACGACGAACTGGTCGAGGTAATCCATGAAGATGTAATTCATCAGACGGGAGAATGTGGCTGGAGCATTTGTTAAGCCAAATGACATGACAGTGTACTTGTAAGAGCCATAGCGAGTAACAAATGCAGTCTTGGGAATATCCTCTTCACGAACACGGATCTGATGATAACCCAACCTCAAGTCAAGTTTAGAAAACACCGATGACCCAGCAAGCTGATCATACAAATCATTGATCCGAGGAAGCGGATACTTGTTCTGGATTGTGGCTTGGTTAATGGGCCGATAATCCTGAACCAATCGGTTAGTTCCATCCTTCTTTTTAACGAAGAGTGAAGGTGCTCCCCAGGCAGAGGAACTGGGGCGGATGAAACCCTTCTTAAGTGACTTGTCGATTTCTTCCTTAAGCTCGAGAAGGTGGTGCGGAGGCATTTTATAAGGACGCTTCGCAATAGGGGTTGTGCCTGGTTTCAAGTCGATGACAAACTCGACAGCTCTAGCAGGGGGTATTCCTGGAAGTTCTTCTGGAAAGACATCTTGAAAATCACGAACAACTGGAACGTTCTCGATGCCTTCAAGAGGTGAGGCATTCAATGCATTCAGAGCATATATCTGGCTCTCAGCATCCTGAGCTATTCGGGCTGAGTTTTTGACTATTTGGCCAGAAGGGTGTGTGATGTGGACTGTTTCAGCGGCACAGTCAATCAAAGCTTTATTGGGCTTCAACCAGTCCATACCCAGAATAATGTCTATGTTGCAGGTCTTGAGAGCAATGAGTGAAATGGGGAACACCAATTCTCCAATCACAATGTGGTTACCGTGGCTTACCATGGTAGTTTGCCAATTAGCCCCGGGTGACTGGATTACTAATGGGGTGCACATCTCCTCGAAAGGTATATCATGGCTTCGCGCAAAACTTTCGGACATGAAGGAGTGTGACGCTCCAGAATCAAAGAGTACAGAAGCTGGGATTGAATTCACTAGTAGGGTACCCATCAAAATTTTGGTGTCCTGTCAAGCTTCTTCAATTTTGACATGGTTGACATGGACAAGTTGACTAGCAGGTAGTCTAGCATTACGATTCCTGGAATGATGGGTCCGATGGCCCTTCCTATGACCAACAGGAGGACGTGATGCATTCTGAGGCTGACCCTGATGACAGTTGAAAGCACGGTGCCCTGGCTGTCCACACTTGCGGCACAAACCATCATTATGGAGAGGAGCCACAACATTGGACTGTCCACCCTGAATCGTTAGCTGTCTCGGCGGCCGAGGCAGACGAGGTGCAGCATAAGATGGCCTTGGCGTTGGAGCAGGTTGATGATGGACATTGTGCGGAATCCACACTCGATGTTTCTGAACAGGCTGACCCGAGGATGAGCCAACATCACGAGTGCGCTTGAGCAACTCCTGGTTCTTAGTCAGAGCAGTTTCAACTCGGAAAGATTGGCTGACAAGCGTTGTGAAGTCTGTGCAATCATGGACAGCAAGTGCGAGATTTATATCAGTACACAGTCCTTCACGGAATTTCTCCTTCTTGCGTGCGTCAGTGCAGACGTCATCTTCTGCATAGCGGGATAATTCAAGGAATTTCCTCTGGTATTCATCCACAGTCATTATTCCCTGGGTGAGTTTGCGGAACTCCTGCTTCTTCTGGTCCTTCAGACCTTGAGGAATGTACCATGCACGAAAAGCTGACTGAAATTCCTACCAAGTGGTTGCAGATTCAGCAGGCAACATACTCTTGTGGCTTTCCCACCATTGAGCAGCTGATCCCCTCAGGTGATACGTCGCATAGGTGATGTAACTGTCAGGGATAACATTGGCCAACTTCATCTGGAAGGCAATGTCATGGAGCCAATCATCAGCATCCATTGGATCAGTCGAGCTGCGAAAAGTGGACGGATTGAGGCGCACGAATTCTGGCAGAGTTATTGGAGCAGACTGTTGCTGAGCATTCTGAGTTGGGAACTGAGCCATTACTCCGGTCATAAACTGACGGTTGAGTTCAAACTGCTGCATCATTGTGGCAATATAAGGTGGAGGTGGAGGATCATCAGCCATCCTACCAAAAATAATAGGGGCAGTTTAGAAATAACAACTGCATGTGAACGGAGTTATTCATGATGTAACATGAGTAATGAACAAGGAGGGCATCAGGTACATATTAGCAGTCATTAAAGACATACAAAACTTTGCACGGAGTTGGACATAAATGGCGGTAGGAGTTCGGAAACGCACGCCGCTAGACAAACTAGGCGGCGCGCAGGCATGCGGTGAGGATTACAACAACATGACCTAGCAAAGGCTACATCATGTCAGAGAAAACTGTTGGAGCGAGGAATCTGCAACTGACAACACAAGGTGCCCTCGATAAAAGGATCCTGTAAGCAGAACCTGGCCCAAAATCTTGAAGAAAAGGGGGTAATTTCAGAACTACGGGTGGATGTGACCATGAGAACCTAATGTTGGAGTTAGTAAAATTTTAACCCGAAAGGAAGAGAGATCAGAGTCCCAGAGTATAGAAGAGGAATAAAAGATCCTAATACCAACCATTTGGCGACGTGGGCCCGTAAGCCACACAGCCATGTTAGTAAAAGTTTTTCAATGACTAGACTCAACTTCGGCCAAGGAGTTGGAAAGGGGAATTCCAAGAGGCAGTCGGCTCTGATACCAAGCTATGACGCCCTCGGCTTAATCGTGCACTAATCATACACGCAAATGCACATGATCAAGCCTAAGGACTCACTTGAAGATATCACAACACAACTCTAAAACACAAATAAAGGCATACAAGCATTATATTACAAGCCAGGGCCTCGAGGGCTCGAATACATAAGCTTGATGCCAAACAAGCATCAACGGAAGCATTAGATATATGAGTACAGACATAAGACAGAGAGATAAGCCTTTAACAAGGCGGGACAAAACAAAAGCTACGATCGAAAGGCGAAGGCCTCCTGCCCGGGACCCTCCGATCCTACTCCTGGTCGTCGGCCAGCTCGTAGAAGTAACCACCCTCGGGGTAGTAGTAGCGATCGTCGGCGGGTGCATCTGTCTCAGGGGCTCCGTCATCTGGTTGCATCAAATGGATATGGGGGAAAATGAAAGCAAAGCAACCGTGAGTACTCATCTGAAGTACTCAGCAAGCAAGGATCTACACTACATATGCAACATTATCAAAGGAAGGCTGTATATGTGGACTGGGCTACAGAAATGCCAGAATAGAGAGAAGGCCTAGTCCTATCGAAGACTAGCATCTTCATCGTCTTCAGCGGTCTTACAACATTAGAAGAGTGTAGATAGCACAGTATAAAGTAGTAGTAATGTTATCAACCTCACCCAGAGATCCTTTCTCGACTCCCTGCGAGAAAGCAATCCCAGAGCCATAATGTCCAAGTATCCACCTCGGCCAGAGATCCTCTCTCGACTCCCTGCTAGAAAGCAATCCCAGAGCCATACTATCCATTTCTCATCACAAGTATCCAGTTCTAGTTGTATCGATCGGGATACAACTCCGAGCGTCCGTTACCGAGGATCCAGCTATGCATAGATTAGTTCTTCCCTGCAGGGGTGCACCAACTTACCCACCACGCTCGCTTAACTCCGGTCGGACATACTATTCTGGGTCATGCCCGGCCTCGGCCAAATGACACACCGTAGCCCTACCTAGAGCTCAGCAGAGAGGTCCCCGTCGGTCTATATCCTAAGCACTTAGGGGTCTTGGGCCATCGCCCTGTGCACTCCGGGTCGTTGCGCACACGGTGAAGCCAGGCACCACCACTACAGGATGGCATCGGTCCGTCCGTGCCGCCATGCTGAACTGGACGTCTGACAGAGCTTTCGGCTGATGCATACGATGCAGAGTGCCCATAACTTTTCCCACGTGATGGTTAGTGCTATCGGGCCAAAGGCCCACTCAGATCACATATCCAAATCGTTAGTACATTGGGGGTGCGGTAACGAGCAGAGACTCACGAGCGATGTGACCCCATCGCCCCGTCTCGAGGACTTGCGGCAAGGGCCAAGAATGCCCGGCCATGCCTCGTATTCATCACTCGGGCACCGTTCAGGTCAACCCGTCTCGCAAAAGACTGTCGGGAACTCAGGTCCACCTCTACTGGGCGGTACCGCCTATCCCTCCAGTCCTGCAGTAAAAGTAACTCCCTCGGGTCGCCCTCGGGGCCGACCAGTTTCTAACAAGGTTCAGGGGTAAAGTCACAGTAACCGTGTGTCCATAATCATCAGGGGAATCCGAGGTATCACCCTCGAGGGATGCCCACTCGATGTAACCGTCAAGGTGAACTTAGGAGGAATCACCCTCGAGGTTCACACTTGAAGTGTTGTGCGACAGGGTCGTATCGGAAGTGGAGAAGGAGGAATCACCCTCGATGACCACGACCAAATAGCTACTCTATAGAGTCAACCTCAGGAGTGCTATACGAGGTATCACCCTTGGCACTCGATGGTGACGCCGCAGTGTCGTACAACTAAGGGGGGTGTTGTGCAGTGCCGGGGTCTGGCTGTCAATCCCGTTGATCGAGTCATCTGATAATCCAACGGGGCAACTGGGGACAAGTTGGGGTCTCTGGTAAGTCTCTACCCAGCCTATACTAAACAGTTTAGGATAAGCAGGTAAGGTTTCAATAGCAGGTTACAATAAATAGGCTATGCATCAGAATAGGTAAAGCAGCAACAGCAATTCTAATGCAAGCATAAGAGAGAAGAGAATCGGCGATATAAGCATGCTCAAAGGGGGGGGGGGGGGGTTTCTTGCCTGGTTGCTCGGCAGCAAAGGCACGGTCGTCAACGGTGGCGTCGGGCTCCTGAGCTGCGTCGGTCTCGGGAACTGCGTCTGTACCGGGGTCTACCAAGAGAGAAGAGGGGGAGGAAACAGATAAATACACGGCAATGAAAGCAATCACAAAGCATGACATGGCAATAAGCGGTGTTAGGGGTGACCTAACGCAGTGCTACACGTCGCAGACGAAGCGGGAAAATATCTGGGATATTTTCCCGTCGTTTAGCTCGATCTCGTTATACTGAACCGGAGGGGAAGGTTCCATGTTTAGGTAGGTATAGGCATGTGACAGGTATGAGGAGGGCGTATTCGGATTCGTCTCGTCGCTCTGAGCAACTTTCATGTACAAAGTATTTTTATCGGAGCTACGGATTATTTTATATGATTTTTTAAAGTTTTAAATCAAATTTTATAATTAACAGAATTAAATTAATTATAAAATGTAATTATGATGTCAGCGTGATGTCAGCATGATGTCACCAGTCAACCGTCTGTTGACTGGGTCAATAGACGTGTGGGTCCCGTTCGTCATTGTCTGTTAGACCTAACTAACAGTTAATTAGTTTAATTAATAGATTAATTAGGTTAAGTTAATTAATTATATTTTTATTATTTTATTTTTATTTTTCGTTTACTCTGGGGGCGGACCCCACTGTCATAGATCCAGAGGGCCTAATGGGCGCACGGGCGCACGAGCGCCCGACCCGGGCGAAGCCCGAGTGGGCGCGGGCGCCGGGCGCCAGAGGTGGCCGCGGGCGGTGGAGCAAGGCGGCTGCGGCGAGGCCGGTGCGGGCGTGGGGTGCGCATGGGGAGGGGCGAGCGGTAGGCTGCGGGCGCTGGTTTGGCCGCGGCCGGAGGCGGACCAGAGTGGGTGAAAGCAGGGGCGGGCTGGAGCGACTGGGCGCGGGGAGAGCTGTGGCGGGGCGTGGTCATGGCCGGGCATAGCGGCGCGCAGAGACGGGCGCGTCCGGGCACGGTGATGAGTGCGCGGGAGCGGGTGAGGTGGCAAACGTGGGGCGCAGCGGCGACCACAGCGCGGGCGAGGGGTGAGGTCGTGGGCGCGGCGGGGCGAGGCAAGCGCGCGAGGCCAGGCGTAGGTGGGGCGCGGTCACCGTGGTCGGAGCACGAGCAGGACGCACAGGGGCGCGGTCGGCGTCGAGGACAGAGGAAGGGTGCAGAATGTTCCTCACCCCCGTGTAGAGGTGCGCCGGCGAGGCTCGGTGGAGCCCTTGGGGAGGAGGCGAGGAAGCAACGGCGACGGACATGGGAAGGGGATTCGCGCACCGGGGTGGCGGGTGGGGACGGGATGGGCCTCCCGATCAGATCCAGCGAGAGAGGGGGGGGGCAGAGAGAGAGAGAGAGACGTGGGGGCGAGTGGGGAGTGGGCTAGGGTTCGGCTCGGTGGGGGGGGGGGGTTGGGTTAAGCGGGGCTGTGGGGGAGGCCGGCTGGGCCACCTGGGCCAGTTGGACCAGTGGGGTGCTTCTCCCTTTTTTTGTCTTTGTTTTTATTTATTTCTCTTCTCTGCTTTCTTTTATAGTTTCATTTATTTTAGTTTTATAAAATACCAAGTTAGCACCTAAATTAGTATCATTAATATAGGCCACTGCCAAACCTGGTTTGGACCCAAAATAAGTTAGTTAAATATTTTATAATTTAAAAGGCGATTAAATCATTATCTTAGCCACTGTTTTTATTTAGTTTAGGGCATTTAAACACTTTGCAAAAATGTTGGTTCACCACCAATATTAAGAAGTGAATATTTGTCACATGACCAACATTTTAGTTTTCATGTTTGTGAACTTTTGGATTTCACTTAGTATTTAAATTTGAATTTGACCGAAATTTGAAATGAGATAGAAGTAAAGATGATCATGCACTGTTTAGCAAAAATAATTAGCTTAACCCCAGGGGTTACTGTATCTCATTAGTACAGGGGTGTTACATTAAGTCTTTCAGGTGTGGTTGAATTGACAACTCAACTGCTAATACTTGCGAATATTCTTTGGCTCTCCTTGTGTCGAATCAATAAATTTGGGTTGAATACTCTACCCTCGAAAACTGTTGCGACCCCCTATACTTGTGGGTTATCAGTAATCACCAAAATATGCAAGTACTTTGCATAATTCTCTTTATAGCATAACGTGCGATGTTGTCATGAACAATGCCTTTGATTCCATTCCTGGTGGAGTATGTGACTCAACAGTCACAACCAATAATAAATGCTATGAAGTTGCCAAGTATTTCAAAAAACATCATGAAGGTAGTCACCAATAATGCAAGCATCATAGCTCCAAAAAAAATTATTTCATTACTATGATATGCTTAATCCACATAAAGGTCTGGAAAAAGCCTAAACGACCCATAATATGATTTTCTACAAATAGATAATCACCATAACATGGTGTAGATGATATTCGTAGAACACAGAGGTTATCACCACCAAGTGGTGTAGACCTCACCCTTATGGTCATTATTCATTATGCCATAATATGTGTGCTTTCATATTTTCTTTCAACACAAAAAGGTAATCACTACTAAGTAGTGTAGACATCACCCTTACGGTACTTTGCACAACCTTGTGTTAATTAAAACACGTTGAAGGTGGTTGCCACATGGTGACATAGACCTCTCAGTTGTGAACAAAGTAATACATTGGCTTACCCAATCCATAAGTTGTGTGCAGATTTGAAAGTTGTCTTATCATTTTGTTAAGCATAGTCAACATTTGGCAATTATAATTACAACCATTCATATATTGACATAAGATGTGCAGGCATTACATAGTCATGCAATGCCATACACTGTGCCACCTTATATTTTCCAAATTTTTGCAAGAAAATACCCTATTCCATTTGAATAATGAAATTAACTTATTGCTTTGCAACCATATATTTGCTCTGAAGCCTAAAGCATAAAACACAAATAACAGTAACCATTTGGTTAAAATGCTGAAAACAGTAAGCCCGAGGGCTAAACTGCTAAGTCCAATTGGCCTGGACCACTGATTCAACCTATTTTGTTAATTCCTGCAACTACAGGGATCTAAATGCAAAAATGGCAAAAGGATAAGATTTCCCCAATTACTCTCTCCCGTGCGGTTTCATCCCAATGGGGATTTCAGTAACCGCCGCCAGAGGGAGGATTCGCCGCCGCGCTCGCGCCGCCCACATCGCTCGTCTGCACTGCTGCGCATCCGACCAGCCACACGCATGTAGGCCTTAGGCGTGTCTCGCCGCCATCGCACCGGGCAGCCGCGCCACTACACGGCCTCATCGTCACTGATGATAGCTTGACGCACCAGGGCTGTAAGCGAGAACCACTGTGGGCATCGCGTAGCCACACCGTTACAGCCGAGACTGCTGGCAAGAGCCGCAGCAGTAAACAACCATCGACGGCTGGGTCGGGCGCCGCTCCGTTGGCCGCAACATGGGAAGTCGCTCCTGGAAAGCCGCAGTCGTGGGTTGTGCCATGCCGGAAGAATGCAAGCTGTGGCCGCATCGGCCATCGTCATACCTGCGCGATCCAGTGATAGGACAAATACGAACTTTGACGAATGTCCTTGTGGCGAAGAAGTAAGGCGTCGTACCTATTCTTCGCCATCTATTTCTATGTAAGTTGCTTTGTGGATTCCATTTGCTTCATGGTAAAGCAAATATTTTGTAGCCATGAACAAAATTAGAAATGTATCACCTTGTTTGTTCGTAGCAATTAGATGAAGACACTGATATTTGCATGCTGCTTGACTCAAATTCAGTTCTTCTACCACTATAGATTTTCCTCTCGTGGAGTTTTTGTTGGAGTTGAATCACTGGAGTTGCTGCCACTCTCTGCTGAGGACGCTGCAATTTGTCCGATTTTTTGGTGTGGCCGTCTCCGATTTCGGGTGCCAAGGTGACGCCGACCGCCTCTAGGCAGCTGCTACTTGTGATCTGCGTTTGTTTTTCTCCGAAGAGGAGAGGATGATGCAGTACAGTAGAGATAAGTATTTCCCTCAGTTAAGAACCAAGGTTATCAATCCAGTAGGAGAACCAGGCAATAACTCGTTAGCAGCACCTACACAAAAAATAACAACTTTTTGCACCCAACACGAACAAGGGGTTGTTAATCCCTTGGCGGTCAATTGCAAGGATTAAATCTGATAGAGATAAATAGATAAATGAAAATACAAAATAAAAGAATGCTAAATAAATTGTAGCAAAGTATTTTTTGGATTTTAATATATGATAAAAGTAGACCCGGGAGCCATAGTTTTCACTAGAGGCTTGATATGTCCATTTTGCATCATGTTTTTATGTTCATATTTATTGCATTATGGACTGTTATTTCACATTATGGTATAATACTTATGCCTTTTCTCTCTTATTTACATGATTTACATGAAGAGGGAGAATGCCGGCAGCTGGAATTCTGGACCGGAAAGGAGCAAATCTGAGATATCTATTCTGCACAACTCCAAATGTCCTGAAACCTTACGGAGAATTGTTTTGGAATATATAAAAAATATTGGGCGAAGAAACTACAGAAGGGGACCCACCAGGTGGCCACAAGCCTAAGGGGCGCGCCCTACCCCCCAGGGCTTGTGGGCCCCCTGGCCATCGTCTGGTGCCCATCTTCTGCTATTTGAAAGGTTTTGACCTAGAAAAAAAATCAAAAGGAAGCTTTTGGGACGAAGCGGCGCCGTCTCGAGGCGGAACCTGGGCAGAAGCAATCTAGGGATCCGGCGGAGCTATTCTGCTGGGGATACTTCCCTCCGGGAGGGGGAAATTGAGCTATCATCATCACCAACGATCCTCTCATTGTGGGAGGGTCAATCTTCATCAACATCTTCACCAGCACCATCTCCTCTCAAACGCTAGTTCATCTCTTGTATTCAATCTTTGCCTCAGAACCTCAGATTGGTACCTGTGGGTTGCTAGTAGTGTTGATTACTCCTTGTAGTTGATGCTAGTTGGTTTACTTGGTGGAAGATCATATGTTCATATCCTTAATGATAATTATTACCCCTCTGATCTTGAACATGAACATGCTTTGTGAGTAGTTACGTTTGTTCCTGAGGACATGGGAGAAATCTTGTTATAAGTAATCATGTGAATTTGGTATTCGTTTGATATTTTGATGAGATGTATGCTGTCTTTCCTCTAGTGGTGTTATGTGAACGTCAACTACATGACACTTCACCATGATTTGGGCCTAGGGGAAGTCATTGGGAAGTAATAAGTAGATGATGGGTTGCTAGAGTGACAGAAGCTTAAACCCTAGTTTATGCGTTGCTTCGTAATGGGCTGATTTGGATCCACATGTTTCATGCTATGGTTAGATTTATCTTAATTCTTATTTGATAGTTGCGGATGCTCGGCAGAGGGGCTAATCATAAGTGGGAGGCTTGTCCAAGTAAGGACAACACCCAAGCACCGGTCCACCCACATATAAAATTATGAAAGTAACGAACGCGAATCATATGAACATGATGAAAACTAACTTGACAGTAATTCCCATGTGTCCTCGGGAGCGCTTTGCTTTATATAAGAGTTCCTCCAGGCTTATCCTTTGCTATAAAAAGGATTGGGCCACCTTGCTACACCTTTGTTACACTTGTTACTTGTTACCCGTTACGAATTATCTTATCACAAAACTATCTGTTACTGATAATTTCAGTGCCTGCAGAAAATACCTTGCTAAAAACCGCTTGCCATTTCCTTCAACTCCTTGTTGGGTTCGACACTCTTACTTATCGAAAGGACTACGATAGATCCCCTATACTTGTGGGTCATCAAGGCTTCTCCCAAGAAAATAACATACAGTGGGTAAACAAATTACTGTTGGGCAGTTGATAGAAAAGCAAATAATGATGACGATATCCAAGGCAAGGACCATGTATATTGGCATCACGTCCGAGACAAGTAGACCGACTCCTGCCTGCATCCACTACTATTACTCCACACATCGACCGCTATCCAGCATGCATCTAGAGTATTAAGTTCGTAAAGAACGGGGTAACGCCTTAAACAAGATGACATGATGTAGACAAAGTAAACTCACGCATGAATAAACCCCATATTTTTACCCGTAATAGCAACAATACATACATGTCATTTCCCCTTCTGTAAATGGGAATGAGCACCGCAAGATCGAACCCATTACAAAGAACCTCTCCCATGGCAAGATAAATCAATCTAGTTGGCCAAACCAAATCAATAGATCTGAGAGAAATACGAAGCTATAATAATCATGCATAAAAGAGTTTAGAGAAACCTCAAATAATATTCATGGATAATCTGATCATAAACTCATAATTCATCGGATCCCAACAAACACACCGCAAAAAGTGATTACATCGAATTGAACTCCAAGAACATCGAGGAGAACATTGTATTAAAGATCAAATAGAGAGAATAAGCCATCTAGATACTAATTATGAACCCGTAGGTCTATGGTAAACTACTCACGCATCATCGGAAGGGCAGTAAGGTTGATGTAGAGCCCCTCCATGATCGATTCCCCCTCTAGCGGAGTGCCGGTAGAGGCCTCCAGATGGGATCTCATGAGAACAAAAATTTGCGGCGGCGTAAAAAGTATTTCGGGTGGCTCTCTGATTTGAGGGGATTATTTGAGAACTTATAGTGGCGGAATTAGGTCAAGAGGTGCCACGAGGGGCCCACAAGCCCGTGGACCCTCCTGGGGCGCGCCTCACGAGCTTGTCGCTCCCTCGTGACTCTTTGGGTCTTCTCCCAAACCTTGTAGGGTCTCTTCTAGTCCAGAAAAAATTAATCCAAAGTTTTTTCTCCGTTTGGACTCTGTTTGATATTGATTTCCTTAAAAGTCAAAAACAGGCAAAAACAACAACTGGCACTAGGCACTAACTTAATAGGTTAGTCCCAAAAAATGATATAAAGTTGCTTGTAAATGAATATAAAACATCCAAGATTGATACTATAATAGTATGGAACAATAAAATATTATAGATACGTTGGAGACGTATCAAGCATCCCCAAACTTAATTCCTGCTCATCCTCGAGTAGGTAAATGATAAAAATAGAATTTTTGTTTTTAATGCTACCAATCATATTCATCATATAATCTTTCTTTTGTAGCATGGACATTTGAGTTTGAGTGATTCAAAGAAATAGTCTATAGTTTGACATGAAGACATAAATAGTCAAGTATATCAACAAGCAATCATGTCTTTCAAAATATCAACGCTAAAGAAAGTTATCCCTAGCCCATTATGCTCAATCATTGGTCCAAGCATGAAACACACTCAAATATTAGCTACACCCAATGCACAAGTATGACAATAGTGTTCTCCAGTTGGTGCTTTATAAGAGAAGATGTAGACTCAAAATAAAAATAAAAATTGCATAAAAGTAAATAGATAGGCGCTTCGCAGAGGGAAGCAGAGATTTACAGAGGTGCCAGAGCTCAAAGCTTAAAATAGAGAGATAAAATTATTTTGAGAGGCATGCTTTTCCTGTCAACGCTACGACCGAGAGTTCCCAACATCTTCCATGCTAGACACATTATAGGCAGTTCCCAAATAGAAAATAAAGTTCATTTCCTTTCCACCATTCTTTCACAATCCATGGCTAGCCGTATACACGGGTGCTGATGCGGATCATCCTACGGACATAACCATGTCAAGAGTCTGTTTGACAAGTGACATGTGCCACATCTACTTCACATACATAAAGGTGAATCATCTCCTTTACACATGTTCACTTGACCCCTTTGAGGATGGTATACTACTTGACTGCCCTCTCGTGTGCATGCATAGGTATTACCGGAGCTTCATCGACAATGAGGAGGAGTTAAAGCACAAGAGAACATCTACACCATCCAAGAGGTAAGCATTGACGCGAAGAAGGAACCGAGAAGACCTTCGGAGAACGCCCCTGGACATCCCGGGTGCCCGGACCCTTGGACCCTGGGTGCCCAGACTTTGGGCGCCGGCCCCTGGACACCCCGGGTGCCCGGACTTTAGACCCGGGTGCTCGGACCCCCGGGTACCCGGACTTTGGACCCCGGGTGCCCGGCCCCTCCCCTGGCAACACCCCGGGTGCCCGGACCCTCCTCCCAGGCGTCCACCCCGGGTGCCCGGACCACCCCGACCATGCCTGCGTGCATTAGGGGCAAATGACCCTTGTACCCCCATTTCTCCCCCAATTCGTCCCTAGGCTATAATAGACGTTCCCTAGCTCAGAATTAGGGTTAGCAAAGTACATGATATGATCTAGTAGAGCTTTGCTCCTATCTACCCTCTCCCATGGAGATCAAGACCTCCTAGGAGAAGATCCCTAGTGGATATCAAGACCCCATCTAGGGAAGGATCTATCTAGATCATCAAGACCTCATCTCCTCTTGGATTTGGGATGAACTGTACCTTGTATCTTTGTTCCCTTTGTTGTTCATTTACCTTTGTGGATCTTGTGTGGATTTGGGTCTAGTGGATGTGTGATTGGACTTGCTCTCGAGTGTTCCTCTTGTAATTTCTTTGTGTTCTTCCCCGTGTTCTTCATGTATCCCCCTCCAATTCGTGAAAGATCGCCATTTAGGGTCTCCACCCTACAACATCTTGGATCAGAGCCATGGTTGAAACAAATTTGGAATCCCTAACCCTCGTTTTCTAGCCTAATTTTGTTGTTTTTTGTCCCAATTCAAAAATTCCCCACAAAAAGAGCCCAAAAAAATTTCTTGCATTTTGTTGGTTCTTGTGAGTTTTTGTTGATTTTGATCCGTGGATCTAGTGTTTGGCAAGTGGATCTACCTCCCTTGGCGTTCCTTAGCCCCAATTTTTCTTTTTATCCACCCAATTTGGAGCTTGAAATCAAGTTCTTCTACCCCTAGCTCGAGATCTGAAAATTTCATCCAAAATCGAGTCTTCTCAACCTACTCCAGTTACCCGGACCCCTTTACCCCGGACACCCAGACCCCCGGACCCCCGGAACATTTCCGCGCAAAGTCTCTGACCACCCCGGGCACCCGGACCCCCGGGCAACTTTTCGCCCAACCTCCCTGACCACCCTCGACACCTGCACCCTCTTACCCCCGGGTGCCCGCATCCCCAGCTTCAGCCCACTTCCGAAAATCGTTTCGGCCATAACTAATTCACCCGGAGTCCGATTTTCGCGTTCTTTAGCTCGTTTTGTAGCTATTGACATCCTACATCCCAAAAAAATACTAACAACATCATTTCAATCCATCAATTTTTTCGAATTGTGGCATCTTTGCCTAGGCCCTCCACCATATCATCCACAATACCACCATAGCTTTCCGCAAACCTAACCCATTTTGTTTCCCATTGCATTTGTGGTTATTGGAGTTCTGATTTGAGTCTACAAAGGTGTTTCAGCTACTTAGGGATGGTTACTTCTTCATCAACCACCGACGACTTGCATCTTACATCGACTTCATCCACCACCGAGCTTCCGCAACCGACGGCGATCATCCATCGTTTGAGACCATCTTCAGCCGGAAGCAAGGCCGGTTACCCCCGACTTCGTGAAAGGTTAAGTGTGATGAAGGTATCCATTATGTCATAAACTTTTCCTTCCTTGCCATTACACTTTGATAGCCCCACCATCTTTTCGATTACCTCCATTCCCATCGAGACTAGCTATCCGAGTATTGTCGGGCTTTACGAAAACTTGAGCACCTTAGTGATAAGATATCATATCGTTGCATCATTTGATATATCATATAGTGCAATTGTTTGCTCCCGTGCATATCTTGTGATACTTGTCTCATGTATGTGGTTGAGGCTAAATAAGCATAGTGGAAAGGAAGAAAAAGAGCAATATATATATATATATATAACTTTTAAGCAAGAAAGAAAAAGATCCAAAGCTTATAAGCAAAGAGCGGAGCATGAAAAGAGATACTTGTGCATGATGATACATGGAATAGGAAACGTTTTGCTTGCATATAGGATTGGTGCCAAGTGGTGAATCATGCCCAAACGTGCAATAAGCTAGCGTCTCTCCTAGTGTTTGTGCAACATGAGCTTAGTCTTCGTTAGGCCATTTTGTTTTGCTCATCCCTAGAGTTGCACAAGCCCCATTATCCGACCATGTGTGTTTCTTTATTACACTTGTAACACCCCAAAAATTCAACCATGATTTTATTAAGTAAAAATTGTCCAGAAATAAAATTTTGAAATTATATTAAGTCCATTATTATTTTCAGAGGATTTTGTGTTTCTGACCATCAAAATTCTTCCCTCCATATAGAAATTTTTGGAAATAATATTGTGGGCTCTTGTAGTTTTCTTAAATCATTTTGTTTATATTATAATAACAGTAGGAATTATTTTCATAATAAAATTTTGCCTAAGATAATTCTTTTAATAGCATTTTCAATACTTTAAATGCCTCTGTTGCACTACAACTATTTTAAATAATTCTTTTTAAATTCCACAAAAAATTATGGGAGGTCATGTGATGCCCACATATCACTTTTATGCAAAAACCCAACTTGGTATTTTGGAAGTTTTGAGTGAACCATCCTCTTTCCCATTCTGTTCATTTTCTAGGTTACAACTACAACCCCATTTTTCCTTGCTCCAAAAATTCTAACAAATTTCCCACTTATAGTCCTTCCAACCAAACCCTTAAGTCCAAAATTTTAGCTCCATTGGAATCTTTTTAGTTCACCAAATATTCCTCTGAAATTTCTATCCAGAAATGAATTTCTCTAAAACTTGCACTAACAAGTTTTTCATTTTGCCCAACCAACTCCACCACCATATCTAACATCTAATGAGACACCATTCTGCCAAATATCACTTTCATAGGAATCTTCTAAATGGACTTAGCATTTCATCAAGCACCTTGTGGGCATGACAGAATTTGGCATCCATTCTGAACTCCATGTGCCACTGGATCCTATGGCTAAACTAACTTGTCCATCATCTCTCTCATTACCATGAGCACCACCCTGCTAATTTGTAGCCCATTTAGGCTCCTGTAGCTAACCCTGGCATTTCGTCGAACGACCTGTGTGCGTGCAGAGAGCACGGCCAGAGTGCACGAACTGCAGGCTCTGGCCTTGACTGCTGCTGCTCTTTTGCTGCCCCTCTCGATCACCTTAGCCCTCCCCTTCGCCGTCTGATCAACCACCGACCCCGCCGACACTCCCTCTTGTCCTCTAGCGCCGACCACCGCCGCACACGCCGGCCACGGCCGACCACCGTGACGGGCATGACACCACCAAGCCGCGTGGCGCGCCCCGAGCCATCCAGCACCTCCCGGACGTAACTGCAGCCGCCACCGCCCTCGCCTACCTCCATCGGCCACGCGCAGACCCTGTTGACCTCGCCACCACCTCATCTGCCATCAATGGCCGCCGCCGCAGTCAGCTTGGCACGGCGCCGCCCGAGCCACTCGACCTCGCCAGCACACCCTTCCCTCCCTAATGGCTAACCACCCGCCTCACCGAACTCCACCGTCCACCACCGACCACGCCAGCTACCCAGTCCGCCATCAATGGCGACTGCCGCCGTGGCCGTTCTCTGGAACCCACAGCACCATCTTCTTCCCCCGTATATAAAGCCCCCAGAGCACATCTAGTTGATCACGACCTCTCCTCCATCCCCCATAAACCCTCCC
The DNA here is from genome assembly GCA_011799875.1 of Thinopyrum elongatum. NCBI lineage: Eukaryota > Viridiplantae > Streptophyta > Magnoliopsida > Poales > Poaceae > Thinopyrum > Thinopyrum elongatum. Next base: position 401,241,460 of record CM022299.1, on the reverse strand, counting down.
GAGGCAGCCAAACGACCGGAAACGGCCGTCATCCCCATCTCCGGCGATCACGGCCGCCGCCATTCCTCGGATGCTTCCGAGCCAACCACGGCCTCCCCACCACAAAATCTTCCACCACTAGCCTCCTGGAGCTCCCGCTGATCGATTCCGCCTCTCAATTCTGCTCCGGAGCCACCGCAGAAGAAGAGCCCATTCCGCCCGAAGCCGTCGTCCGCCGGGAAGCTCGCCGCCGGCGACTCCGACCACCCCTATGACCCGACGGGTACTGGAAGAACCGCCTCGTTCTCCTGAGCACGGCGGTAGCCACGGCTCCACGAACGGCGCCGCCGTTCTCCGGCGAGCACCGCCGGAGTGCCGCCTCCGTTCTGCCATGAGGAGACACGCGCGGGTGCTGGTCAAACCTGACCAGTGGGCCAGGCGGGCCCACTGTCAGTGACCCACATCCTCGCGACGTCGTCTTCCGCGTAGCGAAAGCAGCTGGGCTCGGCCCATTGACGCCGCACAACTAAAACGCGCTCAGGGCGCTCCTTAGACCACCTCCTTTTCTTTTTCAGCTGCACTCAAATAATTGTACAGAATTCATTTTGAAGCCAAATTTAATGATTCAAATTCCTACATGCTTATAAAATCATGCTCTATTAATCTGGCTAGGGTGAACATTTTTTCTAAGAATAGTCTCTGTTGGGTCAATTAAATAGTCCTTTTCTTAATTTTTTCCATCTTAGAAATTCCATAAGTAAATCATATGAACTCCAAATAAATTGATTCTTTCTCTGTAATTCCTTATATTTCATATAGTTTATTTTAGTATTTATTTAAAAAAATCCGGATAACTTTTTAGCACTGTTGTTGCTATATGTGGTAATTCAATATTTTTGAAAATAGGAAATAAAGGGAAGATAAAATTTTCAAAGTCTTGGAATGCACCCCACACTTCTGCATGCTCAACGCAAGCATCTTGAACACTTGATATGGTGATTGCATGGTTGAATTATTTGCAAGAATAATTAAATCATGAGTATGTTGAATTCGAATAAATTTTGCATATAGCTAGTTATGCATGCATGATTCCTTGATGATATTGCATCTGCATGAAGCATGAATAAGGATGGTCACTTTCACATGTCACATATGTCTATGTGATTCGGACTAATCTGCAGGAAAGAATCAGTCAAGAGAAAAGTGACCGTGAGACTGAAATCTCGTTGAGACGAGAATGAATCAGTAAGGGCATGTTGGGACATGCCAGATGGTGACCCTGTTGGGGGCCACCAAGGAATATATTGTGCTAACCACTGCGGGAAATATTTGAGCCTCCTGAGTCGACCGTAGATCGAGTCTTGTTCCGGTAACCCCCATACTTGATTCGTGCTGCCACTTGTCCCTGCCACAGGTGGGGTATGGTTTAGTAAGTTGTTAACCCCTTTCCATGCACACACCACATAGAGGGTTATGATGAGTGTTTCCACGATCATGGACTAAATCCTGTCATCAGGTCAGGGGGCATGGGTGTATCCAGTTGTGTCCGAGAGGGGGGCACCCCTTGGAATCCGCGTGCATTAATAGTGATCCCATGCTACTCGAGATTGTTGTCTCCCCGACTTAGAGTTTTTGTGAAACGATGCTTTGGGTGATTCCTGGCATCCGGACGGTTAATCTGGTGTGTGCTGGTCAGGTGTGTTTTCAACCCAAAGACCGTAATGGGAATTAGTCAGTGTCACGGTACTGACTAAAGAAATCCTTTACTTGTGGGTAAAGAGTACACCCTCTACAGAGTTTAAACCTATTCGAATAGCCGTGTCCGCGGTTAAGGGCTACAGTCTGGGTTGGTCAAGTGTCGGTCTTAGTGTCGGTCTTAGTGTCGGTCTTTGGAGGAAAATCATTAAATTGAGCCTGAATTATTTTGCTGGATAATTGTTGTCACCCTAATGCTACCATGAATATTTTTGCTGTGCATATTAATATTATTGTGGACTAACCCGTTTCTCTTATTTTATTTTCCTGAGTGTCTCAGGGGCTGGCTAGACTACCCCGGGCATTCGGTTTTATTTTCAAGACCTCTCCGTGGCGTCCCTCGAGTTCTCAGGCGGTCTATCACGCCACTACTCTTGTGGATACCCGATTGGCATTTCTTTTCAAGACCGACCGTGGCGTCACTTTTTGACACCCGACTGGCATTTCTTTTCAAGACCTCTTCGTGGCGTCCCTCGAGTTCTCAGGCGGTCTATCACGCCACTACTCTTGTGGATACCCGTTAGGCATTTCTCTTCAAGACCTACCGTGGTGTCACTTTAGACATCCGACCGGCATTTCTTTTATTTTATTTTCCTTTAACTTTCCTTGTTTATCACTAACATTTTTATATATTCATTATTTGTACATGCTAATATGTTATCATGCCATGATTTAATTCCTGTCAGCATGCATTTAATATAGTCCAGCATGAGCATATGCATATAGTTTGGCTCATCATGATCATATATTTTTATCTACTGCATTCGGTATATCTTTTGTTCATGATGTTTGCGAGTACATTCAAACGTACTCACAGGCTTGTCCCTGGCTATTTAGTTGGCCAGGTCAGGAGTTCTACGAGGAGTACCACAGCGACGTCCGTGCGGAGCCTAGGATGGCAGCCACGCGGGATAGGAATTATCCAGGTCAGCCGTTCCTGTGGGAATGGAGCCCCATCGACGTTGGAGAACCACAAGTCGCTTCCGTCACCCGTCACCAGATATCATCGTTGTATCATTAGACCTTTATGGTCTGATATCCAATTCTTATAATAGCTTGGTAATCTGTAACAAGGACATGTCCACCAGTAACAAAAATCTTGGGGCTGGTGATGACACGAGGGGTTAATTTCTGGGATTTTTGTGTCCCCGAAATCTGGCCCCGACAGCCTTGGTATCAGAGCCAGGCTGACCACTAGCTAATCCTATGTTAGCCTGGTCGCAATCTCTAGGTGTCAACACCATTCACATCCCTTCTTGTCCACAGTCAAGCCTATCCTATCCGATAACTGCAAAGTGGCCAGCCGACATCTTTTTTATAGTCAGTGCCCAACCTATCAGTCTATCCATAGGCCGTATGCCTGTGGCCGACACCTGTGTTGTCCCATCCGCAAGCGTGGGATGGAAGACTCTGCTAGCTTATAAGAGGAGCCTTGCCCCAAATCAGCACATCACAGCTTCACTCCCAGTTCGATATCCAGCCACCAAGATGCCTGGCCCCATCGTCCACAACGAGACCACCGCAGCCGAGCTTGAAGGCTTTGCAGCCATCCTCGCCAATCTCACTCGTCGTGCATTTGGCACGGAACAGCCTTCGGAATACGTTGTGTACCAAGAGCACACGAGTGATGCCATCCACCACTTCTGGGCCACGATGCACATCTACAGGAGGGGCATCACCACAGAGCGCCCCTACCGGTTTACCGGGAGGTCAATCTCCGACGAGCCCCAAGCCATCCAACTTGCAGCCCGAGAGGCTGTAGTTCATCTTCGGCATCTGTCGCCGAGGGTTAACTGCCGCTCTTTCTACTACTACCCTAGCCGTGAAGGCTATGGTAGACCGACCCAAGTCGCCAATGGAGACCAAGAGTCGGATCCTGCTCTGGTGCATCTGGTGCGCTACCTGAGAGCGCAAGAGGCACTGTTCGACCAGGTCACCCTTGACCTGATCGCGACCCACAAGACGCTTGCTCTCCTGACCCCAGTGTGAAGAGAAGCTGCACCAACCACCGACACCCCGATAGTGCTGTTCGGGAGACCAGTCGATCCCCCCGAGTCTGCCCCTGTAATCCATCCGGGCAATGCATTCGTTTCCTCGGATGAACTCCGTCGTCTCTTGGGGATTTTCTCCAACGGGACTGTAGCCACTACAGCCCGCGTGGGTCATCATCGCTACCCCAACCCTGCAGCTCCTCATTCCACTCCAACCAACTCCGACATTGAAGCCCCCGGAGAAGCCTCGATGTCTGTGAGACACGCCCGTCTGGATGTCGACGAGGTGGACTAAGTCCACCCGAATTGTTGTCGAGCCTTAGTGGCCCAGTTACCTAGTATTTTCGTAGTAGCAGTTGTATGGCGTACAAGGGTTGTTGCTGTGTTTAACGCTAGTTTACATAATGCGACCTTTGTATTATATTTTAGGGCGTATGTCATAAGTTCATTACCATGATTGCATTCTGCATATGACTATTTGTTGTGACATGCATTTAAAATTCTTCCGTCCTTAACAAATCTCGAGGGCGAGATTTTCTTAAGGGGGGTAGAGTTTGTAACACCCCAAAAATTCAACAATGATTTTATTAAGTAAAAATTAGCCAGAAATAAAATTTTGAAATTATATTAAGTCCTTTATTATTTTTAGAGGATTTTCTGTTTCCAACCATCAAAATTCTTCCCTTCATATAGAAATTTTTGGAAATAATATTGTGGGCTCTGGTAGTTTTCTTAAATCATTTTGTTTATATTATAATAACAGTAGGAATTATTTTCACAATAAAATTTTGTCTAAGATAATTCTTTTAATAGCATTTTCAATACTTTAAATGCCTCTGTTGCACTACAACTATTTTAAATAATTCTTTTTAAATTCCACAAAAAATTATGGGAGGTCATGTGATGCCCACATATCACTTTTATGCAAAAACCCAACTTGGCATTTTGGAAGTTTTGAGTGAACCATCCTCTTTCCCATTCTGTTCATTTTCTAGGTTACAACTACAACCCCATTTTTCCTTGCTCCAAAAATTCTAACAAATTTCCCACTTATAGTCCTTCCAACCAAACCCTTAAGTCCAAAATTTTAGCTCCATTGGAATCTTTTTAGTTCACCAAATATTCCTCTGAAGTTTCTATCCAGAAATGAATTTCTCTAAAACTTGCACTAACAAGTTTTTCATTTTGCCCAACCAACTCCACCACCATATCTAACATCTAATGAGACACCATTCTGCCAAATATCACTTTCATAGGAATCTTCTAAATGGACTTAGCATTTCATCAAGCACCTTGTGGGCATGACAGAATTTGGCATCCATTCTGAACTCCATGTGCCACTGGATCCTATGGCTAAACTAACTTGTCCATCATCTCTCTCATTACCATGAGCACCACCCTACTAATTTGTAGCCCATTTAGGTTCCTGTAGCTAACCCTGGCATTTCGTCGAACGACCTGTGTGCGTGCAGAGAGCACGGCCAGAGTGCACGAACTGCAGGCTCTGGCATTGACTGCTGCTGCTCTTTTGCTGCCTCTCTCGATCACCTTAGCCCTCCCCTTGGCCCTCTAATCAACCACCAACCCCGCTGACACTCCCTCTTGTCCTCTGGTGCCGACCACCGCCGTACACGCCGGCCACGACCGACCACCGTGACGGGCACGACACCGCAAAGCCGTGTGGCGTGCTCCGAGCCATCCAGCACCTCCCAGGCGTAACTCCAGCCGCCACGGCCCTCGCCTACCTCCACCGGCCACGCGCAGACCCTGTTGACCTCGCCACCACCTCATCTGCCATCAATGGCCGCCGCCGCAGTCAGCTCGGGCACGGTGCTGCCCGAGCCACTCGACCTCGCCAGCACACCCTCCCCTCCCTAATGGCTAACCACCCGCCTCACCGAACTCCGCCGTCCACCACCGACCACGCCAGCTACCCAGTCCGCCATCAATGGTGACTGCCGCCGTGGCCGTTCTCTGGAACCCACGACAGCGTCTTCTTCCCCCCTATAAAAGGCCCCCAGAGCACATCTAGTTGATCACGACCTCTCCTCCATCCCCCATAAACCCTCCCGAGGCAGCCAAACGACCGGAAACGGCCGTCATCCCCATCTCCGGCGATCACGGCCACCGCCATTCCTCGGATGGTTCCGAGCCAACCACGGCCTCCCCACCACAAAATCTTCCACCACTAGCCTCCTGGAGCTCCCGTTGATCGATTCCCCCTCTCAATTCTGCTCCGGAGCCACCGCAGAAGAAGAGCCCATTCCGCCCGACGCCGCCGTCCGCCGAGAAGCTCGCCACCGGCGACTCAAACCACCCCTACGACCCCGATGGGTACCGGAAGAACCGCCTCATTCTCCTAAGCACGGCTGTAGCCACGGCTCCACGAACGGCACCGCCGTTCGCCGACGAGCACCGCCGGAGTGCCGCCTCTGTTCTGCCACGAGGAGACACACGCGGGCGCTGGTCAAACCTGACCAGTGGGCCAGGCGGGCCCACTGTCAACGACCCACATCCTCGCCACGTCGTCTTTCACGCAGCCAAAGCAGCTGGGCTCGGCCCAGTGACGCCGCGCAACTAAAACGCGCTCAGGCTGCTCCTTAGCCCTCTTCCTTTTCTTTTTCAGCTGCACTCAAATAATTCTACATAATTCATTTTGAAGCCAAATTTAATGATTCAAATTCCTACATGCTTATAAAATCATGCTCTATTAATCTGGCTAGGGTGAACATTTTTTTCTAAGAATAGTCTCTGTTGGGTCAATTAAATAGTCCTTTTCTTTATTCTTTCCATCTTAGAAATTCCATAAGTAAATCATATGAACTCCAAATAAATTGATTCTTTTTCTGTAATTCCTTATATTTCATATAGTTTATTTTAGTATTTGTTTTAAAAAAAACCCAGATAACTTTTTAGCACTGTTGTTGCTATATGTGGTAATTGAATATTTTTGAAAATAGGAAATGGAGGGAAGATAAAATTTTCAAAGTCTTGGAATGCACCCCACACTTCTGCATGGTCAAGGCAAGCATCTTGAACACTTGATATGGTGATTGCATGGTTGAATTATTTGCAAGAATAATTAAATCATGAGTATGTTGAATTCGAATAAATTTTGCATATAGCTAGTTATGCATGCATGATTCCTTGATGATATTGCATCTGCATGAAGCATGAATAAGGATGGTCACTTTCACATGTCACATATGTCTATGTGATTCAGACTAATCTGCAGGAAAGAATCAGTCACGAGAAAAGTGACCGTGAGACTGAAATCTCGTTGAGACAAGAATGAATCAGTAAGGGCATGTTGGGACATGCCAGATGGTAACCCTGTTGGGGGCCACCAAGGAATATATTGTGCTAACCACTACTGGAAATATTTGAGCCTCCTGAGTCGACCGTAGATCGAGTCTTGTTCCGGTAACCCCCATACTTGATTCGTGCTGCCACTTGTCCCTACCACATGTGGGGTATGGTTTAGTAAGTTGTTAACCCCTTTCCATGCACACACTACATAGAGGGCTACGATGAGGGTTTCCACAATCATGGACTAAATCATGTCATCGGGTCAGGGGGCATGGGTGTTTTCGGTTGTGTCCAAGAGGGGGGCACCCCTTGGAATCCGCACGTATTAATAGTGATCCCATGCTACTCGAGATTGTTGTCTCCCCGAATTAGAGTTTTTCTGAAACGATGCTTTGGGTGATTCCTGGCATCCGGACGGTTAATCTGGTGTGTGCTGGTCAGGTGTGTTTTCAACCCAAAGACCGTAATGGGAATTAGTCAGTGTCACGGTACTGACTAAAGAAATCCTTTACTTGTGGGTAAAGAGTACACCCTCTACAGAGTTTAAACCTATTCGAATAGCCGTGTCCGCGGTTAAGGGCTACAGTCTGGGTTGGTCAAGTGTCGGTCTTAGTGCTGGTCTTCTGAGGAAAATAATTAAATTGAGCCTGAATTATTTTGCAGGATAATTGTTGTCACCCTGATGCTACCATGAATATTTTTGGTATGCATATTAATATTATTGTGGACTAACCCATTTCTCTTATTTTATTTTCCTGAGTGTCTCAGGGACTGGCTAGACTACCTCGGGCATTCGGTTTTATTTTCAAGACCTCTCCGTGGCATCCCTCGAGTTCTCAGGTGGTCTATCACTCCACTACTCTTGTGGATACACGATTGGCATTTCTTTTCAAGATCGACCATGGCGTCACTTTTTGACACCCGACTGGCATTTCTTTTCAAGACCTCTTCGTGGCATCCCTCGAGTTCTCAGGCGGTCTATCACGCCACTACTCTTGTGGATACCCGTTAGGCATTTCTCTTCAAGACCTACCGTGGTGTCACTTTAGACATCCGACCGGCATTTCTTTTATTTTATTTTCTTTTAACTTTCCTTGTTTATCACTAACATTTTTATATATTCATTATTTGTACATGCTAATATGTTATCATGCCATGATTTAATTCCTGTCAGCATGCATTTAATATAGTCCAGCATGAGCATATGCATATAGTTTGGCTCATCATGATCATATATTTTTATCTGCTGCATTCGGTATATCTTTTATTCATAATGTTTCCGAGTAAATTCAAACGTACTCACAGGCTTGTCCCTGGCTATTTACTTGGCCAGGTCAGGAGTTCTACGAGGAATACCACAGCGACGTCCGTGCGGAGCCTAGGATGGCAGCCACGCAGGATAGGAATTATCCAGGTCAGCCGTTCCTGTGGGAATGGAGCCCCATCGACGTTGGAGAACCACAAGTCGCTTCCGTCACCCGTCACCAGATATCATCGTTGTATCATTAGACCTTTATGGTCTGGTATCCAATTCTTGTAATAGCTTGGTAATCTGTAACAAGGACGTGTCCACCAGTAACAGAAATCCTGGGGCTGGTAATGACACGAGGGGTTAATTTCTGGGATTTTTGTCCCCGAAATCCGGCCCCGACAACACTCCTCTTTATTTGTGATCACTTGCTTTGCATTTTGAGTCCTTTGGATTGCTTTCAACACTTACAATATCTTGGACTTCAATTTGCATGAATTTGTGCCACTTGTCCTACCCAAGCCACTCGATAAGCTTTACTTTGTAGGTGTGAGTGAACAAGTTCGGTACCAATTCCACTATTCTTTCATTTCACATCGAGTGACATGAGATACATCCTCAACTTTGGGAAAAGGTAGCTTGGTATTGTTTATCTCATTTCCTACTCACCTTTGCTCGAGTCTTGTGATGGATAGGCAAAGCACATCATCTCCGGTCTACAAGCACGACGACGAGTTTGATGCCATGAAGAACTTCATCGACGCCAAGATGGACAAGCACATGAAGGAGCTCAAGGTCCTCATCAACAACCACAAGAGGTCTTCCTCATCTTCAAGAAGATGCTCAAGTTCAAAGACACCCGAGCTACCATCTCTGGCAAGTACACACAAGCATCGACATCAACAATACCATGAAGAACGACCTTCTGGGTGAGAGTTGGCGTCCCTGCCACCCCCGTGCACATGGGCCTTTGACCCCGTGCACACGGCCTCCTGCACCCTCGTGCGCATGGGCTCTATAGAACCGCAACATTGACCCCAAGGTTGCGACTTCTTCGACAACATTGGCATCTTCGCCAAGTGACTTCAAGGCATCTTCGCCTTCGGACATACGACATCTTCGCCTACTCCACGAGCTCAAGTTCACTACCTCCACGAGCTACTTCGACTTCGCCAACACCGATGAGATTCCATTCTTTGGGACTCATGACCCCGAAGAGTACCTCGAGTGGGAATGCAAGATGGACGACTACCTCAAGCTACATCAAGTCTCCTATGAAGATCAAGTGAAGTGCACCACAAGTACCTTCCACGACTACGCATCGACATGGTGGCTTCACACCCCTTTGAAGAACTTCGACATGAGTTGGCCCAAGATGAAGAAAGCTGTGCGGCGAGAATTTGTGCCTTCCACCTGCACGGAACATCTTCAATGCCAATTGGAGAACACCATACAAGGATCCAACACCCTCGATGAGTACTTCTTGGAGATGAAGATAGCCTTGCGACGAGCCGGTGTGGACGACCCCATTTGGATGAAGTTCCACTTCATGATGGGATTGAACAACGACATCGTCAAGACTATCTTCCTCAACAACTACGAGTCCCTCGACGACCTCTACATTGGTTCTCTCAAGGCGGAGAAAGAACTCAAGAAGGCCAAGTCTACTCGACCGCGAGCACACTTCACGACGACCATGTTCCAAGACGGCGAGCATGAGTCTAGTACCACCAAGATGTCCAAGCCCGACGAGCTCCAAGACGATGCTCCAAAGTTTGACTTCACCACCATCCCTCTTTGTGGCATTGCCGATGCCGAGTATACCACAACTCTTTTTCAAGACGGTGCGGTGACGACTACGACTATGGAGCAACTCAAGGACCAAGATTTGGAGGCGAGCGACATGGTGACGAGCAAGGATGATGCTTCCATCTTTGGAAGAGAGAGTGATGATGTGCCATCTTCGGCTTTCATCCACGACGACGACTACGAGACGGTTGGGCATGGGATTTTCCCTTCGACCAAGGGGGCGTATGATGATGATTTGCAAGACTTGTGCCACCATATTGAGAGAGAGAGAGAGTGACTTCACCACTAGCCCCATATATGATGAGTTGCCCCAATTCCCATGTGAGGAGAGCCACCACCACCACCACTTGAGTGATCTGAGTGACTCCACCATATGTGACATTGAGTGCACGTACCTTGAGGGAGTGAGTGAGCCACCACCACATAGAGAGAGTGAGGTAGTTGATAGGGCATGTGAGGCCATTTCAATTTCTAACAACTTAACCTCTACCTCTATTGTGCCTTCTCATTTGGTGCTAGGTCCCATATATGATGACGCGCCGATCCTTGACGACTTTGTCCTTCCTTTTGACAAGATGATGGCCATGGTGGACTATGATGCACCCCCACATGGTTCCATCACAATGGCGATGACCACGAGTTGATTTTTACCAACTCACCTACACCACATGAGTGGAATGATAAAGCTAACATAGGTGAAGGTGATGCTCTTGTCCCACTAGTGGACATTCTTGACATTGATTGCTTGCATGATGTCAATCCTCCTATTCACACACTCCACACTAGTGTGACTTCCTCATGCGATGATTTACCCATTTATGATGAGTGTGATGATTGCCATGTGGAGTCTATTAGTTGTGATGCCATGTTGCATAGGATTTCTTGTGATAATTCTCTCGGTCACATCATGTTTGCTAATACGCTTGACTTGTCATATGCTATGCATGAGATCAGCCATATGTCACATTTACAATCTCATCGTAGTGACTATCACTGGTAGAGCAAGGTGCTATACAAACGGTTTTTAACCCCTTTCCGTGATGGCATTCTGAACCGTCGCCGAGTGAGTGTGTGCGATAGGGGGGTCCTTCCCACACGACCCAGAAACCGTAGGGATAGGCCTTCCTGGCACACACGCTCGGTAAAGTGAGGTCATGTGCGATGGGCGAGCGATCAAATATGGTTATACATACAGTTGTGCTAAAAAAATACAATTATACAGGCCAAATCATTTCTGGTCGTAAGTACATCCCACACAGTCAGTCCCGGCTAAACGTTTTCTGTCGTATGTACATTCCACACAGTCAATCCAAGGAATATGTTTCCGTTAGTATGTACATCCCACACAGTTAATCCAAGAAGTACATTTCCGTTCGTATATACATCCCACACAGTCACTCCAAGGAAAATGTTTCTGTTCGCAGGTACATCACACACAATTTTCCATATTAAATCATTTGTGATAGCATTGCCATTGCAGACGATATTAACAATTTTATCGTTTGCGTTATTGAATGCATCACACATGGTGCATAGAAGAAACTGTGTGGCATAGGCTGTCCATCACACACACTTTTTATGTGGTAAACGTTTGCGCAAGGTGGCCTAACGCAAACAGTTTTCAAGACGATGTCGTGTGTGATTGTTCGTTGATCCTGTAGGATCTAAAGTAGGTCTAGAGGGGGGGTGATTAGACTACTTGGCCAAATAAAAATCTAGCCTTTTCCCAATTTTAAGTCTTGGCAGATTTTAGCAACTTAGCACAAGTCAAGCAATCAACCTACACATGCAATTCTAAGAGTGTAGTAGCGGAAAGTAAAACATTGCATATGAAGGTAAAGGGAAGGGTTTGGAGAAGGCAAACGCAATGTAGACACGAAGATTTTTGGCGTGGTTCCGATAGGTGGTGCTATCGTACATCCATGTTGATGGAGACTTCAACCCACGAAGGGTAACGGTTGCGCGAGTCCACGGAGGGCTCCACCCACGAAGGGTAACGGTTGCGCGAGTCCACGGAGGGCTCCACCCACGAAGGGTCCACAAAGAAGCAACCTTGTCTATCCCACCATGGCCATCGCCCACGAAGGACTTGCCTCACTCGGGTAGATCTTCACGAAGTAGGCGATCTCCTTGCCCTTACAAACTCCTTGGTTCAACTCCACAATCTTGTCGGAGGCTCCCAAGTGACACCTAACCAATCTAGGAGACACCACTCTCCAAAAGGTAATAAATGGTGTGTTGATGATGAACTCCTTGATCTTGTGCTTCAAATGATAGTCTCCCCAACACTCAACTCTCTCTCACAGATTTGGATATGGTGGAAAGATGATTTGAGTGGAAAGCAACTTGGGGAAGGCTAGAGATCAAGTTTCTTGTGGTAGGAATGGAATGTCTTGATCTCAACACATGAGTAGGTGGTTCTCTCTCAGAAAATGAGTAGTGGAAGTGTAAGAACGTTCTGATAGCTCTCTCTTGAATAGAGAAGGGGGTGGAGGGGTATATATAGCCTCCACACAAAATCCAACCGTTACACACATTTGACTCAACTCGGTCAGACCAAATAGAAGAACTCGGTGAGACCGATTCAATTCAAAATGTGAACATTAGGAATCTCGGTGGGACTGATATACTCAACTCGGTGGGACCGATGTGCTAGGGTTAGGGCAAAACCTCATCTCGGTGTGACCGATTGCATGAACTCGGTGAGACCGCTTTCAGCAAAGAGCAAATAGAGAGTTGGTCAGGCAAACTCGGTGGGACCGATCGCTCCTTTCGGTAAGACCGAAACATTACGAAAGGGAAACAAAGAGTTTGCATTGCGAACTTGGTGGGACTGATCGCTCATTTCGGTGAGACCGAAACGTTACGAAGGGAAACAGAGAGTTTGCAATCCCATCTCGGTGAGACTGAAATCCCTATCGGTGAGACCGAACTGATTAGGGTTTCTGGCAGTGGCTATGTCAAAGGAACTCAGTGGCACCGGATAGATCAAATCGGTGGGGCCGAGTTTGACTTTAGGTTTAGGACATATATGGATTTGAGAAAATGGTTGAAGGCTTTGGATCATATCACTAAGCATTTTGAGCAAGTAGACCATTAAGCAACACCTCATCCCCTTTTAATAGTATTGGCTTTTCCTATGGACTCAATGTGATCTTGGATCACTAAAATAGAAATGTAGAGTCTTGATCTTTTGCCAATATTTGTCCTTAGCATTTTGAGGGGTCCACATCTCTAGTCCATGTGCCACGCCAATCATTGAACTTTCTGAAATATTTAACTTGAAAGGATATTAGTTTAATGAGCGATATGTTGTTATGAATTACCAAAACCACCTGGGGATTAGTTGCACTTTCAATCTCCCCCTTTTTGGTAATTGATGACAACATATAGATCAAAGCTTTGACAAATGATAATATGAATGAAATATATCTTCACTTTGAGAAGTATGTGATAAGCAAGAGCTCCCCCTAAATTTGTGCATTATTTAAAATTTGCTTTTGAATGAAAATGCACAATCGATTAGGATCATGGGTTACTCTTCCATGTCACATACATCTTGGTGGAGCGCTCAAAATGATAGAATGTAAAGCACATGCACTCATCACCAAGGGAAGCATGATTGATCATACGCAAGTATTATAGATAGCATCATTCAAGCACACATTAAAGCATACTGATCAACCACATGATCATAAGTGTATCTCACACACAAGCACAAATAATGTAGCAACCAAACGAACAAATATCAAGTAGCAAGAGAGGCAAACAAAAGCAAAAACACTCTCTCTCTCGAAGCCTAAGATCTATACACTTTCTTCCCCTTTGGCAACAAGTTACCAAAAAGCTCAAAAATGCATAGTGCTATTCGGCACTCTAGGCACGATCTCCGGGAGCTCCTGAAGTGGTCTTCGGGCTGGTGGCTCTGGTGTGCGTAGATGGCGTTGAGAGGAGTCCGTCTGCAAAGGCTTTTGCTGATGTCTGAGGAGCTGGAGGAGTTGCAACTGAAGGTGCAACAGTGGCAGTTTCTGCATGTGTTGAAGCTGTAGCTCTGGAATCTGTGACAACTAGCTTTGTTGTAGACCTCTGTGCTCTTGGCACTCTGTGAAATGCATCTGTGGTGACTCTTCCTCTCCTGTCCTCTACCTCTTCTTGAAGTTGCTCAACTGTGGTTTGGATCTCTGTGACCTTCAAGTCTAGATCATAAATTTTTGTTTCAATGATCCTCTCAAGACTTTCTTGGTTTTGAGTCAGGGTGTCTAGTCCTTTCTCAATCCTCATTGTAGACTCAAGCAGATAAGTGAGCTGATCTTGCTTTGTCTTGAGATTAACAGCTGATACATCTAGCATCTTGGAAGTCTTTGCGGCCTTAGCTTGCTCTCGCTTCTCCTGAGCCTCTACAGATGTAGGATGTGATGCATCCATGACAACAACATTGTCCTCAAAGTCTGGCCTCAGGGGAAGGTGTTCTTTGTCCAGTAGATATATGCCTGTTCCCATCTTAGAATTGATGAGCATCTGAATGTGTGGGGCATATCCACATGACCTCTTCTGATCAGCAGCAGTTCTCTTGATGGTTCCAACAATCAATGTCATCAGTTTGAACTTCTCTGGCACATCAAACATATGCAGCAGGTTTATTGAGTGACCTCTGATCATCATGTCATCTCCTGACTTGGGCAACAAAGTGTACCTCAGTATGGTGTTGATAGTGGGCAGCCCTGACAGCAGATAGTAGATGGTTCCAAATCTGTGAGTTGCCAATGCAGCATCTGGAATTTACTTGTACATGTGAGCCATGGAGTTATGACTTTCCTGGCTTGGCATAGAAATCTGTGTCATCTTCACCTTCTTCAGGGGCATTGATCAACTTGGCCCATTCTGCTATAGATGATTGGTATCTTGTGCCTTCAGTCATCCAGACTATCTTGCCATCCGGATAGAAGTGTGCAGTTGAATAAAATTGCATGACCATCTCATCATTCCATTTAGTCAGCTTCTGACCAACAAACTTGTCAACCTCATTCATCCTGAAACTCTTATGAACTCTAGGGAAGTAATCTTCATTGTCATCAATGAACTTCCAGTCAACCCATCTCATGTCACTGACTATGGGCTTCTTGTCCAAAAGAACTGTCTCATAGAAGTCTTGCTGCTCCTTGGTGTGAAATCTGTAGTCCACAGCTGTCCTTCTCCTCACAGCATATGGGTCTGTCTGTCGCCATAGTCTGAGACCTGCATCCTTTCTCAACTTCATGTTCTCAGCTATGGGATGATTGTCATCATGATCTAGAATTTTTGGTTTGAGCTTCCTGAGCACTTGCTGCTCCTCATCCTCTTGAACTTCAGGCACTTGGGCCTTGTTCTTTTCAGTAGTTGGGATGTTTCTGGTGGATCTCTTGGGTGCTGTAGGCTTTTGGACTTGAGCTTGGGCAGATGGCTTTGGAGCTATCTTGGGCTTAGATGAATCAGCCCCAGACTTGATTGCATCTCGCATATGCTTCTGAGACTTTGGTGCTGGCTCAACAGCTTCTTCCTCATCATCTTCATCTGGATCTTTCATCATTGATGATGTGCCAATAACTCTGGCCATGGTCTTCTTGACCCTTTCCTTCCATTTCTTGCCTCCAGCAGCCTCTTCTTCTCTTGGTTCTAGAGTGAACTCCTTAGTTTCCTGAGTTGAGGCTATGGCTTTTGACATAGGCACTCTCTTGGCAGGAACTTTCTTCTTCATGCCAGTCTTGGTGGCAGCAGCAGCAGCATACTCCTTCTTGACTACCTTCTTATTTGAGGTGACCTCTTCATCAACCACAAAGTCCTAATCTTTAGAATCTAAGGTTCTCTTCTTCCTTTGCCTAGTTGCAGTCTTAGGCAAGTTGCTTGGGGTGCTTCTGCTACCCTCATCATAGCTGCTATTGGAGGGACTAGTGCCCTCACTGAGATTTGCTTGCTCCTCTGACCTGTTCTGGCTATCACTGTTATCTGACATGGCTGACACTGACCCCGTGAATAGATAGGTATAGGCAGAGTAGATGAGCATCACAAAGTACAGATATTTTGGCAAAAAGTTTGACTCAAAAACTTAATTTTAGTTTTCTGCAGAAAGCATTTCGGAGCTACCGATATGACTAACTCGGTGACACCGAAGCAACTTTGGAGTCTAAACAGCCAGTTTTGGTCAGACCAAGATGTAGTTCGGTGACTCCGAGATGCTAGGGTTTCACAGAGAAAGTAAACTCGGTCACACTGATTCATACACTTCGGTCAGACCGAGTAGTACATGTGCAATGGCCTAGGCCAAATCGGTGAGACCGAATACTTCAAATTGGTCGGTCCGAGATGAGTTCGACGGAAACCTAACCCTAAGTTTTTGCATCAAAACTAATCTAGAGGAAGTTTTGGTTGGATAGGATGATCTCAATCGTGGCTAGAAGCATGGCATTAACCTTTGTGCAAGAATCGGAGTTAAGGAATACACAAAGAGATCGAGTCCGTACCCTAACTTGGCGGCGGACTCACTACGGTGACAACGGCGGCGAAGAATCCCGTTGACGGCGGCTGAGGGAGTCCTAGATTAGGGGGTCCTTGGGTGTCCGGACAGTTCAATATGGGCCGGACTGATGGGCCGTGAAGATAAAGTAGAAGACTATCCCCCGTGTCCGGGTAGGACTCCCATATGCGTGGGTGGCAAGATGTGTTATTTCCTTCCTCTGCAAACTGACTCTGTACAACCCTAGGCCCCTCCGGTGTGTATATAAACTGGGGGGTTTAGTCTGTAGAGGCTATTAGAATAATCATAGGCTAGACAGCTAGGGTTTAGCCATTACGATCTCGAGGTAGATCAACTCTTGTAACCCCTATACTCATCGAATACAATCAAGCAGGACGTAGGGTTTCACCTCCATTAAGAGGGCCCAAACCTGGGTAAACATTGTGTCCCCATTGTCCATTGTTACCATCGATCCTTAGACACACAACTTGGGACCCCCTACCCGAGATCTGCCGGTTTTGACACCGACATTGGTGCTTTCATTGAGAGTTCCGTTGTGTTGTTGACAGAAGGATCGATGGCTCGCCTTGTCATCGACGACGACGCTGTTTTCGGGGAGACTTTTCTCCCTGGTGAACTCTTTGTGTTTGGCGGCTTCGTACTACGTGCCAACTCGACCGATCACCTTGAGCAGGTCGACAGCTACGCCCCTGGTCACCAGATCAGGTTTGAAAGTTTGAACTGCATCGCCGATATCCGAGGAGATCTAATCTTCGAGGGGTTCACGGCCTCGGCCGCCGCTCCCCACCCATACAAAGAAGGCCCTTTGGATCCGCTATCAGATCCCGTCCAGGGATCAACTTTCATGCCCGCCCTGGCCTTAGATCCGGAGCGGAACACTCCGTCCGAAGACGGGGGGTGAACCCCGCCGGACTCTCTCCCATTATGGAGCTTCTAGCCGGAGACCCAGATGCAACCATGCCGTCGGCGGACCCGGAGTCAAATGGGACTCTCCCCGTCATCGGGAAGCCGGATTCGCCTCTAGACTTCAACTCCGAACTTTCGAGGTTTGCGTTTATCGGGCTCGGTCAAGTGGTTATTACCAAACCTAGCTCCGCAGATCCTCAGACGCCTGTCCAGCTTTCACTCTTAAACAAAACACTGGACCTAATGCAATCTCTTGCCATCACGGAAGTATCACCTCTGAACTACGCCCAGCTTGAACTGGGGGCTGAGAGTAGTGAATTTTGCGTCCCACCCACCACCCACTTAATAGCCACTATCGAGGATTTAACCGACATGCTAGATTACGCCTCCGAAGACATCGATGGCATGGACGACGATGTCGGAGTTGAACCAGGCCAAAACCCGCGCATCACTGGGCGTTGGACGACCACTTCTACTTATGATGTATACATGGTGGACACGCCTGAAAAGAAGTATGGCGATGGCACTCAAGATCCAGATGAGGAGAAGCCCGTCGACGAACCACCAAAACACCCGTGTCAGCGGCGCCGCTCACGATCGCGTCGGGCAAGGGAAAACAATACCGGCACCGAAGATAATGACACTCCGGACAACGCCGAAGACTCCGACCACCCCGCTGAGCCTGCGTTCGAGCAGGATGAGAGGGAAGAGGGTCAAGTCAACCCCGACAAACTTGCCAATCACGGGGATTCAGAAGATAGTAACTACTTACCTGTCTCCGAAGAGGATATTAGCCTCGGTGACGAAGATTTCATCGTCCCAGAGGAACCCCTCGAACAAGAACACTTCAAGCGACGGCTGATCGCCACTGCACGGAGCCTGAAAAGGAAACAACAGCAGATTCAAGCCGAACAGGATACGCTCAATGACAGATGGACTAAGGTCCTGGCCGCCGAAGAGGGATACGACTTTGAGCACCAAACAAAGAGCTATCCTAAGCGCAGGCTACTGCCACAATTTGATGAGGAGGCCTTTGAGCCAATACCGTCAAAATACAATCATGCCAATCAACCGGACCGACCACCACGTGGACAGGACAAAACGGCCAATTATGCCGAACATCAGCCCGCGCCCCCTCGCCGTAGAGGCAAAGAGACAGCGGCTCCGGGCTACACGTACGACCTACGTCAGGACCTGACCAATAGAGCCGACCAGACCAGATCAATCTATGGATCAAGAGGACGTGCTCCAGCATGAGATAACGGCCACCAGGCCTGGAACGACAAACATAACCAAATCTGGGGTCAGCCCCGAACACAGATGTCATCCGAACTCCGTCGCGATGTCGCCCAGTATAGAGGTGCCGCGCACCCCATGTGCTTTACCGATGAGGTTATGCAGCACCAGTTTTCGGAAGGGTTTGAACCCGTAAACATCGAGTCATATGATGGAACGATAGATCCCGCTGTATGGATTGAAGATTTTCTTCTCCACATTCACATGGCTCGCGGAGATGATCTCCATGCCATTAAATACCTCCCTCTAAAGCTGAAAGGACCAGCACGGCACTGGTTGAATAGCCTCCCAGAGAACTCCATTGGAAGCTGGGAAGACTTAGAGGATGCTTTTCGGGACAACTTTCAGGGCACTTATGTCCGGCCACCGGATGCTGATGACCTGAGTCACATAATTCAGCAACCCGGAGAGTCCGCTCGCAAACTTTGGAATCGGTTCTTAATTAAAAAGAACCAAATTGTGGACTGTCCGGACGCCGAGGCCTTAGCGGCATTTAAGCACAACATCCATGACGAATGGCTCGCCCGACACCTTGGTCAGGAAAAGCCGAAGACCATGGCAGCTCTTACTGCACTCATGACCCGCTTCTGTGCGGGCGAAGATAGCTGGTTGGCTCGTAGAAGCAGCAGTACCAGCGACCCCGACACTTCTGAGGCCCGGGACGGCAATGGAAGGCCACGACGCAGCAAAAACAAGTGCCGGAACAACAACGAAGAAACAGAGGATACAGCGGTAAACGCCGGATTCAGTGGCTCTAAACCCGGTCAGTGGAAGAAGCCATTCAAAGGTACTAGGGACGGTCCATCCAACTTGGACAAGATACTAGATCGACCCTGCCAGATTCATGGCACCCCTGACAAGCCTGCCAACCACACCAACAGAAACTGCTGGGTTTTCAAACAGGCCGGTAAATTAAACACTGAACATAAGGGGAAAGGACCTCCAAGCGAGGACGATGACGAGCCTCGCCCACCGCGCACCGAGGGACAGAAACAGTTCCCCCCTGAGGTAAAAATGGTGAACATGATCTACGTCATCCACATCCCCAAGAGGGAGCGCAAACGCGCGTTAAGGGACGTCTACGCCGTAGAGCCTATCGCCCCAAAATTCAACCGATGGTCGGCTTGTCCGATCACCTTTGATCGCAGGGACCACCCAACCAGTATCCGTCACGGAGGTTCGGCGGCCCTTGTACTTGATCCAATCATTAACGGATACCATCTTACTAGAGTCCTTATGGACGGCGGCAGCAGCCTCAACTTGATCTACCAGGATACTGTCCGTAAGATGGGTATCGACCCGTCAAGAATCAAACCTAGCAACAATACCTTTAAAGGAGTGATACCTGGCGTGGAGGCCCGCTGCACGGGATCCTTAACACTGGAAGTCATATTCGGCTCTCCAGATAACTTCTGAAGCGAAGACTTGATCTTCGACATCGTCCCTTTTCGAAGTGGTTATCATGCACTGCTCAGACGAACGGCCTTCGCCCGCTTTAATGCGGTCCCACACTATGCTTATCTGAAGCTCAAAATGCCTGGACCTTGTGGCGTCATCACAGTAAATGGGAATATGGAGCGCTCCTTCCATACTGAGGAGCATACTACGGCCCTAGCAGCCGAAGTACAGGGCGGCCTCATCAAGCCGGACAACCCATCGGTCATCAAGACCCACGACTCTGCTAAGCGAGTCCGATCCGTACTACAATGCGATAGCCCGGTGGAGCCGGAGCTTAAATAGCAGTTTAGCCTCCGCCGACCGCCCCAAAAGGTTGCGGCATACGTACCACGTGTACATAACTACGCACTTAAAATACCTTGGGCAGCGCCGGAGGCACACTGTGGAAAAGGTCCATAGTACGGTTTGACCCTATTTGGACCTCAACTATTTTTTTCCACTATAGGTTCGTTAAAAAACCTACCTGATCTACGGAGGCTCTTTTCCAGGTCCCTCTTTCTTACAGACGACCATCACCTCCTCCTCTTAAAGGATTTCCCACCAAGGAGAAACGGCGCAGACGTGCGGCAGGGCACCATTGGGATCTTCAAACCACTACTTTTAGGCCCTGTGTAAAACTTTTCCTTGTGTAAACTTTTGGCATGTAAAATAGCCTCGATATTTATGGCATTATCTGTAATAACACAGCTCGACGTGCTCATCAGGGTATAAAGGAAGCAGTTGATCACCACTTTTGTTTGGCACTCATTTATTTTTGGCATTTGTATGCCCTCCCTACTTCAGACTGCCACACGTGCTTTAGTCCGACCTTAACTGGATTAGGGAGTCCTGGATTAGGGGGTCCTCGGGTGTCCGGACAGTTCGATATGGGCCAGACTGATGGGCCATGAAGATAAAGCAGAAGACTATCCCCCGTGTCCGGGTAGGACTCCCATATGTGTGGGTGGCAAGATGTGTTATTTCCTTCCTCTGCAAACCGACTCTGTACAACCCTAGGCCCCTCCGGTGTGTATATAAACCGCGGGGTTTAGTCTGTATAGGCTATTAGAATAATCATAGGCTAGACAGCTAAGGTTTAGCCATTACGATCTCGAGGTAGATCAACTCTTGTAACCCCTATACTCATCGAATACAATCAAGCAGGACATAGGGTTTTACCTCCATTAAGAGGGCCCGAACCTGGGTAAACATCGTGTCCCCATTGTCCATTGTTACCATCGATCCTTAGACACACAGCTTGGGACCTCCTACCCGAGATCTGCCGGTTTTGACACCGACAACAGCGGAGACCAGCAGCAGGAGGACGCTGGCGACGACGGCGACGATCCGGAGACCAAGGGGGCGACAGAGCTGGGTAGGCGCGGTTGGGAGTTTGAAGGAATTTCCAAATTTCAACCCGCGGATATATATACCCAGTCACTGTCGGTGTGACCGAGTGGAACGACTCGGTGGTACAGAGATGCAGAATCGCAAGCGGTTACTGCAACTCGGTGTGACCGAACTGTTCTAATCGGTTGCACCGAGGTGAAAACCTAGATCAACCCAATGATTTTGGTGAGACCGAGATGGATGAATCGGTCAGACCGAAAGCCATTAAGAGGTTTTGGAAGTTTAATCCCTTGACGGATAGGTGGCTCCGAGTGCTCCTCACCCGGAGGGTCCGAATTCGACTTGATCAAACTTTGTGATGTAGCATGAATAGAGTTTGAGACGAGAAAAGCATAGATAGCTAGAGGGAGTACTTAGGCATTCTTGTCCATCCATTTGGCAAAAATAAATACCAATCAATCAAAACAACAAATGGATGTCCTCGAATGGAGAAAATTATGCAACCAACATGCTCACACAATAAGATAGCAAATGAAGTATGTGGCAAAGCATGCACAAACACTCTAGCATCTATCAAGCAATTGGCGATGACTAGGTCATCTATATATGAGTATATTGACTTAGGAGTCAAATGAGAACATTGAATCATAGGTCATACTCATCGTTTAAGCACAAGTGGGGTTACCACTTTTACATAAAGCATTGTTGTGTTCACACCATTAGAGTTGCTTTAGCTCAATTCTTAGAGTAAAGCTCCCCCTAGATGTGATATTCCCCCTAAGAGGGATGAACTAACCTTGGGTTTTGTCGATGATGACTTCACGTAGATGTTGAAGATGTGGATGCTCAATGTTGATGTAGATCATTTGGAGCAATCCATTGGAGTGAGTTGCACTTTCAATACCTACATGGGTTAGTCCCACAAGGAACACACAAGGATATCCATAGACATAGAGTGAAATACACATATGATGTTGTCCATGAAAGCATTAGGTTACCTTGTCCCTTGTCTTACCAACAAGAGGGTTTGTGACTCCTTGAACTAGTGCAAGATATGGAAGTTGATAGCACTTGTCCTTGCCAAAATGAATATGAGTGAAGTATGTTGGCGGAGTCACCCTCAAGAACTCTCTAGTTCTTCTTCTTTGGGACCCACATCAACTTGATGGGGATCCTTGGAGTTGTAGTCGTACTTGATGAAGTGGAACTTGATGTATGTCGCGGGAAACCACGGCCACCTATGGGACGAGGAGGCCCCTTGCTGGTTCGGCAGGGGGGCGTCGCGTTGCACAAAGAGCAGACGAGCGTGTGGCAGCACGGCAGAGATCACACATGCATTTTTACCCAGGTTTGGGCCACTGTGAGGCATAAAACCCTACTCCTGCTTTGGTGGATTGATGGTGGAAAGGTGGTGGTGGAGCGTAGTACACTTGCCCGGCAAGGGTTGCCTCAGGGCGGCAGTGGCTACGCGCGTATGGGGGTCTGAGTTATCCAACCTTCTAACCCTCTCTACGGTTGCCATGGGCCTCCTTTTATAGATTAAGGGGTCACCACAATGGCAAAACAGTCATTATACACTGATAAGATAGCAAACAGCGCTAACATACCTAACTCTGCGGGCTGACAGGGCGCATTAAATGCACCGCTCAACGTCACACCGTTGGTTGCCCGGCAAGGCTTGCCGGGCTATCTCGCCAGCTCCATGCCTGCTCACTTGACACGTCGCAGGACGGGTGTCATCTGCAGGTGTTTCCTGTAGGGAGAGGCTGCCATATGGTGAATGGCTGCCACTTAGTCACTCCGTGGTTTGACACCGCACTGATTGACGACGTGGGTCATGGTGAAGTAGTTGGTGAGGTGGTTTTGCCTCCGTGTGCCCCGGCAGGCCCTGCCGGGACGTCTTGGACGTCGTCTTCCGGGGGTGGCCTCGCCCCTTGCCAAGCTCGCCTTCCCGGCAAAGGAGGCCCTTCTCCTGATGGTGCCTTGCTTCTTTGGCTTGATCTTGGTCCCTCTTGATCTGCATGTTTGGCTCTTTGATGATTCTAGTCTCTTGTATTCTGGCACGGCCTTGGCATGTCCGTGCATGAGACAGGGGAAAATACATGCCCCTGTTTGTTTTCCCCGACAATGTAGTCTTGGGAACCCACTTGACCAAGGCCTTTGGAGCTTCTTCAAATGAATCAATCTCCTCTTGAAGCTTGTCCTTGCCTTTTAGCTTGTGGTCTTGTGGTGGAAGATCATCTTGAGCTTGTGTTCCATCAAAAGAAGTGGGGTCATACTTCTCTTGTTGAGGAACAAACTTCGTCTTGGGGTATTGATCTTCTTCCCACTCAACTCCATTGGCATTGAACTTGCATTCAAAACCAACACCTTGATTCTTCCGGTGCCTTCCTTGCTTGCTTCCTCAAATTGCTTACTTCCGGCAAGGCTCTTGTAAACACCTTTCTCTATAATTCCCTTCAATAAGCTATTTTCTTGCTCAAGTGTAACTTGGGTAAGAGAATCATTAGTGGAATCAAGAGAACTACTAGAAGCAACAATATTGGATTTAGCATGATTATTGTTACTACTAGAAGAAGAATCTTTCTTGTTCTTGTTGCTAGATTTTACTTGTGGCATGTAAGTAGACAAGAGTAAACGCTTGGCAATGTAAGAAGAACTTTTCTTACGAAGATCATCATTGATTGCTTTTAAGAACCCATGCTCTTGCTCTAGATTGAGCTTTTCAAAGCGTAGCTTCTCATGAGTCTTTAAAAGCTCTCGATGATCCTCTAAGGTAGTTTCATGAGCTAACTTAAGAGTGTTTAGTTCTTTAGTTAGATGCTCAATCTCCTTCTTATCATTGTCATTCATTTCATCTTGATTAGCATGATTAATAGCAATTTCATCATAGTTTTCATCACTAGAGTTGTCAACAAGTAAATCATCATCACCTAGCAAATCATCTTCATCACTATTGAAATCAACATACTCGGGGTGTGATACCTTGGGGCCTTTAGCCATGAAGCATCTTCCAATTCCTTCATTTGGTGAGTCAAATATGTCATAGGAGTTGGATGACACAAGTGCAAGACCGGCAACACCTTCATCTTGAGTATGTTCGGAGTCGGAGTGATAACTTCTCTCGGAGTAGTGTTCGGAGTCGGAACCGGATACCCATTCACCAACATGAGCTTGATGTCTTCGTCTTGTGTAGCTCTTTGATGACTTGTCCTTCCTTTCCGAATACTTGCTTCTGTGAGAGGGTCTTCGTTCATAACGATCATCTCTACTCCTTCTCTCTCTTGGAGGTGATTCCTCTCTTTTACTTCTCCTTTTAGGTGAGTCTTCTCTTCTTTTGTAGGGAGCCGTACACTCATTGGAGTAGTGTCCGGGTCTTCCACAATTGTAGCAATTTCGTTCACAACTAGAAGATCTCTTGTCATAGTAGGACCTTGACTTGGAACTTCTCTCTTTGCTTCTACTCTTGTAGAACTTGTTGAAGTTCTTCACCATTATGCTCAATTCTTCATTGAAGGCTTGTTTCTCACTTGATGTTGTAGGTGCATCACATGAAGCTTTGTAAGCACCACTAGACTTGTTGTGAAGCTCTTCCTTATCCTTAAGTGACATCTCATGAGCAACAATTCTACCAATGACTTCCGTTGGCTTGAGATCTTTGTAATTGGGCATCATTTGGATCAAAGTGCACACGGTATCATATTTTCCATCCAAGGCTCTTAGGATCTTCTTGATGATGAATCTGTCGGTCATCTCTTCACTTCCTAAGCCGGCAATCTCATTTGTGATGAGAGCAAGCCTAGAATACATTTCAGCGACTCCTTCACCATCCTTCATTTTGAACTTGTCAAGTTGACTTTGAAGCACATCCAATTTGGATTCCTTGACGGACTCGGTACCTTCGTGCATATCAACCAAAGTATCCCAAATTACCTTTGCATTCTCAAGGCGGCTGATTTTGTTGAATTCTTTGGGGCACAATCCGTTGAAGAGGATATTGCAAGCTTGAGCGTTGTATTGCAACATCTTGAATTCTTCCGTGGTTGCTTCACGATTTGGTTCTCTTCCATCTTCAAAGAATTCACCTTGCAAACCAACACACACAATAGCCCAAACAGAGGGGTTATGTCCAAGAATATGCATTTTCCTCTTATGCTTCCAACTAGCAAAATTAGTACCATCAAAGTAAGGACCTCTACGGTGGTAATTTCCCTCGCTAGAAGCCATACTCTCCTAGGTTGTGACACCAAGGCTATGATCACCAAAGCTATGGAAATCAAGGCAATTGGAGACCAAAGCTCTGATACCACTTGTAGGATCAAAAGTAGGTCTAAAGGGGGGGGGGTGATTAGACTACTTGACCAAATGAAAATCTAGCCTTTTCCCAATTTTAAGTCTTGGCAGATTTAAGCAACTTAGCACAAGTCAAGCAATCAACCTACACATGCAATTCTAAGAGTGTAGCAGCGGAAAGTAAAACATTGCATATGAAGGTAAAGGGAAGGGTTTCGAGAAGGCAAACACAATGTAGACACGAAGATTTTGGCGTGGTTCTGATAGGTGGTGCTATCGTACATCCACGTTGATGGAGACTTCAACCCACGAAGGGTAACGGTTGGGCGAGTCCACGGAGGGCTCCACCCACGAAGGGTCCATGAAGAAGCAACCTTGTCTATCGCACCATGGCCATCGCCCATGAAGGACTTGCCTCACTCGGGTAGATCTTCACGAAGTAGGCGATCTCCTTGCCCTTACAAACTCGTTGGTTCAACTCCACAATCTTGTCGGAGGCTCCCAAGTGACACCTAACCAATCTAGGAGACACCACTCTCCAAAAGGTAATAAATGGTGTGTTGATGATGAACTCCTTGCTCTTGTGCTTCAAATGATAGTCTCCCCAACACTCAACTCTCTCTCATAGATTTGGATATGGTGGAAAGATGATATGAGTGGAAAGCAACTTGGGGAAGGCTAGAGATCAAGTTTCTTGTGGTAGGAATGGAATGTCTTGATCTCAACACATGAGTAGGTGGTTCTCTCTCTCAGAAAATGAGTAGTGGAAGTGTAGGCACGTTCTGATAGCTCTCTCTTGAATAGAGAAGGGGTGGAGGGGTATATATAGCCTCCACACAAAATCCAACCGTTACACACATTTGACTCAACTCGGTCAGACCGAATAGAAGAACTCGGTGAGACCGATTCAATTAAAAATGTGAACATTAGGAATCTCGGTGGGACCGATATACTCAACTCGGTGGGACCGATGTGCTAGGGTTAGGGCAAAACCTCATCTTGGTGTGACCGATTGCATGAACTCGGTGAGACCGATTTCAACAAAGAGCAAATAGAGAGTTGGTCAGGCAAAGTTGGTGGGACCGATTGCTCCTTTCGGTAAGACCGAAACATTACGAAAGGGAAATAGAGAGTTTGCATTGCGAACTCGATGGGACCGATCGCTCATTTCAGTGAGACCGAAATGTTATGAAGGGAAACAGAGAGTTTGCAATCCCATCTCGGTGAGACCGAAATCCCTATCAGTGAGACTGAACTGATTAGGTTTTCTGGCAGTGGCTATGTCAAAGGAACTCGATGGCGCCGGATAGATCAAATCGGTGGGGCCGAGTTTGACTTTAGGTTTAGGACATATATGGATTTGAGAAAGTGGTTGAGGGCTTTGGAGCATATCACTAAGCATTTTGAGCAAGTAGACCATTAAGCAACACCTCATCCCCTTTTAATAGTATTGGCTTTTCCTATGGACTCAATGTGATCTTGGATCACTAAAATAGAAATGTATAGTCTTGAGCTTTTGCCAATTTTTGTCCTTAGCATTTTTAGGGGCCCACATCTCTAGTCCATGTGCCACGCCAATCATTGAACTTTCTAAAATATTTAACTTGAAAGGATATTAGTTCAATGAGCTATATGTTGTTATGAATTACCAAAACCACCCGGGGATTAGTTGCACTTTCAGATCCAACACGTTTTATTCCTAGAAACTGTGTGCGTTGCCTGAAGTCAGCGCCCACGGTGTTTTCTCAATAACCGTTTGCATAGGAAAACCCAATTAGCAGGCTAATTGGCCATTAGCAGGCTAATTGTCCTATTATTAATAATTCATTTATTAATCTAATTGACATTTCATATTAAGCACACAATATATTTCATTTTCATATTAAGGAAGCAGGATTTCATAATTGAAATACATCAGAGTACAACATCATATAGCTTCAACACTCAACTACCCCATTACACAACTGCACCAGCACCAAGTTTCACATGCAACATCTGTAACCTTTCGAAATTAGCATCATAGACGGTACATAGACAGATGAATCTCATCTGGAAAACTGCTGATGCGGAAGGCGAATATTGAGCCTTCATTGATGTTGAAGGTCTTTGCAACTTTAGGCCAGTGCCTGTGGATGATTGACCGTCCATCCTGCGTCCTCTTCAGGAACACTTCAATATTGAACCGTGGGTGTTGTATGAATACCTTCCTCGCCTCCTGACCATACTGGTGGTTTGAGAGGTAATCACCAGTGAACTGCTTTGGAAAGGCCTGAAAACAAGGATATGCATAAATATCTTCTCTAGATTTGAAATGGCGCAAAGGAATAAAAAAGACAAGGTATAATAGTAAGTACCATCCTGTAGTGCACGGATGCCTTCTTCATTGTGCAGACAAAGATCTTGTTGTTTTTCGTCGCTAGTTTCTTTATCCTAACAATCTTTCTGAGTTTCTTGACTTGACTGATATTCATGGACAACTCATTTCCCCATATGCAAAAAGGGTCGAACAGTGGGTCAAAACCTCTGACAGCAGGACCTACATGTGCAAGACCAAATTGTTAAAAACCTAAATATTAGAATGGTTCCTACAATTGCACAATAATGTGCTATTAGACAAAGGACCATGCATGCGCGAACCCTGATTGTAAACCTCAGTGCTTCCCATTGTTTCCCGGCAACACATATAAGGTAGTTAGTGATCAGGTTAAGTGAGGGTTCGCATGCTATCAGTAAAATATGTTGATGAAAAATAAGCACATTGCAGATTCATCAGATTAATTCAAGCCACACGGAAAACCCATTTATCCAAACCAAGCATGATTAAGAACTAGGAAATATACCAATTGTATATGTTTCTCATGTATTAAGTGCAGTCAAATTCGATTTATTCCTCACATGCACAACAATATAAAATTCTACCCACAACAATTGGACATCGCATTGCAAAATTGAACCAAACAGTAAACTAAACACCAGAACAAATGAACCAAACATTAACTGAGCACCACATTGCACAATATAACATACTCCTAATAGAAGATCAGACAGTTAACCAAACCAAGCATGCTTAACAACTTGGAAATATAGCAATTGTATTTGTTTCTCATGTATTTACTACAGCCAAATTCGATTTATTTCTCACATGGTATACAATAACAAAATGCACCCACAACAATTGAACATTGCGTTGCAGAATTGAACCAAATAGTTAACTAAACACCACAACAAATGAACCAAACGTTAACTAAGCACCACATTGCACAATATATAACATCCTAGAAGATCAGACAGTTAACCAAACAAAGCATGCTTGACAACTTGGAAATATAGCAACTGTATTTGTTTCTCATGTATTTTGTACAGATAAATTCGATTTATTTCTCACATGGAAGACAATACAAAATTCCACCCTGAAGAATTGAACATCACATTTGCAGAATTGAACCAAATAGTTAGCTGAACACGACAACTAATTAACCAAACAGTAATAAGTGAGCACCACATTGCATGACATATAGAACATATACACTAGAGCAACAAATTGCATGGTAAAAGTAGATAGGACAATTCACTAGAATTTGTTAAGGAAAGGCAGGAGCAGCACATGCAACGGGTGAACCGAGCATGCTTCACCGGCATAGCTAGCAAACTGAACATAAGTCCCTATAGTGAGCTAATAAGACAAGCTACTCCTCATCGTCGGAGATATTGATGATGATTGGCTCCTTGGACATGGAAGAGGGCGACGCCTCCACATCGTGGGTGCCCTCGTCATAGTGGTGAGTTTCCTAAGCCGCTCCGGGCACCAACCTGCTGGCTCTGGAGTTGAGGTAAGCACAGGCACGCTGAGAAAACACCTCGTAGTCTTCGTCGAAGACACCGACGGTGGCCTCGAGAAAAGGCCACGAACTGTCGTTTAAAGCAGCCAATCGCGCCGCGGCATCGGCGCGCGAGGCGTCGACGGTGGCCTCGACGGCGATGAACTCCTCCAAGATCTGGGGGTCGGCACGAGTGGCAGCCATCGCGACCTCATCCGCGCGTGCAGCCGCGATTTGCTTCTTCGCTGCCAAATGCTCCTTGAGCTCCTTGCTATACTGCGTGCACCATGGCTGAGGGCGGCGCTTATTTGGGGTAGGGGTCGGTGATTTGGGTGGAAGGTGTCGAGCCGGCGGTCGGGGCATGTGGGATGTGAAAGAAGGAGGAGGATGGGGGTCGGGTGTGGATTACCTGCCTGGATCGACAAGGCCGAGCAGCATGAAGGAGGGTCGCCGGCAAGGAGGCGGCGCTGCAAGCAAGGAGTGAAGGTTTCAACTTGGAAAGGAAGGCGAAAACAGGGGAAATGTAGCTTTTGGTAAGGGGGAGGGGGCGGGGAGGTAGATATTTCCGCGGAATCCGAAAATTTTGGATCGGTGCAGGAAAAATTGGCGCACAAAGTGTCATCAGACACCGTCCCTTATTCAGCACTATGTGTGATATGTGAACATCACAAACAATTCATATAGCTTACCCCATGTGTGATGAGTTTGAACATGCAAATTTTGGTCCGAATTTCCCTCGTTACAGTGGTCATCCACGTCATTGCATAATTTGGGTACATAAAGGAGACTACAACACACCCACACTTCTTAATCGAGCAAGTTCAGCAATTAAATAGAGCGAGCTGACCTAAACATTACTCTAACAAATTAAAGACCGGCGCTCTTATATTTAAACAAAACAAAAAGTACTACTCCGGCTGGTGATCGTCGATCTCCGTTGCCTCCCCCATGTCCAGCTCGCGCCCGACGACGTCCTGGGGAAGGGGCTCCATGGCATCCATCGCACCATAATCGGCAAGCATCTCGCCATCCACGTCCGCCATCTCTTTGGAAAAGGCCAGCACGAGCTGGGCATGGGCGGCTGCGATCTATGCTTGGATGAGCTTCGTTGTGGCAAGGTATGCCGCGGAGGAACGGACGGCTGCTCGAACGCTCTCGGCGATTGCCAACTCTTTAGCCGTGGGTTGCCGACCGTTGTCGGAGAAGCTTCGTTCGATTTGTGCAGTGACCGCCAGGAGCTGAGCATGGGCAGCCTCGACATGGTCGTGGGTGGCCTTCATCAGGGGTTGGGCCGCCGCTGCGGAATGGACAGCTGCTATGCCACTCTCGCCAGTTGCTATCCCCGAGGCAGATGTTGCTGCCGCCACCTGAGAAGCAACAGCGGCCGTTTGGGCTGCCTTGGCCGGCCGGTCGCAGATTGCGGCCATGCTCACATAGCTTGCTAGCACGCGCATGGCGCTGCGGCCGCGCTCTCGCCGGAGTGGGCTGCCGAAGTTGCCCTCACAATGCGGGTCCACGTCCCCATCTTTCACCGGCGACGATTGAACAGTGAAATGATATTTGGGGAGCGAGCTAGTGTGCTTGACATGCCGGCTGTGGACTGTAGCCGACGCACCTTCTTGCGTAAGCCATATGTGTACTATACTCCGACGGTGCTCCAAGATATTTTGTACTGCATCTCACACGGTTGGTGATAATAAACTGTGTGTGATCTACTTGATTTTTCGTCTTGATTTGAATTACATAATGGGGTCACAGCGGCAAAGGAGGGTGTTTGAATTGCTAGAAATATTATCTGCAGTGAACATGCAACTATAGGTGTGTCGTCAAAAAAATTGGAATTATTCAGGGTTCGTTTGGACATTTTTATACATTAACTTGGTTTTCTAGGCATTTCAGGTGCACAATTCAAAATTAAACTACATGCACATGCTCCGGTGCACCAAAATGGGTTGTAAAATCATATATGTGTCCATGGGTTGATGCTTACATCCCATGCAAGAAATGGGGATGAATTTCAAACACCACGGTACCGTGGCTCTCCGGCAAATGTTGAGATACATGGTTTTAAAATTCTAGTAAATCGAAAACACGTCTAAAATTCATGAAACTTGACATGATATCATTGAACGCCATCAACATGCCATGGTAAAAATATTGTCCCATTTGGGGCAGGTTTGGGTATAAGCTTCTCACAGACCAGAGCTTCTCACAACAAGCCTGAAGGTTTCGGTAGGGAACGTGCCACCTTTATGGACGAAACAATATCCGTTGCCTCTTCTTGCTTTCAAATTTTTTCTAGTGTCAACATAGAACAACAGAGTGTTGTGTCAATGTTTGGGATTTTTTGGGGTTCGCTTGGACATTTTTATACATTAACTGAGTTTTCTATGCATTTATGTGCATAATTCAAAATTGAACTACATGCACATGCTCCAGTGCATATAAATGGGTTCAAAATTCAAATGTGTGTCCTTGGTTGCATGCTTAGGTCCCATGCAAGAAATAAGAATGAATGTCAAACCTTGCCACCGTCGCTCCGCCGCAAACATTGAGATACATGGTTTTTAAATTCTAGTAAATCCAAAACTTGTCTGAAATTCATGAAACTTGGCATACTATCATTGAACGGCATCAACATGCTGTGGTAAATTTTTTGTCCCATTTGGGGCAGGTTTGGGTATAAGCTTCTCACATACCAGAGCTTCTGACAGCAAGCCTCATGGTTCCGGTAGGGAATGTGCCTCCTTGGTGGATGAAACGATATTCGTTGCCTCTTCCTGTTTTCAATTTTTTTTCTAGTGGCAACATAGAGCAACAGGAGTGTCGTGTTAAAATTTGCAATTTCGGGGTTCGTTTGGACATTTTTATACATTAACTGAGTTTTCTAGGCATTTTATGTGCATAATTCAAATTTGAACTACATGCACATGCTCCAGTGCTGAAAAATGGGTTGACATATCAAATGTGTGTCCTTGGGTGCATGCTTAGGTCCCATGCAAGAAATGGGAATTAATTTCAAACACCAGGGCACTATTGATTGCCGGCAAAACCTTGAGATACTTTGTTTTTAAATTCTAGTAAATCCAAAACTCGTCTGAAATTCATAAACTTGGCATGCTATCATTGAACGACATCAACATGTTGTGGTAAATTTTTTGTCCCATTTTGGCATGTTTGGGTATAAGCTTCTCGCATACCAGAGCTTCTGACAACAAGCCTTATGGTTCCGGTAGGGAATGTGCCTCCTTGGTGGATGAAATGATATTCGTTGCCTCTTCTTGTTTTCAATTTTTTTCCTAGTGGCAACATAGAGCAACAGGAGTGTCGTGTTAAAATTTGCAATTTCAGGGTTCGTTTGGACATTTTTATACATTAACTGAGTTTTCTAGGCATTTTATGTGCATAATTCAAATTTGAACTACATGCACTTGCTCCAGTGTAGAAAAATGGGTTGACATATCAATGTGTGTCCTTGGGTGCATGCTTAGGTCCCATGCAAGAAATGGTAATGAATTTCAAACACCAGGGCACTGTTGATTGCCGGCAAAACGTTGAGATACTTTATTTTTAAATTCTAGTAAATCCAAAACTCATCTAAAATTCATGAAACTTGGCATGTTATCATGGAATGGCACCCGACATGCTGTGGTATTTTTCATGTGCTTGTTGAGAGAAGGCGCACTCGAATAACAACCAACAAAGGCATTTTGAAACAAATAGCTGCCACTGTAACATCTCAAATGTTTCTAGAATTTAAATCATGTTCGTTCTGTTAACCATTCACGTGACGCCACGTGTCACACTTTTAATGGCTAGGAGGTGCCGTGCGGACAGCTGCTTGACTGAACGGGAAGCGTGCGAGCGCAGTCCGCTGCGCAGGCTGACCGAGAGGCGTGCAAGCTGTCCTCCAATGTGTAGGCTCACTGGGAAGCGTGCGAGTTGTACGCTGCGCAGCCTCACTGGGAATGATTTTCAAATGATTTGGTTTGAACAACCTGACTGAATGAAAGATATGGTTTGAACGAACTTGCATTTTTCTCTCTGAATGTACAGACTTATCAAATGATTTTCTTTAAAAACAACGTAAATGGGTTTTAAATATAAAACACTCATCGGAAACCTCTTAGATAGAACACCCGTATGCAACTCGACAGCTTCCCCAGGAAGCCAAGGGAAAATGTGCCGAGCAGGATTTGTGAAGCTCTTGATCGCAAACGTTTTAGATAGAACACCCGTATGCAAACCGACAGCTTCCCCAGTAAGCCAAGGAAAAATGTGCCAAGCAAGATTTGTGCAACTCTTCATCGCAAATGTTTTAGATAGAACACCCATATGCAAAGTGAGAGCTATGGTCTTACCCATTAAGCCAAGGGAAAATTTGCCGCACAGGATTTGTGTATCTCTTCAACGCAAACGGTTCAGATTGAATACGGTATGCAAAGCGAGACTTCGGCGCTAAGCAAAGAGAAAATGTGGCACGCAGGATTTGTATATCCCTTCAACACAAATGGTTTTTTCGGATGACCCGTGTGCAACCACGTACAGACAATTTGGTAAGATTTGCATCTGTCATATTGGGTATATTGCCATTTGTCAAACTAGAAAGATTGACATTTGTTGATCTAGTAACATTGCCATTTGTCAACTTTGTAACACTGCCATTTGTCAACATATGCAGCTAAAAATCACTAGCACTATCTAATTTTTGCAACTAAAATTTAGTAATTAAGCATAGATTTCATTCATAGATTAAGCAGTCGTTCTTTATACAAATAGTTCAACTCGACAGCTGAACCGACCAAACTTTTCCCCAATTGTTGCCAACCACGTACTGAATTAGCTAGTTCAACTATATATACTAGCTAATTTTAAGTACGTTGTACAGTTCAACCACATCTATAGTCAGATGAACTGAACAAAATAGCCCCTAAATACTACTACTACGTGGGGGCTTTGTACTACTTCCAACAGCCTCTCCTCTGGCGAGCGCGCTCAGTAAGAGGCAGAGGAGGAGGAGCCTACCGACGAGCTGGACAACTGCAATACGGTGCCTGCCGCTGCTGCACCTTCAGCGACGCTCACCTCGAACGCCCTCTGCCGTTCCAGATGACCCCTCTCGAAGCGGCGGGACTCCTCGTAGATCTCCTGATTCCTCGCCTCTACAACGGCGTGTGCTGTAGCCACGGTGGCGGTAAGGCTCTTTGCATGCTTAATGAGGCGCCCCTCCTCCTCCCGCAGGAACTCGATGTAGCGCGCAAGGTCGCGGACGCATGTGCTGGCCTCCACCTTCGCCTCCCGCCTTCGGGCGGAGGTGGCGGAGCAGGTGATGACCCCGGTGGTCGACGATGGGCTGGCGGCCACGGTGGCCGATGATGGGGTGGTGGCCACGACCACCACCTCCCGCCTTCGGGCCACGGTAGCGGAGCGGGTGATGGCCATGGTGGCCGACAGTGGGGTGGAGGCCACGACGGCCACCTCCTGCCTTTGGGCCGCAGCGGCGGAGCGGGCGATGGCCCTGCCTTTTGACGGTGGTGTGGCAGCCACGGCGGCAGATGGTGGGGTCACGCAACAGCGGTCGGCAACAGCTGCCAACGGGCAGCGGCGGCCGAGCGTGTGGTGGGTGTTCCGCGCACACCCAACAGGGACGCCACGCACACTACACTACACCGGGGACTGCGTAGGCGCCGCGGTGTAGCCTCCCAGCTGGAGCTGTCCTCTGATGATGGCGGAGTGGCTGAGCGATGACGATGGACCGGTGCCATTGGCGATTGTGGGAGAAGCAGACGAGATAAGCTACAGGGAGGGAGGGGAAAATGCCACGCAGGACTCGCCAGCTGTGAGGGTTTATATAGCATGCTGGTAAGCATTGGGATTTTGGGGGATTTCACCGAGTCGGGCGGGAAGCTTGTGTGGGAACCTGCGCGGTTGCACAGGAACGGGCTCACCACCGTTTGGCCAAAAGAACGCCCCCGCACGCTGCTCAAGCTTGCTCTCGAAGCCATCTGCGGCAGCGGGGTGACAAGACGTGCGAGAGGAGGACGAAAGGACACGTACACATACGGTTAATAAAAAAATGTTTGTGATTTAATTACGTACTACCCTCGTCCTGGTTTATAAGTCGTCTTTGTATTTTTGTGCCAAATTTTGACTAGAGATTTAACTAATAAAATACGAATGCATGTCGCCAAAGATTATATCGTTGGATTTGTATTTGAACATAGTTTCCAATTATATAATTTTTATAACATGCATTAACATTTTGTTAGTTAAATTTAAGGTCAAAATATGGCACAGAATATAACGGGAACTAATAGACCAAGACAGAGGTAGTAGCACACGGCCGCTCTCTACGCAGCGTCGCAACTGCCGGCCGGCGTGTAGACGACCATTCCCTGCGTGTTCAACTGCTCTATGCATGTGGTTGCTCGCGGTTGAGGCAGCCACGGCGCGCTCTGCTCGTGTCCCGCCGCACGCGCTCTACTCTCGCGTCCCTCCGGGCACTCTGCCCACGTCCCTCCACGTGCGCTGCCAGTGTTTGGGGCCGGCGCACGATCACGTACGTTCGTGCTGCCATTATGCATGCAGTTGCACAGGGACGCCACGATGAAGTTACCCGCTGCAAAAACCGCCATGCAGACGTGTCGAGAATCCAGGCTGCCTGATCCCCATTTATTCCTGCGGCCATTTACCTTCATCTCTCGTGCCACATGACACAATAAGCACACCCACGACGACACATACAGAGAGGACATCCAGCGGTTCCAATGGCGCTCCGTGTGGCTCCAATGGCGCTCCCAGCGGTCGACGACGACAACGGGGGGTAGTTCACCATGCATCACGTAGTGGACACCCACGTGAGGGGGAAGGCCCTCTCGGTGGTGTATACGAATGAGCCGGTCTCAGTGGAGAGCTCCATCCAAACTATGGAGCAGTTGCTTGCTGAGGACAAGTACCAAGTGGTCGGCTTCGACCTCGAGTTCACCACCGGTCGTGCCAGGCACGATCAGAAGGTTGTCGTCGCCCAGTTGTGCGTGCGACATGATGTCCTCGTCTACCACTACCACCTGGCCACAAGGCCTTGCGAGCGTTTCTCCAAGTTTATCAACAGCTCCAACACAGTTTCGTTACGGTGGACACCACCAACGATCTAAAAGTGCTCAAGGTTTCGGGCTTAACCTGCCAGAATCTTGTCGAAATCCGCGACCACTACAAGGTCTGGGGCAGCGACGACAACAAACAGAACTCCCTGGTTGACCACGCCTCGGCCATCATCGACCCCTACTACATGAAGATGAAGGATGAGAGCAAGAAGGACAAGAACGCCTGACACAGTGTCTGGCATCAGAGACTGGATGAAGAACACGTCAAGTACGCGGCCAAGGACGCGTACACAAGCTACGAGATGTACAGGCGGATTGTTGACATGAGGAATTGTCTTCTTCCTGACCCAGACGAGGGATCGAGCCACAGAGCAGTGGCGAGAGCGTCACAAGAAGTAGATGACTAGATGATAGTTTCTCCTAGTTTAGAATGCGTGCAATTGTTTATTGAGGTGTGTGCGAATGATCTGTATAGTCACCTATGTAATTGGATGTTTATTTCAGTTATATTTATATATATATTATTATTCTGTAGACAGAGCAAATCACACGGCTTATCAGTAGCAATCGTCTGTGTTATTATTGGTCTTCGCACACATTCCTGATTACGGACCTGTTTGCCGCGTATCACGCACATCTTGTTCAGTTGAACTGTTTCTGTTGTCTTGGCTCATCGCAAACAGTTCATCCGAGTGAATTGTATGCCCTCCATCACAGACACCTTGATCTGGCAGACCATTTCTATTGTGTTGCCTAATCACACACAGTTCATCCTAGTGAACTGTCCGCCGTATATCACACACACCCTCATCTGGCTGCCTGTTTTTGTTGTTCTGCCTCATCGCAAATAGTTCATTGAACTGAACCGTATGCCCCGCATCGCACACGCAACTAAAATCTGAACCGTGTTTGATGTATCCGCCATCGCAAATGTTTTGCATCTTTTTTGACTTCTTTTTACATCACCGTTTGTGATTAATGCATCACACACAGTTTTGTCGAAGGGTCTCTGATTGGACTGTCGCGTTTGGACCAACCTACAGTAGTGTGTGCAGATGCCATTAAAATAAACCCAATTTGCACACATGGCATAGATGACAAACCCATGGTTATTGGCATTTGTTTTTCTTGTGATGATATTGAGATGCTCCCTTTGCATCATTTATCTCATATGCCATGCCATGACCACCTAGCTCTGGTGCATTGTTTGCCATATTCTTCATATGATGCTTCCGCTATTGCTCATGAGGAGACCCCCATAGTTTTGTCATACATGTTAGGAGTTTTTTTATCCATCCCATGCATTGCATGATCCCAATATTTGTGTGCACCTTATGCATCCCATGAATAAACATGCTATTGTTGTGCAACACACTTGCTATAATTTGCGTCCATATCATGTTGAACATAATAACTATCATTGCATGATGAATGACATATTTCTCTACCATGCCTCAAATTTCTTTGAGCGATGTTTATCTTATGCTAACTCTCACATGCACATACACATCATGATGGATGATGTGTACATTTAACACGCACACATTTTCTTTGGTTTGTGTCTCTTTTGTGTAGGTACACATGAATACTCGTCAACTTCACAATCCCATGAGTTGACGAAACGAGCTCTAGAGAGCAATGATGATTTGGGATCCCGTATTGTCCTTACCACCGCTCCCTTCATGCAAAGACTCCACGCATCCCTTCTACATGACCCTCACATGGTTATGGGTTATATACCACTTCTCACTTTATGCCTATATTGCCATGTTCACTTTGCATGATATGCTCATTTCCATTTGGATGACATGCTTTGGTGACCCATGCTTTGCATTTCACATGATCCATGATTCGATTACTTGTATGTGTATTTGCAAGCTTGGTGGAAATATTGCTTGCTATTGCCATGTTCTATTTATGAACCATTCCTATGATGATACATTGATCTTGCTTTGTGTTCGTGCTTGCGATATGTCATGCGCATTGTCTATGCCTATTATTTGCTCACATGACATGATTGCCATGATATCTTCTAGTATGTTGCATCTTTGCACTACTAGCTTGCATGACTTGATTTCTATTCTTGTCTATGTTTCATCACCCATGACTCATACTCGCTCGTTTCATGCAGTTGATGGCATCCATTTCCATGCTTGTCACATGATTGACTTCATTGTCTCACATATGATGAACAATTGCTCTTTACATTCTGTTGAGTGCCACAATATCTTGACTACCATATGCACATTATGCTTGGATTGTCTTGCGCCATGTGTTTAGACACTTCATTTTATTTGGAATTGTGAATGATTCATATGCATACCATAGACCATTTGTTAAGCGCTTAATGCATGCTTGCTATGAACTTGAGGTAGATGCTTATTCTCTTGTCACACATATTTGCATCACTACCTCACATTTACATGATTGTTTCCATGATGACCTTGATTTTGCTCAATTTATGTGCTTTCATGCTAGGTCACAATCCTTTGTTACACCGTATGCTATGCTTGATGACGACACTTGTTGGGTGAATCACCTCTTGAATGCTTGGTTTTGCACTAACACTAACCACATTTGTTTTTCCAAGTGTTTGTTATCCTTGCTCCTTTTGAAGGAATCACATGATGGTGCCACCCATTTTGAGCTTCAAGATGATGAGTACTTGGTGTATGTCCATCTCAACACGGCGATGCCATCTCTTTCCCATGGTGATTTGGTTTTTGATCCAAGGTCAAATCTTTTCCATGGGGGAGGGGATGATGTGGAGCATCCTACGGACATCACCATGTCAATAGTCCGTTTGACAAGTGACATGTGCCACATCTACTTCACATACATAAAGGTGAATCATCTCCTTTACACGTGTTAACCTGACCCCCTTGAGGATGGTATACTACTTGACTCCCCTCTCGTGTGCATGCATAGGTATTACCGGAGCTTCATCGACAACGAGGAGGAGTTCGAGCGCAAGAGAACATCTACACCATCCAATAGGGAAGCATTGACGCGAAGAAGCAACCGAGAAGACCTTCGGAGAACGCCCCTGGACACCCCGGGTGCCCGGACCCTCCTCCCAGGCGTCCACCCCGGGTACCCGGACTACTTTACCCCAGGTGCTCGGACCACCCCGACCATGCCTGCGTGCATTAGGGGCAAATGACCCTTGTACCCCTGTTTCTCCCCCAATTCGTCCCTAGGCTATAAATAGACGTTACCTAGCTGAGAATTAGGGTTAGCAAAGTACATGATACGATCTAGTAGAGCTTTGCTCCTATCTACCCTCTCCCATGGAGATCAAGCTCCTAGGAGAAGATCCCTAGTGGATATCAAGACCCCATCTAGGGAAGGATCTATCTAGATCATCAAGACCTCATCTCCTCTTGGATTT
Organism: Thinopyrum elongatum; assembly: GCA_011799875.1. Taxonomy (NCBI): domain Eukaryota; kingdom Viridiplantae; phylum Streptophyta; class Magnoliopsida; order Poales; family Poaceae; genus Thinopyrum; species Thinopyrum elongatum. Next base: position 401,201,263 of record CM022299.1, on the reverse strand, counting down.
GGGATGAACTCTATCTTGTATCTTTGTTCCCTTTGTTGTTCATGTACCTTTGTGGATCTTGTGTGGATTTGGGTCTAGTGGATGTGTGATTGGACTTGTTCTTGAGTGTTCCTCTTGTGATTTCTTCGTGTTCTTCCCCGTGTTCTTCATGGAATCCCCCTCCAATTCATGAAAGATCACCATTTAGGGTCTCCACCCTACAACAGGTGCCCTCCAACTTTTCACTTTCCAAGGAATTTTGTTATTATTATTTTTGATTCATTGTGGGACTGGGCATCCCTAATACCTGCCACTTTCTCGTGCAATGACAAGTGAATAAACACCCATCATGAGAATAACCCGCCTAGCTTGAAAGATATCGACCACCCCCTGCCACCACATGAGCGGTACGGGCACACAAAATGGAAATTTATTTTGAATAATTAGAGTTGGCACATGCAAATTTACTTGGGACGGCATGTAAATACTGCATATAGGTAGGTATGGTGGACTCATTTGGCACAACTTTGGGTTTAAGAGTTTGGATGCACAAGCAGTATTTCCGCTTAGTACAAATGAAGGCTAGCAAATAGGTTGTGAAGCGACCAACCAAAAAAACAAAAACGGTCATAAATATGCATTGAGCATAACTAACACTGAATGAGGCACCACAAGAAGGATATAACTTCGTTGCATAACTATTGACTTTCGTGCATGCATAGGGAATCACAAACCTTAACACCAATATTCTTACTAAACCACAATTACTCACTAACATGACTCACATATTATCATCTCCATATCGCAAAAATATTGCAAGGAATCAAACTTACCATATCCAATGATCTTCATGAAAGTTTTTATTATATCCTTCTTGGATTTTCATCACATTGGGACTAAATGCATATCTTGCGCAAGTTACCATTACTATTGTCAACTCTCAAAAAGATATAAGTGAAGCATGAGAGTGCAAATATTTATTCCAAATATAATCTTATCAACTCTCGAAAAAATATAAGTGAAGCATGAGAGTGCATGTATATCGTCAAAATATAATCACCGCCGTGCTCAAAAAGATTTAAGTGAAGCATTAGAGCAACTGCCTAGCTCAAAAGATATAAGTGAGGCACAAAGAGTATTCTAACAAATCATGATGAATGCGTGTCTCTCTCAAAATAGGTGTGTTCATCAAGGATAATTGTGATAAACTAAAAATCAAACAAAGAAAAGACTCATATAATACACGATGCTCCAAGCAAAACTCATGACATGTGATGAATAAAAATATAGCTCCAAGTAATATTACCGATGGTCGTTAGAAGAAAGAGGGGATGCCTTCCGGGGCATCCCCAAGCTTAGTTGCTTGGGAGTCCTTGAATATTACCTTGGGGTGCCTCGGGCATCCCCAAGCTTAGGCTTTTTCCACTCCTTATTCCTTCATCCATCGTGTTCTCACTCAAAATTTGAAAACTTCAGCACACAAAACTCAACAAAATCTTCGAGAGATCCGTTAGTATAATAAAATAAATCACTACTTTAGGTACTATTGCAAACCCATTCATATTTTATTTTTGCATTATACGTATTGTATTCTAACTTCTCCATGGCTTATACCCCCCGATACAATCCATAGTTCCATCAAAACAGGAAAACAATGCATCAAAAACAGAATCAGTAAAAAACAGAATAGTCTGTAGCAATCTGAATATTGACCATACTTCTGTAACTCCAACAATTCTGAAAATTAGGAAATCGTGGGAAATTTGTATATCAATCATATGTAAAAAATTCAGAATTTTTCCATGCTCCGAAAAATTGTGATAATTCTTCTACTGGACGCAAAAGCTTCTGTTTTTTCACAGAATCAATTCAACTATCATCCCAAAGGCTTTACTTGGCACAAACACTAATTTAAAACACAAAAACACAACCATAACAGTAGAATAATCGTGTGCACACAAAAAACCAAAAAAAGAAACAAGAAAAATAAGATAACTATTGGGTTGCCTCCCAACAAGCGCTATTGTTTTACGCCCCTAGCTAGGCATAAAGCATAGTTTCAAGTGTTGTCATCTTTAGTTTTAATTCCATAGGTGTCCCTCATGATTGATTCATATGGTGGCTTAATTATCTTTCTAGGGAAGTAATCAATACCCTTCTTTAATGGAAACTAAAATTTTATATTCCCTTCGTTCATGTCTACAACATCACTTATGGTTCGTAAGAACGGTCTACCAAGTATTATGAGACAAGACGGATTGCAATCAATATCAAGCACAATAAAATCGATAGGTACATAATTTATATTTGCAAGAATAATAAAATAATTTATTCTTCTCAAAGGTTTCTTGATAGTAGAATCCGCCGAGTGCAAATTAAGAGAATATTCATCCATATTGGTGAAACCTAGCACATCACATAGATATTTTGGTATTGTGGAAATGCTAGCACCTAAATCACATAAAGCATTGCACTCATAATTTTTAATTTTTAGTTTTAATGGTAGATTCCCACTCATCATATAATTTTCTAGGAATTGAAATGTCTATTTCTAGCTTTTCTTCTAAAGCTTTCATCATCGCTTCTACAATATGTTTAGTAAAAGCCTTGTTTTGTTCGTAATCATTGGGTGAATTAAGCATGGATTGCAACAAGGAAATGCACTAAATTAAAGAACAACTATCATAATTAAAGTCTTTGAAATCCAAAAGAGTGGGCACATCACTATTTAAAGTTTTAACCTCTCCAAACCCACTTTTATTTATTTTTTCATCAAGATTATCACCCTCTAAACAATGGGGACGCCTTCTAGCTAAAGTTGATTCTTCTTCAGTCCCCTTATCATCAATTTTAACATTACTAAAAAAAGATTCAAATGAAGGAACTCCAATCATTTTAACATCTTCATCATAATTGTGATAAAAACTGGGTGGAATCCCTTTTTCTAAGAATTCCCGCTTAGCCTTCAACTTGGTGGTTCTTTCTTTACTCTCATCCATGGAGACATATAAAGATTTAATTGATTCATTAATATCAATCTTGGGTGGCAAAATTTTAGACTTAAGATTTTGCACATCATGAACAATTCTATCCATACTTCTAGACATATCATCAAGTTTACTCAATTTTTGTTCTATCGTAGTGTTGAAAACTTTTTGAGCATTAATAAATTCTGTGATATTGCTTTCAAGATCAGAGGGCATCCTATTATTATTATTATTATTATTATTATTATTATTAGTAGTAGTAGTAGTAGTAGTAGTAGTAGTAGTAGTAGTAGTATTAGTATGATTATAAGAATTACCATAGGAATTGCCATAATTATTAGAGGAATTTCCAGGGAATGGCCTAGGATTAAAATTACCTCTATAAGCATTGCTATTAAAATTGTTTCTCGAGGCAAAATTCACATCTACGAAATCATTATTTTGCTCAATCAAAGTGGACAAAGTCACATCATTAGTATCTATAGGAGCATTTTTACTAGCAACCAATTTCATAAGCATATCAACTTTATCACTCAAAGTACTAATTTCTTCAACCGAATTCACTTTTTTACTAGTAGGAGCTCTTTCAGTATGCCATTTTGAATAATTTGTCATAGTATTGTCAAGTAATTAGGTAGCTTCTCCCAATGTAATTTCCATAAAAGTACCACCCGCGGCGGAATCTAGAAGATTTCTAGAAACAAAGTTCAACACCGCATAAAATTTTTGTTTGACCATCCATAAATTTAAGCCATGAGTAGGGCAGTTTCTTATAATTAATGTCATCCTTTCCCAAGATTGTGCAACATGTTCATGCTCAAGTTGTTTGAAATTCATAATTCGATTTCTAAGTGAAATAATTTTCACGGGAGGAAAATACTTAGTAATAAAGGCATCTTTACACCTATCCCAAGAATCGATGCTATTTCGTGGCAAAGATGAAACCCAAAATTTTGCATGATCCCGTAATGAGAACAGGAATAATTTTAATTTGCAATATCATTGTCCACATCCTTTTTCTTTTGCATATAACACAATTCTACGAAAGTGTTAAGAAGGGATGCGACATCTTCATTAGGACTACCAGAAAATTGTTCTTGCATGACAAGATTTAACAAAGTGGCATTAAATATCACAAATCTCCGCACTAGCGGCGGGAGGAGCAATCGGAGCACTAATAAAATCATTATTATTAGTATTGGAGAAATCAGACAATTTTGTATTTTCTTGAGACATCGTGACTAGGCAAACAAAATAGCAGGCAAACAAGCAAAAACCAAACGAAAAATATTTTTGTAACTTTTTTAAAAACTTTTTAGAAGTGGGGGAGAAAAAACGAGAGGAAAAGGCAAATAAAGTAAATGCAAGGAGATGAAAGTTCATGCGTAGGTACCTGATAGATGTTGATGATGTCTCCCCGACAACGGCGCTAGAAATTCTTCCTGCTACTTGTGATCTGCGTTGGTTTTTCGCTGAAAAGGAGAGGAGGATGCAGTATAGTAGAGATAAGTATTTCCCTCAGTTAAGAACCAAGGTTATCAATCCAGTAGGAGAACAAAGCAACAACTCGTTAGCAGCACCTACACATAAATTAACAACTTCTTGCACCCAACGCAAACAAGGGGTTGTCAATCCCTTGGCGGTCAATTGCCAAGGGATTAAATCTGATAGAGATAAATAGATAAATGAAAATACAAAATAAAAGAACGACAAATAAATTGCAGCAATGTATTTTTGGATTTTAATATATATTTTTTCTCGAATACGCACGAGTGTGCATACTTTATATTAAAGAAGCAGAGGGGTGAAGAGCCCCCACTAGTACAGCGAGCTGCTATACAAACGGTTTTTAATCCCTTTCCGCAACGGCATTTTAAACCGTCGCCACGCGAGTGTGGGCGATAGGGGGTCCTTCCCACACGACCCAGAAACCGTCGGGGATAGGGAGCCATGATGCATACATTTTGTATAACTAAGCGTATGCGATGCCGGCATCTATCTCAAACGCGAGTCTTCAGACAACTGTTTCTGGTATCTCCAATATCCCAAATGCTCCATCCTTGCTACTCGTTTGTGCTTGCATTACCATCGCAGTCGGTATTTTGTGGTGCTACGTTTATGATATGCGACCCATCACAAATAGTTCACGATTATAGAACGTGTACGATAAGCAGACAATCACACACATTAGCTTCCCCTGAACTGTATGCGATAGATAATTAAGAAGATTAGCTAATCATCGTATGAGTGTCGTATAGGATTACGAAATGTCGGATCGTCATACCAGGGTCGTATAGGATAACTATCATACATGCTATTCTGTGGTGCAACGTTTATGATGTGTACCACATCAGAAACAGTTCATGATTGTAAAGCGTGTTCCATATGGCCACTATCACAAATGTTTAGTTTGCTCGCACCGTTTGTGATATTGTCGGACATCACACACGCTTTGCAAACAGCAACTGTGTGCATGGTTACACATATTTTCCTCTCTGTGAACTGTGTCAGATTATGATGTATATCACACATGTTGTGCTTTACAGACCGTGTGCGCTGTAATGACCTGCAGAGCATAATTTCACCCTAATATAATTGGTGCTTTTTAAAATTATACCAAATTTGAATTTGAAAGTAGGCTATCGCTTTATTTATATCCATTAGGTTCAAACGACCAATGCATTATTCGATTCACAGGTACATATGTTCAAGAATTACATAAGCACCAAATAAAGAATGAGGAACCACGGTTGTATACTTGTACTACTAAAGACGGTAAAGAAAGAGGCGAATGACATTCTGGTTGCTGAACAACGTGAAGCGGAAAGCCCATATTGTGCCCTCCTCCATGCAGAAGGCATGCACGACTCTAGTACAACCCCTTGTGATGGCCGACCGCCCATCCTTCACTGTCTTCATGAGGACATCTAGATAGTCATCGTGTTCTGGTAGAAATACTTTAACCTTTTCATGCCCACCAATCATGTAGTTTGAGAGGTAATCTTGAGTAAACTACTTTGGGATCCACTTCAAAGGAAAAATATTCAGACATTGTCATCTAACACAACTCATTATGGGCAGTAAAAGGAAGGCTGCAGAGTTCTTACTTACCATCCTGCAGTTCACTGTTGTCTTGGATAAAGTGTAAACAAATAGTTTAATTGCCATATTTTAATCCATTTTACTAACAATCTTTATCAGTTTCCTCACTTGATGCTGGTTCATCAATATCTCATTGCCCCATACGCAGAAAGGGTCGAAGCGTGGATCTTTACCAATGACATATGTGCATAAAAGCACCAAGTTAATATTAGAAGCTAAACAACAATTGCACAATGATGTGGTATAACACTCCCTCCGTCCCATTATATAAGATCTTATAACATCCAATATACTCACATATTGGATGAATCAACATCTTATATTATGGGGCGGAGGGAGTTTATTACATTTTTACAAATATCGGCCGAATAACTATAGTTAACTATTATATTAACTGCAGTTAAAAGCACCAAGTTAATATACTCACATGTTGTTGTTGTTGTTGTTGTGTTGTTGTTGTTGTTGTTGTTGTTGTTGTTGTTGTTGTTGTTGTTGTTGTTGTTGTTGTTGTTGTTGTTGTTGTTGTTGTTGTTGTTGTTGTTATTGGGCTGATAAGGGATTGCATATTTATACATTCAGTAAAATGCATGTTGCTATGTAGCCTCAGATATATTAGATATGACCCTAGTTAACATACCGATAAATGGGTTACAGATATATTCAGTTAAATGCCCGATTCACCGATTAATCCCTTATCAGCCCCTGGCCTATATGGTACTAGCTACCGATATCCTGAACAGTGAGTATATATAAGCCGTGGGATGAAACTACCAGCTACCGATATCCTGAACAGTGAGTATATATAAGCCGTGGGATGAAACTAACCTCGATGGAAAACAACAGTTGTTCCCAAAATTGTCCTGTGTAAGTACATTGAAAGGCATGTTAAGCACAATAGGCTAAACATCAACCAAATATATCTAGAATAGACAACATAATCTCCAAATGATAGCTTCAGTGTGAAGGTTTAAGCACGCTAGTTAAGCAAAACAAGAAGTGGAAAGGTGTGTCAACTGCAACAGGCCTAACATTTAACAACAAGCAAATATAGTCATTCAAACTGGTATTGTTCCTGTCTAAGTACTCTAGTTATAGTTAAATAAAAATGGAAAGGCGTGTTAACTACAACATGCTTAACAACAACCAAATGTAGTCATTCATAGTGGTATTGTTGAAACTGGTATTGATGAAATTGAACTGCACAGTTTGTACTTGCACATATAGAACATCACATTGTGAATAACTGAAATAAACAAGGCATACTACGAACAACCAAAGATAGCAATTGAACCTGGACATATGCTAACTACAAACAACGGAACAACCAAAACCGTTAAAAGAGGAATATTCTCACTACGACAGGCTTAACAACAACCAAATATAGTCATTCATATTGGTATTCTTGAAACCGATATTGATGAAATTGAACTGCACACTTCATACTTGCACATATAGAACATCACTTTGTGAATAGCTAAAATAAACAAGGCATACTACGAATGACCAAGATAGCAATTGAACCTGGACATATGCTAACTACAAACAACCGAACAACCTAAAATGTTAAAAGAGGCATATGCTCGCTACAACAGGCTTAACAAGTCCCAAATATAGTCATTACTATTGGTATTGTTGAAACCGGTTTTGATGAAATTGTACTGCACAGTAAATAGTTGCACATATGGAGCATCACTTTCTGAATAACTGAAATAAACAAGGCATACTACGAACAACCAAAGATAGCAATTGAAACTGGACATATGCTAACTACAAACAATCGAACAACCAAAAAACGTTAAAAGAGACATATGCTAGCTATAACATGCTTAACAACAAGCAAATATATTCATTCTGTAAGTGCATCTAGTGCCACCCCTAGTTGGTTTTGGAGTATTGATGACAAACATCATTGAGGGACTAATGTGTTTGTGAGAATTGCAGGATAACACAGGTAGAAGTCCCTCATTGATTCGGTTTACCTACCAGAGATGACCCCTAAAACTGTATGAAGACATTGAAGACAATGGTGATTCATGAAGACATTCACGTTGAAGATAATGACGTGTGAAGACATTCACTTGAAGTCAATGGAGTGTGAAGACATAGTATCCTTCGTAGTTTCATTTTCTTCCTTCTTGAGTCATAGGAACCACCAAACTGTTAAGTGGGTCCAAGTGAACAAAGTCAGAGAAACTGATATGGTGCTCAACCCAAATCCTATGTCGTCGAGTGAAGACAATGAGAGAAAATCTTATCCAGAGTTGGATGAGTCAGCTTGGCTTGTGGCCCAAGTCAAGCTGCCGTGTGAGTCTGGAATCTGACCGTTGGACATGTGTCAATTCCTTAGTGACCAAGGGTCATTTCGGACATATCATGTCGGGTTGCCTCCTGGCTATAAATAGCCCACCCCCTCCACCATAAACGGTGGCTGCTCAGAGTTAGTGCATGGCTTTTGTCGTTTGAGAGCAACCCACCTCCGAAGCCTTTGAGAGAGAATCCTTGCGAGGACAAAACCCAAAACACCCAAAGCCCAAAGAGTGTTGGCATCACTGAAGTCTTTCCGTCTACGTGATCTGAAGACTTATTACACTTGAGGACTGTGTATCCTCCAGCCGGTTAGGCGTCACGTTCTGAGGATCCAAGAGTCGTTGTGGATCACTGGTGAACGGAGTCTATGAAGGCTTGGAAGTCTACCTTGAAGACTTACCTGAGTGATTGGGAGAGGACTAAGTGTCCTTAGCTCAAGTGGAATAAGGTGAAGACGTGGTCTTCTGAGTTCAATCTCAGCCTCCCTAACCAGACGTACAGTTGTCACAGCAACTGGAACTGGTCTACCAAATCCTTGTCTTCACCAAGCAACTGGTTCTATCCCCTACCTCCTTTACATTTTAGTTTGTCTCCGCGAAGTCATTGCTTGCTTGCCTGATATATTTGACTTCATTGTGTGAAGAATTTCATGTGTTCGGCTTCATACTGTCTTCCCATTCCGATTTGTTCTACCTAGCTGCTATTAGTCTTCGTGCTTTCATTGTACTATTTACCTAACTATGGCCTGTCTAGCGTAGCTTATCTTCCACTTCATATCATATAAGTGTTGTTTAGTTGTCTGTCTTCGAAGATCTTGCGTCTTTCGAAGACTTTCATAAAAATTGCCTATTCACCCCCCTCTAGTCGATAACTAGCACTTTCAATTGGTATCAAAGCAAGGTGCTCCCTTGTTCTGTGTGATTTGGTTTAACCACCTGGAGTTTTGGCTAGGTTGACTGCAGGGATAATCAAGGTCTCCGCTGCGTGCCCCGTCTTTGATGGCACTGATTACCCCTACTGGAAGAATAAGATGTGCATGCATCTTTGAAGCCATTGACAACGACCTCTGGTATGTCATCAAGACTGGAGTACCCAAAGTCAGTGAAGGTGTCATCACGGCTGATGTGAAGAGATTCGTGCAATTGGACTCAACCGCCAAGAACATCATCTGTGATCATCTGACCAAAGAGCAGTATGGCCGTGTGAGTGCACTGGAGTCTGCGAAGCTTGTCTGGGACTGGCTGTCCTAGGTCAACGAAGGCGTCTCAACCCAGAGAGACTCAAGGATTGATGTACTTCACAATCTCTTCAACCTCTTCAAAAGGCTTGACAATGAGAATGTCCAGCACACCTTTGACCGTCTTACTGATATCACCAATGAGCTGTGTGCTCTTGGCGCCACTGAGATCACCAAGCATGAAGTTGTGAAGAAGCTACTGAGATCTCTTGATAGCTCATTCGACACTCTAGACTTGATGATCCAAGAACGTCCTAACTTCAAGGATCTCGACCCATCTGACATACTTGAGAGGCTCAACACACATGAGTTCCAGCTATCCGAGAAGAGAGATATCTATGGCCCCAATTATGACCGATGCCGTGCTTTGAAGTTTCCTCATCTGAAGAAGAATCTGACTGCAGTTCTGATGATCCTGAAGACATTGGCAAAGAGCTTGCAATGCTTGTGAGAAAGTTCCAAAAGTTCTCCAAGAAGAATCGCTTCGAAAAGTCTTCAAGATCCAGCTCCAAGAATGATGAGGCTTCCACTCGTGGCTACAATAAGAGAACATGCCACAAATGCAAGAAGCCAGGCCACTACATATCTGAATGTCCTCAATGGGATAAGGAAGCAAAAAAATAAGAAGAGCAAGGAATATGACTCCGACGACAAGCAGAAGAAGAAATCCTCAAAGTCTTCTTCAAAGTCTTCATCAAAGTCTTCATCTTACAAGAAGAGCTCATCTGGCAAGGCACGTGCTTTCATTGGGAAGGAAATGGATTCAGAGGAGGAGTCTGCTTCTGAGGAGGCAGAGGTGGAGTCTGAGGAGGAGTCTGATTCAGGTGTGGCAAGCCTCGCTCTAGCTTCGGCATTCATCGCCAAGTCCATCTTCAACACTGAAGACAATGGTCATGATGCCGACGCTGAAGAGAATGATGACGATGATTCTGCTCCCACCTACAGCTTCATGGCACAAGGTGACAAGGTAAACTCTCGCGATGCTTACTTTTAGACCTCAAGTGAAGATGACTCTGAATGTGAATCCAAACCCAGTTATAAGACACTTGCTAAAATTGCAACTGAACAACAAACAGGCATGGAAAAGATTCAAAAATTGCTAGTAAAAAGCGATGACCTGTTGGACGAGGAAATGAATCGAACTCAGTCCTTAATCAAAGACATAAAAAATCTTCGCATTAAGTACGAGGAACTTGAAAGTCATCATGAAACCCTCTTAGCTACTCATGAGAAGCTTTCATATGATTATATTCAAAGGAAGCCAGATCTAGAGAAACTAAGAGCATCTCATGAAGATCTTCAAAAAGAAAATGATTCACCACTCGCTCAACAGATCAGTTCCGCTCAGGAAGGTTTTGTGCCACCTTGTTTAAAATGTCTTGAGCATGACAATGCTGTCTCTGTTGCTAAATGTTCTACTGCCTCAGAAGTTGCAATATCTTCAACTGGTGATGTGGTAACTAACCCCTCTCTTGAGGATGCCACTACTATTGCTAATGAGAATGCCAGGTTGAAGACATTGCTTGAAACAGGCATGCAACAAAGCCTCAAAGGGCATCAGACACTCTATGATGTCCTCAAGAAACAGATTCTGAACCGAAACCCTAGGAAAGTGGGTGTTGGTTTTGAAAGGAAAATGAATGCTGATGGTTCTTACTGGAAGCGTGAGCAGTACCCCAAAACCACATGTGTTGCTGCAAAGGGTCCTTCAGTAGATACATCCACCTTATCTGGCTTCACTTGTGCTAACCCTATAATCATTGATGAGTCCTTTGATTCAAACTATAAGCTGCTTAAGAATCAGAATGGTGAAGTGTTTGCCCAATTTATTGGTACTAACTGCAGGAACATGCCACCTATGAAGAAGATCTGGGTTCCCAAAATTTGTCTTGAGAAGCTTCCCGTGAATGTCATCATGACACCACCAGGGAAGAAGACAAACCCCCGATCAAAGGCTTCATATGGCCCAAAGGCTTCATACAGACAGAGGACCTCACAAAGTCACCCTAACGCCAATGTTTTGCAGGGAAACCACCATCAGACTCATGAATATGAGCGTGTTTCTTCAAACCACTATGTTCACAAAACAAAGAACTTTTCTGCATATTCTTATGAGTATTATTCACCTCCTGTAAAACTATTTGCTAGGGCTCCAAAGCCAAAGTTCTCTGATGTTGCACTTAGACTCATTGCTTCTAAGCCACCCCTTCATATGTGGGTGGTTAAGAAGAATTAACTTCTCTTGCAGGGTCAGGTCTCCAGCCGAAAATCATTGACTTCTGAAGACAATGCTGGGGACCTAAAACATCTTGTTGGGCGCAAGATAAAATGTGATAATGGTCTTATCATTTATTTCGCCCATGGTTTTCTTGATGATCGTCCTACCATATCCTCATCTAGGCTTACCTTTGATGAACGTATATATCGATGTATGCTTGCTCTTCAAGACACTCTTGGTAAAGACTATCCTACTAACTGCTCTGTAGGGTACAACTCCGAAAGCTACTGAATGGATTATGGATAGTGGATGCACTAACCACATGACTGGTGATCGAAGTCTTCTCATGGATTCAACTCTCCGACCATCTACTAAAAGCCATATCACATTTGCTGACATTGGTAAAAGCAAGGTATTGGGTCTAGGTAGAGTTGCTATCTCAAATGATCAACACATGGATAAAGTGATGCTTGTTGAATCCCTTGGATACAACTTAATGTCTGTCTCAATGCTTTGTGATCTTGACATGATTGTGATATTTGGAAAATATCGACGCCTTGTGCTTATGGCTTCTGACAAATCTCTAGTCTTCGAAGGTTATCGAAGAGGTGATCTGTATATGGTAGCTTTCTCCGCAGGACCACAACTAGCCGTATGTCTTCTAGCAAAAGCTTCAGAATGCTGACTTTGGCATCGACGGCTAGGACATGCGGGCATGAGGAACTTACACACTCTCATGAAGAAGAAGCATATCATTGGCATCGAGGGCGTCAAGTTCAAGAAGGATCATCTGTGTGGTGCTTGTGAAGCAGGGAAGATGACTAGGGCAAAACATCCCTCGAAGACTATCATGACGACTTCACGTCCCTTCGAGCTATTACCCACGGACTTATTTGGCCCTACTCACTACTCTACCATTACTACCACTGCACATCTTTATGGCTTCGTGATTGTTGATGATTACTCTAGATATACTTGGGTGCATATAATTATCTACAAGACTGAAGTGCAGGATGTCTTCAGACGATTCGCCAATCGTGCCATGACCAACTATGGCATCAAGATCAAGCATATCAGGAGTGACAATGTCACGGAATTCAAGAACACTGGCCTCGACACTTATCTTGATACACTCGGCATCACTCATGAGCTATCAGCTCCATACACTCCTCAGCAGAATGGCATCGTGGAGCGCAAGATCAGGACCCTTATTGAAATGTCTCGTACGATGCTCGATGAATACAAGACTCCAAGAAAGTTCTGGCCTAAAGCCATTGATACTGCATACCATATCATCAACCGAGTTTATCTTCACAAATTCTTCAAGAAGACATCTTATGAACAACTCACTGGTAAGAAGCCAAATGTAAGCTATTTCAAAGCCTTAGGTGCTAGGTGCTGGATCAAGGATCCACACCACACTTCCAAATTTGCACCGAAAGCACATGAAGGTTTTATGCTTGGTTACGGAAAGGATTCGCACACCTACAGAGTCTTCAACCTCTTTCACTATAAAGTGGTTGAAACTGTAGATGTGTGGTTCGATGAGACTAACGGCTCACAAAGAGAGCACCTGCCAAATGTACTAGATGAAGCTTCTCCTAGTGAATCTATCAAGATAATGGGAACTGGAGAAATCATACCCACCGAGGAACAGGCTGAAGAGGAAATTGTCATTCTAGCTCCTACTCAACGAGAAGACAATGCTGAGCCTGAAGACAATGCTGAAGGTGAAGATAATGATTAGCAACAGCAAAGTCTTCGCCCTGTTCATCCTCACATGGCCAATGAAGTTCATATTGAGAAGATTCTTGATAGTATCAATGCACCTGTTCCACTTACTCGATCGAGAGCTACGCAACTAGCAAACTTCTATGGGCACTTTGCATTCGTCTCCATATCTGAACCCAATAAAGTTGATGAAGCCTTCATGGAACCTGAATGGATTCAAGCTATACAAGAAGAGCTTCAACAGTTTGAGCTGAACAATGTCTGGGAACTTGTCATGCGTCCTGATCCTCTCAAGCACAACATTATTGGCACCAAATGGATCTATCGCAATAAACAAGATGAACATGGACAAGTGGTCAGAAACAAAGCTCGTCTCGTTGCTCAAGGTTACACACAAGTGGAAGGAATTGACTTCGATGAAACCTTTGCTCCTGTGGCTAGGCTTGAAGCCATTCGCATACTGCTAGCCTATGCTAACCACAACAACATCCTCTTATAGCAAATGGATGTGAAGAGTGCCTTCCTCAACGGCAAAATTGAAGAAGAAGTATATGTAGCTCAACCACCTGGTTTTGAAGATCCAAAGCATCCTGATATGGTCTACAAGCTCAACGAGACACTGTATGGCCTCAAACAAGCACCTCGAGCTTGGTATGACACACTCAAAGACTTCCTGAAGAGCAAAGGCTTCAAATCTAGTTCTCTAGATCCCACTCTCTTCACAAAGACATATAATGGAGAACTATTTGTAAGCCAAATCTATGTGGATGACATTATCTTCGGCTGCACTAACCAAAGATACAGCGATGAGTTTGGGCATATGATGCAAGAGCAATATCAGATGTCCATGATGGGGGAGCTGAAATTCTTCCTTGGCCTTCAAATCCGTCAACAGAGCAATGGCATCTTCATATCACAAGAAAAGTACCTCAAAGATTGCTTGAAGAAGTTTGGAATGCAAGACTGCAAAGGTTACATGACGCCAATGCCAACCAAAGGTCAATTGGGTCCCGACGACAATGGTAAAGAGTTCGATCAAAAGGTATACCACTCCATGATTGGTTCTTTACTGTACTTATGTGCATCTAGGCCAGATATAATGCTTAGCATTTGCATGTGTGCCCGATTCCAAGCTGCACCAAAGGAATCGCATCACCTCGCGGTGAAACGAATTCTTCGATATTTGGCTCACACCCCATCGCTAGGATTATGGTATCCAAAGGGCTCAAAGTTTGATCTAGTTGGATTCTTAGATGCTGATTATGCTGGTGAGAAGGTTGATCACAAATCTACATCAGGCACATGTCACTTTCTTGGACGATCTCTTGTCTGTTGGTCTTCAAAGAAGCAGAACTGTGTATCGCTCTCCACTGCTAAATTTGAATACATTGCTGCTGGATCTTGTTGTGCTCAGCTTCTCTAGATGAAGCAAACCCTCAAGGACTATGGCATCAACAAGAAGAAGGTTCCCCTCTACTGTGACAATGAAAGCGCCATCAAGATTGCTCACAATCCAGTTCAGCACTCGAAGACAAAGCACATTCAGATCTGTCATCACTTTCTTAGAGACCATGTGTTGAAGGAAGACATTGATATCATTCAAGTCAACACTGAAGAGCAATTGGTAGATATCTTCACAAAGCCCTTGGATGAGAAAAGGTTTTGCAAGCTGTGGTGTGAGCTAAATATCTTAGAATCCTCGAATGTCCATTGAATGGATACTCATCCTAACGCTTATGCATATTGATGACTTAGGTGTGCAACACACAAAGTAACGTATGTCTTCAATCCATGAAGACATACACTCTGAGTGTGAATACATTAATGTGGAATTTGACTTCGGAGCGCCACGATAATTGTGCGCCATGTCTGGGTCTAATACTTCCTATACGGTTGGTAACGCCACCACCAACTTTCCTTGAAGCTTTTTGTTTGGCGTCATATTGCATTATCTTCAAAGTTGGTTTGTCTTCAACATTGGTTTATCTTCACAATGTTGATTTTGTATATATATATATATATATATATATATATATATATATATATATATATATATATGGGCTATTCTGTTTCGCGTAACAGAATATTATTCTGTTACCCTACTTCAACTGACATGGTTTGCCACCTGAACTGATCTTCCCGCGGCTTCGACGGACGGAAACATGGGATTCAACAGGGAGCTTCCGGGGGTTCTCCGGTGTGGTGCTGCGGGCCATTCGTTGCCAGAGGAGACATGTATGGGGTTCCGCACGTGCGCGCGCTCACCTGGTCGTGTTTTCCGATCTCAAGTCACCGGAGGTGACGGCGTGGGCATTTGGCGGCGGAGGTGTTGCGGGCTTTGGTGTTTACCGTGGTGTTCGTAGCCGTCGATTTTACGTCCGCTTGTTGTTTTATGTGTTATGGGGATGTGAGAATGATCAGTGGGTTAGAGTTTTTGGAGATTCTTTGACTGCAATTTCTGATGAGAAGTTTTGCTGTTCTTGGTCGTTGGCCATGTCCGCCATGCAAATCTGTTCTTCTTTTTCTGATGTTTTATTTTCGAATTGGCGTTGCAGGGAGAGAGATGAGGATTGTATGAATAGATTTGTGTTGTCAATTTTGATTCTTGAGTTGTTTCTACCCCGGATTCCCATGTGATTTGGTCGTTGGCGGAGGTGGTGTATGGTGGCTGACTGTAGCCTACGATTTCTTGTAATCTGGTCAAACTGTGTAATTTTCATTTTTTTTTCAGTGTTGTTTGAATGGCTGCCGTATGTGTAGTTGGACTGCTCCGTGTCAAAGTTGTATTACTGTGGGTTGACATCAGAGTAAGTAGTTTCTACTAGCTGCCTACCCAACCATCTGCATTTTGAATATAAAGCCCCTGCCCTCTGTCACTTTCATTCGACCAGCTGCCACCAAAGAAAAGCTAGATGGATCCTGAGCTGGGAGAGGTCATAGAGGAGGAGGGGGATGCCGTTGATGTGAGGGCTACAGTAGCAGAGCAGAGGAGGAGGAGGAGGCACAGGCAGAGGGCACGACGTGCTGCCGAGGAGGAAGTGGAGGCAGAGTTCAACAGACGCCTTGCCCGCGAGGTGATGGATACTTGCAACTCCAATGAACTGGAGCTACTTTTCCTAGACGGGAGGGGAAGGAACCATATACAGATCATAAGGTGGGCTAGGGTGAGAGCAGCCACGGCTCCACATCCATCCACCAGGGCCAAATGGCGTCGTTTCTTTGATCGTTATGACTGAAGTACTGAATTTTTATGTTTTTAAGGTTGTGTTCTGAGAGAGCGGATGGTTGAATGACTAAATGAATTCATTTGTCTACCTCTGAATGATTTGTTTTATCTACATATGTTGGTATGTGTACTTTGAACTGCTGCCGTATGTGCTCTCCAATAATTATTTCGAACTGCTACTGTATCTGAAGTTGAACTGTTTTGTGGTCAATGTTGTATGACTTGTATAATAACTATTTTCTACCAGCTCGCTGCCCACCTGCCTATTTTATTATTTTTATAATCTGCGAGTCTTCCTGGCTATAAATACTACCCATCTATGTGTGGTGTGTGGCTCAGTCTCCCCCTCCTTTTTCTTCCTTCTTCCAGAATCAGATCTAGGTTCCTCCCTCTTCTCTGTTGTCTTCTTCCCTTTTCCTGTGTTTCCCATGGAGGATTGTTCATGCAGGTGTCTCGCAAAGATGGCGCGCATAGCTGACAGCTGTGTGTACGAATCTGGTTTGGAGCTCACCAAGAGTCAGCGCCGTGGGCAACTTTCATCGCTGCTGTACAGCAACCATGGGTTTCGTGCTCCCTATGTTTATCGCCTGACGGTTGGGGACTTGGAGGAATCATGGGTATGTGTTCATATTTTTTTTGTTTTCTTCTTTTGTAGGTCTCATTTTGAATCCCATGGACTGAATCCTTAGTTTAGTTTTATCAATAGTTTGTCTATAATTTTTATTTGGTTTTGTCAGAAGTTAAAAGTAGGGATTTGTGTGTGTATGTGTTCATTAGTTAACAGTATTTATCCCTTTTTGTATAATCCTTGTTCTGTTTTTGTAAGATGTTTTACTGTAGGGGTATTGATATATATATTTCTTCAGTTTAGTCAGGACATATCACTAGTTAGTTTGGTGTTTTGTTTTGGTTCAGATTTTTTTCACTTTGTTATGCAACAATTGCTAGATCTGTGGAAATATTCAGTTATGTCAGGTGTTCACTTTATTTTCTACTCCCATGCCCATTAGCATAAAATGTCACCTAGAATCAGGATTGTTGCTCCTAGTTCAGGGATACTGAAGATGGAGACTTCAGACAAAAACGGGTATCAGTTGATGGAAGTTGCCTACCACATCGACTTTGATGGTTGCATCAACCTAACTACTGGGTGGAACGAGTTTGTGGTATAGTCTGGAATTGAGGATGGAGATGTGGTTATGGTTATGTTCTCCAGGGAAGATGACTCTCTGACGTTCAGAATTTATGTGCTGTAGGTTTAAATGTGGCAAATGACGCTGGTTGTGAGATTTGTGTGCGTTTGATTATGTTGCAGTATTTTTTTTTTAAACAATGCATGTGAGATGGTTGAATTCTATGTTATTACCAGATGGTTTGGAACAATTTGTTCGTATGTTTTTGTATGCGCTATTTTTTTAAATGTAATGCTTCCTATTTTGGCTCAAGCACAACTGTTTTATTTTTATATATTTTTTATATTTGAATTGGAACAATTATAGTTGAACTGATGCGCATCCTTTGTTTTTACTGGGATATTTTCAGGTACATAGCTCGCACACGAAAAATATACGCTGATGAGGGATGTAGGACCCCTTGGGTTGAGTTTGTTGAACTTGCATGCTGTTAATGATAGTACTGAACTATTTTGGATGTCACTGGCCAACCGCATTCGTTTGTTGTAGAGCATTTTTTTCTTACTATTGACAGGAATTTAGAGCACAATTTATTTTTTTAGTTGAATAGTGATAGTTCTAGTATTTTTTTAAATAAAAATAATTTAATCTTGCTGCATAGTACTAATTTTACTTGAACCTTTTGAATTTTAGTAGTTGAACTTTTAAAAATTTTGTTTCTGAAATTTTTATTACAATCTTCTACGTTGAAGTATCCTTTTATATAGTTATCTTTGAAAAAAAGTATTTTTTGTTTAATTTTTTATTTTTTACAACGAATATGTGTTTGAACTTTTCTACATTCTTTTTTTTAATTGAATATTTTATGAGGGTTTTTTTAAATTATCTGCATTTGTCCCTTCTAATTTGGTTCATGCGTGATCGGTAGGAATTTTGTATTGGGTCGCACTGTTGTATTGGGCCGTTCGCCGGAGCCATTGTTTTCGGCCCAAATAGGTCGTCGGCGCGGCTGTGCAGTGCCGCGTGCGCGTGCGCTATGCGTTTAGTCCCAACTCGCTAACCGAGGGGGCTCTCGACTTGTTTATAAGGGCTGCTAAGTCTTACTGGTCGAACTCCTCCGAATATATACCTGAGCACTTATACACGGCGCTCGCTCTCTGTCATGACCTATGGGCCCTGGTCGGTTGGCTCCACAGTCTGGTTTACAATGGAATTCGCCTTTGGTTTCACTGTTGGCTTGAGTCCTAGTACCCACCTGCGTTGAGCTGGCCTTTCCCATGGGCGCTCAATTTTTTGGTTTCTTAGCATTTTTTGCTCTAGTTTTTATGATTTTGTTTTTGCATAGTATAAGTATTATTTTTTTATTTTAGTACTGAATGTTCTCCTCTGCTTGAACTGACATCTTTTTTATAATGTGTTTACCTCGCTTTCTCTTTGTTCTCATTTTTTTCAGCATTTTTTTGGTTTTTTATGAAACATCCGGGTAAGATATATAGGACCGCACCGAGTGGCATAGTCGTACTGACACATTTTTTTTATGGACTGAAGAAAATCTTTTTTTTAGGGGGTGTGGGTGCGTGGGGGGTGGGAAACAGAATAACCGCACTGCGCCTGTCAAACGAGCGCACTGCCGTGTTAGCGCGAGGCCGAGATGGGGGGAGAGGGGTCGGGACCCCCTCCCCCATCCCTGCGAGGCCGAGCCAGGAACGAGCTGTAGCAGGCGACGACGCGGCGTGCCGCGGCGTCGCATGCGGAGGCGAGTCCGTAACATGACTTGCCCCCATTATCTGTCTTTTTAGGGGAAAAAACCAGCACCGCACCGAGGGCATAGTTGTACCGACACATCTTCCTTGTATGGACTTGCCCCCATTATCTATCTTTTTAGGGGAAAAACCAGCACCGCACCGAGGGGCATAGTTGTACTGACACATCTTCCTTGCATGGAATTGCCCCCATTATCTATCTTAGGGGGTGTGGGTGTGTGGGGGGTGGGAAACAGAATAACCGCATTGCGCCTGTCAAACGAGCGCGCTGCCGCGTTAGCGCGAGGCCGAGCCGGGGGGGGGGGGGGTCGCCCGACCCCATCCTGGCGAGGCCGAGCCAGGAACGAGCCGTAGCAGGCGACGATGCGGTGTGCCGCGGCGTCGCATGCGGAGGTGAGTCCGTAACATGACTTGCCCCCATTATCTATCTTTTTAAGGGAAAAACCAGCACCGCACCGAGGGGCATAGTTGTACTGACACATCTTCCTTGTATGGACTTGCCCTCATTATCTATCATTTTAGGGGAAAACCAGCGCCGCACCGAGGGGCATAGTTGTACTGACACATCTTCCTTGTATGGACTTGCCCCCATTATCTATCTTTTTAGGGGGAAAACCAGCACCGCACCGAGGGGCATAGTTGTACTGACACATCTTCCTTGTATGGATTTGCCCCCATTATCTATCTTTTTAGGGGAAAAACCAGCACCGCACCGGGGGCATAGTTGTACTGACACATCTTCCTTGTATGGACTTGCCCCCATTATCTATCTTAGGGGGTGTGGGTGCGTGGGGGGTGGGAAACAGAATAACCGCACTGCGCCTGTCAAACGAGCGCACTGCCGCGTTAGCGCGAGGCCAAGCCGGGGGGAGGGGGGTCGGGACACCCCTCCCCCATCCCGGCGAGGCCGAGCTAGGAACGAGCCGTAGCAGGCGACGACGCGGCGTGCCGCGGCGTCGCATGCGGAGGCGAGTCCGTAACATGACTTGCCCCCATTATCTATCTTTTTAGGGGAAAAACCAGCACCGCACCGAGGGGCATAGTTGTACTGACACATCTTCCTTGTATGGACTTGCCCCCATTATCTATCTTTTTAGTGGAAAAACCAGCACCGCACCGAGGGTCGTAGTTGTACTGACACATCTTCCTTGTATGGACTTGCCCCCATTATCTATCTTTGGGGGTGTGGGTGCTTGGGGGTGGGAAACAGAATAATCGCACTGCGCGTGTCAAACGAGCGCACTTCCGCGTTAGCGCGAGGCCGAGCCGGGGGGATGGGGGTCGGGACCCCCCCTCCCTCCCCCATCCCGGTGGGGCCGAGCCTGGAACAAGCCGTAGCAGGCGACGACGCGGCGTGCCGCGGCGTCGCATGCGGAGGCGAGTCCATAACATGACTTGCCCCCATTATCTATCTTTTTAGGGGAAAACCAACACCGCACCAAGGGGCATAGTTGTACTGACACATCTTCCTTGTATGGACTTGCCCCCATTATCTATCTCTTTAGGGGGAAAACCAGCACCGCACCGAGGGGCATAGTTGTACTGACACATCTTCCTTGTATGGACTTGCCCCCATTATCTATCTTTTTAGGGGGAAAACCAGCACCGCACCGAGGGGCATAGTTGTACGGACACATCTTCCTTGTATGGACTTGCCCCCATTATATATCTTAGGGTGTGTGGGTGCGTGGGGGTGGGAAACAGATTAACCGCACTGCGCCTGTCAAACGAGCGCACTGCCACATTAGCGCGAGGCCGAGCCTGGGGGGAGGGGGGTCGGAACCCCCCCTACCCCATCCCGGCGAGGCCGAGCCAGGAACGAGCCGTAGCAGGCGACGACGCGGCGTGCCACAGCGTCGCATGCGGAGGCGAGTCCGTAACATGACGCAGTTTTTGTCATACACTAAGGTGGATCAGTAACATAACTTGCGTCATTTGGTATCTTTGTTAGGTGTCTGCATTGTATAATGTGCTGCGGCGTCATATGTGTACACGAGTGTGAGGATGCAAGTGCTTTACATGAATTTGTGATTCAAAGTGTACCACCATTTTTTTTGTACTTGTTGTTATTTTTTTGGGAAATATTGTACTTAATTTTGTATAGTCTATGTCATGTATTTCAATTGTACTTTTTTGATATTTTTTATTGAACTGTTATGTGGTCTTATTTGTACTTTAGCCATTTGTTTTCTCCTTCTATATTAATTTTTTTGTTATTATTTAATTTTTGCTATTATTTTTAGTAACTACCCTGAGATAGTGGGCTTTGCCCTTTTTTTCCTCCACGATCGTGGGCTTTAGCCGTCGGTTTTCTCCCACTCACCTTTTAACCTCCGCTCTCCCCCGTTCCCGTTCCCTCCCCTTTGGTTAGTTATTTGCAAATCGCTTCCTTCTTCGTTCCCCTCCTCTCCTCTTCTCGCATAGAAGCTGCTTCCCCTGTTTCGCCGCGGGAGTGTCGGCCGGCGGGTTGAACTTCAGGGGGAAGCTCTGTGTGCTCTGTTGGTTCCTTTGCTCTGCCCTCGACTCCCCTTGTGTCCCCTTCTGTACAGATTTTTCCTATATTTGTAAGTTGTAGCTCTCGTGCTGTCTCAGGCTGGATTCGCTAGGGTTCCTTTGCTCTTGAACGTGTGGCTCGCGTGTCTGATACTATATTCGGTGGTGGAGTTTGTGTTTGCTGGTAAGAGTTTTGCTTTGTTTGGCGTCCTTCGTTTCTGAAATTGGTAAGAACCCTAATTTTTGGTCATGTGTCTTGCAGTTCTGGTTCGGCAAATTTTAGGTCTGTAGATATCAATGGGTACATCATCCAGTCCAGACAAGTTGAATGCAGGTAATTCGTTGTGCTGAAACTTTTTTTTTGTGTTTTCTGCTGATGATGTTTTATCAGATCTGGTGCTTAATAGGTTTTTAGTTGTATAGGTGTTATCGTATGGACATTACAAGTTGTATGGATTTTGATAGTTGTTAATTTTTGCCCTGGAATGTAGGGGGTCTGGATCTGAAGTCAGGCGTGGCCGCCCAGTTGGCGTCACGGGGTTCGGTGATATAGAACCACTCCTGTTGCCACACCTTGATTGTCTCCACAAATGCCCCTTTGGGCCAGACGGCGTTGGGGAGCTTGCTTACCATGGCCCCGCCACAGTCTGCATGCTGTCCGTCCACCACCTTCGGCTTCAGATTGATGACCTTGAGCCACAGGCCGAAGTGTGGGGGGATGTGGAGAAGAGCCTCGCACACGACGATGAACGCTGATATGTGGAGGAAGGAATTTGGGGCTAGATCATGGAAATCTAACCCGTAGTAGAACATGAGGCCTCAGACGAAGGGGTGTAGGGGAAACCCTAGCCCTCGGAGGAAATGGGGGATGAAGATGACCCTCTCACCGGGCTCCAGTGTAGGAATAACTTGATCTTTGTCAGGGATCCTATGCGCGATATCCGCGGACAAATAGCCCGTGCTCCGGAGATCCTTGACGTCCTTTTCGGTGACGGTGGAGGCCTCCCACTTGCCCTTGGAGCCGGACTCGGCCATTGCTGGGGTGGGTGGCAGCGGTGGAGGAGATTGGAGCTATGGGCGCTGGAGCTTGGAGATTGGGAGACAGAAGCAAGAGGAAGGCGTAAAGAAAAAGGAGAGGTTTTTACCCTTTTATAGACGGTGAAAATACCAAACGTCCCCCTCCTAAGCCATAAACCTTGTCTGTTCCCAACAAAATCATGCGTAAGGTGCGGTTGGATTACCCAAACCATATTGATGAGATTCCCGTAATGGGTGGGCATGATCTCTGTTTTGACGAGACGTGCGAATGAAGGCTAGACCTCGAAACACGAAATGGTAGGCGTGAAAATGGTTTGAAATGTTAAAGAGTCAAGTGTGACGCTTCACCGAAAAAGTTGTCAATAAAAGACACTGTTCCTATTTTGACATCTTGCCTTCGTGGCTAAGGGTTGTATTGATTATGCAGAGCCGGATACAGTTTCTTTATGCATGGAGCTAACTTCAAATTTTCGGGGGAAGGAACCCGCCTTGCAATGCCGAAGATAATCCGCGTGCCGAACTCATCGTCATCGAAGACTGGTTTAGGGGCTACTGAGGGAGTCCTGGATTAGGGGGTCCTCGGGTGTCCGGTCTATTCGATATGGGCTGGACTGATGGGCCGTGAAGATAAAAGCAGAAGACCATCCCCCGTGTCCGGGTAGGACTCCTATATGCGTGGACGGCAAGTTTGGTGTTCGGATGTACTATTTCCTTCTTCTGTAAACCGATTCTGTACAACCCTAGGCCCCTCCGATGTGTATATAAACCGAAGGGTTTAGTGCGTAGAGGCAATCAGAATAATCGAAGGCTAGATAGCTAGGGTTTAGCCATTACAATCTTGAGGTAGATCAACTCTTGTAACCCCTATACTCATCGAATACAATCAAGCATGACGTAGGGTTTTACCTCCATTAAGAGGGCCCGAACCTGGGTAAACATCGTGTCCCCATTGTCCATTGTTACCATCGATCCTTAGACACACAGCTTGGGATCCCCTACCCGAGATCTGCCGGTTTTGATACCGATATTGGTGCTTTCATTGAGAGTTCCGTTGTGTTGTCGATAGAAGAATCGATGGCTCGCCTCATTGTCGATAACGATGCTGTTTCTGGGGAGACTTTTCTCCCTGGTCAACTCTTTGTGTTTGGCAACTTCACGCTACATGCCAACTCGACCGGCCACCTTGAGCTGGTCGACAACTACGCCCCTGGTCACCAGATCAGGTTCGGAAGTCTGAACTACATCGCCGATATCCGAGGAGATCTAATCTTTGAGGGGTTCATGGCCTCGGCCGCCGCTCCCCACCCATACAAAGAAGGCCCTTCGGATCCGCTATCAGATCCCGTCCAGGGATCGACTATCATGCCTGCCCTGGCCTTAGATCCGGAGCGGAACACTTCGTCCGAAGACCGGGGGGTGAACCCCGCCGGACTTTCTCCTATTACGGAGCTTCTAGTCGGAGACCCAGATGCAACCATGCCGTCGGCGGACCTGGAGTCAAACGGGACTCTCCCCATCATTGGGAAGCCGGATTCGCCTCTGGACGTCAACTCCGAACTCTCGAGGTCTGCGTCTACCAGGCTCGGTCAAGTGGTTATTACCGAACCTAGCTCCACAGATCCTCAGACGCCTGTCCATCTTTCACTCTTAAATGAAACACTGGACCTAATGCGATCTCTCGCCATCACGGAAGTATCACCTCCAAACTACGCCCAGCATGAACTGGGGGCTGAGAGTAGGGAATTTTGCGATCCACCCACCACCCACTTAATAGCCACTGTCGAGGATTTAACCGACATGCTAGATTACGCCTTCAAAGACATCGATGGCATGGACGACGATGTCGGAGTTGAACCAGGCCAAAACCTGCCTATCACTGGGCGTTGGACGGCCACTTCTACTTATGATGTATACATGGTGGACACACCTGAAAAGAAGGACGACGATGGCACTCAAGAGAAGCCCGTCGACGAACCACCAAAACGCCGGCGTCAGCGGTGCCGCTCATGATCGTGTCAGGCAAGGGAAAGCAATACCGGCACCGGATATAATGACACTCCGGACAACGCCGAAGACTCCAACCACCCCGATGAGCTTGTGTTTGAGCAGGATGAGAGGGAAGAGGGTCAAGTCAACCCCGACAAACTTGCCGATCACGGGGATTCGGAAGATAGTAACTACTTACCTGTCTTCGAAGAGGATATTAGCCTCGGTGACGAAGATTTCATCGTCCCAGAGGAACCCCTCGAACAAGAACGCTTCAAGCGATGGCTGATCGCCACTGCACGGAGCCTGAAAAGGAAACAACAGCAGATTCAAGCCGAACAGGATACGCTCAACGACAGATGGACTAAGGTCCTGGCCGCCGAAGAGGGATACCGCTTTGAGCGCCAAACGAAGAGCTATCCTAAGCGCAGGCTCCTGCCACAATTTGACGAGGAGGCCTTTGAGCCAATACCGTCAAAATACAATCATGCCGATCAACCGGACCAACCACCACGTGGACGGGACAAAACGGCCAATTATGCCGAACTTCAGCCCGCGCCCCCTCGCCGTAGAGGCAAGGAGACAGCGGCTCCGGGCTATACGTACGACCTACGTCAGGACCTGACCAATAGAGCCGACCAGACCAGATCAATCTATGGATCAAGAGGACGTGCTCCAGCACAAGATAATGGCCACCAGGCCTGGTACGACAAACATAACCAAATTCGGGGTCAGCCCCGAATACAGATGTCATCCGAACTCCGTCGTGATGTCGCCCGGTATAGAGGTGCCGCGCACCCCATGTGCTTTACCGATGAGGTAATGCAGCACCAGTTTCCGGAAGGGTTTAAACCTGTAAACATCGAGCCATACGATGGAACGACAGATCCCGCTGTATGGATTGAAGATTTTCTTCTCCACATTCACATGGCTCGCGGAGACGATCTCCACGCCATTAAATACCTCCCTCTAAAGCTGAAAGGACCAGCACGACACTGGTTGAACAGCCTCCCAGAGAACTCCATTGGAAAGCTGGGAAGACTTAGAGGATGCTTTTCTGGACAACTTTCAGGGCACTTATGTCCGGCAACCGGATGCGGATGACCTAAGTCACATAATTCAGCAACCCGGAGAGTCCGCTCGCAAACTTTGGAATCGGTTCATAATTAAAAAGAATCAAATCGTGGACTATCCGGACACCGAGGCCTTAGCGGCATTTAAGCACAGTGTCCGTGACGAATGGCTCGCCCGACACCTCGGTCAGGAAAAGCCGAAGACCATGGCAGCTCTTACTGCACTCATGACCCGCTTCTGTGCGGGCGAAGATAGCTGGTTGGCTCGTAGAAGCAACAGTACCAGCGACCCCGGCACTTCTGAGGCCCGGGACGGCAATGGAAGGCCACGACGCAGCAAAAACAAGCGTCGGAACAACAACGAAGAAATAGAGGACACGGTGGGAAATGCCGGATTCAGTGGCTCTAAACCCGGTCAGTGGAAGAAGCCATTCAAAGGTACTAGGGACGGTCCATCCAAATTGGACAAGATACTGGATAGACCCTGCCAGATTCATGGCACCCCTGACAAGCCTGCCAACCACACCAACAGAAACTGCTGGGTTTTCAAACAGGCCAGTAAATTCAACACCGAACATAAGGGGAAAGGACCTCCAAGCGAGAACGATAATGAGCCTCACCCACCGCGCACCGGGGGACAGAAACAGTTTCCCCCCGAGGTAAAAACGGTGAACATGATCTACGTCACCCACATCCCCAAGAGGGAGCGCAAATGCGCGTTAAGGGACGTCTACGCCGTAGAGCTTGTCGCCCCAAAATTCAACCCATGGTCGGCTTGTTCGATCCCCTTTGATCGCAGGGGCCACCCAACCATTATCCATCACGGAGGATCGGCGGCCCTGGTACTCGATCCTATCATTGACGGATACCATCTTACTAGAGTCCTCATGGATGGCGGTAGCAGCCTCAACTTGCTCTACCAGGATACTATCCGTAAGATGGGTATCGACCCATCAAGAATCAAACCTAGCAACACTACCTTTAAAGGAGTGATACCTGGCGTGGAGGCACACTGCACGGGCTCCTTAACACTGGAAGTCGCATTCGGCTCTCCAGATAACTTCCGAAGTGAAGACTTGATCTTCGACATCGTCCCTTTTCTCAGTGGTTATCTTGCGCTGCTCAGACGAATGGCCTTTGCCCGCTTTAATGCGGTCCCGCACTATGCTTATCTGAAGCTCAAAATGCCTGGACCTCATGGCGTCATCACAGTAAATGGGAATATGGAGCGCTCCCTCCGTACTGAGGAGCATACTATGGCCCTAGCAGCTGAAGTACAGGGCCGCCTCATCAAGCCAGACAACCCATCGGTCATCAAGACCCACGACTCTGCTAAGCGAGTCCGATCCGCACTACAATGCGATAGCCCGCTGGAGCCGCAGCTTAAATAGAAGTTTAGCCTCCGCCGACCACCCCATAAGGTTGCGGCATACGTACTGCGTGTACATAACTACGCACTTAAAATACCTTGGGCAGCACCGGAGGCACACTGCGGAAAACGTCCATAGTACAGTTTGACCCTATTCGGACCTCAACTTTTTTCCACTATAGGTTCATTAAAAAACCTACCTGATCTACAGAGGCTCTTTTCCAGGTCCCTCTTTCTTACAGACGACCATCACCTCCTCCTCTTAAAGGATTTCCCACCAAGGAGAAATGGCACAGACGTGTGGCAGGGCACCATTGGGATCTTCAAACCACTACTTTTAGGCCCTATGTAAACCTTTTCCTTGTGTAAACTTTTGGCATGTAAAATAGCCTCGATATTTATGGCATTATCTGTAATAACACGGCTCGACGTACTCATCAGGGTATAAAGGAAGCAGCTGATCACCACTTTTGTTTGGCACTCATTTATTTTTGTCATCTGTATGCCCTCCCTACTTCAGACTGCCACACGTGCTTTCGTCCGGCCTTAACACCGGGGGCTGTATTCGGTCCTGCACATTTCAAAGTTCGAACACCTATAGGGTACTCTTCGGCGTCCCGGATATTGCATTATATGCATCGGCTCCGAATCATGTCTTTGGTCTATAGTTGGGTTGCCCGGCTCCTGTGCTTACCACCTTATGTTCCGCTCGTTCGGCTAAGGTAGTAAAGGGAGAACTACTGCGATTGTATTTCTGGCTCGTCTGGTCAAGTACCTCAGTAGAGAAAGATGAAAACTGACTGTCATGATAAGCGGGAGCTGGTCGGCGATTCGGCGACTTAGTATTATACTACAAATCGTTAGCGATTTACTCTGTGTTATACGAGGGGCTGGTCTTCGTCCAGCCGCGTGGAAAACGCACCGTAGTCCGGATAGCCGCACACGCACCAGGGGCTAGTACTTAGCTCCACAGTCAAACTCCTATGGCTAAGTAAAAGTAATAAAGCGGCATAGTCTGATTACCTGGTTCACCACGCTGACACCTCCTTTACGGACCAAGACGTTGGATAAAGTGTGGTCACGCGTTACGACGAACACCCCTGTAGCATCTACATGGGGGCTGAAGCCGACGACTGGCAACTTTCAGAAATAAAACAATAAACGGCTGCACAGGAGGAAAAATTGCTTGAAACAAAAGGCGCAAACATAGATATATAAACAGCATGGGTTCATCACATTGTTTGTACAACCCGAACACACTCAATCAAATATTACGTCCTTCGAGCATTGACCCTCGATCACTCGGGCTCCTTCTAGGACATCATCGAAGTACCTCTCCGGCTTTCGGTGATCTTTGCCTTCGGGCGGGCCTGCGGTTGCCACTTCGGTGGCCTTCATCTTTGCCCATTGCATCTTGACGCGGGCGAAGGCCATCCGGGCACCCTCTATGCAGGATGAGCGCTTCAATGCATCAATCCGAGGCCGCGCGTCGACAAGCCGCTTCACCAAACCGAAGTAGCTACTAGGGATTGGCTCGGCCAGCCAGAGCTGGACTATCAGGTCCTTCATGGCCAAACCTGCCACCCTATGCAGCTCTGTCAGCTACTTCAGCTGGTCGTTCAGAGGCGTCGGGTGTTCCGGTGCGAGAAATTGCGACCAGAACAGCTTCTCGGTCGAGTTCCCTCCTGAGCTCGGAAGAACTGTGCGGCATCGGTGGCACTCCTCGGAAGATCCGCAAACGCGCCTGGAGAACTCCATACTCGGGTGAGCAAAGCAAACCTCTGACCTCGAAAGATACTCTGCAAAAGAAAGGCCGTACCAGCCGCTATCTGCCTCGCCTGATGGATCTCTTCACGAGCACTCTGGGACTCGATCCGCGCCTCTTTGGTATCATGGAGAGCCTTGGCGAGCTCGGTCGACTGGTCCAAAGTCTTCTGCTCCAAAGTTTCGCATTTGCTGATGGCATCCTTCAGCTCCTGCTCTACTTCGGCCACCCGAGCTTCATGTTGGCGGCGGGCATCTTGCTCGGTCTTCAATTCGGCAGCCGCCTTGTCAGCGGCTGCCTTATTCGCCTCCGCCTCTTTTTTGGCCTGGGCAAGGGCGCCTTTGAGGGTCTCGACCTCGGCTGCGCCAACTATGCTCATAATCAAAGCATTATATGAGTTAACCTCTCAATACACATGTCACTCCTGACATGAAAATAAATTCTTAACATTGTACGCATACCTTGCATTTCATCGAACTGCTTGTTGATGCGGTCGAGCTCCTCCTTGGCCACTTGAAGCTTCTGATTGAGTTTGGAAACTTCTGCGGCCTGGGCGGTAGCCGCTAACATGGAGGCCTGTTACAATGGTAGCATAGTACGTTACTATCCAGATTACTATATGGATCCTCTGTCCGGTTTTTTCTAAATCGGACAGAGCCTTGGGGGCTACTGTCTATACACATGTATATTCCTCTATATGAAAAGTTTTTAGAACATTACGTCGCATACCTCAAAGCCTGTTAGTAGGCTGGTGAAGGCTTCGTTCAGTCCGCTGTTAGCAGACTGAACCTTCTCCACCACCGCACCCATCAGGGTGCGGTGCTCCACCACGATGGAAGCACGCTGCAGTGCTTCCTCCAGAGCGTTGGGCGCCTTCTGATTAGTGGAGGTCGTCGATGGAGCTGATGCTCCTCCCCCCTCTTTCAAAGGAGGCTACTTATCCAATCCCGGAGCCGTGTTGGTCTCCGGAATGGTGTCCGGCTGGGGCCCGGATTGTTGGGGGTCCCCACTGTCGGTTGTCATAGGGGTCGCCTCCCCTAGGTCTTCGGCGACCGAGGTATTAACCTCGGGCGCTTTCTCGATGTCCTCGTTTGCCTTCCCTCTGCCAAGAGAGGTCCTTCGGGACAATGCCTCAGTGTCCTCCATGGTGATAGGCGAGGGGGCTCGCGGCGGCGTGTCACTCTCTGCCATTTCGGGTGGCAGAGAGTTCCCCTCTGATAATGGGGTTTGCGGAAGCTCACGAGAAGGGCTGAAAGGCGAATAACAAAAATAACTTATACAATAACAGCAAGTAGACCGAAGATAAATGAGTAAGTTTCTGAATACTTACAATTCGGCCAGGGGCTTCACCCTGGGAGGTCTCTTGGGGACTAGTTCGGACTCTGAGTCCGAACTGTCCGGGAGGGTCACCTTCCCTCTCTTGGGCGCCTCGCCCTCCGGGTCTTTGGAGGCCGCCCTCTTTTTCTTCTTCTTCCCCTTATGAGGGGAGTCGCTTTCCACCTCCTCCTCCTCTTCTTCCTCGTCTTCTTCGTGGGAAGAGAGGGCTTCAGTCTCTCCGGACACTGCGTCTGAAGGACCTTTGTGGCGGGGGCCGCCCTTGGCCTCCTTGCCCTTCTTCTTCTTGGCCTTCTTCTCCGGCGCCTGATAGGGTGTCGGGACCAGCATCTCCATTAGCTGGGGTGTGGCCGGGTTCTCAGGCAGCGGTGCCAGACAATTGATCCACTCCGCCTTTGCCGACCAGCCCTGTACGGAAGGCAGGCAAGGTAATCTACATTATATCTGAAGTATTGACCGGATAAGTTTTCGGAAAAGTTATGCTCACCGCTGAGGCCGGGTTCTTGATGTCGATTCCGATGTCCTCGGTCCACTTCAGCCACGTTTTCTGGGCCTTGAAGAGCTACTTCCATATGTCTTCCTGCGTGGTGCCAAAGAAGCGCTTCAGGGTCCGTGGCACCTCCGGATTGAACTCCCACATGGGGGAGGCCCGGAGTTGGCAGGGAAGAGTGCGGCGGAAGAGCATCACCTGAATCACGTTTGTGAGACCGGTGTTTGCAACTAACATGTTGGAGATGCACTTTTGTAGCATCTGCACCTCCGGTTTGGACCCCCAATCAAGGCCCTTGGCGGTCCATGAGGTGAGTCTCATAGGGGGTCCAGATCTGAAGTCAGGCGTGGCCGCCTAGTTGGCGTCGCGGGGTTCGGTGATATAGAACCACTCCTGTTGCCACACCTTGACTATCTCCACAAATGCCCTTTGGGCCAGACGGCGTTGGGGATCTTGCTTACCATGGCCTCGCCACAGTCCGCACGCTGTCCGTCCACCACCTTCGGCTTCAGATTGAAGACCTTGAACCACAGGCCGAAGTGTTGGGGGATGCAGAGAAGAGCCTCGCACACGAGATGAATGCTGATATGTGGAGGAAGGAATTTGGGGCTAGATCGTGGAAATCTAACCCGTAGTAGAACATGAGGCCTCGGACGAAGGGGTGGAGGGGAAACCCTAGCCCTCGGAGGAAATGGGGGATGAAGACGACCCTCTCATCGGGCTCCGGAGTAGGAATAACCTGATCTTTGTCAGGGATCCTATGCGCGATATCCATGGACAAATAGCCCGCGCTCCGGAGATCCTTGACGTCCTTTTCAGTGACGGTGGAGGCCTCCCACTTGCCCTTGGAGCCGGCCCTGGCCATTGCTGGGGTGGGTGGCAGCGGTGGAGGATATTGGAGCTATGGGCGCTGGAGCTTGGAGATTGGGAGACAGAAGCTAGAGGAAGGCGTAAAGAAAAAGGAGAGGTTTTTACCCTTTTATTGACGGTGAAAATACCAAACGTCCCCCTCCTAAGCCATAAACCTCGCCTGTTCCCAATGAAATCATGCGTAAGCTGCGGTTGGATTACCCAAACCATATTGATGAGATTCCCGTAATGGGGGGGGGGGCATGATCTCTGTTTTGACGAGACGTGCCAATGAAGGCTAGACCTCGAAACGTGAAACGGGAGGCGTGAAAACGGTTCGAAATGTTAAAGTGGCAAGTGTGATGCTTCACCGAAAAAGTTGTCAGTAAAAGACACTGTTCCTATTTTGACATCTTGCCTTCGTGGCTAAGGGTTGTATTGATTATGCAGAGCCGGATACAGTTTCTTTATGCATGGAGCTAACTTCAAATTTTCGGGGGAAGGAACCCGCCTTGCAATGCCGAAGATAATCCACGTGCCGAACTCATCATCATCGAAGACTGGTTCAGGGGCTACTGAGGGAGTCCTGGATTAGGGGGTCCTCGGTTGTCCGGTCTATTCGATATGGGTCGGACTGATTGGCCATGAAGATAAAAGCAGAAGACCATCCCCCGTGTCCGGGTAGGACTCCCATATGCGTGGACGACAAGTTTGGTGTCCAGATATACTATTTCCTTCTTCTGTAAACCGACTCTGTACAACCCTAGGCCCCTCCGGTGTGTATATAAACCGGAAGGTTTAGTCCATAGAGGCAATCAGAATAATCATAGGCTAGACAACTAGGGTTTAGCCATTACGATCTCGAGGTAGATCAACTCTTGTAACCCCTATACTCATCGAATACAATCAAGCAGGACGTAGGGTTTTACCTCCATTAAGAGGGCCTGAACCTGGGTAAACATCGTGTCCCCATTGTCCATTGTTACCATCGATCCTTAGACACACAGCTTGGGACCCCTACCCGAGATCTGCCGGTTTTGACACCGACACTGGTGCCTCCTGATTCTGACAAATCAGAACACTTTCAAGATCTTGTGAATGTTATTTTTGAGATACCAAATCCACTAGAAGAACTTGCGAGTGTTGCTGGTGTTTCCCTTTTATTTGCTCTTTTTTCAACAGCCTTGCATACATAAATGTGTTTAGTTACATCAGTTGTTCCTTTTGTTTGCGTCTGACGCTATGCGCCTTATTTTACTTGTCTCTGCAATGTTAATTATTTTTAATTTTATATGTGTGTGCTTATGTTTTTGGTTTATGCAGTTAATGATAGCCACGCTGCTGCTGAGGACATTGCTGATGTTGTGAAAGATATTAATGATGGAATTTATTCTCCTAATTTTGGTGATGGTGATGGGAGCTTGCAGTTGTCTATTACTCAGTCACAGAGTGTTGATGGCACTGAGCCTGTTACTCAGGCTGAGGATGTTCCTATGTAGTTACAGTTGGAGGACGAAAGGAAAAGAAAGAAGAAGTGTGATTTTCAGAGGAGAAAGGAGTTGGAACGGCGTCAATAGACTGCTTGCGTGCAACGAAGCGATGAGGATGTTGCTCAAGCTGCTCAAGCTGGAGATGATGAAGGTGGTGACGCGGCCTTTGCAACTGGTGATGCTGGATCTCATTGAACTGACATGCCTGTCAAGACAAACTTGTTGCAGACTCGCTTGATGCAAGTGTTTCCTCGTGATGCAGTTAAGGAAAAGAAAGATGTTTTGAAGAGGAAGATGGCAGATCCAAATCCTGATGGCACACAGAGGCGTAGCCCACGTGTGAAAGCTGCTTCCCAACCCGGCAATAGCAAAGCTGATGCAGATAGGGTTGCTGTGAAGATTGGTCCAAGCACACTTGGTGGCTCCCCTGTTCGCCGGAGTCCACGAGTTTTGTCAAATAAGAGGCCTTCTTCATCTCCTCTTTCGAAGTGCTCTTTGTTGAAGGAAAATAAGAAGCGTAAAGTTGCTCCCGCGAAGGTGAACAAAGGTGTGAAGAAGCATGCTCGTGTAGAAGCTGAAGATCCTTCATTTGAAGGAGATGATATTGAAGTTAATTCTGAAGATGAATATGCAGTGGTATGTGTTTTTTTTTCTTTCTAGTATTTGAAATTTTCTAGTTAGTGGTATTTTTTATTTTTATTCCTTTGCTTTAGTCTTTGCTGAAGTATGTTAGTGATTTTCTGTGTTTATTAGTATTAGTCATGCACATTGGACTTAATTATATTTGTAAAAACAATTTTTTTTGGGATATGTGTTTGTACTGTATGTGACTTACTAGTTGTACTTGCAATAATTTAATTGTGTCTGGGTTGGTATGCTGGCTAGGTGAGGCCTGGTCATTGTTTGCATCAATTGAGGGTGGTACTGATGTTGTTTTAATAGTTGAACTTGTGCAATCTTTTTTTTTCCTTCTTGGCTTCATATGTTTGTTTTGTTTTTTTTATTCATTGAATTAAGCTGTGCCTTCTTTATTTTCATTTACAGCCTGTTAGCGTTAGGAGTCCGGTCAAGCCGGTGAGAGGCAATGACGGAAAAGTTGTTTTGGATGAAGGTGACTCACAGCGATTGAATATAACTGTGCGATGTTCGTTGAGAGAGATTGATGCTTGTGCTCGTTTGCTTGAGAGTCGCCATGTGGCTAGGGTTCATGCAGCTGGTTTTTGTTCTATCTTCCAATGGAGGGTGAAGTCTAACATTTCCCGCCCTCTGATGGGAGTTTTGTACCTGAAGATAGATCCTGATACGATGACTCTTAACATGAGTGAGGCGAATAAGAAGCTTCGAGTCACTAGCGATGGTATACAGCAACTATTTGGGTTCCCTCGTGGTGGTCGTTCTGCACCAAGGCCGTCAGAGGACGGATATGATGACGCTCTGATGAAGTTAAGATCGGAGCGTGACATTAGCAGGAACATAGATATCAAGATGAAGGATTTGAGGGATAAGCTCAAGGTGCTTGTCAAGGATCCTAGCAAAGATGACCTTGATCTAAAAGTGTTCTTCATTATTGTGTCTATGAAAGTTGTGTTGCCTAGTGCCACCACTCGTGTTTCCAGAGAGGCAGCAATGTTTGAGGATCTCGTCATTGAGGACATGGCTAATATGGATTATTGCTAGCTGATGGTTGATGAGCTTAGAAGGGCTGTTGTCAAGTACCAAGATGGTGTTACCCTTGGGAAGGCAATCACAGGCTGTGCTATAGGGCCTGTACTAATGTACTTTGACTGCCTTATCCGTGGCAAGATTCCGGATGCTGACATGCGAGTCCCCCGCATATGTTTCATGGATCAGGACAAGCTTTCCGATCTGGCTGATGCAGATTTGATAAGAAGAGGCAATGCAGATCCAAGGACTTGGGTGTTTGGGAAGCTTCTGGTGAGTTTTATTTCTCTCGTGTCTTGCAGACCTTTTAGTTTTTAGGTATAGCTGTTTTTGCTGGAGTGAACATGTGTACTGCAGAGTTACCTGTTTAGATTTTGTCAGTTCTTAAGCTTTGTGAGGTTTATGTATGATTTTTAGTACTGTTGTGTCATGTGTGGTTGAACTGAATCTCTTGTTCAACTGACCTGTTTGTAAATACTAACAAATTGGCACTGACAGTGAAAGCTCGTTAGTACTGTGGATTTAAATCTGTTAATATAATGTTTTTTTTTTCCTGTGTGTTGCATTGATTAATTAACTCTTTTTTCCCTTGTTCGTAGTGGAAAACTCAAGAGGAAGTTGTCTTTTTCCGGGTGTGTAAATGGCCAGTCCTGGAGATGCCGTCTCAGGTTCCCAAGATTCCATCTCTGCACGATGAGTTGAGAAATGGTCGTAGTGTTGAGGGTGCTGGTTATGTTCCCCCTGGCCCTAGTAAGGCTAGTACTTCACAGAGGCAGGGTTTTGGTATTGATGTAGCTGTTTCTGCGTTGGAGCGCGCTGAGCATATTTTTATTAATGTGCATTCTGAGCTGGAAAAGGTCCCAACTATAGTTGAGCGTCTGAGCTGTATCAATGGTATCCTCCCTGACAGTCATCAATTTAATGCTGAGGAAGCAGTGGACTATATTGAGATGGAGAGAATGTTAATTAGTGATATGCGTGATGGTGCTGCTCAACTAATTCAGAGCTCGGTTCGTCTGTTGAACAACATGAAGCGTTTCAAAACTATGCAAGACTCTCGCTGCAAGCCATATGAAGAAGGTGCCAATGTTGTTATCAGGCAGATTGAGCAGGATGAGGCTACTGCCACTGCCAGCAGGGCTGGTGATGGTACTGAGGCTAATGTTTCTGACCACCATACGAATGATGTTGGTTTGGAGTCCCCTGTTGTTGAGGTGAGTCAGTCCTTGATGTTTGCATTTTTTACTATGTTGTTCTGCTGTCAGTATTGTAGTTGAACTTTCTCATGTTCACCTGTTTATTAATTTGGTTTCATGCAGGAGACCAGTCATGATGTTGAGGCTGCTGTTGACTGTGGAGTTAATGATCCATCTACTGATAAGAGCAAGGTTATTTTTATTTTTTATTGTGTTTATATATATTCTTGAATTTTCATGCGCACCACTGTGCCTTACATGTTCATTTTTCTATCCCACGCCGTTAAGATTTTGTAGGTGATATCTACCTTTTGTTAGTGTAGTTTAACTTTTTGTGTGTTGTTGCTAATAATAGCATTGTTTTTTTGCTTCATTACTATGAATCAGGATCCTGTTGTTGATCCTGTTGTTGGTGATGAGCCTTGTTCGACCATCGCTGATGTTCCTTTGAATGTTAGCAGCAGCAACATCGGTGATGTTGCTGTGGATGCTGCTAAGGTTTGTTTTTCTGTGCTTGCATTAATTTTATATGCAGTTTTCACTGTTGTTTCTTTGTAGCTGTAAAAGTTAGCCTGTACACCTCTTGCTAGTTTTTTTTATTGTTAGTTTTTCTCATTTCCTTCACTTTCTGAATTTTTATTTTTTCAGATGATTGATGTTGAGCGCGAGGCTGCCGTTACTGTTGGAGCTGATGCTTGTGGTGTTCCATTGACCAGTGGGCGCGATGTTGGTAGCAAAGTTGCTGATGAGGATGTTGGTGCTGCCAGCGTACTTGATGCCAAATCGTCTGGTGTTGGTATTGCTGAGAATGATAATTTTTCTGATTCTGAAGATTTATCGTCGGAAAATTTCCCGCCTGGAGGGCTTGATTACGGTGATGCATTGCAAGACGCCGACGTGTCTAGTGTGGAGGGGGTGCCATCTGAGGATGATGATTTAATTCTGTCGATTTCTTCTGGCCCCTTGATGCAGGAGGCTCTCCTGTTATCGCAGGATTTTCTTTCTTTACACCTTGAAAGCGCAGCCATATTGTTGTCCTCACAGGATCTTCCGTCCTCAAACCCTGAAACTGCAGGCATATTGATGTCGTCACAGGAACTCCCGTTGTCAAATGCTGAAAGTGCAGGTAAGGGCTTTTAAATGAGGCGTACTTCTCATTTATGGCATGGTGGCAATGTTATCTTGTAGTGCTTGGACTTATTTTCTTTTTTCTTTTTTCTGAAAGCAGAAGGTGCTAACGTTGCTAAGGTTGATTTATTTTTCTTCGCTGTTACGAGGTTGCGCACGAACCGTTGGAAACGGTTAGTGTTTGATTTTGCACGGTTCATTTTTGTCTCTTTTTCTTTTTCTCTCATATGATTATTGTTGTCACTGCGGTAGTTTTAATTACTCTCATCTTTGTGTTTTTCCCTAGTGAAAAGCCGATGTTTCAAAATAGGGAATGCGATGCCAGTGTTGGTTCTGTTGCTAAAGCGTTTGTCCCCATTGGCATGCTCAACTCAGACAGTGCTGATGTTGTTTTATATTCTCTACGTGAGAAGTACCGAGACACCGACAAGTTGATTGTTCCCAGATGGGTCACGGTCAGTTTTTTTGCTTTGTACATAGGATGATAAGTTATTTGTCTATTTTCTAATTGTTGTTGTTCTTTTTGTACAATAGACCAAGATCCGTGATGGAAATCTTGATGCCAATGTGCGGCAGTGGTTCACAAGATCAGGGGCTGATGGTTACGACCATGTACGTGACTCATGCTGATGTTTTAGGTTTTTCCTGTGTATTGATGAAATATGCATGCTCTTATCTAAATTTGTTGTACTCATGAACTAGAACTGTCATGTTTCTTTTGCAAGTAATGAAGATGGGAATGAACTTCAGTAGCCTGTTGTTTTTCCCTGTACTTAGGAATGATGTGTGCTCTTATTTTAAGCTGAACTTTTTGTAGCAAGAAAGTCGAACTGGTGTTGTTGGGGATATAACTATTGAGTATAAATCGCCCAGGAGGGGCCGGGTTATGCTCATAGTGATTTACCTGTATTGAAGCCCATGAAGACATAGAAGATGGCGACTTACGAAGGAGACTTAATAAGAAGGCCCAAAGCCCAAAGGCGAGTTAGGGCCCATAGATGTAAACCGCCATAAGTATATGACTTGTATTGTAAGATAGGAAAGAGTGGATACTGAGCCGGACATGTTTATGAGCCGGCCGGGATTCTGTGAACCGCCGGGCGTCAATCTGTGTATATAAAGGGACGACCCGGCGGCGGTTTAGGGACAGAAAACAACAGATCGAGAGCCAGGTTAAGCGTATTCGCTCCCTGGTCATCGAAACCCTAGCAATACCACCTCAAACTGGATTAGGCCTTCACCTTCACCGCAAGGGGCCGAACCAGTATAAACTCCCCGTGTCCTTTGTCCTGATTAACCCCTCTAGACTAACCTCATTGCGATGGCTCCACGACTAAGTCCTCACACTAGGACATCTGCCGTGACTATTCCACGACAGTTGGCGCCCACCGTGGGGCCAGGGCATGGTGGTTTCGAGTTCTTGAAGGGCAACTTCGAAGGGATACGCTGTGGGCCGGATGACCAAGAGTCGTCGCGGCAAGTTCTACGTCGACGACGAAGGCTGGGGCCCCGAGGCCGGCTCAATTGAGTGCGGGTACCGGGTCACCCTTCGGTGGAATTCACGTCTTCATTGGCAAGATCGGCGAACCGGGCCCTGAGCTGGATACCTGCACCGACATCATCGAGATGGCTCAGCGTGCAAAACCCGCCCGACTTCAGCCCGCCATGAGTCGTGCCTTCGTGGGATTCATCCATGGTGCGGAATCTGAGGATAAATCGGTGTCTGACAGTGAGACAGTTGTCTATTCTGATGGCGAGTCATCCACCGGTGAAACCGAGTCATTGTACCAACTGCAAGACGGTCGGCTTGGGGGCTGTTCCGATGGTGATAGTATTCCGGGCCCCTACGAGCCGCCGAACCGGGTTGCAATCTTCATGGCCGGTACGCAGCCAGTGCAGCACTCTTCAACTGCAGTGGCATTGATTTCCGGGTCAGCAGCAGCGACGGCAGCCGGGGCAGAAGGCCCTGCGCGCCCGCCGGCTCAAGCCTTGTCCGGTTTACTAGACGCCTTGGCAACACTACTGACGACGGAGGTTAACCTGGATAATCAAGATCAGCATAACGCGGAAGTCATGAAATTGCGAGATCAGATAGCTCAAGCAAAGGAAGACCTGGCAGCTGAAGATGCCAGGATGGCTGCGGAGCGGGTTACGTTGGATGCTCAGGCGCAGCGGATTCAGTCGGAGTCTTACCGGTTCATGCTAGATCAGAACGCTTCAAACGAAGTCATGAGGAGGAGGCATCAGTCTAGCCTGCCACCGGTTTACGAGGCGAGGAGCCTCTTTAACACGCCAGGAGCAGGAACCAGTAAGCCGCCAGTGGCGGACCGGGTTGAAACGCCTGGGACGGGGGCGCCGGTTCAGCCGCGCACCACGGATCCGCCTCGTCAGAACAATAACATAAATCGACACCCCTGCTAAAGCAGGGCCTCTGTCATTTTTTCTTAATGAGTCTTTGGTTACTTGGGGGCTTCCGGCTTATGAGCGAAGTTATGATTACCCTTTGAACCGGCTTATAAGCCAATTGAAAAAAAAAACTTGGGGGCTTGCTACCCAGGTTAAAGGTATCAAAGAGAGTCTGTTGCAAAATCACAGCTCAAACATAGGTGCCCCTTGAGCACAGCTCAAAAATATTACTTGGGGGCTCCTTGATTCTAAAGAACAAAGAGTTTGTATAACCCTTGTAATAGGCTTAAAAGCCAGGCTTGGAAGCCAGGTGTATTCACCTAAAACCCCGGGTTATCCTGCCTTTTTAAGTAAGCCACTCCGCCCAGGTATTCCTGGAATGACCCGCCGAACGTTTGACAAGTCCGTCTTATACAGACCCTGAACTTGTCAAAGTTAAAACAACAATTGGTTATGTGAGGTCCATCTTATAAGGTTTGTATATAGGTTTAACTCAGTGGCTGTGCGGCCCGTGAAAGCACTCGATTTTCGGCCTGGCAGCCCATGAAAAGCCTCGTTTTTTCGTTTGTTTTATTCCATAGTTTTTTGAGGTTTATTTGATGAGGCTTATAATGCTTTATGATCATAATTCATCCGGTGTTTATTAACCCGGCCTGGTTTTTGACTATAAGTCGCGCAGTATGAGATAAGATAACATTCGGTGTTTATTAACCCGACCTGGCTTTTGACTATAAGTCGCCAGTATGAGATAAGATACATTCGGTGTTTATTAACCCGGCCTGGCTTTTGACTATGAGTCGCCAGTATGAGATAAGATAATATCCGGTGTTTATTAACCCGGCCTGGTTTTGTTCATAAGCCAAGCAATCTATGATAATTACCAGTGCTCAAAATTTGGGTTCTCCCCCTTACTACACCGGTTTGATAAACCAACAGTGTGATCAAATATCATAGGTATGATATATTTCAAATTTGGTTATTCTTAAAGTCCAGCCTTGGGTATAAGCTATGTTAGTTTCCATGGTTTTATATTGGGCGTTATGACCCGTCTAGCGGTAAACCGCCAGGACACTTTTTATCCATTGCATGCAGGAGCAGATTCCACAGTGTTAATATTATAAGCATAAGTGGCATATCTTAACATGGTGGATTAGCAGTGTCATGCAAAGTAAATATGCACGATGGCATAGCAGAACAAGAGTTTAAGCTAGCCTATTACAAGGCGTTTGGTGCCCAAAAGAATAATTGTTTTAACAAGTCTTAAAGAAAGTAGCTGCTAAACCGGCCCCCGGTTTACGAGTCCTGGCCTGGCTGACTTGAAAGTTGCGGGTCGTCCAGCGCCGGTTCATCTTCCTCCTCTTTACCCAGTGGTTGGAAGTCAATGGTGGTCCAATCAATCCCAGTTAAGGCCTTGAATACAGCTTCATCACTTATAAGTGTAGAGGGGTCAACATCAGGGGCATAGGTATGCTTACGGATTGGAGGAATAAGATTTGGAGCATCATAAGTTGGCGCGTTAGCTCTCTTGTTGTGGGCATCATAAACCGACTGATAATGTGAAAGATCGGTTTCTTCAGCCAATTTGCTAGCCAATGGGCGCATTTCCCTCGTCAAGGCTCTGAGGTCATCGTTATTAAAGTCTGACCCGTCCTCCTTTATGCTCGGATAGCCGTTTCCCACATCGGCCGGGTCAAGATCAGATATCCAAGCTTTGGCCCGAGTCAGTGCAGTAAGAGCACCCGCCCTGGCAGCTGACTTCTTTAGCTCTTCAAACTGTGCAGGCATCATCGCCAGCCTTTCCAACGTCTCCTTGATCAAGGTTGGGGCGGTTTATTATGGGAAGCTGTGCAGATAACCCATTGTACGCCGGTATATAATTGCTCTATAAGTGTATACGCGGCTTTCAGTTTTTGCCGCATATCTGAGCCAAGATGAGCAATGCGAGTTCCTGCATCATCAAAAACATCGGTAAACCGGCAGTCTTTTACATAATACATGTTCAAAGCTTATGAAGAAGTTATTTACCAAATACGGCAGCAGTCATGGCATTTATCTGTTGTTTCAAGCCAGTCAGCTCCTCAGCTACCGGATTAAGGGCAGCCTCAGCATCCTCAGCCCTTTTCAGCAGAGTTGACTTTTCTGTATCCCAACCTGCCCGCTCGTTCTTAAAGCTCTCCTTCAGATTCTCCATTGCTGTTAAGGCACTGGTCAGTTCCTCCTTGGCTTTGGAGGTCTCAGCTTGTTGCGACTTGATATTTTCTTGAAGGTCGGCGATTTGAGATTCCTTCTTGTTAAGATCAGCCTGCAAGAGACATGTAATTAATTACATAGCAGTGCATATGTAAAGTCCCAAGCACATAACAAGTAATATACTTGGCACTTGGGGGCTAATGTCTATTGCGTTTTATCAAAAAAAAATTACAAGTCCCAAGCACATAAACAACTATCAGCTTGATGGTCAACCGGATTATAAAGGTCCTAAGTAAGAATTTTGAGCCTTACAGCATAATTAGTCTCAACTTAACATATTTGTTAAGTCGACCCTTGGGGGCTACACAGGCGAAATTGAAGATTTATTATTCTAAAGTCCTGGTTCATATTGACATTATAAACCGGCCCTTGCGGGCTAGTGGAGTTGATCTATATGGCTCTTGAAAGTTTGCAGAACATTCTATTCTTTTATGTCCAGTAAACTTGGCGGCTAAGGGAAGAATATTTATGCAGAGTTAACAGCATTTACCTCATATCGCTCCTTCATCATGTTCAGTAAACCGGCTTCATAATCACGGCTTGTCTACAAACGGTTTAAAAACCCAGAATGAATATCTTGGGCGCTGAGGTGGGCATAGCTTTCCAAGTCTGCTTTCCACTTGCCCTTGTCAACAGCAGAAAATTCTTCTTTGGCACTATGTTTTGACAGAGCAGTGGGGTTGTCTGGGGCTGTATACCTGACACTGGTAACTACACCATCGTCAGCTTTATCATCAGCAGCCTTAGTTGGGCTTGGCGGTTTATCAGCATGACCCATCGGATCAATTTACATCTGCTCAACAAAGGTGTCATGATCTTGCGCTGGCGGATCATCAAGAATAGCTTCAGTATTTGTTTCAAACTGTTTTGGGTTCTTTTCCGGATCAGTTGGCGTGCTGTCATCAGCCGGTTTGTTCAATTTGGCCTTTTTACTGGGCCTGACCTTGGCTCTGACAGAGACGCAAACAGGTTAGTATAATGATCAAGCATAAGGTATAAGGGGTTAGTTAAAAATGCTCACCCAGGAACAGTTTTGAGGGTTGGAATTTGTGTCCCTGTGGACTCACCAGAGGATGAAAGGGAAGTTCCCTGATAGTTTGAATCAGACGGATTAAGAGGTTGTCGAAAATAACCCGCCTGGGGATAAGACGTGTTAGAAATAGAAGAGACCTCTGGGCGGCGTTTACGAACTGGCGAGTTCGGTAAACCGGAAGAAGTGACCACATGGCCGCTATGCCGGGTTGTGCGGCGAGCTTCATGTTGCTGCTTCTTCAAAAGAAAGTTTGGATCCAAGTAAGCTAGGGGGTGAGAAAATCTTACTTTCCGGCTTGCTTGTCGGGTTTTCTGTGTGGGCAGAGGTTCTGAACCGGATGAGAGAATAGTTACCTCTACGTCATTTGTGCGGCTAGCTTCTGCGTCGTCCTGATAGAAATCATCGTCAATGAGATGTATGAAAAAAGAGCCAAGTGAATCAAGTTCTACCTCTGACTCCGGATTATCATCGTCAGTGTTTAACTCGGTAGGCTTGGTGTTTTTCTTCTTAGCGGGCTTCTTGTTGACCTTGGTCTTGACACGAGGTGTTTTGGCCGGTTTATCCTGCGGTTTTTTCTTCCAGAACGGATCGTCACCCTGTTTAAAGATTGAAAAGATCATAAGGGAGTATTAAGAATATGGATTAAAGCAGGAGTGGGGCAATTCTTACAGCTGGCGGTTTATTTGAAGCGCAGAAAGGACTAAGTCCTGTTTTGCTACAGTCGGTCACTGGTTCATCCAACATCTTCTTGACAGATTCAGTAATTTCAGCATCACTCAGCTGAATATCAGTGTGGCGTTGAGGGTCT
Source organism: Thinopyrum elongatum (assembly GCA_011799875.1). Taxonomy (NCBI): domain Eukaryota; kingdom Viridiplantae; phylum Streptophyta; class Magnoliopsida; order Poales; family Poaceae; genus Thinopyrum; species Thinopyrum elongatum. The sequence continues at coordinate 401,157,209 of CM022299.1, read as the reverse complement.
TTCACATCCCCTGTGTACTCACACATTAAACCGGGGCGACGGCTTAAAGGCAAAATGCTCCAAGATACCCAGCAACAGACAAAATCAATGCCTGTCAAACCGTTTGCCATAAAGGCTCTGAGCTTTGAGAGTTGTGGTGCATATTTGGACCGTTCCTTTGCATTGAATCTTTGGGGGAATGGATGTGCATCGGTAAGCCGGTGAGCACGGTAACCCGGCAGAGGATTCTCGCCAGCTGGAGATGTATCTTGGCAATAGAACCAAGTTTGATTCCAATCTTTGGGATGGCTATGATGCCTAGCGTGAGGGAAGCTGACGTCTTTTCTCTTCTGAATTGAAACCCCGCCAAGTTCAGTATTGGGCCCATCTGTAAATTCAGTACGGCGGTTTATATAGAAGAAATCTCTGAACAGGTCGACTGTGGGCTCTTTTGCAGGTAGGCTTCACAAAACACTTGAAAATTGCAAATATTGGACATGGAGTTAGGCCCAATATCTTGAGGGTGAAGTTGGAAGAAGTGAAGCACATCACGGAAATTTTTTGATCCGGGAGGGCTGAACCCTCGACTCAGATGATCAACAAAAACAATCACTTCCCCATCCTTGGGCTCAGGAGGATTTTCTGGACCGGGGGCTCTCCAGTGGATGTCTTCCTTTTTCGCTAAAGCGCCAGTTGCAACACACCCGTTCAATTCTTCTTCTGTAACCCAGGATGGAACCCAGTTACAAGAATAAAAGGATTTGGCCATTTATACGATAACCTGAAAAAGATTTGTGCCGGTTTAAGGTTCATGGTTAACAAGCAGAAAGTGTTGAAGCATGCATAAATGTTAAACCGGACAGTGACGTTATTAAATTACAAAGACGAGCACTTGGCGGTTTAAGAGGGGACTAATGGTACCTGGCAGGTTATTACTTTCTGAGGTTAAACCGCCTACACGGATATTGAAAGTATAGATCTGAAGTTGGAAAATGGCTAAGTGGTGAAAAGCAGGTTTCACAGATTGGTGTTATAATTTTGGATCTACAGCAGTTCAGATAATGAAGAAAAATTCTAACCTAAAGTAGCGGCAGCAGGACAGTTCACGTGCTCAGATGAAGATCTCCTATGGAGGGGAGGCGTTCAGATATTAAAAATGAGTGCTAAACTGCTATCGCACAAGATTGGTACTATACTTAGATCAAAAACTACATGGTCTATGGAGGAACAAAGATGAACCGAGATGAACTCCGATGAACTCGTGGAAACCCTAATGGGATCTAGGGGAAAAGGAAGGAAGAGGACTCACCAGAACTGTTGAGTAGCGGAGGCCCGCAGACGAACTCTGGTCGATTCAGGTTGATGCAGCGGCCGTTGTTGAGGCAGTGGCAAAGGTCGACGACGGCGGCGGAGCTCGGGCACTGAGGCGATGCGAGGTGGAAGACAGAGACGAGGAGGCAAGGGGGGAAAATGAAGAGGACCCCTGTCCCTATTTATAAGGCAGTGGATAGATGGCATGCGCGGGAATCAAGGAGGCTGAGATTTGGGCCTCGTGCGACATTAATGCAAGATGACGTCATGGTGGGTTAGCACAATGCTGTGAGCAGACGTCGTGGCGGGTTATAAATTTTCATAAGGACTGATGATGAAGGATTTTTTCTAAGTCAAGTATTGAATATTGATATGAACAAGTTCACATCAACCTGGGGCCTAATGTTGGGGATATAACTATTGAGTATAAACCGCCCAGGAGGGGCCGGGTTATGCTCATAGTGATTTACCTGTATTGAAGCCCATGAAGACATAGAAGATGGCGACTTACGAAGGAGACTTAATAAGAAGGCCCAAAGCCCAAAGGCGAGTTAGGGCCCATAGATGTAAACCGCCATAAGTATATGACTTGTATTGTAAGATAGGAAAGAGTGGATACCGAGCCGGACATGTTTATGAGCCGACCGGGATTCTGTGAACCACCGGGCGTCAATCTGTGTATATAAAGGGACGACCCGGCGGCGGTTTAGGGAGAGAAAACAACAGATCGAGAGCCAGGTTAAGCGTATTCGCTCCCTGGTCATCGAAACCCTAGCAATACCACCTCAAACTGGATTAGGCCTTCACCTTCACCGCAAGGGGCCGAACCAGTATAAACTCCCCGTGTCCTTTGTCCTGATTAACCCCTCTAGACTAACCTCATTGCGATGGCTCCACAACTAAGTCCTCACACTAGGACATCTGCCATGACTATTCCACGACAGTTGTGTTTCTTGAAAGTTTGGACAGTGGATATAAACTTCAGTGCCCCTTTTTTTGTACTGAGTTGCTTACTCAATTAGAACTTGATGATTATTTGATCTGTTTGGACTTCTCAATTTCAATTTTGTCACTTTTATTTATTGTTTTGGAGGCTTAATATTATTGTTTCATTATAAATATAGTTCTTAAATTTATTTTTCCTCTGTAATTTTTTTTGTCAGCTTCTTTTCCCTACTTTTGATCCGCCGTCATTTGTGGGTGACATGAAGCCTGGTGAAGATGTTGGTCACTGGTGCTTGATTGTTCTGAATTTGAGGTTCCGTCCTTTCGAGTGTCTTGATTCACTCCGTGATGAAACCTGGAGTGATGCAGTTAGATTCCTAAGGACTATGACAGATAATATAAAGAAGCTTTGGAGGCAGTCCAGCATAGACAGGGCCAAACCGTTCTTGTCGGTGCATGTTGATGGTTTCTCTTGTGAGTTTGTGCGTGTGCCGCAGCAGCAAAACACATGAGTATCCGTTTTTAATGATTTTTATTAGTTGTTTTTGTTGCTGGAATGCGTGGTTTTCCAAATTTTGGTTGTATTCCTGTATTTCGAATTTGTAATGTACCCTTTTGTTTTTTCTTTTGTTAACAGGCATGATTGTGGCTTCTTTATGCTACAAAACTGCAAGACCTATCATTGCCGGGAGGACGGTGTGATTGAAATGTTGGATTACAGCCACAAAGACATTCTTGACATTAGAAAGACTTTGCTGTATACCTGCGCGACTAGCGATGTGTTTGATGTTGACTTCCGGGGTTTGTTTGGCATCGAACGTTGTACGTATGCATGACCTTTTATATTTGTTTCCAGCTTGTACTTCTTTACTAGTACTGTCATGAATTCTGTATTTGAACTTACCCTTTTTGCGCTCCTTCTTTTTTTATTTGCAGGTGAGTGGCTGGATCTTAGTGAGCATGACTACAGGATCTTTGGCAGCCAGTTCTCGGAGCTCGAGCGTGTAGCTGTTGATTTGAGCCAGGGGCGTTCTCCCGAAAAGATAGGATCTGGTGTTATGAAGGGGCGATTGGGAGCTCTCAAAGGTTCTACGGCTGCTTGTGCAGAGAGCCCCTCTACACCCAAGAATCCCATTGTGCAATTGATAGACAGTGATGATGATGTGTTTGACAAGATCGCTGGCATGGGAAGAGTCACCAGGAGCGCTGCTGCCAAGGGTGTATCTCCCCTTGCTGGAATAGTGGGCCGTAGAGCTGGTGTTGCTAGGAAGGATCCTGCTTTGAAGTCTGGTAATGTTACAAGCACGAAGCGTGCACCCAGAGCTCCTATAAAGCTTTGCTCCCCTGTGCAGCAGCTTCACCCTCATAAATTCCTTCACCTGGACAAGGCTCGCAAGTTGTATAATCTGTTGCTTGGTGATGAAAGACGTGAGAAGTATGCTGAGTGAGTATCTCTCATTATGTTTCCTCTTATTTTCTTCTGTTGTTTCTAACTGCTAGATAAATATGACCTGAACTGCTCATTTTTATATAACTTGAACTACTATGAATGCCTTATCTTGCTTCCCCTGCTTTTTGTTCTTGTGTGTGCTGCAGGACTGCGTTCTCAATGATACCTCAGCCCGATGATAGCGCAACTACCTTCACTGGCAAACGCATCTGGCAAGTTTTTGCACCTGGACAGCTGATGGAGGGTGATGTAATGGACTTCCTCATTGATATTGGAAGCGAGATCCCGAAAGAAATGTTGATTTCGCATCTGGAAAAAGGATCTTGCTGAGTCCATATTTCATCACGGTAATGAATCAGATCGTTTGTTTCTGTGAAACAAGACTGCCTGTTGTTTTACGAGTTTTTAAAATACTTTCCTTGTTGATCCTTTTCCCCTGTCTATTTGTTTTTGGCTTTTCGCAGGTTGTGCTTGACTGTTCGTTTTACGGTGATGAAGATAAAGAGTTTAATGTGGAGAGTGCAGCGAGAGATTTCAAGAGCTATGTTCAAGATGGGGAAGACTTGCTCAGTGCCGACCTTGTGAGATCTACTAGCTGATTTTTGGTTTTATTTGTTTGCTATGATGCTGGTTTTTCTTTTGAATATTTAATATCTCTTTTTGGTCATTTGTTTTTAGGTCATGATGCCTCTATGCAAACCTATGGTTTTATCAAAGGATTTGAAAGTGTCGCACTTTTCCTTTTATGTCATGAATCGGTACCGAAGTACTGTTGACATCCTTGACCCTTTACCTTATGGGAAGAACCATCGTCCTTCAAAGAACACCTATCACAAAGACTGCGAGAAGATTGTGAGTGATATTTATTATCTATACTAGATTAATTTTTCCGCCTCTTGTTTCTACTTTTCTGAGACCTGAAATGTGTGGTTTCTTTTCTTTTTTTACAGATCTCTAGATTGGTCCAAGTAATGAAGGTTGTGTATGGTGATGCTCAGTATAATACGAGCAAGCAGCCCAAATGGGAGGTTTTAGCAAAGAAACCAACATTTGTCAAGGTTCCATTTCAAGGGCCGAATGAATGTGGCCATTATTCTCTGAAGTATGCGGGAACCTATGATGGTGAAAAGATCGTTGAGAACATTCGAAATAATGATGTGGGTTCTAGTTCAGCTTTCACTTTCTGTGTTTGGCTGATTGTCTATTCCTTTTTTATGTGTCATGATTTTTGATAATTTGTTTTATTGTTTTGCAGCCGCTTATTGTTGATTAGAATGCTGAGGATTTGTATACAGTGGTGTTCAACCGGAATAACCATGTTCCGGTGACGGAGCTTCCCAAGGAGGTTCAGGCTTTGGCTCCTGGTGCATAGAAGAAATGGTTATAATTTGCATAGTGAATGGGATACTTGTGTGATTTATGTCTTGAAAGCATTGTAGGCTTTGTACGTAGTGTTTGGATGTCTTGTCAACTATGTAATAACCAGTATACTTTGTGATGTTTTTAAGTGTGGCACAACGTTTTACAAACTTTTTTCCATGATGAGAATGTGGTTGAACAGCTGTTTCACTCGTGTATGTTTTCTCGGGGATTTGTTTTGGTTAAGTTTTATTTTTGCACTGAAGTCTTATACACTAGTTGAACTGAAACACTTTTTTTCAAGTGCATTACAAGTTGTTGCTGAAAAGTGAGATTTATTTTATTTTCATCTGTCCCAACCTAATTTGGATCTTTATAGTTTCTGTACCCTCTTTTCTTGTACTTATGGTATAGTTCTGTGAGTACTGAATTGTAATTTCATACAACGTAAGTCTTTTAAAATTGGTGTCACAATAGTATTTGTGGATGTAGCGTGAGCGGAGTGACCCTTCCTTGTTACGTAGAACTAATGTCATATAATGTGTTAGAACTGAATTTTTTTTGGGATTGAGATTATTTACGACGAAATTGCTACGTGATTTCTAGCCAGATTTTATTTAAATATAAGAAATTTAGCAAAATTGAGAGCCAAATATTTGTCTGAACTTCTTGCATTTTAGTAGTTGAACTTCAAAGTAAAAGTTAAACCACTGGTTTAAATTAGCTACATTTAACAGGTAGCCCTATTAAGTTCATAATTATTTTTGTAGCATATTTAGTTGAACTTCAAAGTATCATTGTTTTTGTAGCATATTTTTAATCCTTTTATCTGTGCTGAAGAGGTAAATTTATTTTATTTTTATATTTTAATTTAGAATTTTTTTGCCTGTGAACATGTACTTGAACTTTTCTATATTCAGTTTTCGAACTTTTTTGTACTAGTTTATATTTCTTTGCCATGCGCTCTAGTTTTATTCAGCGGGCCTTATGGGGTGGGGTGAGGAGAGTTTGGAGTGGAGGGAGTAGCAGTCGTATTGGGCCCTTTTCCGGCCCAAATGGCCCGTGCGCGCGACTGTGGACTGCTGGCTGTGCGTGCGCTTGAGTTTAGTCCCACCTCGCTAGCCGAGGGGGCTCTCGACCGGTTTATAAGCGTTGCCGTGCCTTGTCTGTCGAACTCCTTTGTGTACTGACCTGGGCGATTTTACACGGCGCTCGCTCTCTGTTCCATGACCTGTGGGCCCTTGTCGGCTGGCCCACGCAGTCTCGATTACTATGGATTCGCCAACGGTTCCGCCGTGGGCTTGAGTCCAAGTGTATCCTCCTGTGCGTGGCTGGCCTGTCCTTGGGCGGTCATCATTTTTTGTTGTTGTTTGAAACTAGTACCTCACTGGTCAATGTGGACTGATGCTTCTGTTGTGGGTCTTGTGATTTTTCTCCTTGGTCGAACTAATATCTTTTTGATTTAGTTTTGGCCTTCTTTTTTCTAAGCTGTGATTATTCTCAAGGCATTATTTGGTATCATCATAGTACTTGTCGTATAAACTAAGTTGTACTGAGATTTCAATTGTACTAGCACTGTTATTCTTAGTGTGTCACTGTTTTAGGGAATGCGAACTAACGCTTCCCTTTCCTTTTTATTTTTGTAGTATAGATGTACTGTGTGTTCAAGTGTACCAGTACTTTCACTCCTACTATGCTACCGACTATGAAATACGTACTGATGGTTCTTGGCTTTTCCTGTTGCAGTACTTCGTAATTTTCTAACGACTATAAGCATGATGCTGTTAGTACTGAATGTTGTCCTCAGCTGCAACTTAGTCTTTTTAGTGTTCTTCTGAAACTAAAAACTAATTTTTAGTGTGATAGTACTACCGTACAGGACTAAGCTGTACTAAGAGTCCAAGGCTACTATTTGTTGTTGTCCTTAGTCTGCCACTGTTTTTGTGAAATATCCCTGTGTGATTTGTTGCTCCATGACTAGTGCTGCATAGCAGCCACAAAGTTTCATTCACAACCTACTTCAACTTAAAATGATGGATAAACAAAATAGGAAGCTAGCAAACTTGTTCAACGACATAAGCGAACGATGTACTTGATGACATAAGCAAACTTGTTCAACCTTGACACACACGACATAAGAAAGCTGGTTCAACCTAACAAAAGCAAACTACAAATTTGAAACAACAAGATAAAGGACAAGCACAAGCGCAAGCAACACGAAGGCAGACTTTGATGTCTCTTCATCCCGCGTAGTGGAAGTGGTAGTAGGGATCCGCTTCCTGCTCTTTCGAAATTTCCACACCTATTTTGATGTTGTCGATTATCTTCCATGACTTGTACGTGGCGTACGCATCTATTCCTGCGTACTCGATGAGCTTCTATGGCAGCGGGCTGATCCCCCATAGTTTATGGTCTTCCTCCTTGTCGATCTTTTTCTTCATGCCATTGTAGAATGGGTGGATGACGCTGGCTACAACATCAGCCAAGGAGTCGTACTCTTTTTTGGAGCCTGGAACTCTCCAGTTGCGCTGAATGTCGATGAAGTTCTTGGGGTTGATCTCCAAACTAGACTTCTTCAGCATCTGTTTGTCATCTTTAATGCTGAAACCGACAAAGGTGTATAAATTCTGCTCCTGCAGGAACTCTTTGAGGCGCTTGGGCCTGCAAGGGGGAGACACATATTAAAGATTTAATTCTTCTGTTTTTTGGTTTACAAGTGATAATCCAGGAGGTAGATGCTTATATAGTATTAGTCATGGATGAATGTAGTTCAGAAACTAGTACACAAAGTTCTAAAATTAAATTCAAGTACACCATGTTATTTTTCTTTTTTGGTATCTTCAGTGCTTCACCAAATGCTTCACCAAGTTCAAGAACCTATAACCAGAGTCAATGATCTATGTGCTACTTACTTCAAGTTTAGTTTTCTTTTTGTTGAATAGAAGACCTATACCAGTGCTTCACCAAGTTCTTTCTTTATTTTTTGCTGCTGAAAATAACATCAGACCAGGTTCAGAAACTACTTTTGTACATCAAGTTTAGAAACATCTTTTAATACATCAACTCTATAAACTACACTAGTGCATCAAGATCAGAAACTATGCTAGTACATCAAGTTCAGAAATTAATCTGGTGAAACAATTTCAGATGCTAATCCAGTGCATCAGTTTCAAAATATATTATAGTGCATCTACTTGAGAAACATGTACTCGTGCATCCACTTCACAAACTACAGTAGTTCATCTAGTTGGGAAACAAGTGTAATGAAATTTTTAGGGAGTGGTACTAATAGAACAGATGAATAAAGAGTAGTATGGATCACCATTTTGTGGCCGCTGCGATGTGGTACACCAAGCAGAGTTCCTCCACGCATAACTGCAGGACTGCTGCCATCTGGGGAGGTTCATCTTTTCTGGTAAACTCCACATCAACTCCGATGAAGCTAGGATACAAGCCACCGCCCTTCATCCTGAGCCTGCTCATCATCTCGTCGGCCTTGTCTGGTTCGCTGGTGCAGACGATCTCCAGCGTCTCCTTGCCGTGGAGCTCAACCCCTATGAGGGTTCGGGTGTACTCGCGCTTCTCGTCGGGGACGTGAACATCATCGAGGTTGCTGCTCTGGTCAGACGTCTCGCCATGATGACGCTTGGCAGACGGTTCCTCCGTCATTGCCCTCCTTCGGCGACTGTGGGCTTGGAAGAGAGATGTTTCTGGGTTGTTTATAGTGGAGATGGAAGCGGCAATGGTGGTTCTTGGAATGAGGCAGAGATGGAAGACAATGGGTTATTTCCAGGGCGTGGATGGGGATGTGTGGGAGGCAGTTCGTCGGGTACGTGGGGGTAGTGGTCGTGGGGTGGCCATTGCAGTCCGTCATGGCAACCGCCCAGTGGGTGGCGCGGGCGGTGGCCTGGAAGAACCAACCGTCCAAGCCAATTTCTTTACCAGGGTATTTACTGGTCGCACTCATGAGTCTTGTCAAGCTGTACTTATCAGCTGCTTATCCCACCTGCACATCTCAGGGTCAGTGATAAGGGCATTTTGTACTGTTTAAGTGACGTATACTTTGTGATGTTTTTTAGTGGGGAGGTTAAGTCTTATTTTTTGCACTGAAGTCTTATACTCAGTGTGGAGGTAAACTTTTTTCAGTGCACTGCGAGTTGTTGCTCAAAACTGAGACTTATTATTTTTTTCATCTGTCCCAACTAAAGTTAGGCCTTTATAGTTTTTGTACTCTCTTTTTAGTGTACTTATGGTTTAGTGCTGTGGGTACTGAATTGTAATTTCATACAGCGTAAGGTTTTGAAAATTGGTGTCACAGTGGTGTGTGGATGTAGCGTGAGTGGCCTGATTTTGTAGTACTGATGTCATATGTATGTTTGAACTGATTTTTTTTTTGGGATTGAGATTATTTACGACGAAATCGTTAGTTGAGCTCTAGTCAGATTTTATATAAATAAGAAATTTAGCAGAATTGACAAACAGTGTCTATTTGAACTTCTTGCATTTTAGTAGTTGAACTTGAAAGTAAAATTGAATTCGCTGGTTTAAATTATGTACATTTAACAGATAGCCTATTAAGTTCTCCGCTTTTTAAAGTTTCGTTGTTTTTGTATCGTATTTTTTTCCTTTTTTTATCATCCGTGGTGCAGAGCTAAATTTATTTTTATTTTTGGATTTAAAATTATTGCCTGCGAACAAGTATTTGAACTTTTCTATATTCAGTTTTCGAACATTTTTGTTGTAGTTTATTAGTTGCTTCTCCCACTTATACGTCTTAGAAGGCGGTGATGATGGCGCTTTGTACTCCTCGACTGTGGGTACTTGGACTGGTGATTGACGTGTAGTTGAACTTACCAAATACAAGTTCAGACTATGTGTGTCATGCTAATCTTTTAAAACATTTTTTGTTTTTTGAAATGATTGTTTATATCAACATAATCTTTGAAAGTATTTTTTACAGATAAATTAGTTTTTCATCAGTACAGGTGTATTATATTTGTACTTCCAATTTTTTCTGTTTGCTTGAGGTAATTCTTTTTATGTACTGATGGGCTTTCTGAACTAGGACTGGCAGAACCAGTCGTAGCTCATTTGAATGATGTTTTTTGAGGTGTTCACGGGTGTGTTTGGTTACTCTGCCTTGAACTGATGAGTCAGAATTATCAGTACTGATGTACTATAAGAGTTTAAATTTTCTTTAACAAATTTTTGCTAAGTTACTGGTCGACAGTAGTGTTGACGTTACATAAATCCAGATCAATTTTTTCAAATATATTTGTGACTGCATTCAAAAGGTTTATCAAATGGTTTACATAATAATGTCACAGGTCCAGCGGGCACAAATCACAAATTATATCTTAACTATAGTACTGATCGAGAAATCGATGATAAAGCTAGATAAGTTTTGGTAACGACAGTGTTTCTGATATGATTCCTCATTGTGTACCGAGGCAACCGAGAGTACAAGCTTATTTTTGAATTGACGCAGCAACATAACCACTATGGATTCTTCAGTCTTGAGCTCCTTCTAACTGGCCCCGAATGTTGTCCCTTGTCGGCGTCCTTTCCTGCTTGAGCCTTGGCAGCTTCATCGTCAGTTTCAGTTTCCTCGTCCCCAACACTGTCATCTTCATTGTCTTCGTCTGATTGGTCGTCATTCTCGTCAAACTCTTCTTCTTCATCCTCTTCTTTTGATTTTTTGGAACTCTGGACCTTGCCCTATTTCTGTTCGGCGCCATTGACCTCATTGCCCACTTTGCATGTGCGGGCATTATGTCCGTCAGTCCCCCCACACTTGCTGCAAGTGTAGCTGTTACATGTGTCGTCTGTATTGGTAGAAACCTGGGCGGCTCCAATCTACTTCTACAGCTTTTGCTTGTTGACAATGGCATCTATGCGGTGTGGGCATGTGTGGTAATTATGATTGGTCACCACATTGCAGAATCCGCATGCCCTTATCCCGAGAGGTTTGCCGTCCGGGCCAAATTCCACGTGTCTGATGGGGCGTGGCGGCTTTTTGGCTGCTGCTTTTTCTGCTTGCATCTTACTCTTCCTCCCCTTTGTGCATGAGTATATCGGTGGTTTAATTACCCGTTGCTGCTGGTGGTGGTAGGATGTCCTGTTGTCATGTCGTTCGCCTACAGCACCGTCAAGCTCACGATCTTGCACGTGAGCATGTTGCTGCTCTTGAGTGTGCACATGGGCAAGCTCTGGTTGCTGTTGCTCCTCCTCCTTGTTGTCGTATGGGTCAATAGCTCCCAGATGGTTCATCTCGGATAAGATTGTAGCGATATCCTGCTCAATTTTTTCTGCTTCATTGTCCGCGACATCTCCGTTTTCAGAAGAATGCATGGCGTCGAGTTCTTGTTCAAGTCTTTCCATGAGGACCCGTGACCTCGCCATTTGGTCTTCGCTTCTCAAGCTTTTTCTATGCACTCTCATGCACAGCTGCAACAATGCACTTTCAATGCAGTATTGGGAGGCCTTGTTTGATGCTACTGTCCTCAAGTCATTTCTGTTGAAGGTTGGCTGGATGTTTGGGCGTTTGGTGTATCTCCTGAGGATGTATTTCTCCGGAACGCTGGCAGCCTTAATTGTTTGCATCATGCACAGCACATGCAGGCAGAAAATACCTGTTTTTTTGGAAGAGGTGCATGTTTTCTGTCATTTCATTCGAACAAAAACTTTGCAAAAATAAGTACTACAGTCTGTAACATCTTTTTTTTAGTCCTCACCTGTGTGGTCCCACAGCTTGCACTCGCAGTCATATATTTCTCCCACAGGGTCTGCAACCACCTAGAACGCATGCTGAGACCACGCAAACTATTTTTGCGGTTTGTTGTAGCGCACAATGTACTTTGTGGGCTCTTCCGTCCTCGTCACCGTGAAGAGGGTGCTCAGTTTTAGCCTTTTTCTGATCTCGCTGTACACAGCTCGTGAGTAAAACTTTGCCATCTGAGTGTCGAACCCATAGAGGGTCAGCGTGTTTTGTTCTTTCTGCACAAGCAAGAGTGTTGAACAAATTATTAGTTTTCTCGCAGCAAAAACTTGTCTAACTAAGAAAGAATTACTTTAGTAAGCACGTTATTTGTCTTACGACAGGTGATAGAGCTATACCCAGTTACCCATTGTCTCCTGGTTTTCTGCCTGCCTCCTGGTTTTGACGCAGGTGTTTACCTGGCTGACAAACTGGTGCAGGTTTTGTCTCTCACTTACGAAGTTCTTCTTCAGCACATAGTTCATGCTCTCACTCTGTTGTGTGGATGTCATTTTGGCACAGAAAATTTCTTTGAAGTAAGCTGATATCCATCTCTCGCGCTCGTTCCACATTGCCACCATCGTGGCATCATCATGGAGGTTGTACTTATCCATGAGTTCTTTCCAGGCAGTCTCAAACTCAGTTGGCATGAGGGGCCAGTTGTGGATTGATGTGAATTCATCCTTAAAGGTTTCGTGGAGGTTGTACAGGTACGCGAGGTGTTCCCTGTACTTCTTCATAATGTGCTAGCGGCATAGCTTGTGTACTGTGTCCCCGAAAGCATCTGGGATCGCCAAAGCCATTGCCGGGCACTGGTCTGGTAATGAGAAAAGAGACCTGGAGTGGTCAGCTGATGGTAGTGCATATATACAAATAGATCTGACACAACAATTTTACTGTGTTATTTTCCTTTTGGGGGGGGGGGGTTGGCGGTTGTACCTGTGAGGATGCATGTAGGAGCCTCCCCTCTCATGCACCTTAAAAATGTTTTGAAAACCATCTGGATGAATCTGCATCCTCATCTCTTATCAGGGCGAAAGCAAAGAATGTAGTCTGTAAGTGGTTGTTAGTACCCACAAACACCCCAAGTGGCATATGGTACTTGTTGGTCTTATATGTGGTGTCAAACGTCACGCAGTCACCAAAGTCTTGATATGCCCCTCGGCAGCTTGCGTTAGCCCAGAATATGTTCTTCACTCTGTCGGACTCATCAAGTTGTATGTCCCAGAAGAATTCCTTTTTTATCGCTTTCGTCTCCGTAAAGAAGTTGACAGTCTTGAGGATATCGTCCACATCATCCATCCTTGAATTCTTTGCTTTGCTGCATATTAAAAGTGAAGAGTCATTAAAAAATGCATGTTGAACTGGCATCAGGTCATATGTTGCATAATATGTTTGTACTGACAGATGAAAAAAGACGGAGGGGGTTTCTGGGAGGAGAACAAGTTTGTACTTACATGTTAATCACGTCTTTGGCATTCATTTCGAGGAAGTAGCTACCGGGGTCATCGCCGCCGAGTATGCTCATGATTTGCGCGTGTTCAATGCCTTTGAACTGTAGGTACTTGACGTACTCCAAGATTGTTTTGTCAAAGTTTTTGTGGGAGTGCAAGAAGACAAGCATTTGGGGGGTGAGCTGTAGCCTGTGGTTGTGTTCCCAGCATATCTCTTTTACGACAAGTGTTCCATCCTTTTCCTTCTTCAGCCTCATTTTAGCCCCGCAGTTAGTCCTGGCTGTGGTCTTGTTCCGCTGTCTATTTGCTTCTGAAACCTTCGATTCATAACTCCATAGCACGTGCAATAAAGGTAGACTCTATTGTTAACCTTGGAGCCTTCCCTGACAGCAAAACCCGCGTGCTTTGCATAGACATTGTAGAAGTTGTTTGCTTCTTTGAAAGTTTCAAAGCACATCTCTAGCCTTGGCAGAATGTAAGCTTCAATGTTAGGTGGCTGCACGCAACAGTGAGCAAACAAAAACACAGTGATGAAAATGTTAGATGGGGTGGTCACAGTACTAGGGTATGGACTGTGCTTGTATGTTTTTTCTGAATGGATACTTACATGTGTATAGCTCTGTGCTGCATCTGGTATTTTCCGTTCACCCTGGTGTATGGGCGCGGGTGGTATCACCCTCGGCACATGCAACAATGCATCTCTTGGAGGGAGCAATGTTGATGAAGCTCTCCGTCTCTCATTGTATGGCCGTCTTCCCTCAGATTCGTTGTGAGGTTGCTCCTGTCTATATGGCTCATATCTTCTACTTTGCACCCTGCTAGAATGGCGAACATTCCTGTCTCTTTGGCCTGGTCTTCCCGTCGCAACCACTTTTGCAGCACGGATGATTGATGTTGATGCAGCGACTGGTGGAAGCCTGGGTGTCCTTGCCTTTCTGCATGCGCTAGGGAAGGAAAATATTTGTTGTTGGGGACATTGTGGACCTTGTTGCACCCCAGCAATGGCAAAGCTTGTATTCCCAGCAATCGGTGTTTGCTGCAGAGAAGAACCAGTCCGTGCTTCTGATGATTCTGGTGTAGCTTAAAATCTGCCTGTATTGTTGAAGTATCCAGGTGCTATTTCTGGTGTTACCCAACCAGGCGGTGCCTCATATCTGCTAGGCTCATGAAACCCTCCCTGCGTGTGCCGCCTTGCATGTTTCTGCAATGACATTCAACAGTTTTGGGATTAATCTTTTCTGCATTTTCTCGTATACATGATATGGGTAACATGTCATGTACTGAAGGTAACGTACAAGTTGAACTTGCATCGCTGGGCATTATTAAACTTTGTTGTCTATTTTGTATCTGATGTAGTTTCAGTCGAACTGATCAATGGACATGTTCAGCACTGATGCACTGATGTACTGTTTTTAGCACTGATGCATCTGTTATGCATAGTTTTTTATCTTTTTCCCTAGAACTGATGCATGAACATTTGGTGCACTGCTTGTAAACTGAACATTGAACTTCAGAACAGTATGCATATATAAAAATCTGATGCATGTCTTCTCTTATTTTCATCTAGAACTTATGCATCTATATTACAAGTACTCCTAGTTTCTGTATCATTGAACTTACTGTGTAACAAGTGTATATTTTTCCAACAACAGTCTTTTTACTCGTTCGAACTGACGCAAGTACATGACATGTACTATTAGAAATAACAACATACAACTTGCAGTGGTAGCTGAACCTTAGTAGTAGCTACTTGGACTGATGCATAAGTTTATGTTTTTTGACTGGAACTGAAGCTAGCATGTTAGAGGTACTGACAGTAACCTCGACATCCAAATTGTGCATCAAGTGGCAGGGGTGTAATGAACAGATGCAAGCATTTGCAATGCACTATCAGCTTCTACATTATAGGAACATTTGTCACTGATGCAGCACAAATGTAGTACCGATGAACCTAATAGTGTAACATGTAGGTAGAGCATAGTGTGTGCAATTTTTAAATCGAATCTTTTGCATAGCAGGACTGATGAACTGATGAACTGACACAAACGTGGTATTTTTCTTCAGGCAAACCCAGATTTGAAAACATTTTTTGAACTGATCGTTTGTGCTTCAGTAGCAATCAGGCAGATTCAATTTTGAGGAAAATTAGTGTGGGAAGTAGACATTACCTGCAGTGGCATGTTCTTGGATCTAACATCTTCTTCTTCTTCTCGTTGGCGGTGTACTGGCATAATCTTGGAAGGCGGAGCCATTGATGCAGGCAAGGAGCTTGGGGAGATGACGGCGCTCCTGCTTGTGGGGGACATCCGGCGATGAGATCCGAGGAGGCAGCGTCTGGTGGCGGAGATCACAGATCCGTCGAAGGAGCTCCGGCGAGGGGGAGGATGGTAGCGGGGATCATGGCCCCGTCGAAGGAGCTCTGGCGAGAGGGGGAGGCGGGAGGCGGGGATCATGGCCCCACCGAAGGAGCTCCGGCGAGGGGGGAGGCGGGAGCAGAGGATCACGGCCCCGGCGAAGGAGCTCCGGCGAGGGAGGGAGGCAGGAGGCGGGGATCACGGCCCCGGCGTTGCTTTGCCAGCGAGGACGGGGATGGCGGCGGTGGATCCGTCGACGGCCAGTCACGGCGCCGCAGGCTCCCTCGCTCCGGCTGACGCCGTCGCTCGCTCGCCCACGACGGCTACCTCCGGCGGAAGGAGGTAGGTTAAGTTCGGGCTGGGTCGGGGAATTTCTATGGTGTAGACGCGTCGCGCCCTTATAGGGCCGAGGGTAACAGAATATTATTCTGTTACTAGTAACAGAATAGTCCAGCCCATATATATATATATATATATATATATATATATATATATATATATATATATATATATATACATAAACACTATTCTGATCACGGGATCAGAATAATATTTTGATCACAACCTGAACTTCCTGAGTTACACAACCTGAACTTCCCTCTGTAGGAACCCGACCTTCGGGCTATCTTCGCAACCGTGTCTCCCCGCATGAATTATTCTGGTCAGTCATGTTCTATGTGATGTAAGTGTAATCTGCAAACGGTTTTTAGCAACTAAATGCCCATTTTAAATAGGAACCTCGCTCATTGGCGGATTTGCTCTCGGATCGTGATGAACATGTGTCTGTTACAAGTTTAATGCATGCTATGGATGTTGTCGAAACTCTGGCACGATGGAAATTAGGTTTTGGTACGAGTTTGGTTCACAATTTTTTGTTATTTCAAACGAATTCGAAATCGGCCGTGTTCTTCATCCGCCCGAGATGCAGCCTGCGCTTCCAATGATTTCTCGTTTTTCTGTAAAGTTTGTTGGCTGATTTGCATACTTTAGTGAAATTCAAGGCTTACTACGTCATCAAGTTCAATCGGGAGGGTCCATACGGTTTGATTTCTGGCGATTTGATGTTGGCAACTCCCGCGGCTGTTGCACGGGGTGTTTTTTCGTTTTTTAGATTTGCCCTCTGGTCATTTTTGTTGTAGAAAGGGAGTTGCCAGATCATTTCGAAGGGGGTGCGGACGTGTTCTAATCAGGCGCAGAGGATTTTATGCTTCAAATGAATTCGTTCGTTCATATTTTCTAGATAATCTAATGGTCGTTGTACAAGCTGGACTTCTGCGTTGTTCATACCTGAACTTTTGCTTTTCCTTCTTTGCAAGGTAATGCAGCAAGTCCCTTGTATTTCTTTCTTTTTTTCTGTCATTTTTCATTCTTTGCATTGGTTTTGATTTTTTGACTTAGTCCAGTGAGCAACCATGGAATTGGCCGACGTATATGCGTATATTTTTTATTTTTTCTAGTATGTTTTCGTACTTCTAATAGTTGTTGGACTTCACTGAATAACTATCCTGAACTTCTGTATGCTAATCGTTTCTAACATGTTAATTTGAGGTTTTACAAAACCCTGAAATTCTATATCTTCACTATTTGAACTTCTTATTATAATTTTGTTTGTTATTTTTGGGTTTAAATATTTGTAGACATTAAAATCGGCATTGCGCCTATCGACCAATGCAGTAGCGCGAGGCCGAGCCGGGGGAGGGGAGGGGGTCCCCACTGCGAGGCCAAGCTAGGAACGAGCCGGAGCAGGTGACGACCCGGCGTGCTGCGTCATCGCATGCGGAGGGGAGTCCGTCACATCCGTGACCCCACTATCTATCTTAGGGGTGTGGCTATGGGGTGCGTTCGGTGGGGGTGGAAACAGAATAACCGCATTGCGCCTGTAAACCTAGCGCGCACTGTCGCGGTAGCGCGAGGCCGAGCCGGGGGGGGGGGTCGGGACCACCCTTCCCTCCCCCTGCGAGGCCGAGCCAGGAACGAGCCGGAGCAGGCGACGACGCGGCGTGCCGCGTCGTCGCATGCGGAGGCGAGTCCGTCACATCCGTGACCCCACTATCTATCTTAGGGGTTCGGCTCTGGGGTGCGTGTGGTGGGGGTGGAAACAGAATAACCGCATTGCGCCTGTCAACCTAGCGCGCACTGTCGCGGTAGCGTGAGGCCGAGCCGGGGGGCCCCGCGGTGAGCGGATGCGAGTCCGCGGGGACCCCCGGTGAGGCCGAGCCAGGAACGAGCCAGAGCAGGAGACGACGCGGCGTGCCGGGTCGTCACATGCGGAGGCGAGTCTATTGCATGTGTACTTTGTGTGTAGGTGAATTTGAACTTCTATATTGTTTCTAAGTTGTGTATTTTAGTTAGATATGGACTTCATATGTTTTTGTATTTGAACTTCTTCTTTTGTTTCTTAGTGTTTATTTATTCATATGCCTTACTTCACTAATTAGTGTACTTGAACTTCTGTTCTTTCTTTTTTGAACTACTTTTTTGTTTGTAAGTGCTTATTTGTGTATATTTTTCTTCCCTTGGTAGTGTACTTGACCTTCTGTTTGCCATCAATTTTTGGTTTTAAGAGATACTAGAAGATTTGCTATTTGATCTCATCTTTTTAAAACAGATGCATTCAAATGGTGCATTCATTTTTGAACAAATGCATTTACTTTTTTCGTTGTTGGCGGGTAAAACTGTAATTACCCTGGCGCTCCAACACCCGCTAGAGAGAGGCATTTAATGCCCATCTCGCTCGTGACCACCTGTCAGAACCCCCCTCCCCCTGTCGCTCGCTCTCTTCCCCTCTCTATCGCTCCGCTCCCTTCCTCCAACCTCCCCCGACTTCTCCGCCGCTGTCTCCTGCACTCGTGAGTGGAGTAACCGGAGCATGCCCCGCTCCTATTTCTGGCCCACGCCCCGCTCTCCCTCCCTTAGCCCGCTTTCATCTCCTCTTAAGCGAAGCCGACAACTGTCTGCGTGGTTCCAAGGTGCGCGTGGCGTCATGGGGGTGGAAGAACCGCTGCGGATTCATGCATCGGGGTCGTTTGGAGAGGTACAAATGCTGCCTCCCCCCAATGCTTGCTCTTTGTTTTTGCCAGATCTGTCGAGCTCTCTCTGTTTCTTCTGTGTGCTCTCGCATTCGCCTCCTCCCTTTTCTTCTGATGGTTGGATGGGAGATTAGGTAGGGTTCTTGTGCATGTCGTGGGTGGATTCCATTCCCCCGTGGTTAATTTTATCTGTGAGATGCTTGTGTGTGCTATTTCGCCCTTCAGACTTGTGTGGATTTCATTTCCCCTTTGGTAATTTCACCAGTGAGATGCATGTAAGAAGGGTGTGGTGTGGTGGTTGCTGCTGGATCTGATGTATTTACATCCATTAATGTTATTGATTTCGTAGTCTAGATTGTGTCTGTCACATGCTAGTTAGTTTATGAATACTGTTTTTGCTATGCTTGCCTAGATGTGCTACTGTTCAACTTCATAATTGTTGATGTGTTTTAGATGTTTCATCCTAGGGTTTGATTTAGTTGCTTTTTGTATTGTTGTATGATTTTCTACTTGCTAATTAGATGTAATTTCTTCCCTGTTTTCTGTAGGTTGATCTAGTGTTTGGACTACCATTCATCAAGGAGTGGTGTTGTCATGGCTTCAAAACCTTCTTTAGGTATGTAAATGTATATGCATCTTGTATTTTAAATAGAAGTTTTCTTTTATATGTCTGCCCATATCTTCACTTGGTTGTCTTGTTGGACTGCCCATGTTTAAAAGTGTGAACTTGTAACATAGGTGATGTGTATGCATTTTACTCTTAGTTTAAGTTAGTAGAGTGTTGCTTAGATTTTTTTGATCAATTGCTAGTGAACTATGTCACCAAGTGTGTTTGGACTTCCCAAATGTTTCATATTTTTAGTGTATATCTTTGTATTTTTGTTATCATTTTCATGGTATTGATAAGTAGTTTGGTTGTAAAAAAGTATTTCTGCTCATGCTTCATCTTTTTTATGTAGTACTTCCTTGGGTCATATAGTTGAACTTCTGGTTTTAATTTTGTTTATAATGAAATTTGGTTGAACTTCTGTTTGCGCATTGTTTTACTGTTTTGTTATGTATTGTTGAACTTCTGGACATTCATCTATATGTAATACTCCCTCTGGTGTAGACTGTTCTATCTTTAGTATGTAGATTGTAGATTGTGCATTGGTCTAATGCTTTGTTAGGTATTGTTGAACTTCTGGACATTGGACATTCATGTATATGTAGCACTTCCTTTGGTGTAGATTGTGGATTAAAACTCAGCTGCCTTTTTTACTTCCATTTTTGTGGTTGGTGATGAATTTAATAGTTCTGAAAAAAATGCCTGTGATCAAGATGGAGCTTCAGAAGTTAATACTGATGCTCCAAGATCTGATGCGGCTAAACCACTTATTATTCCTTTGACTGTAATTGCTGAGGTTGCTTTGAGCCTTGAGAAAAATTTAAGCCTCGCGGATCTTTGTCGCGGGAAACCATGGCCACCTATGGGGCCAAGGGGACCCTTGCTGGTTCGGCAGGGGGGATGTCGCATGGCACAAAGAGCAGAAGAACGTGGGGCAGCACGACAGAGATCACACGGGCAATTTGACCCAGGTTCAGGCCGCCGCGAGGCGTAAAACCCTACTCCTGCTTTGGTGGATTGATGGTGGAAAAGTGGTGGTGGAGCGTAGTACACTTGCCCGGCAGGCTCGCCCTGGGGAGGCAGTGACTACGCGCGTACGAGCGTGGGGGTGTTCAACTTTCCAACCCTTGCTACGGTAGCCATGGGCCTCCTTTTATAGGTTAAGGGGTCACCACAGTGGCAAAACAGTCATTATGCACTGATAAGATAGCAAACAGTGCTATCATACCTAATTCTGCAGGCTGACAGAGTGCATTAAATGCATCGCTCAACGTCACATCGTTGCTTGCCCGACAAGCCTTGCCGGGCTCGTCTTGCCAGCTCCATACCTGCTTGCCTGACACGTTCGCAGGACGGGTGTCATCTGTAGGTATTTCCTGTAGAAAGAGGCCGCCATGTGGCGAATGGCTGCCACTTAGTCACTTTGCGGCTTGACACCGCATTGATCAACGATGTGGGTCATGGTGAGATGGCTTAGTGAGGTGTCTTTGCCCTCGTGAGTCCTGGCAGGCCCTGCCGAAACATCTTGAAAGCTTTCTTCCGGGGGAGCCCTTGTCCTTGCCAGGTCCGCCTGCCGGCAAGGGAGGCTTTTCTCCTGGTGGTGTCTCGCTTCTCTGTCTTGGTCTTGGCCTTCTTAATCAGCATGCTAGTTCTTCGAAGATCTTGGTCTCTTGTATCTTGACATGGCTTTGGTGTTGTAATCTTGTTCTCGTGCCTGTGCACAGTCAGGGCAACAGACCCAGGGTTTGTTGCACCGACAGAAGCCCCCGGGCCTGCCCTGATCGCGTTGTCGGGCGTTGTCAGGGTAGGTCCTAATAAGTGCACAGGCAGGGGCGCTGAAGAGGCTGATCTCTTGGAGTCTTCTTTGCTTCTTCATTAATCTTGACTCTGGGCCAGTTTCCGGTTTTCCCGCTCGTCGTGCGTAATGCTACGGAAAACTTGGACTGTGGCCCGTGGATTGCCCACGCCCCACGATCACGGGGCGGAAACTGCCATCCCACTTGCTACCCGCCTCGCACGCACCTGCCACGTGTTCCGCATGCATTGGTCGTGGTAGGTGGTGGATGCGGAGAGGGCGGGGACGAGTGCCACGGTTGAGAACCAGGCGTCGATGGTTGAGGCAGAGGGTCGCCCTTGATTCTGTGGGCCGCAGAAGGTGCAGGGACGCTGCATTGGGGGAACGGGGCGGCCGTTTCCTGCGCAAAAGGCTAGCCCCCGCTCCGTCCTTCTATAAAAAGGGGGGAAGAGCAGTGCATTTTCACTCAGACCTCTTCTCCCTTCTTGCAATCTTCCTCCACTCGCCATGGTGAGAGGACGAGGGCGCGGCGGCACTCCAGCGGCGGCGATGAGGGCTTCTACTCGACAGCGCATCCCTCCTCCTCCTGATTCTGTGATAGAGGAGCCCACCGCGAGAGGAGGAGGGAGGAGGCGAGGCCGAGGTCGCCGCGGTGCTCGAGGAAGAGAGGGACGGGGCGATGCCTTAGCCGCGCCCCCGCCGGCGGTCCTCCCTCCAATGGACGGCAATGTCGGGGATCAGCCTCGAGAGTTCATCATCAGGCTGTACAAACCCCCATGCGGCCATCTTCGCCTCCCTACTCCATTTGCACGTGAAATGGAGCTCGAACAGCCACGCGCTTTGAGGTTGCACATGAGGGGCTGTGGGAACGGTGGCATGTGGGTTGATGTCGACTTCCTTGCTCCTCATGTGATGTACCTCCGTCGTGGTTGGAAGACTTTGCTCGTGCCTACGGTTTCTCAGAAGGGCACGTTCTCCAGTTCAAATTAATGGAGAGCAGCCTGCTCTCCGTCAAGATCTTCGGGTGCTCAGGAGCTCATTTAGGGTGCTGCGCGGAGAGCTCGACCGACGACGAAAGCTCCTCCTCGAGCGAAAGCGACAAGGAGGACAGTGACGGTGATGACGACGGCAGCGCGCGGGAGGGTGATGACTCTGGCTCCGGCTGAGCGTCGCCCGCACCATCTTCATCACGCGGCGGCACCATAATCTGCATCTGCCTCTACTTCCCGGCAAGGTGATTTGCCGGGGAGTTGGATGCAGGGGTGGGGATGGTGCCGCCCGGCTTCCTCCAGCAGTCTTCCAGCTGGACCCCGGCAGGCTTCCTCTCGGACTGCAGCTCCGTTAGCCCTGCCGTGTCCTGCTGGCCTTGGTGGTGGTGGTTGGCGGGTCGCCTCCGTCGTGCTCTCCATCGATGCGTTCCCCGGTGCTCCCCCGTCCCCGTCAGGCTACCTCTCCTGGAGCCCGATGGGAACGGGCCGGGCTTCTGCTCAGGCACTCCTTTTGCCCTTCCCGCCTTCAACTGCTGTGCCTAGGAGGAGAGGGACAAGAAAGGGCATCACGGGGCACTTATCTTTTTTCAATCTTAAACTCATAAGCATTTGCCAAATTTTAGTTCAAATAATGTAATTTCTCGAGTCCATATCTGTGTTCTATAAGGTTTGTACTTGTATGACTAGCATATTAATGAAAAAGATGAACCTTGCCGGGAACTCGTGCATGTATATGTCCACGCAGAGGTGAAATGCCTCTTTATTTTAAATAAACGAGTTTTCCCCGGCAGGCTATCCTACTGGTACCCTTTCTTTGTTGCCGGGGAACTCAGCCCACCGGCAAGAAATAGAGGGACCAGCCCCCCGCCAACTTCTTTTCATCAAAGGCCACTACGACCATCCAGGCCGAAGCAACGTTTGAGCCAGGGATGGGAGCACCTAAGTTTCGAAGAGTGGCGGGGTTTTCTTATGCACAAGTTTTAGCTTACAGAACACTTATGGACAAGAGGTAGAACTTATCTGTTTGGTTCGCCGGGGATCGCAGTGTTGGTTCATCTCCTCATCTTCTTGCAGAAACAGAGTTCTCGGCAGGAACCTGCAGCTTTATGCATATGAGAATGATGCAGGACGCGATCCTATCTATATGCATATGCAAATGCTCATGAAATGCTTATGCAAATGCTCTTGGAATGCTTATGCATGCATGCAACTTGGTCGGGGGCCCCCCAACGCTTCGTTTATTTTTCTGGTGCTCAGGTTCATCGCCTGGCTTTGTACAAGGGGTTACATGCAACTGAGGCAAGGCATGTACAAAAGGGTGGCTGTCGAGCAGGGCCCGACAGCCGCGCCTTACGGGTAGAACTTGCGGAGATGCTCAATATTCCATGAGTTTTGCAATTGAATGCCATCTCCGGTCTCCAGACGGACTGCGCCAGGTCTGGTGACTCGTACTACCCGGTAAGAGCCTTCCCACTTTGGCGTCAACTTGTTTGTACCCTTGGCGGACTGAACGCGCCTAAGGACAAGGTCGCCTTCCTCAAAACACCTGGCATAAACCCTGCGGCTATGATAGCGACGCAGGGCTTGCTGATAGCGTGCAACACGCGTAGCAGCCCGGAGACGGTTCTCCTCGAGTAGCACAGCGTCGTCACGCCGGTGCTGATCTTGCGCTACTTCGTCGTAGGCAAGCACTCGAGGCGACCCGTAAATGAGTTCCGTGGGGATAACTGCTTCCGCTCCATAGACCAGGGAAAAAGGAGTCTGCCCGGTAGCTCGATTTGGTGTCATTCTGAGGGACCATAGAACTACCGGCAGCTCATCGATCCACCGCTTGCCGTGCTTCTGCAGCGTATCAAAGGTTCTTGTTTTGAGTCCCCGCAACACTTCAGCGTTCGCCCTCTCAGCTTACCCGTTGCTTCTGGGATGTGCGACAGAAGCAAACAAGATCTTGCTTCCGAGGGCATGAACATATTGCATGAAGGCGCGGCTCATGAATTGGGTGCCGTTGTTGGTAATGATCCTTGCCGGGATTCCAAAACGGCACACCAAATCTTTCAAGAACTCGATAGCTGATTGAGCAGTCACCTTTCTCATTGCAGCAACTTCCGGCCACTTTGTAAACTTGTCGATAGCAACGAACAAGAATTCAAAGCCCCCGATCGATCGGGGGAAAGGGCCGAGGATATCGAGCCCCCAGACCGAAAATGGCCATGATAAAGGGATTGTCTGAAGAGCTTGGGCAGGCAGGTGGATTCTCTTGGAATGGAACTGACAGGCTTCACATTTGGTGACTAGCTCAACCGCATCTTGGAGGGCTGTGGGCCAATAGAATCCTTGCCGGAATGCTTTCCCAACCAGCGCCTTTGATCCAATGTGGGAGCCGCACATGCCTTTGTGTATCTCAGCTAGCAGTTCCTTCCCTTCTTCCAGGCAGATGCACTTCAATTTCACACCGTTGGGCCTTCTTCTGTACAGAGTGTCATCGACAAACTGGTACATACTGGCCCTCCGGGCTACTCTTTCAGCCTCATCTTGGTTATTGGGGAGTTCTCCGGTTTGGAGAAAGTGGACTATGTGCCTTGCCCAAGTTGGAGCCTGGGGCTCGGCAACAAGGACTAGCGGCACCTCCTCAACTACGGGGGCACATTCCTCATTCGCAGGGACCATGGGTCCGGCTAGAGGGTGCGGTCCGGCAGGTTGTGAGGAGTTGTTTCCGGCAGGGTCCCTGCCAGGAGCGGATGGCTCTACCGGGAGAGGCTTACCGGAGTCCAGCTTTCTACTTTTCCGGGCCATTGTTGCTGGGGATACGGAGGGCTGAGTAAGATGGAGAACAAAAGTTCCTGGTTCCACAGGAAGCTTTTGGGCAGCACACTTTGACAGGTGATCAGCTATGCTATTTTCCGCACGAGGTATGTGCTCTGTTTGCAACCCGTCAAAGCACTCCTCCAATCTTCTCACTTCCTCAACGTATGCCTCCATCAATGGACTTTGGTAATCCTTGTTGACTTGTCTCACCACAAGCTGCGAGTCTCCTCGAATGATCAGCTTCTTGATTCCAAATTCTGCGACAATCCTGAGCCCGGCAGGGAGCCCTTCATACTCTGCTGTATTGTTGGTTGCCTCTTCCCGGGCAAAATGCATCTGGACGACGTACTTCAAGTGTTCCCCGGAGGGAGCGACGAGAAGCACGCCAGCCCATGCACCTTGTAGGGAAAAAGCACCATCAAAATACATGATCCATTCTTGGGGCGCCTCCTTGCCGGGGATAACTGTTTCTGGCACTTCGTCGTCAGGGGTTGGCGTCCATTCTGCAATAAACTCTGCTAATGCCCTGCTCTGGATTGTTGATGTGCTCTCAAACTTCAAACCAAAACTCGATAACTCCAAAGCCCACTGCACTATTCTGCCAGTAGCCTCAGGGTTCCGGAGTATCCTTTGCAACGGGAAGCGAGTGACAACCGTGATCTCATGGGCTTGGAAGTAGTGGTGCAGTTTCCTTGAGGCCATGATGAGGCCAAAGATCAACTTTTGCACACCAGAGTACCTCGATCTAGCCCCCTGTAGCAGGGAACTGACAAAGTACACTGGGCGTTGCACCACTTTCTTCCTTGCCGTGTCCTTGGGGTTGTCTTCACTGTCGTGCTTATCTTTGTCCTGATCCCTATCTAACTCTGCCGGTCTTTGCTCACTCCCTGTTTCATCCACTTCTCGCTGCGCCACCAAGGCTGCACTAACCACTTGATTGGTTGCCACCAAGTATAGCAGCAACGGCTCTTGCGGTTGGGGAGCAACCAAGGTGGTCACAGAAGATAGGTAGGCCTTCAACTCTTGCAAAGCCGCATCTACTTCTGGAGTCCACTTCATGGGCCCTGCCTTCTTCAAGATTTTGAAGAACGGCAAGGCGCGCTCGGCAAACTTGGAAATGAATCTGCTTAGCGCGGCAATGCACCCTGTCAAACGCCTTACATCTTTGACCGTCTTTGGTGCTTGGATCTGTTCGATGGCTTGGATCTTGTCGAGGTTGGCTTCGATCCCCCGATGGGATACAAAGTACCCGAGCAGCTTGCCGGAGGGAACACCAAATACACAGTTCTCCGGGTTGAGCTTCAAGTTGATCTTGCGCAAATTGGCAAATGCCTCCCCCAAATCCTGGATAAGGGTTGATCTGTCCTTGGTTTTGACCACAATATCATCCATATAAGCCTCAATGTTTCTGTGCAGCTGTGGCCCAAAACCAATCTGGACTGCCCTTGCAAAAGTAGACCCGGCACTCTTTAATCCGAAAGGCATGCGGATAAAATAGTACGTACCACACGGGGTGATGAACGAGGTCTTCTCTTCGTCTTCCTTGGACATGAAGATTTGATGATACCCAGAATATGCATCCAAAAAGGAGAGCAAATCGCAGCCTGAAGTGGAGTCCATGATCTGGTCGATGCGCGGCAAGGGAAATGGGTCTTTCGGGCAAGCCTTGTTGAGATCTGTGAAGTCTATGCAAAGTCTCCATTTCCCATTGGCCTTCCGGACAACCACTGGATTTGCTAACCACGTTGGATGCAGCACTCCTCTGACCAAACCAGCTGCCTCAAGTTTCTTGATCTCCTCTGTAATGAACTGCTGCCTCTCCAAGGCCTGCTTCCGGGCTTTCTGCTTGACAGGTCGGGCATGTGGGCAGACAGCAAGGTGGTGCTCGATTACCTCCCTGGGAACACCGGGGATATCAGATGGTTGCCAGGCAAACACATCAATATTCACCCGCAGGAAGGCAACGAGCGCGCTTTCCTATTTGTCATCGAGGGTGGCGCTGATGGTGAAAGTACCATCAACGCCAGCCAGCCCTGCCGGGACCTTCTTCACTTGTGGAGCAGCAACCTTGGATCTCTTGCTGTTGGAGCTCTCCAGCAAGTCATCAACAGGCGCAACACACTCCGAAGAGGCGCGCTACCCGAATTCCTTGCCGGAGCCCTTACTATCCTTCTTCTTCCCTCTGTTCTCCTTGGCGGGAACTTCTGCTGCCGCTGCCTCTGCCGCGACTGCGTCCCGGTACATCTTGTCCACACAAATGATTGCGTCTTTCTCATCTGATGGGACGGAAATGACTCCAACTAGCCCTGGCATCTTCAAGACGTTGTAGGCATAGTGGGATGCCGCCATGAACTTAGCCAGGGCTGGGCGTCCAAGGATTCCATTGTACGGCAAGGGGAGGTCAACCACATCAAACACAATCTTTTCAGTCCGGTAGTTCAGCTCTCCCCCAAACGTCACAGGCAACATGATCTTTCCCTTAGGATGACTCCTGCCGGGATTAACTCCTTGAAACGTGCCAGTGACTTTTAACTCATCCTCTGCTATTTGAAGCTTGCTGATAAACTTTGGGGAGATCAGATTCAACCCGGCCCCGCCGTCCACCAACATCTTCGTGACCTTGAGGTTGCGGATTGTTGGAGAGACCAACAACGGCAAACATCCTACCGCGGTGGTGCGGTCAGGATGATCCTCTTCGTAAAAAATGATGGGCGTGCGTGACCATTTGAGTGGTTCCCGGGCCCCTGGCGCTGGTTCCACGGCATTAACCTCACGTGCCCACCGCTTGAGTTGGCGGTGAGAGGCGTGTAGGGACGCACCCCCGTCAATGCACAGGGCATCAGTGGCCTTCTGGAACTCCTGCTCACTGGTTTCCTCTTCATCCCCTTCATCACTCTCATCACCGCAGGCTTCCTTCTCTCGATCCCTGGTGGGTTTTCCTTTGTTCCGAAGAGGTCTGCCGGGGCGATTTACTTCACCGCCACGACCCTTACCGCCAGCAACATTCCGTCCCTTTTCCTTGTCACGCTTCTCATATTCTGCTTTCTGTCTCTTGACAAGCCGCTCAACCTGATAACACTCTTGAAGGTCGTGGCCCTTGGTCCGATGGATCTTGCAGTACGGTCCATCACCTTTCCCGGCCTTTTCGGCAGCCGCGGCCTCCCGGCAGTCAGAGCACGCGGCAGCTTCCTTGCCGGGGGTTTCGTCCTTAACCTTCTTGCTGGTACAAGGGATACCCGACCCTTCAACAGACATTACCGTCTTATCTTTGCGCTTCTTATTGCGTTTCTTGCTCTTCTTCTGACTGGTGGACTCGTCATCATCCTCTGAATCAACATTAGTGCAATCCTCCTCTCTTGGCAGTTTTCTTCCCTCCTCCATCCGAGCACACTTATCCACCAAGGTGTAAAGTTCCTTCATAGTCTTGGGCAACCATACATTCATCTTGGAATGAATCTTTCGGTTGTGCACATTGGACTGGAAGGCGGCTATCACAGCTGCCAGATGGATATTTGGGATGTTTCTGTGGACTCTGCTAAATCTCTGCAAATACTTCCGGAGAATCTCTCCTTCTTTCTGCTAAAGAAGCTGCAGATCACTGGGCCGACCTGGTTCTTGATGGCCGCCAGTGAATGCGCCAATGAACTCATGGCACAAATTAGCCCATGACGAAATGGAGTTCTCTGGCAGGTGCATCAGCCAAGACCTCACATTGGACTTGAGAGCCAAAGGGAAGTAGTTGGCGAATACCTTCTCATCTCTTCCCCCGGCAGCTTGAACACCGATGGTGTAGATGCTCAGAAACTCTGCCGGGTTCAGCCTCCCATCGTACTTCTTGGGTATATCTAGCTTGAACGTGCGGACGAACGGCCAACGGACTTGCCGCAGCTCACGAGTAAAGGCAGGGCACCCAACCTCGAAAGGTAGGTACCCACTAGTATCGAGCGCAGGCTCATCGACATCGGGACCGTCACACCCATTGGCCCGGCGGTGGGCGTCGCGGCGTTGCTCAACGACAACGTGCGCGTCTCCCCTCCGCCTGTCCTCCGGGGCACGCTGCCGGCCTGGACACGCTCGAGGGTCAGAAGAGGCCGTCGAGACACCATCAGGCTCTTGATTCCGCTGCGCCCGCGCTAGCTGCCGTGGCGGGGATCGTACCGTTGGGGTGGCCCCTTCCGTACGACCAGCAGCATGGGCCATTTGTCATCGCTTGGGGAGGCCGTGGCGGGCTAGCTTGCTACGAGCCCCCAGCCTCGGCGAAGCCGAGCAGGCTCTGGATGGTGGCACGCCATTCATCCATCTGCTCGGCTGCTGGCGGAAACCTCAGTAGCAGTTGAGCCCGCGCCATGGCCTCCGTAGCAGTACTTGGTATGAGCGATGATGACGCAGATCGCGCCATCGCTCGGCTCCTGACGGGGCCAGCAGTGACCGTATCACGTCCCCGCTGTTGCGGGGCGGCCACCTAGATGGCATGGTGGCGCGGCGATGGCGCTTGAGGGTCAGCAGCTCCACTAGGCACAGCAGCCTGGTCGACTCGTCCCGAGGGAGGTGCATGCGCTACGGCCGCCCCTATGGTGGGGGCGGCCGGAGGGCGGCGATTCGCCCCGGACCGAGCTCCATTGTTGCGGCTGTGCCCATCGGCGAGGGGAAGGAGTGTGGATGGAGTAGCCCCTTCACCCGTACCTCGCGGAGCGTGGCCATCGGGGTGTTGCTGATGTTGCTCTCCTCCGGCGTCTCCTGCTCCTGCTTCGACCGCAGGGGGAAGTGGTGACGGTGCCGCCTGCCCCGACCATAGCCCCAGTGGCGTCCACACTCTCGTGCGCCTCCGCGTCCCCCGTAGCATTGGTGGCTGTGGGCGGCGGCGCCTTCGAGGTGGATGGGTGAGCAGCAGCACCGGGCTTCTTCATGGGCGCCTTTGCCGACGGCGCTGTCGAAGACGAAGATGGTGATGAAGCTGACGCGCTGCACACGCTTTCAGGTTCGCGCAAGCGATCCCCCTACCTGGCGCGCCAAAGATGTCGCGGGAAACCACGGCCACCTATGGGGCCAAGGGGCCCCTTGCTGGTTCGGCAGGGGGGATGTCGCGTTGCACAAAGAGCAGAAGAACATGGGGCAGCACGGCAGAGATCACACGGGCAATTTTACCAAGGTTCGGGCCGCCGCGAGGCGTAAAACCCTACTCCTGCTTTGGTGGATTGATGGTGGAAAAGTGGTGGTGGAGCGTAGTACACTTGCCCGGCAGGCTCGCCCTGGGGAGGCAGTGACTACGCACGTACGAGCGTGGGGGTGTTCAACTTTCCAACCCTTGCTATGGTTGTCATGGGCCTCCTTTTATAGGTTAAGGGGTCACCACAAAGGCAAAACAGTCATTATGCACTGATAAGATAGCAAATAGTGCTATCATACCTAATTATGCAGGCTGACAGAGTGCATTAAATGCACCGCTCAACGTCACATCGTTGCTTGCCCGGCAAGCCTTGCCGGGCTCATCTTGCCAGCTCCATGCCTGCTTGCCTGACACGTTCGCACGACGGGTGTCATCTGTAGGTATTTCCTGTAGAAAGAGGCCGCCATGTGGCGAATGGCTGCCACTTAGTCACTTTGCGGCTTGACACCGCATTGATCAACGATGTGGGTCATGGTGAGATGGCTTGGTGAGGTATCTTTGCCCTCGTGAGTCCCGGCAGGCCCTGCCGGAACGTCTTGAATGCTTTCTTCCGGGGGAGCCCTTGTCCTTTCCAGGTCCGCCTGCCCGGCAAGGGAGGCTTTTTTCCTGGTGGTGTCTCGCTTCTCTGTCTTGGTCTTGGCCTTCTTAATAAGCATGCTGGTTCTTCGAAGATCTTGGTCTCTTGTATCTTGACACGGCCTTGGTGTTGTACTCTTGTTCGCGTGCCTGTGCACAGTCAGGGCAACATACCCAGGGTTTGTTGCACCAACAATCTTGCTTCTGCAGCTCTTGCACTACAAAAAATGACACATCCGTGACATTTTGGGCCGAACGAATTTTTTTTCTGTCATGCTTATGACACTTCTATGACGATAATTGTGACAAAACCCGGTATCATCATAGATGTGGTGGGCTCCTACTTCTATGACAGAAAATGGGCTTTTCGTCCTGGGCGGGCCGGAGACGCAGCTGCATGACATTCTTTGGGCCGTCCATGACGGAAAAAATCATGGTGGAAGCAAGGGCGAGGAAAATATCGGGGAGTTCCCAGTTACGGTGGGTGGTCGGGGCCGAGTGATGCACGGAGGTTTGCGTGTTTTCTCTCGTATACTTACGCGCATGTGTGTGCGAGGCGTTGGGCTCTAACTGAACCCGAGCGAGGCGTTCGCTTACTGAACCCGAGCGATTGCACTAGCTACGTTACTGAACCCGAGCGATCGATCCCTGGCTGTTAACTGAACCCGAGCGATTCCTTCGCTACTGCTGCTAACTGAAGCTGATCGAACCTGCTGCCTCTTGATGAACAATGAGCATTGTTGGGGGTTGGATGAACAGTCCCGGTGGGGGTTGGATGAATAGGGCCCTGTGGTAGTAGACGCCGTTGCCGCTGGATGAACAGGATCCCGATCGAGCCGGTTGGGGGTGGATGAACAGGACCCCGTGGAGGGCTGGTTGAATAGTAGCCGGTGGAGGGCTGGATGAACAGTAGCCCGTGGAGGGTTGGTTGAACAGGACCCCGTGTGAAGGGTTGGTTGAACAGTAGCCGGTGGAGGCTGGATGAATAGGACCCCCGTGGTGAACAGTAGCTGGTGGAGGCTGGAGGAAGTCGACGGTGGATGAACAGTAGCAGGTGGAGGCTGGAGGAAGTCGACGGTGGATGAATAGTAGCCCGTGGAGGCTGGAGCGAGGCAGTAGACGGTGGATGAACAGTAGCCCATGGAGTCCCGTTTTGTGGTACGCCACACCCCTCCCAATGAACAGGACCCCTGTTTCGACCGTAAGCGCTCCAACACAAGTCTGTTTCCTCTGTTTTGCGGTACACTACACCCCTCCTGATCAACAGCACCCCGTTTCGACCGTAGGAGCTCGAACACAAGTCTGTTTCCTCCGTTTTGCGGTATGCCAGACCCTTCCCGATGAACAGGACCCCGTTTCGACCGTACGCGGTCGAACACAAGGCCATTTTCCTCCATTTTGCGGTACGCCAGACCCCGTTCCGGCTATTCCGTCCAAGCCAGTTGGCTCCCATTGAACACGACCCATTCTGACCCAGTCTGTTGCCTCCCGATGAACAGGACGCGTTCCGACCAAGTCACTTGGCTCCCGGTGAACATGACGTTGTTTCCTCCGTTCCGACCCAGCCGGTTAGCTGAAGATAAACAGGACAACGTCGCTGCCGTCCGTTGCCTCTCCATGTACACGAGCCTTGGGCGTCCGTATGCGCGAGTACGTGTTTTAAGACCCCGCTCATATGTACGTACGAGGCCATATTTTTTGGCGTGTGGTTGTATGTATGTGTACACGGTTTAGACGGGACAGCCTGAACTGCTACGTGGGGGGCTCTACTATGACATGTGCTGCTACTTACTCGGCCACGGATCATTGTTGCAGAGCGACCGATCGACCAGTATGTACATACACGTTCGCGACAAGACAGACAATGCTATGTACGCTTCGACCGGGTGGGTCCCAGCTGTAAGGGAGGATAAGGACGCACTTCCTTGTGTGCGAAGATATAGCTGCTGGGTCCCAGCTGTCAGGGGGGGATCATTTTTTTTCCCGTAATAAGGACGCACTTCCTTGCGTGCGAAGATGTAGCTGGTGGGTCCCAGCTGTCAGGGGGAGAAAACATTATTTTTCAGGGTAAAAAGGATGCAGTTGCATGCATGCGTCCATGGGCGTGGTGCGTCCCCACTGTCAGCCTCTCACGTACAGTCATCTTCCGATGACTCTCGTTTGTTGACCATGTTGACCACACCTTGCCGAGCGCACCAAGGCCGGTGGACGACGGTGAGGCCCCAGACTAGAATGACCCGGAGATGGGGAAGACGCGGCAGTGGAGTCGCAGATGGAGAGGAGTGGGAAACTTGACTATCTTCAAGTTGCTATTTTCTGCACTAAGTGAATGTGATCGGACCCTAACCTCATCCATGCTTCTCTCTCTCCAACTCTCTCTATCTCTTCATATCCATTCTATTAACACTTATCGAATGTCTTCACTATGTCCTTGTCAGACGAAGATGTAGAGACAAACATTTAAAACGATTTTATTATCTCTATCATGTTTGCTTAAACCCGGAGAAGTCGGAACGACCACTCGACAAACCGGGCGCCCGTGGGGTCGTGGCACAACATCTGAAGAGTTGCATGCATGCCATGTGTCCCTCAGATGTGAACTGCCAGGGGCAACTGAGTAAATTCACTCAGCCGCCCCCCTTCCTTATAAATACGCACCCCCGGCGGTCATTAAAATCTACTCCCCTAGCTGTCTCGCTCAAACCCTAGCGCCATCGCTAGCTTCCGTCGTCGCCAGAGACCAATCGCTTCGATGCCGCAACTTCTCCGTCGCCGTTGTCACACCGGTCGTAGTCTTCTTCTGTCCGCCGCCGCCGTAGGTGTCTTTCGCCACCAAGTTAGGGCGCGGGAGATTGGACTACTCAGCCTCCATCCACGACTCGTCTAGCAGTTCTCATCTATTCTTGAGCGGTAATTAAAAGTCTATTTTTACCGCACATTTGATCCATTAAATTTTTCCATATCTTCCGAAAGTTGTTTCTTCACTTCCAAATCTGGATCTTCCATACTCTGCATCTCATATCATGCAAGTACTTTCACTTATGCTTCTCAACTAGTTAGATTCCTCACTTGTACTTATTCATGGATTCGTACAAATCTGGAACCAACTTACATCAATAAGTGAATGTCTTCACGCTATGAGGTCAATGTTTTCAAACTGATTTATCTTCAAAATCCTCTGAGAATGCAGATGACCTCTTCCCCTTCCCTCACATCTCTAATGCTGTCACAGGTACATGTCCGTGGGAGAGTCTCTTGGTTCTCATAGTCTGACTTCATTTGCAGACTTCTTACAGCATCACCTTGAATCTCTTGAAGCCAGTTCTTGTCTGACCGGCAAAGCGAAGCCAATCACTTTTGTGAAGCTAATCAATTCCATGAAGCCAATGGCCAGTGGAAAAGCTGCAAAGAAAGGAGGCCGACAGCGCCATGATAACATTGCATTGGACCTACCTC
The DNA here is from genome assembly GCA_011799875.1 of Thinopyrum elongatum. Classification (NCBI taxonomy): domain Eukaryota; kingdom Viridiplantae; phylum Streptophyta; class Magnoliopsida; order Poales; family Poaceae; genus Thinopyrum; species Thinopyrum elongatum. The sequence continues at coordinate 401,123,176 of CM022299.1, read as the reverse complement.
CTGATCTCTATGAGATGTACAATTCAGATCCAGATGAATCCTATACCCAACGCAAGTCCAGAGTTCAATGGATTCACAGATACTAGGCAGAGGAGTGGTTTCTGTATCATTTTGTGACTCCTGAGTATGCAGACAAGAATGTTGTGAGGCCACCCTGGGCCGATATTATATACAAAAAACTTCACTCCAAGACCAAGGCTGAAGCCATTGAGAGAGGCTTCTTTCCTTGCATGGTCAGAGGCCCAATGCCTAAAAATGCTGACACGTCCAGTCTCAGATGGTGTAGTGAAGATGATCTCTTTAAAGAGAATTATAAGTTTGCCAAGAACTCTGTCGTTCAAAACAAGAAGGACTTCGGGATTGACTTCAACCCAGGTCCAGCTCGACCAAGGCCTGATGGCAGTCGTGAAGCTGAACCAAATCTCATTTGTCCCTTTAATAGCTTCGATGGGTTTCTCACACATATCGCTGAGCAAAGAGCCAGCATTGATGCAGCTCAAAATGAGCCGCAGTCTGAAGACTCTGAACCCTTGAAGCCTGAGAAGAAATCAAAGGCTTCAAAGCCTGCATCTGCTCCCAAAGCTTCAAGAGTGCAGCCATTAAAACCTGCACCTCCTGAATCCAATGTGCTGCAGTCTAAAGATTTGTCCCGCACATCTGCGAGGAAGAAGAAGGTCTCTAGGCAAGGCCTTACACCTGCAAGCATCTTGCTCCATGATGAAGATGTAATCGACCTATACAGTGATGAAGATCTCGCTGATGATGCCCTTGAGCTGCTGATCAAGAGCAAACAGGAGGCTAAAATCTTCAAAGACTTACCTCTATTTGATGCTGATATACTGAACAATTTCATTGATGAATGGTTTGAAGAAACTTCTCTTACCATTGATGATCTGCAGCTGCCCATTGGCATCAGTGTGATGTTCCAAGGATGCATTGCTAAAGAGCTTGCTATTGCTCAGAAGGTTATTGAGCAGAAGAACAAGATTGACCATGAAAAGGTTGTCTTCAAGAAGCACATGGCCAAGCTGAGTGTCACAGATGTTCAGAACTTCCAAAAAATGATGGCTGACCTCAAGGCTGAGTTCCATAGGCATCGTGATGAAGCCAAGGGCTCCTGAGAGCGCCTCAAATATTATGCTGAGAAATGTGTATAGGCTCATAATGAACCTTGAAAAGAAACTCTCTTGGGCGTCCAGGCATAGACCCCAAGTTGGCTGCCAAGAAGAAGAAGCCAGCTGAAGCTCCAAGGCAGGAAAGGCCAAGCATTATCTTCCCCTCTAGCATGACTGGCTCGAAGCCAAAGGTCCCATCAACTGCTTCTGAGAGAAAGAAGACAAAGCAGGCTGAGGCTGAAGCTAGAAAGTGCAAGCATCATGAAGCTTATGATGCCGCTCCGTCCAAGAAGAAGACGAAGACAAAATCTTCAAAGTCTTCAAGAAAAGATCAAGCTGCTCCTCAAGAGCCTCTGAATGTTCAGCCAATTTCTGTTGCACTACCAGCTTCGTCAAACAGAGATCGGCATCTCATTATCCATGAGCCTGCTCCCACAGAGGCCCAAGACTCTAAAGAGATTCCAGCTGCTGACACCATCGCAGCTGAAGACATTGGTCACGAAGACAATGTTGATGATGATGAAGTCCTTCCTCAAGTTCCCCAGCTCACTCAGAAACCGGTATCATCGCCTGCTCCCACGAGCAGTGAACAGATAAGTATTGGTGGTCCTACGATGCCAATTACTCAAGATGAGTTCTGGGAAGAGCAACACCCCAACACCCCGCTACATGAAGTCATTCCACGCACTCCACCTACTCCTGTTACCACCCCAGTGATTGCAAGACCACATGCAACACTAGATGACATGGAGAAGACCACACCATCACCGCAAGCGTCGCCAAAGTTCCATAGGCTTCACAGAGGCCCAAGGCCAACGGTCTCCATGTCCAGCATTCCTGAGGAGGATGTGCATGCCACAAGCTCAGTAGCACGTCAAGTGTTCCCTGAAGCCATCCCCTCAGAAACTGCTCAAGAGTCTGAAGCCAAAGAGGCTGAAGATATTCCAGCTGCATCAGCCGAGGAAAGAGAAGAAGATCAAGTTGTTATTCCCCCAACTAAACCAACTGTGATTCCAGAAGTGATTGTGCCAGATTCACTAGTTCTTGAAGCTCCTAAAGCCACTGCAGATGATGCCACTGCTGCCACTACCACTGAAGCCAATGACGTCGTCATGGCTGAAGACAATGCGCAGTCTGAAGCCCTTGATGCCACAGAAGACATTCAGCCATCCACCTCAGATGTGGCTGCTACTCCACCTGTCCCTCACAATATGGCAAGGGCCTTCTACCGTGGTGATCTGATCAGCGTCAGATGGCCCATTATGACACCTCCGGCAGCTCCTGGTCCTCAATATGACTATCATATCGAGCAAAGGCCTCAGGCGTTGAAGCCAAAGCCAAGATTGCTAAGGCTTCCCAGTGCTGTCACCACTCAGGGCTCTTTCAGTGTCTTAAGCTTCCGAGAGCACAACACCTTCTTTGACAAGGCCAAGAATCCCTACAAGAAGCCCAAGATATCTTCTGACAGGTTCTGGAGTCATCAGCAAAGAAGCTATTACTCATGCATCTTGTACAACCAGGACATAATCTTCCCTCACAAGCGCTTGTGTTGTGATGCCATTGCTGGACTGCCGTACCTTGAAGAACCCTTGATTGCTTTCGTGAAGTTAGTCTGCTCCCTTTTGTTGTCAACAAGGAGCACTGGAATGAAGAGCTCTTGCTTCAATTTTATGCCACCCTTCATATCTCAGGCTACAACAGGAATCCAAAGACATGGGTCCTTGAGTGGATGTCAGGTGATGTACACCATGAAGCCAAAGCTCAAGACACCATCGAGCTTACTTCCCTACCCACTCCTGGTGATCTCTATGAGCCAGGTTGTCAGCACAATGAATAGGAACTTGAGAGCATCTTCCAGAAGACAGAGCCCAACATGAATCAAATGCTGAGCATGATGAAGCCATTGCCTGTGGAGGCCGAATACCCCAAGGAATTCTTTGTCAATGACCTTGAGTATCTGCCCTGAACCATATATCATATCCTGAGGCATACTCTATGGCCAATCAAAGGGCATTCTCCTCACGCCAAGATTGAAGGCACCATGAAGACATTGGTCTTCTACATTCTGAATGGCATCAGGTTCAACACTCAAGATTTCTTCATCCGACAATTGGCAGCTTTAGGCATTGATTTATTTGGCCTCAAATTCTATGCGCCATGGGTTATGCGGCTGATCAAGCTTCACTCCACCATCAACAATCAAGCTTTAGCGCGAAACCATGTCGTCTTTCTGCCTGAAGTGGATATGTCTCATGAAGCCATCTATCCAGAGCCTGCCAAGGAACCAGTGCGTGAAGACAATGCAGCTTTCCAAAGCTTCTCAGCACCTCTTGAAGCCATCCATGTGCCCAATCCACCTACTACTGCTGGTCATCTCATCGGTCAGCTTAGGCTGCCGCATCGTGCTCCCACTGATGCAACATCCAGCACAGTAGCTCAAAGGCCTCAGAAGCGTGCGCGTGTATTGAATGACAGAGAACTTCTTGTTTCTCTTCATCAGAAGCAGCATAGGCATCATGACTGGATGAAGCGTCAGATGCAAAGTCTTCTTATGGATGTCAATCGCATACACAACCTCTCTACCAAGAATTCTTTTGTTGCTCATGAATGCCTATGCTGCTCTCTACCAAGAATTCTTATGGATGCATGCCTGGAAGAGCCTCACTCTGCTATGCTCTGAAGATGAACTTCAAGCAGATGGCTTCACTAAACGTTTCAATTTTGACTCCAGGCCTCCACAGTCAGCAAGTTGGCGTCCAACACCTTCCATTGAAGATTCTGACTACTCATCTTTGGCTCCAACCATTGTTGCATGAGTCATTGATGAGGAGCACGACACCACTTCACCAGCCATGGCTTCTCTGCATCACGATTCTGCATCAGGCCCTTCTGCACCGCCCAACTCCAACGTTGACCCGGCTGCCCCAACATCTTCACCAACACCTCATGGGGACGCTTAGACACTCTATGTCTTCACTCCTTTTTGGTCATTCCTGACAAAAGGGGGAGAAGCATTTGAGTTGATAGTCTGCAAGCGGGTCTATATGGGTCGGGTGCTTATTTTTGTTAAGTTTTGCAACTCTCGTTCTTGAACTGTTGGTTTTGAGTTGTAACACTTAAACCTTGATGGTCGTCTGCCACTTTTGCTGCTACCTTTATTGCGATGATAAATTCCACATTCTGCATACGCCCATTTTTCATTGTGCATGTCATTATCTTCACTACATTTGTATGCATGATGAATTGTCTTCATGAGTTGAAGGAGATCTCCACAAAGCAGAACCTGCCATGTGCATTTGCATTCAAAGGCTTATATGCACATCTTCAAGGGGAGCCCTTTCAATTTCATGAAGCCAATGACCGCGTTCTTTAACTTACACATATCTTTATCCCCGTTGAAAACTTCAACCAGTTTGTCATCAATCACCAAAAAGGAGGAGATTGTAAGTGCATCTAGTGCCACCCCTAGTTGGTTTTGGAGTATTGACGACAAAGGTGGTTGAGGGACTAATGTGTTTGTGAGAATTGCAGGATAACACAGGTAGAAGTCCCTCATTGATTCGGTTTACCTACCAGAGATGACCCCTAAAAATGTATGAAGACATTGAAGACAATGGTGGTTCGTGAAGACATTCACGTTGAAGATAATGACGTGTGAAGACATTCACTTGAAGTCAATGGAGTGCAAAGACATAGTATCTTTTGTAGTTTCATTTTCTTCCTTCTTGAGTCATAGGAACCACCGAACTGTTAAGTGGGGTCCAAGTGAACAAAGTCAGAGAAACTGATGTGATGCTCAACCCAAATCCTATGTCTTCGAGTGAAGACAATGAGAGAAAATCTTATCAAGAGTTGGATGAGTCAGCTTGCCTTGTGGCCCAAGTCAAGCTACCGCGTGAGTCTGGAATCCGACCGTTGGACACGTGTCAGTTCCTTAGTGACCCAGGGTCATTTTGGACATATCATGTCAGGTTGCCTCCTAGCTATAAATAGCCCACCCCCTCCATCATAAATCGGTGGCTACTCAGAGTTAGTGCATGGCTTTTTTCGTTTGAGAGCAACCCACCTCCAAAGCCTTTGAGAGAGAATCCTTGCGAGGACAAAACCCAAAACACCCAAAGCCCAAAGAGTGTTGGCATCACTGAAGTCTTTCTGTCTGCGTGATCTGAAGACTTATTACACTTGAGGACTGTGTATCCTCCAGCCAGTTAGGCGTCATGTTATGAGGATCCAAGAGTCATTGTGGATCGCCGGTGAACGGAGTCTGTGAAGGTTTGGAAGTCTACCTTGAATACTTACCTGAGTTATTGGGCGAGGACTAAGTGTCCTTAGCTCAAGGGGAATAAGGCGAAGACGTGGTCTTCTGAGTTCAATCTCAGCCTCCCTAACCAGACGTATAGTTGTCACAGCAACTTGAACTGGTCTACCAAATCCTTGTCTTCACCAAGCAACTGGTTCTATCCCCTACCTCCCTTACATTTCAGTTTGTCTTCGCGAAGTCATTGCTTGCTTGCCTGATCTGTTTGACTTCATTGTGTGAAGACTTTCATGTGTTCGGCTTCATACTGTCTTCCCATTCCGATCTGTTCTACCTAGCTGCTATTAGTCTTCGTGATTTCATTGCACTATTTACCTGGCTATGGCCTGTCTAGCGTAGCCTATCTTCCGCTACATATCGTATAGGTGTTGTTTAGTTGTCTGTCTTCGAAGATCTTGCGTCTTTCGAAGACTTTCATAAAAATTGCCTATTCACCCCCTCTAGTCGATAACTAGCACTTTCACATTCCTATTGGTAAAGTTGGAACTGGTATTGATGAAATTGTACTGCACAGTAAATAGTTGCACATATAGAGCATCACATTGTGAACAACTGTAATAAACAAGGCATACTGCAAACAACCAAATATAGCAATTAAGATTGGACATATTATCACTACACTACAAAAGGGGCTCGATAAAACAAATCATGGGTTCCCCTGTGAGGAGGCACGGCAAAACAAATCATGGGTTTCCTCACTTGTCACAGATGGGCTCGTTCCCATGGGAAGAGCATGGTCTCTGGGTGCGCTCGAAGTTGTCGCAGATGGGCTCCTTCCCCTTGGAAGAGCATGGCTGTAGGGTGCCCTCCCTGATGTCGCAGATGGGCTCTTTCCCCTTGGAAGAGCCGGAGAGGGTGCCCTCCTCGTGTTTGCCGTCGACGAGGTCTGACTTGGCAGCTGCTGATCCCAAGCCAGCATCGCAGAACATGTCCTTCAGAAATGACAAAAGGGGCTCGATGGCAATGTAGTACGGCAAATTCTTCACAGCGAGCCAGAGGAGATCAGTGGCGGGGCCATGGATGAGATGAACAGCGGTTGAACCCGAGGGGTTGGGGGTGGGCCACTTAACCTGTGACATAGACCACGTCAGGCCGTCGCTGTCAACGACCTCGATGTCGTAGCCGGCATCTGCGACATAGCATCATACTCTAGCCCACTGATTCAGAGCCTATGGACAGTAATGGTCGTCAGCTTCCTTGACGGCCACCTCGGCAACGTCGGGCGAAGTGGCCGCGATAAACCTCTTTTGGGCCATTCATTCCTTGAGCTCCACGGGAAGCGTAGCTGGGCTTATGCTTCGACACTCTGGAGTGGGGGTGGGTATGGGGATGGGGATCTGTGGAAAGGGGGCGTTTGGCGGGAGTCATCTAAGAAACTCAGGGTGGCTAGGGTATGGAGATCGGTGGGTAAGCTGCACGGGCAAACTGGCAGATGTTGACAATGGAGGCCTCGCGGCGGCGGCGACGACGACCTAGCTAGGGTTTCGAGTGATGGAGGGGTTGTGGTGGTGGTGGTGGTGGTGGTGGTGTGTGTGTGTGTGTGATTGTGCGTGGAGTTTTTGGGGGGTGTGTGTGTGGCCGGGGGCAAGGTGGTGTTTGAGGAAATGATGTGGCTACTGAAAATTTTACTACACGGGAGTAAAATGCCGGGGCTATTGAAAACTTGGATGAAGGGATTGAGCAACGATGCATCGCACACGGTCCCAAAAGAACAACCATGTGCTATCAAACAAAAAAACCTCCAGCCGGTAGATATTTTCGAGGGATGCAGGCGGGAACGGGAACACCAAACATCACACACGGTCGAAACATAATAACCATGTGTTATCAAACAGAAAAACCCTCCAAGCGGGTAGATATTTTTTAGATTGTGTTGGGGATATAACCCCACGATATAACCTGCCGTGCGCAGGCCGGGTCATATTACTAGCGACTCTTGGATCCAGGCTTCAGATGGGCCAGAGCGATCAAGACGTAAGGCTGGAAGGGCGGCTCACAAGATGGGCCGGCTTAGGGCCCGGAACCAGAAGGCGGCGGGCGGCCCAGAGGCATAAGCCGCCATATGGTGTCTTGCCATCGAAGGAAAGGTGCCTTAGAGATAGACTTAGTCACGGGACATGTTACGACCCGGACTCTTGTAAGCCGGAGGCCTCGACCTGTATATAAAGGCGAGTCCTCGGCACAGATAGATCAGGTGACAATCAATCGATATCTAGGTCAAGCGAATCCACTCCCTTGTAATCGATACTCAAGCAATAAGCAGAAAAGCAGGAGTAGGCTTTATGTCCACTGTGAGGGGCCGAACCTGGGTAAATTCATGTCTCTCGATTGCGCTCAACCCCGACAAGCTAATCACCTGGTTGCGATGGCCTCACGTCTAAGTCCACACACTAGGACATCTGTCGTGACAAAACCATGATAGTTGGCGCCCACCGTGGGGCCAGCGCATGGTGGTTTCGAGTTCTTGAAGGGCTCTTTCCCATGGATCGAGGGATACGCCGTTGGCAGGATGACCAAGAGTCGCCGCGGCAAGCTCTACATCAACGATGCTGGCTGGGGCCCCGAGGCCGACTCAATCGAGTACGGGTACCGGGTCCCCTTTGGCGGAATCCACGTCTTCATCTGCAAGATTGGCGGATCTAAGCCTGAGATGGACATCTGCACCAACCTCGTCGAGCCAGCTCGGCACACACAACTCGCTCGGATCCAAGCCGGTCGGAAGCACACCTTCGTGGGCTTCACGCAAGGTGTGGAACTTGTAGAAAACTCTGCATCAAGAGGAGATACTCTCATCTACTCAGGTGATGAGTCCTCGACAGGGAAGACATAGTCAATCTACCAACTTCAAGACGGCCAATTTGGGGGCTGTTCCGATGGTGACATTATTTGGGATCCCTACGAGCCGCCATGCCAAGCCGCTATCTTCATGGCAGGGACGGCACCGGCTCTCAACACTACGACGGCTGGAGCCCGGCAACATCAGATCCTTTAGCATCTGGCTCAGTCAGGCCCCGGCTCAAGTTTTGTCTGAGCTGATGAACACCTTGACAACCTTGGTGGCAACTGAGGTCACTGCAAAAAATCAGGCAGAGTGCAATGCGGAGATTGCAAAGATTTGAGAGCAGATGACCAAGGCCCAGGAGGATATCAATGCTAAAAACACATGGACGGCCAAGTGGCAAGCTCAGGTTAGTGCAGAGGCGGAACGGCTGAAGGCGAAGGTCTTGATCAGAACGCTTCCAATGCAGTCTACCAGAGGAGATATCTGAGCCGGTTACCTCCGGGTTATGAGCCAACACGACTGTTTAACACGCCAGGTGCGGACCCAAGCACCCCAGGAGCGCCGGTTGTACCCCAATTAACTGCTGGTGCACCTAAGAACAGAATGCCGGATCAGCCTCGCCAGCCAGAGCCGCCTCAAAGGGAGGAGACAGGACCTAACCCGCCCCCGGTCGGACCCCGCTGCCGCACTTTCCAACACCACCGGGGCACTTCTCCAACCCGGTGGATAACATGGTGCCAGCAACAACCCAGCTTACGGCAATTCCCATCACCGGCGAGTCACCGGTCGCAGTTGAGACCCGGAACGCCATTGAGCTGTTGCAGACGGTAATTGCTCAGTAGGCCAATTATTTGTACAGCCGGCATCATGTGCATTCTACACCGCTGCCGAGTCATAGTTACAGCCGGCATGCTGAGACGCCGGTGGTTTCGAGCAGTGAGCGACGTCGTAACCCACCCCATGATAACCCACCCCTTAATCTAAGGACTGATGCTCAAACAATTGTGGACGGTGCAAGGGCCTGTCATGAGGCAGAGGCAGCAAACCAGGGGGCTTATCAGCCGCCCCCGGCCATTTCTTCAGCTTCGATGGGAGCCGGGTTGATTGCCAGAGCCATCGGTGTGCCGTGTCTTGTGCCGGCTTTACATAACGAGCGCATGCCTAAAGATTTTAAGGGTCCTCGCAAGGTGCCCAACTACATGGCGGATCTCCCTCCAGAGGCTTGAATTGAGAGTTATGAGCTGGCCATGGATATGTTGGACATCAACTAGGCAGTATGTGCTAAGTATTTCACCATGATGTTGGAGGGGCCGGCTCGCACTTGGTTGAAAAACCTGCCCCCAATTCTATCAACACATGGGCAGAGTTGAAGAAACACTTTATCCAGAATTTTCAAGGAACTTGCAAGCAGCCAATGACAATTGTGGATTTGGAGCACTGTGTGCAGCGTGAGGATGAGTCGGCCCATCATTGGGCTCGCCGGATCGCCACCATCATCCATTCTTCAGACAACATTGGGCCGGCTCAAGCGGTTTTGATTCTGGAAAAGAACTGTCACTTTCAGCCTCTTAAGCAGAAGCTCGGGCGACTTAAGCGCAAGTGCATGGATATGGGCAATCTGATGGGTGTCCTTACCCGATATGTTGATTCAGACAGTACAAAGGATCCTAACTCAGATGATGATAAGTCTGGCAAGGGCAAGAAAAGCAGTGGCGGCAAGGGCCAGCAACAGAATACCCCAATGCAGAATAATAATCATAATAATGGCAATGGTGGGAAGCGCAAACACTTCGATGGCGGGTTAGATTTTGTAGCTAACACCAATGTAGGATTCAAAAATTAGCGTCGCAATGGCAAGCAGCCTTATAATGGGGGAAGCCGAAGAATTACGAGGAAGCCCTTAATGCACCGTGCCCAAAGCACAGCTATCCTAACAAGCCATCTGGTCATGCTTGGAAAGATTGTTACATCATGCGGGACTACAGGAACCAATCATTTCAGCATCATGGTAACAATAACGGGCCGTCTGGCAGGTCAAGCTCAGGAGGCTTCCCAGGAGCCGGCTTCAATGGTGGTGGCTCAAACTCTGGGTATTAGAACCAAGGAAACCATGGGGATCATAACCAACAGTCTACTCAGGGTAATGAGTGGCAGAATAACCAGTCTGGATATCAGAGTAATCCTAAGCAGCTAAACAATGGCCACTATCATGTCTTTACTACAAGTACTTGCAAGCATGATCAGAAGGTTCATAAGCGGGCGGTTCATGCAGCTGAGCCGGCCATTCCATAGTATTTTAGGTGGTCAGAGCACACAATAACGTGGAGCCGGGAGGATCACCTGCCCCGGGTTGATAATCCGGATCACCTGGCCCTTGTGGTAGCCCCCCAAGTGGGTGGTTATAAATTCACCATAGTACTTATGGATGGTGGTAGAAGCATCAACATATTGTATTATGACACTTCTCGAAGGATGAATCTCGCAGAGAAGGATCTTAAGCCGTCTTCTACAGCCTTTCATGGTGTTGTGCCTGGCAAGTCGGCTTATCCTGTTGGGAAGATCTCCCTGGAGGTAGCTTTTGGTGATGAATACAACTACAGAGTAGAGACTTTGTGGTTTGACCTGGTCAAAATTAAGAGTCCATATCATGCACTGTTTGGACGGCCAGCTTATGCTCGATTTGTATCTACTTGCAGCTCAAGATGCCAGGGCAAAAAGGGACAATTATGGTTCATGGTAATCATAAAGTTGCCTTGGACTGTGAAGAAGGTGGTGCTACTTATGCAGAGGTTGCTTGTGCTACTGAGGAGCTCAAGTTCTATAAGGACAATGTTGACCCGACGGACATGACCCGTCTGAAGAAGCCCACTACTGAACAGGACCCTCTGCTCAAATTTAAGTCAGCCGATGATACAAAGCAGGTGGATTTTGTCCCTGGCGACTCTTCCCAGCAGTTCACCATTGGTGCTGGGATGGATCCCAAATAGAAAAGTGCGCTCATCGAGTTTATCCGTGAGAATAAGGACATCTTTGCATGGAAACCTTCTGACATGCTGGGTGTATCGAGAGAATTCGCTGAGCACCACCTTAATGTGGATCATAAGGTTAAGCCGGTCAAACAGTTCCTCCACCATTTCAAGAAGAGCGGTGTAAGGCTATTGGAGAAGAAGTAGCCCGGCTTCTAGCTGCCGGGTTCATCATTGAAGTTTTTCACCCTCTGTGGTTGGCTAACCCTATGCTTGTACTTAAGAAAAATGGCACATGGTGTATGTGTGTGGACTACACAGACCTCAACAAAGCCTGTTCGGTTGATCCATTTGCTCTCCCCCACAACGGCGGGTTGTGAGAGTCTATGCTTCCTGGATGTTTATTCTGGTTACCATCAGATCAAGATGGCAGTTGAGGACCAAGAGAAAACAACTTCTATCATGCCCTTTGGAGCCTTTTCCTATGTCTCTATGCCCTTTGGGCTCAAGAGTGCCCAAGCGACTTACCAACACTGTGTTCAGAACTGTTTTCATGGATAGATTGGGCACAATGTTCACGCTTATGTGGATGACATTGTGGTTAAATCAAGGAAGAAAGAAACCCTGCTTAATGATTTGAAGGAAACTTTTGACAATCTTCGGGTTTACAAGATGATGCTTAACCCGGCCAAGTGTGTTTTTGGTGTACCTGCAGGCAAATTGCTAGGTTTTCTAGTTTCAGAGCGGGGCATCGAGGCTAACCGGGAGAAGATCAAGGCCATTACCTCTCTGTCTAAGCCGGCATGTATCAATGATGTCCAGTGCCTGGCAGGTCGTATTGCAGCCTTGAGCCGGTTTATAAGCCACCTGGGTGAGAAGGCAATTCCTTTGTATCAGATGATGAAAAACACTGACCACTTTGTCTGGAGTGATGATGCTAATGAGGCTTTTGAGGTGCTTAAAAGGCAGTTGGCTGAGCCGCCCATTTTGGCTGCTCCGATTGACAAAGAACCTATGCTCCTGTATGTGGTGGCTAATAACAAAATTGCCAGTGTGGCAGTTGTCGTGGAGCGCATGGAGGCAAGGAAAGAATACCCAGTCCAGCGGCCGGTTTATTATGTCAGTGAAGTTTTAACAGAGTCCAAGCAGAGATACCCACACTGGCAGAAATTGGTATTTGGAGTGTTCATGGCAAGTCGCAAGTTGAAGCACTATTTCCTTGGACATCCAATCACGGTGGTCAGTTCAGCCCCTCTGAGAGATATCATACAAAACAAAGAGGCTACTAGCCGGGTTGCTAAGTGGGCAACTGAGCTTGGGCCACATCATCTGAAATATGTGCCCCGGACTGCCATCAAGTCCCAGGCTCTGGTGGATTTCATTAATGATTGGACAGAGCTGCAAGCACCTGAGGAGAAGCCGGATAACACATACTGGATGTTACACTTTGATGGTTCCAGGCAATTGGAAGGCTCGGGGGCTGGAGTTATTTTATCTTCCCCGCGAGGTGACAAGTTCTGTTATGTTTTGAGGCTTATGTTTCCCTGTACTAACAATGCAGCTGAGTATGAAGCTTTGCTACATGGGCTTCGCATGGACAAGGAAATGAACTTGAGCCGGGTTTGGTGCTTGTGCGACTCAGACCTTGTTACACAGCAAGTTTCAGGGAAGTGGGATTATAAAGACCCCCTCATGGCGGCTTATCGTCAGGCAGTTACCAATATTGCTGGTCACTTTAAAGTTTATCAAGTGGATCACATGGACAGGTGGCTCAATGAGGCGGCTGTTGCTTTATCTCGGCTGGGATCTCAGCGTAAGCCGGTCCCCACTAAAGTGTTCCTCGATGTGCTACATAACCCTTCTGTCAGGTTACCTTCAGAAGAAGACCTTCCTATTCCCGACTCGGAGGGGCAGCTAGTGGCGGCTCTGTGTGCTATTCCAGATTGGACTATGCCATATTTGGCTTACTTGACCAGGGGCGAGTTACCAGCAGCTGAACTCTTGGCGTGGCAGATCATCCAGCGATCTAAGTCCATGACAATTGTCAATGGCGAGTTACAAAGGTGCAGTGTAATGGGCGTGTTTCAACATTGTGTTTCCCCTGAGGAAGGTCGTGAGATTGTTGGGGTAATCTCGCGACATATGCCAGGGGGTGGCTTATCATGGATGGGGACAGGAGTACGTCGTCGGGCCCTGGAAGCGGGAGTGAGCGAGATCTCAAATGAACACGAGTCTTACCCAGGTTCGGGGCTCTCCGAGGAGATAACACCCCTAGTCCTGCTCTGTGGGGTCTCCGCATGATGACTATGATCAATCTCATAGCTACAAGCTTGCTCCTTGAGCTGTTCGCTAGAGGAAGGAGAAAGGCAAGGCTAGCCCAGGTGCTTCTTTAGCTATGTGTGTGTGTAATGGCGTGGGGGATCCTCTCAACCCTTTGCATGGGCGGACCCGGGGGGTTTATATAGGCCTACCCCCCAGGGGTACAATGGTAATTGGGCCGGGTGTAGGACCCGGATTTCGGCGTCTATGGGCGCCGGGTTGTCCGCCGGCTACTGGGGCCCGCCGCTTGGTGGGTCGCGCCGGCTGCCGAGGATTCGGTCGACAGGTGGGGCCCACCGCCTGCGGGCCATGCTGATTGCCTTTTGCTGTAGCCTCACCCTTGATGACGAGGGCTTCGTCAGGGGAGGCATGGCTACAGTCCGCCACCTGGCGGGCGCTCACTGTAACCACACCCCGTCTCATCGGAGTAACGGCGCGTTGACTCCGAGTGGAGGGAGAGGCCGGCTGCTGGAAGCCGGTCTGTCGCTGAGGCCGCCTTCTTGAGGTGCGCCATCTTCCGGTTACTCACTGATGGGTAGGGCCCACGGCCTGTGGGCCGTACCGACCGCCCGTCGTGGGAGCATGGTCCCGCTGTCGAGGGCTGCGTCACTGGCCGCGTGGCTACAGTGCCGTGCCTGGCAGAGGGGTGTCCGCTTGGTCAGCCTTCCCTATAGCCATGCCCCGCCGGGATTTGGGGGTACGGGTGGCCCTGTAGCCACGCCCCATCTTATCGTATTGAATGGGCGCAGACTCTGAGGGGAGGAGGGGCCGTTTGCTAGGACCCAGCCTCCCCCGAACCCGCCTTCTGAGGGTACACCGCCAGCTAGGAGTCGGCCTCTTGGGCCAGCCGGCCCAATGGAGCTGGCCACACATCCGGGAGGTGCAAGGGGCTTGCCTTGCCCTGTTGTCTTGAAATGCTATGGGGTGCTGGTGAGGCTACCCGTGGTCAATCCCTCCGATAGTAGTCCCCAAAGCTGGTGAGGCGCCGTGGCTCAAGTCGGAGTGCCTCAGCAGCTTCCTACTCCGAGAGGTCTTGTATCTCCTGCTTCATCCGTCTGGTAGAAGCCGTCTGCCAGGAGCCGGCCAAGGCTAGGCCAGCTGCTCGTCGAATTTGAATAGTCATCATGTGCACTGGGTGGCATGCCTGCCGCCCGTTGATCGTGTGCTACGTGGCACCAGCAGGCCAAGCCGGCCTGCCAGCCCACGCGCGTGATGGGACGTCGCCGCAGGCCAGGGCTCACCACCACAGGGCCTCGGCACGCGCATGGATCCGCTGCGGCCGAGGTGGGCGGTTGCCCTCCCCATGCGCAATGAATGTGCGCGTTGAAGGCGCAAGAAACGCGGGGTCGTGTGGGGCACGGGCGCAGTTAATCCCCACGCCCCCCACGTCCTGCCTCTTTGGCTCCGCCGCCACGGGCCTATAAGTAGGGGGAGGAGGGGGCGGCAGAACGCACGCGCGCCCTCCCCGTTCTCCATATTCTTCCTCTTCTGCCCCCTTGCTGCTGCCGCGCCGCTGGAACGCCGCCACCGCTCGCCGTTGCTTGACTCCTCTGCGTTACCGCGGCCTCGCCTCGCGTGACTTCGCTGCGCCGCCACCAAGCAACCATAAAGCATGGCGCGTGGCGATTGGGATGGTTCGAACGTCCACGACGACCACCTCGAGTTCCTCCGCCTGACGCGGCGGCTTCCCCACACGGCGAACGTGGAGGTGTGTGTTCCCCCCGAAAGGGAGATCTCGCCGGCGCCGAGGGACGACGAGCGCGTCGTCTTTAGGACTCACTTCCTCCGTGGCTTCGGCCTGCCGGCTAGTGGCTTTCTCCGCTCCTTTCTTGACTTTTACCATCTCCAACCTCACCACCTCACGCCGAATACGGTGGTGCTGCTCTCCGCCTTTGTCACCCTCTGCGAGGGGTACCTTGGCGCCTTGCCCATGCTCGAGCTGTGGGGGGAGCTGTTCTACCTCAAGCTCGGCACCGCCGTCAAAGGCGAGGCGACCCAGTGCGGGGCCTGCGTGGCGGTGCGGCGCACCGGCTCCGGGATCCGCTTCTCAGCCATCGCTCTGCTGGAGTCGGCCAAACTCTGGCAGAAATCGTATTTCTACGTCTGGAACATCCTCAGAGCAACTGGAAATTTTGGCCGAAGTCGCCGTCGGCCGCCATCACCACCGTCCTCACCCGGCTCCAAGAGATGACGGAGTCGGAGGGCCTCAAGGCGTTGGATCTGCTGGCCGCCTTCGTCGAACGCCTGGTGCTGCCCCTCCAAGCCCGGCCTCATCTGATCGCCAGCATGAGCAGCTGCCGGGACCCATGCCGGATGTCCACCAAGGCGCTACCGACTGTGGAGGTGGTCCGGCTCATCGGCTACTTCTCCGATTGCAAGCTCAACGAGGAGAGCTGGCAGTTCGGCAAAGAGCCGTATAGCCACGCCAATCCACCGCCTCCGGTTAGTTCTGATTCTTTTTCTTTGCTTGTGCCAAGTTCTTCGCGCTGCCTGACCGCCATGCTATGATGCAGCGCTTCCAAGGCCAGACGGTGGTCGACACGCCGGATCCAGGCCATCGGTATATGGCAGACCGAGCGGAGAGTGACGTGGACGACCCCGAGATGGGGGCGGCCGCGTTGGAAGAGGATGATGCTGCTGGAGGCGGCGATGCGACAGGCGGGGCCGCAGGTGGCGGCATAGGGGAATGGCCAAACGACGACGAGGAAGACGATGAGCCCCGCCGTGCCCCAGGCGCCGGCAGAACAGGCGCCGGCTCCTCGGCGGCGCCGACTGGAGCACCCGGCGTGTCGAAGCGTCGTGCCGACGTCGGGATGTTCGGCAGCCGGCCGTCCAAGAAGGCCAAGTCCGCGGTCGCCGCGACCAAGAGGCAAGAGGCCGCGAAGGCGGCCGCCATCCGGAAGGGCCCGAAGCAGCGTCCGATGGTGTCCGCGTAAGTATTTTGGCCGCTTTTCGTCTTGATCCTTTCTGTCTTGGTTTTTCCTTTCCAAACTTCTTATCTTCGTTTGTCATGCTATGTAGGGCTCCGCTTTCTGTGTCGCGGGCTCTGTCCGCCTCGGTGGTTGGGTCGGCAGGCGGCCCCGAAGACGCCCGCCGCATGGACTCGGCCACCGCCCTTCGGGAGGCGACGGAGAGGAATGCGCGAGAGGCGCAGCAGGAGCGGGACACCGTGGCTCAGGCAGAGGCGGAAGCAGCAGACGCGGCACGGGCGGAGGCCGACGCAGCGGCCAAGGCGCAGGCGGATGCAGCGGCCAAGGAGCAGGCGGATGCGGCGGCCAAGGCGCGGGCGGAGGAGCCGGAGCACAGCGGAGCTCCGGAGGCCACCGATCCACAGCAAACGGAGCCGCCGGTGGTGGAGGGCCAGGCATCGACAAGAGGAGCTGGGGCCGACCAGACGGCACTGGAGAGGGGAAGGGCTGACCCCATCATCCCGGAGACAGATGTGCCTCTACGCGCGCCGACTGCCGGCGAGCAAGGCAGCCGGCCCGAAGCGCCAGATGTGCCACCATCCAGCGCTGAGCTGGTGGTGAGCCGTGCGGTGGCGACCTGCATCCCTGCGCGCCAGCGCCCAGCGTGGGCGGTCTCCGCGTCGAGGCCGATGGAAGTTGGGGCTGCGAGCTCGTCGGCGCCCAACGCCGAGGCCACCAGCGCCGCTCCGCCTGACTGGATGTCAGGTACCGGCTCGGGTGTCCTCAACATTGCGGTGCAGGACGTCCTTGACTCGTTCAAGGCCCATGGCGCCACCCTCCTGCAGGCAGGGAAAGAACTGACGGCGATGCAGGCAACTGTCCGGGTACGTGCTTGAGTTATCCTTTTTGCTTTTTTTGCGGTCTCCAGTGGGGGCGCGCAAGCGCACCCGCTGGGTGTAGCCCCCGAGTTCCGAGCCGGCTGCTGAGCAGGCGGGTTGGAACTTCAAGGCATATGTTGAAGTGTTGCTCTTCTTGCAGAACTATCACAATCTACGCGCGGCCGCCTTCAACTCCCAGAACAGGCTGCTGGCCAAGCGGACTGCCGACCTAAACGAGAGTCGAGGTGAGTACGGCCGTCTTTCCGCGTCCGCTGGGTGTAGCCCCCGAGATTCGGGCCGACTGCTGAGCAGTCGGGCCGGTTCTTCCGGTAACTTCTTGTTTTTGGTTGATGCTGATGTTTCTTTCTTGTCTTGGTAGGGGCCGCCGCTGGGTTGCGGGCGCGCCTGGGCGAGCTCGAGACCGAGCTCTGTGCCAAGGAGCAGGAGCGCAGCCAAGCCACCAAGGAGTGTGACCGGCTTGTGAAGGAGCTGGCGGACCAGGCAGACAAGCACAAGGCGGAGGTCCGGCAGCTGAAGGATGGGGAAACGCTCTTTAAGGCCGAGTTCGAGACTCAGCGCTCAGACTGGGTCGAGAGGGAAAAGTTGCTGTCGGATGGCTACGGAGTGATTGAGGACATGGTTGAAGGTAATGTCCTTTCTTCTGTGTTACTTAGTCGTCGACTGCTTCGGGGGGCCGACTTCTAAATTCTTGGTTTCTTTTGGACAGAATTTCTTCCCGATCGCTCCGTCGCCATCTGCTAGGCCATCGAGGTGCGACGCGGACAACGGAGGAGGACGGGTGCCGACATTCTGCCGAATGCACCCCGCAACCTGGGCGAGCAGCTTTTGGCCATCAAGATGCGCCTTGAGCCAGCGCGCCATCTGCTTCGCCGTCTTCAGTGCGCCGGGTCGCAGGTCCTGGCCGTGCTCTGGCCGGACACTCAGGTTCCTCGCACTCCCAGTCGGACTGCCGACTGGCTGGAGGTGGCGGCCAAACGGTTTGAGGCCTGGAAGGGCGCTGCGGCTCGAGCGGGTACTCAGACGGCGCTGGAGTTCGTCAAGGCCTGGTACCCGGGGGTGGAGCTGGCCTAGCTGGCCACCTTCCGTCAGGAGGCCGGACCCGAGCTGGAAGCGGTGCGCGATGAGCTCGTCAATCGCGCAGCGACCCTTGCCGAGTACGCTGACACCGCCATCTTTATCCCGGAGCAGGACGAGGACGGTGCTGAGGTGCCGCCTTCCTGGTTTGGGCTGGACCCGATGGAGCGGGAGGACTCGGCGGAGGAGATCGCTTCCAGTGATGAAGGCGAGGATGATGAAGACGAGGAAGGCGAGGGCGTCGCACCGGATGGCGTAGCGACCAGCCAGTCTCAGCCCGATCGGGCTTTGACCAGCGAGCCACGGGAGACCGCGTCGACTGCCGCCGACGCCGACCAAGCCGAGACCCGCCAGTCGGACGCTCCACCAGCCGGCGCCTCTGCCTCCGCCGACCTGTCCACGCCGCCTGCAGCGCCCTTGGCCTAGGCAGCCGCTTATCTTTCAAGTTTTTTCTGTCTTATGCTTTGAAAAAACAAGTTAATTGTGCGTAGTTCCACCCGCTGGGGGTGTAATTCAAACTCCGTTGAATGCTTGGCCACGGGCCTTTTGCTATGTAAATAATTTAATTCACACATGCTTGTGCTCTTGCCGGGTTCCAGCTTGGTTTTGCTTTTTGCTCTGTTTGGCCTTTTCCTTTGCCACCTTCCTTTGGCTGCCGCCCTGCCAGTGGAACAGCCGCTCTGTGGTGTGTGGCCGGGGCAGGCACTTGGCCGTTTAGGATAGGCAAGTTACTTCGGCCGTCTAGAGCGTAGCTATTCAAGCTAGAAGCCGACCGGCCGGCTGCTGGGCAGCCGGACGGATGAGGCGAGTGGCCGGCTTGGCCTATAATGGCGTTCTTCCTTAGTCGTTTTTCGTGTGGACATCATTTCCTGCCTTTAGCTCTTGCCAGCCGGACAGTCGCTCTGCGAGCTGCGGCTTTAGGCAAGAGAGGGCTTAGATGTCGGCACACTACTTGGCCGACTGCGGGTGGTGCCAGCTTAGGTCAAGGCGGCGAGCCCCCGGGCCGGCTGATCGGACCCGGTGCAGGGCAAAAGAATGAAATAATACATTCATAGGCAAGCTTATCATATAGATAAAAAGGTAGCCCCCGAGTGTGCTTTGGGGGACCTGTTGTCTTTGCTTAATACAAAAGGTAGCGTGGTACATACACTGCATCAATTGTAAAATGGGCGGAGAAGATTTGCGTTCCATGGGCGCTCCGTCTCCTTGCCGGAATCATCCCTCTTGCATGGCCTGGGCTTTTGTGCGTCGATGAGGTAGTAGGAGTCGTTGCCCAGGGCCTTGCTGATGATGAAAGGCCCCTCCCAAGGGGCCGAGAGCTTGTGCTGGCCGGTTGTTCGCTAGATCAGCCGGAGCACAAGGTCCCCTTCACGGAAAGCACATGGCTTAACCTTCCGGCTGTGGTAGCGGCGTAGGCTCTGCTGGTAGATGGCGGACCGGCTGAGTGCCAACAGCCGGGCCTCTTCCAGCAGATCGACGCCGTCTTCTCGTGCCTCCTTTGCCTCTGCCTCCGTGTAAATGGTGACGCGAGGTGAGTCGAACTCGATGTCAGTGGGGATGACGGCCTCGGCCCCGTACATGAGAAAGAAGGGAGTGAAGCCGGTTGCTTTGTTGGGCGTAGTTCGAAGACTCCAAAGGATGGTCGGCAGCTCCTCGATCCAGCAGCCGGCCGAGCGCTCTAGTGGCTCGACTAGTCGGGGCTTGATGCCCGACAGGATGAGGCCGTTTGCTCGCTCCACCTGGCCGTTTGACTGCGGATGGGCAACAGACGCTAAGTCCAGTCGGATGCCCTGCGTCGCGGAGAAACGGGCCAAGGCGCCTTTGGCGAAGTTTGTGCCATTGTCGGTGATGATGCTGTGCGGAATGCCGTATCGGATGGTGATGTCCGCAATGAATGTGACAGCAGTCGGACCATTCAGTTTCCATATTGGCTTTGCTTCGATCCACTTCATGAACTTATCCACAGCGACCAGCAGATGGGTCATGCACCGCGTGCAGTTTTGAACGGGCCCACCATGTCCAATCCCCAGACGGCAAACGGCCAAGTGATGGGGATGGTCTTGAGTGCAGAGGTCGGCAGGTGTTGCTTGGAGCTGAAGCGCTGACATCCCTTGCACTTGCGGACCAACTCCTTGGTGTCGTCCAAAGCAGTCGGCCAGAAGAATCCATGGCAGAAAGCTTTGGCAACAAGGGATCTGGAGGCGGCATGGTGGCCGCACTCGCCTTACTGAATATCTCTGAGGATTGCCATGCCCTTCTCCGGCTTCACGCAGCGCTGGAAGACACCAGTCACACTG
This sequence comes from Thinopyrum elongatum, assembly GCA_011799875.1. Taxonomy (NCBI): domain Eukaryota; kingdom Viridiplantae; phylum Streptophyta; class Magnoliopsida; order Poales; family Poaceae; genus Thinopyrum; species Thinopyrum elongatum. The sequence continues at coordinate 401,102,497 of CM022299.1, read as the reverse complement.
CGCCTGACAAGCTCTCCGTTGACTATTGTGTAGGCTGGCGCCCGGCGTTGCACCTGCCGGGCCAAGACCTCATCGGCTGGTTGCTCTTGGCTCACCAGGAAGTTGAGGATGGGCTGCGCCCAAGATGGTGCTTCTACTACTGTCATGACAACAACTAGTACCAGGGCGGTCGGGTTGGGAGGCGGCGGGTCGGAGCCGGACGCTGTTTGCTGCATCGTTGAAGTCCCCGGGCTGACTGCTGCAGTCCCCGCGCCGGGTTCTGAAGTCCCTGGGCCGGGTTCGAATGCTGTAGCCCCCGGGCCGCCTGCCGAAGTCCTCGGGCTGACTGCTGAAGTCCCCGAGCCAGATTCGATTGCTCCGGGGTCAGCCGGCATGAAGATGGACTCTGATTCCGATGAAGGCTTGATAGACGGCTTGCGTAGGCACTGGAGTGAGACGCCGGCTGGTATGGCTTGCCGGGTGGAGCCGATTCGGGCCAGGGCGTCAGCTGGCTCGTTGTCGGCCCTTGGCACATGAAGGAACTCGCACCCGTCGAAGTACCCGCTGATCTACTGGACGAAGAAGTGGTAGCTTGCCATGTTTGCATCCTTGGCATCCCAGTCGCCAGATGACTGCTGGACCACCAAGTCCGAGTCGCCGTAAGACAGAATCCGGCGGATGCCAATCTCCTTGGCTAGCCGGAGTCTGTGTATGAGCGCCTCGTACTCGGCCAAGTTATTGGAGGCGGCATAGTGAATCTGCAGCGTGTACTTGAGCTTGTCGCCTTTGGGAGAGGTGAGGACGATGCCGGCTCCCAAACCGGCGCGCATCTTCGAGCCGTCAAAGTGTATCCGCCAGTGAGTGGAATCCGGTGCTGGCGGCAAGTACTGGGTCTCGGCCCAGTCGACTAGGAAGTCGGCCAGCGCTTGGGACTTGATGGCGGTGCGGGGCTGGTAGAGGATGGTGTGTGGAGCCAGCTCAATGGCCCACTTCGCCACCCGACCTGATGCATCTCTGTTGCCTATGATCTCGGCAAGGGGGGCGGTGCAGACGACCGTGATGGTGTGCTCCTTGAAATACTGCTTCAGCTTCTTGGCGGCAAAGTACACGGCGTAGCACATCTTCTGGTAGTGGGGGTAATTCTGCTTGGAGGCGGACAACACCTCACTCAGATAGTATACTGGCCTCTGGACCAGCTGGGTCTTGCCGTCTTCTGGGCGCTCGACCACGATCACAGTGCTGACCACCCGGCTTGTGGCGGCGATGTAGAGGAACATGGGTTCTTTAGCAGTCGAAGCGGCCAAAATAGGCGGTGTGGACAGCATCCGCTTGAGCTGGAGGAAAGCCTCATCCGCCTAGTCGTTCCATTCAAAGCAGGCGGTCTTCTTCATCAACTGGTACAATGGAAGGGCCTTTTCGCCCAGCCGACTGATGAATCGGCTGAGTGATGCCAAGCACTGGTGAACTTCTGAACGTCCCGCAGCCGGGTTGGCCTTTGCATCCGCTCGATGGCCTTGTTCTTCACGGGGTTGCACTCGATCCCGCGCTCAGAGACAAGGAAGCCAAGGAGCTGGCCGGCTGGTACTCCGAAGACGCATTTCTCCGGGTTGAGCTTGATCTAAAAGCGGCGCAGGTTGTCAAATGTCACCTTGAGGTCTCCCAGAAGGGTGCCGCGCTTCTCCGTCTTCACCACAATATCGTCTACATAGACGTGGGCATTTCTGCCGAGTTGCTTGAGGAGGCACTTCTGCATGCAACCCTGAAAAGTGGCGCCGGCATTTCTCAAGCCGAACATCATGGTCAGGTAGCAGAAGGCTCCGAATGGTGTGATGAAGGTGGTCTTCAGCCGATCGGCCGGGTTCAGCTTGATCTGGTGGTAGCCGGAGTAGGCGTCCAGGAAAGACAGCAGCTCGCATCCGGCTATGGAGTCGATCACTTGATCTATCCGGGGCAAGGCAAAAGGGTCCTTCGGGCAGGCTTTATTGAGGCTAGTGTAGTCAATACACATGCGCCACTTGTTGTTCTTTTTCAAAACGAGGACTGGGTTGGCAAGCCAGTCCGGGTAGAATACTTCCATGATGAAGCCGGCTGCTAGAAGCCAGGCGATCTCTTCACCAACAATCCCTCTCTTCTCTTCTGACAGACGGTGGAGGGGTTGCTTGACTGGTTTAGCATCCGGTCTCACATGTAGCTTGTGCTCGGCGAAATCCGTCGGAACACCCGGCATGTCTTTGGGAGACCATGCGAAGATGTCCCGATTCTCACGGAGGAAAATCGACGAGCTCGCTTTCCTATTTGCTGTCGAGGTTTGACCCCACGACAGCAAATCTCTCCGGGTGCGCCGGATCCAAGGCAATCTTCTTGGTTTCCTTGGCCGGCTGGAAGGAGCCCTGGGTGTCTGCGTCCTTGGGGTCGGATGGCACGTCCGGCTGCTTGCTGGCCATGGCTACCACCCGGGCAAGGAGGCGCTTCTCTTCAGCGATGACGAGGGACTCGGCCAGCTGGCTGCTGGTGGTGGCACATGAGAGCGACTTCTGGTAGTCGCCAGCAATGGTGATGATGCCCTTGGGGCCTGGCATCTTCATCTTCAGGTAGGCGTAATGCGGCACCGCCATGAACTTGGCTAGGGCGGCCAGCCCTAGAGCGCGTGGTAGGGGCTGTCCAAGTTGACTACCTCGAACCAGATTGGCTCGCGGCGGAAGTGGGTCTTGTCGCCGAACAGGACATCAATCTTGATCTTGCCGATTGGAGAGCAGGAAAGCCCAGGGACTATGCCATGGAACATGGTTCGGCTGGGCAGGAGTTGCTTTTCCTTGATGCCCAGCTTCTCCATGGTGTCGCGGTACAGGATGTTGATGTTGCTGCCGCCGTCTATCAGGATCCGGGAGAAGCGGCAAGCTCGCCTCTCTGTTGAGAAGGTGGAGTCCAGCACCATCGCATAAGCACCCGGCGAGGGCATCTCGGCCGGGTGGTCTTCACGGCTCCAACTGATGGGCTTCTCGGACCAGTGCATGAATGGGGGGACCTCTGAGGCGACAGCGTTAACCTCGCGGTGCTGCTGCCGCCGACTGTGCTTGTCGTCGGCTTGGCTGGTGAAGACGACGTATGTGGCATTGGGCTCGGGGAACTCGTCTTGGAGCATGCCAACTGGACGGGCTGCCGGCTGCTGAGGAGGTGGAACCGGTGGGCCGGTAGGCGGAGGCGGCAGGCCTTCGCCCATGGCAATTCGGGTGAGCCAGTGGCATTTCCGAGTGGTGTGGTTGGACGGCCTCGTGCCGCTGTGGAACTTGCACGGGGCGTCAAGTGCTTGCTCGAATGAGAAAGCGGGCAACCAAGCGGCCTTGCCGCCCTTCTGACGCTTGGAGCCGGATTGCCCTTTCGGCTGCTGGTCTTTGACTGTTGCCACCTGCCGGCTGCTGGAAGCCGGCTGCTGGGCCGTGCGTTTGTTGTCGTTTGGATGTTGGCGCCGGTTGGTGTCACCAGCCGGCGTGTGAGGAGCCTGCGGGAGCATCTTCCCGGACGCGTCCACTCGAATCTCCGACTTCATGGAGGAGTCGGCGGTGGCATACTTGTCAGCCACGACCAGGAGCTCATCCAGTGTAGCCGGCTCGTCGCACAAGAGCTTGTGCTTGAGCAAGGTGCCCTCTCTGCACCCGGTGGTGAAGTACTCGATGGCGTGCACCCCTTCGCAGGAGTTGCGCAACTCGGCCCAGCGCGTCAGGTAGTCGCGGGTGGACTCGGTTGGGCCCTGAACGCACATGGAGAGTTGGCGTGGCTTGGGGGGCCGCTTGTAGGTGCTGGTGAAGTTGCGAATGAAGACATCGGCGAAGTCAAGCCAGCTGTTGACGCTGTACGGCTTGAGGCTGTTCAGCCATGTCCGGGCCGTGCCCTGGAGCATGAGCGGAACGTACTTCACGGCAACGCGCTTGTTGCCGTTTGCTATGCTGACGGCCGTGGAGTAGTCGACCAGCCAGTCCTCCGGCTTCATGGAGCCATTGAAATTGGGAGTATCTTGGGGAAGCGAGAACCCTTTGGGGAAGGGCTCGTCACGAATGCGGGGGCCGAAGCAGGCCAGGCCAAGTGCATCTTCTTCTTCTACGGCCAGGGACCGAGCAAGCCGCTCGATCCGGTGGCGCGCGTCGTTCTCTCCGACTCCTTCATGGGGGCCAAGCCGGCCTCCAAGAGTCAGGTGGTCCACAGGCGGCGGAGAGGCCAACCTCTCCCTGCGAGGAGGAGGCGGACGCTCGTCCCGCCGGTGCTCCACTCATGGGCGGCCGTCATGGCTGAGCACAACCGTAAGGCAAGTGCACCGGCTGCGGCTAGCAGCCGGCTCCGGGTCTTGCTGACCGCGATCCCTGCGTGCTAGGGACCGGGAGGTCGCTCCATGCTCACGGTGGGGGGATGGTCCTCGGCTTGCTTGCCGGCTGTCATCGCGCGATGCAGCGCGTCTTGCTGCATGGTCGCAACATCAAGGAGCTCCTAGAGGCGTGCCATCTGGCTGCGACGCTCGTCGCCCTGCAAGTCATCCAGCTCATCTGCTTCCGCCTGGGCGGCGCGCAGGTTCTCCATGGGAGTGGCATAGACTGGGCGTCTGACTCCCAGCATGCTGGCTATGGCCGTGCCGCGTTGCCGAACGGCGCCGGCTCGGCTTGGTTCGGCAGCAGCCGGCGTGCCGCTTGCTATGCGGTCGATCTCGCGCTGGCAGGCCTCAGCGCGGCGCCTCATGGCCGCCATCTTGTTGGCGCTTTCAAGGAGCGAGACACGGAATGCCTCTAGTGTCGCCCCATCAGCTTTAGCAGCCACTAGGGTGGCCAGGCCCTGAATGGCCACTCACAGCGGGTCCTGGCCGCCCTTGCAGAATCATCGCCATGGACAGTGACCAGCACCTCTGCGATGGTGCTGGCGTCGGTATCGCTGGCGATAAGGGGGAGCGGATCGTAGATGACCACCACATCGGTGGGGAATCCGTTGGTGGAGGCCGCGTCGGAGTCGATGAGCATCACGACGGGCTCGATGGAGGGGTCGGTGGAGCCGACGGACTCCGCGTCGGGGGCCGGCTCGTTGGTGATGCCGAGCTTGCCGAAGAGGTCGACGAGGCAGCTTGCAGGTGACGCCGCTCCTGCGCTGGGAGCGGGCTCGTCGAAGAGGCTGGCCTGCTCGAGGAGGTCGGCAAGGCAGCTCGTGGGGCAGGCCGCCCCTGCGCCAAGCGGCGTGCTGATGTATGCGCCAACGGGCGCGCTGGACTGGCTGATCAGGCCAGGCGCGACGTGCTCGTCGGAGCGGAAGATGGTTCCCGTCCAGAACATGTTTCCGGCCGACGGTGCGCTTAGCCCCATGGTGGGCGCCAAATGTCAGGGTAATCTCGCGACATATGCCAGGGGGTGGCTTATCATGGATGGGGACAGGAGTACGTCGTCGGGCCCTGGAAGTGGGAGTGAGCGAGATGTCGAACGAACACGAGTCTTACCCAGGTCCGGGGCTCTCCGAGGAGATAACACCCCTAGTCCTGCTCTGCGGGGTCTCCGCATGATGACTATGATCAATCTCGTAGCTACAAGCTTGCTCCTTGAGCTGTTCGCTAGAGGAAGGAGAAAGGCAAGGCTAGCCCAGGTGCTTCTCTAGTTATGTGTGTGTGTAATGGCGTGGGGGATCCTCTCAACCCTTTGCATGGGCGGACCCGGGGGGTTTATATAGGCCTACCCCCCAGGGGTACAATGGTAATTGGGCCGGGTGTAGGACCCGTATGTCGGTGTCTATGGGCTCCGGGTTCTCCGCCGGCTGCTGGGGCCTGCCGCTTGGTGGGTCCCGCCGGCTGCCGAGGATTCGGTCGACAGGTGGGGCCCGCCACCTGTGGGCCACGCTGATTGCCTTTTGCTGTAGCCTCGCCCTTGATGACGAGGGCTTCATTAGGGGAGACATGGCTACAGTCCGCCACCTGGCGGGCGCTCACTGTAACCACACCCCGTCTCATCGGAGTAACGGCGCGTTGACTCCGAGTGGAGGGAGAGGCCGGCTGCTGGAAGCCGGTCTGTCACTGAGGCCGCCTTCTTGAGGTGTGCCGTCTTCCGGTTACTCACGGATGGGTAGGGCCTGCCGCCTGCGGGCCGTACCGACCGCCCGTCGTGGGAGCATGGTCCCGCTGTCGAGGGCTGCGTCACCGGCCGTGTGGCTATAGTGTCGTGCCTGGCAGAGGGGTGTCCGCTTGGTCAGCCCGCCCTGTAGCCACGCCCCGCCGGGATTTGGGGGTACGGGTGGCCCTGTAGCCACGCCCCATCTTATCGTATTGAATGGGCGCAGACTCTGAGGGGAGGAGGGGCCATTTGCTAGGACCCGGCCTCTCCCTAAGCCGCCTTCTGAGGGTACACCGCCAGCTGGGAGTCGGCCTCTTGGGCCAGCCGGCCCAAGGGAGCCGGCCACATATCCGGGAGGCGCAAGGGGCTTGGCTTGCCCTGTTGTCTTGAAATGCTATGGGGTGCTGGTGAGGCTACCCGTGGTCAATCCCTCCGACAGAGATTCTTCAAGAAATCCATGCTGGGGACTGTGGTCATCATGCCGGGTCAAGATCTCTAGTGGCTAAAGCTTTTAGACATGGATTTTTCTGGTTGACGGCTCATGCTGATGTAGAGGATGATATTGTCCGAAAGTGTGATGGTTGCCAGAAATTTGCAAGACAGGCTCATGTGCCGGCTCAAGAGTTGAGGATGATCCCGATAACTTGCCCTTTCACGGTCTGGGGGCTTGATATGGTTGGACCTTTTAAGAGATCTAAGGACAAGAAAACTCACCTACTAGTGGCAGTCGATAAATTTACCAAGTGGGTTGAAGTAGAGCCAGTGAGTAATTGTGAAGCGGTGACTGCAGTACAGTTTGTGAAAAAGTTGATCTTCCACTTTGGTTATCCTCATAGTATCATCATTGATAATGGGACGAATTTGTCTACATGTGCTATGAAAGAATTCTGTCAGAAGGAGCACATCCGACTTGATGTGTCATCTGTGGCTCATCCACAGTCCAATGGCCAAGCTGAGTGTGCTAACCAGGAGATATTAAGAGGGATCAAGCCCCGGATCATGGTGCCTTTGGAGCGTACTCCGGGTTGTTGGGTTGAAGAGCTCCCTGCTGTACTTTGGAGTATACAGACTACCCCCAACAGATAAAAAGGCTATACGTCGTTCTTCATGGTTTATGGTGTAGAGGCGGTTCTTCCAAGCGATAACTATCATGACTCGCCTCGTGTGGCGGCTTACATGGAGGCAAATAATGAGAAGGCTCGACAAGATGCTCTCGATGCTTTGGAGGAGGAACGTGATCTCGCGGCGGCTCGACCAGCAATTTATCAGCAAGACCTACGTCGCTATCACAGAAGTAGAGTTCGAAGCCGCACTTTCCAGGAGGGCGACTTAGTGCTCCGTTTGATTCAAGATCAGACAGACATGCATAAGCTTTCATCGCCTTGGGAAGGGCCTTTTGTGGTTAGCAAGAACCTCAACAATGGGTCATACTATCTCATTGACATACGTGAACACAAAAAATCACGTACCTCTGAAGAGGAGACAAACAGGCCCTGGAACATTGCTCATCTTTGGCCTTACCACACTTGAGCCACCAGCTCTAGTCATTGTACATACATCTTATGTATATAAATTTTATGATCAAATATAATAAAGCCGGCACCCCCAAAACTCAGGTTCTCTATCGTTTCATCTCGTATATCATGCATGAGTCTTTTATTTGTTGATCATAGGTCACTTGGGGGCTTCCAACTCACCGAGTTTAGCTTTCTCGCCCTCTTGACTAGGCAAAAAACGCCACAATATATTGGTTAAACCTGCCTGTAAGCAAGATGCTACTCCAAAAAGGTGGCCCGCTGTACTCTTAACAAGCCAATCTTTATGACCCTGAACTTGTTAAAGTTAAAATGGTGGCTTAAGTCACGTGAGGGCCAGCTTACGAAAAGCGAGGATAAACCAAGGCTATCATGCCAAGCTTCATTGAAGCAAGACGCGAGCCTCGAAAGCCGGTCTTTTTTGTCGAGCCTCGTAAGCCAACTTATAATTTATTTACTATACATATTGGTATGTTTTATTTTCTATGATTGCAGGAATATTTTGGCTTTTGATCATATCATTGCAAAAGATTATATGTCTCCGATTCAAACGGACTCCGGGTTAGCATTAATCAATATTGAGTCCTTTTTTGGCCATGAGCCATCGGGTTATTAACACAATGTTTCTTATCAAGCAATATGAAATACTACGGCTATAAGTCGCCAATTAGCGCATTGCCAGGTTATTTTTAACAAAGCTACAGCGTCAATAGATCAGGTTGGCACACTTATTCAAAGGACATTGCTAAGCTGCATTTCAGAAAAAGACAAAACATTCAAGGCGGGTTATCAATACAGCTTTTGGACCATCAGTCAAATAAATGTGCACGAAGGCATGACAGAGTAACCAAGTATTTCTTAAATCCTATTACAAGGCTTCAGCTGAGCCAAAAATTTCAACAAAGTTTTATAGGAGTTACACTACTCCTTGTAAGCCGGTTCCTGAGCCATCCGGGTTAGTGCCCTTCGGATTAACTTCCTGCTAGCACCTTGTAGCTGAATTTGTCGGGTCATCCTGTGTTGGCTCTTCCATGCTTTTGATTTGAAGATTGTCCAGAGCCCAGTTGACACCGGTTAAGGCTTCAAATATGGCTTCATCATTGATGATAGGAGACGGGTCAACAACAGGTGCAAAGAGAGGCTTACGCCATTGGGGAGTCAAGTCAACTGGTATCAGTGTTGGAGGTGGCACTCGTGTGTCGTTGTTGTCAGAAGCCGGCTCGTATTTTTTGAGTTCCATCTCTACCACAACCTGACTCGCGAACAACCGAGATTCCTTCACACAGCGCTCATAGTCAGCTTGAGAAAAAACAGTCCCATCATCTTTATATTCTGGTAACCCGCCGACCATCTCCGCAAAATCTAACTCAGGTGCATAAGCCATTGCCCGGCTTAGCGTTGTGGTTGCTCCTGATCGGGCGGCTGATCTCTTCAGCTCTTCTACCTTCTTGGGAATAGTGGACAACTTCTTCAAAGTATATTTTATAAATTGCGGCAAGTCCTCGCCCATTACAGCCTTTGAGGTCCACATGCTTCCAGTGTATAATTGTTCTGTGAGAGAGTATATAGCTTTCAGCTTCATGATGTTGTCTTGAAGGCTGCAAGTTCTATCACCTGCACAAAAGTTGATGTGCATGAGTCGCCGAGCGAGTCAGTATTTACGCATGAGTCGTCAGGCGAGTTAATGTTTTCTTCCTATATTTGAAAGATGACTTGCCAAAGATGGCTTGTGTCATTTGGGAAATATGGTGCTTCAACCCAGCCAGCTCTTCATTCACTGGGGCCAGTTGCTTTTCGACGGCTTCTGTGCGTTGGATCAAGGCGGCTTTCTCAGATTCAAAGGATTTTTTCTCCGTCTCAAAGTCCGCCTTGATTTTCTCCAATTCTTCCAAAGAATATTGCAGGCTTGACTCTGCCTTAGTTCACAGAGCTTGTTCATTCTCAAAATCTTTTCTCAAGTCGGTCAAGTTTGACTCTGCTATGCTTAAAGCTTCCTGAAAAATAAAGGAGATATTTTGTTAAGCCGGTGATAATATCAAACCCGACGCTCGGGGGCTATATCAATTCAATGTTAATAAAGAAGTCCCAAGCAGATTGCAGGCAATATTGTCGACACATGGGGGCTAATGCATGTCATTTTTCTACTTAACAGAATACAACAAGCCCCGATTCATTTCATAAAGATGAGCCGGCCCTTGGGGGCTACAGGTCAATTCTTCAACGTATGCTCTTATTGAAAGACCCAGTTCATCTCATAAAGATGAGCCGACCCTTGGGGGCTACATGGCATTTCTTTTACTAAGGATGTATTTGAAGAGCCGACTTATCATTGGCATAATAACCTGGCCCTTCGGGGCTAGTTTTCCAACTCTATAGTTTTCTATTGAAGTCTTAAATATACTCAAGATTTCCTATGGTTAAGACTTGGGGGCTACATAAGGATACATACTGCATTGAAGAAGATTGAGCATACCTCATTTTTTTTCTTCATCATGCTTACCAAGCCGGCTTCCATTTCACGGCTTGTAGAAAGGGGGCTTAGATAGACCGCGTACAGCTCCGCTGCGCTGAACTCATCATACTTGGGCAGCTCAAGTTTTGATTTACCCTTTTCAAGCAAGGGCGTCTCCTCTTTGGCTATGTGCTTAGTTAGCACGTTGGGGACTTCTGGCATTGTATGACATGCCCCGATAATGGCAACATCTTCATTATTCCTCTCATGAGAGGGAATCTCTTCAGTCGCCTTGGCAGGGCTGGAGCCAACAATGGGACTTGGCAGGTTAAGATTGTCCACCAGGTTAGCATCAACATCCATGGCTTCAGAGGTCATTGCTTCAGTCTGCGGGGGTGGGTCACCCCGGTCATCATGATGGTCTTCGGGGTTTTCAATGCTGCCCTCAGGGGTCACCAATACCTGGTCCTCTGACTCAGGGATCTCGGGGGTTACAGAAGACTCGCCTGTTTTCCTTTTCTTGCTCTTGGCTTTGGCCCTGAGGTCAAGATAATATGTTCAAAAGCATATAGCAGTAAATTAAGCCGCCAACAGTTGGTACAATTACTTACCCAGGGTTTATAATTAAAGCCGGTAGCTGAGTGGCAGATGAGTCTCCTGAGGACGGTGGCGACTCCTGATAATTTGAAATGCAAGGATTAAGAGGTTGCCTGATAAGGCCGGCTTTGGGTAAAGGAGTCGGACTGTGTGGCACCTCATTAGGCCGCTTGCGAGCAAATGGTTCATGAGTTAACCCGGCCACTAGATCTCCAGAGCCACCACTCCGAGTTTGGTGCCTCGACTCATGCTGGGTTTTCTTCAAAAGAAATTTTGGGTCTACGTGAGCATCTCGGTGAGAAAATTTTACCTTCCGGATAACCCGCCTCGTTCTCTTTGGGGACAAAGGTTCTGAGCCAAAAGAGATGAAAATTACCTCAACGTCCTCAGCCCGGCTTGTGGTGACTTCATCCTAAGAATAAGAGGCATCAGCAAGTTCAATAAAGAGTTGGCCATGGGAGTCAAGATTTACCTCTGACCGATTGTCAGCTGGCGGCGACTCACCCCTGGCAACCGGCTCATTCACGGCAGCAGCCTTGTTCCTCTTTTGAGTCGGCCCAGTTTTTGTCTTGGTCACCTGCGTTTTCTTCTTCTTCCAAAAGGGAGCATCGGCCTACGTAATTAAACAAAGTCAGCCCCACTGATAAGCCGGATAAATGAGTATGCATATACTTACTGGAGGTGCCGCGCTGAGTTTGCAGAAGGGGTTCAACCCCACTCTGTTGCAGGCATTTTGAGACTCTCCAAGTAATTTTTTCACTATCCTAAGTATCTCATCAGCATCAAGATCAACATTACTATATCGTTGGGGGTCGTCCAAGCCGCCAGAATAATTACACATTAAGTCACCACGGCGACTCAATGGCAAGATCCTCCAGGAAACCCAACACCGGGTTAGATCAATCCCAGTCAACCCGTTGGCTAGCAAGGCCCTCAGCTTTCGGTATATGGGGTTGAGTTGAGCATGTTCTTCTTGTGGGGCCCGACCAGGGAGTTCGAAGGTCATGGGAAGATGATCTGGTCTGTAACCCGGCAGAGGACTTTCATCAGCAGGAGCTGTGTTCTGGCAATAGAACCAAGTCTTGATCCATCCTTTAGGGTGGCTTGGTAAAGTGGTTGTAGGAAAAGAGCCGTCTCTTTGCCGCTAAATTGAGACCCCACCAAGTTCTAGGCTGGGGCCATCAGCACACTCAGTTTGGCGGTTGAGGTAAAAGAATTCTCTAAAGAGAAGGACAGTGGGATCCATTTGCAGATACACCTCGCAAAATACTTGGAATTGGCACAGATTGGATATGGAATTGGGACCAAGATCCTGGGGGTGAAGATTGAAAATGTTTAAGACATCCCGGAAGAATTTTGACCCAGGGGGTGAGAAGCCCCGGAGAAGGTGATCTATGAACACCGCCACTTCTCCTTTGCCTGGTTGTGGAATTTCATCTCCAAGGGCAACCCACCAGCCAATTTCCTCTTTAGCCAGCAGCAGGCCTTGATCTTCATAGTCTTTGAGCATAAGTTCAGAAACATGGGAAGACACCCAGTTGCATATGGTGGATTTTGACATGATGAGTCACTGAAGTAAAGGTTAAAAATCTGCAGAAGCATAAATGGCGGGTTACATTTGACATGATGACTCGACATCTAAGCAGAACAATTCCTAATACCGGCAGGTTGTAATTATGAGCCAGCGTTTAAACGGAGTAATTTCTAGTCATGGCGGATTATGGTTATGAGCCGGTACACAAAAGGGCGGCTTATGAAGAGCGAAGACTTCTAAGTTTTTGCTAAGTGTGGCACCAACAAGTTTCTACTGAAGCAATTACAATTATGGATCTACCGAGCAGCAAAAAAGGAAAATAATTGTTAAACCTAAAGACAGCGTCGGAAGTGATGGAAAAGCTATTCATTGATCCCAGTAAGGATGTAGTATATTTTGATGCAAGGTCAATTTTGGATCTTCTACCACAATATTTCTATGGGTATCTCAAGGAAAATACAAGATCTAACTCAAGATATGATGGAGAAGTCTGGAGGAACACCGACAAACTCGATGAACTCGGATGAGCTAGTGCGGATCTGAGAAGGAAAGGTTTGAGTACCTGTCTCTGGAAGCAGAGGACGGTGATGCACCGCTGAACTCTGACGACAGCAGGGCGGTGCTGTGGTCCCGAGCGAGGCGGACGATGAAGGTCGACGGGCGCGGCGGAGCTCCGGTCGCGAGAAGCTTCGAGAGAAAGAAGAAAAAGAAGCGGAGGGGATGAGGTAAAAATGAAAAGGGGGACCCCCTGTGCTTATTTACAAGGAGAAGGCGAGAGTAAATGGCAGGTGCAAAAATTGAGGAGGCGCAATAACTTTTGGAGCAAAAAGACGCCTCGGTTTTTGGGATAAGTGGATGTGCAAAAGATTCATCATGACGTCATGAGGGATTTCCCAAAATTGCGAAGGTGACATCATCATGTCATATGGCGGATTGTGAAGTTTTGTCAAGCTGGGATTGTGAGACTCACAGGGAAGACTCGCCAGACTGATGGATTGAAGATTGACATGAATGAATTCAAATCAATCTGGGGCCTAATGTTGGGGATCTAACCCCACGATATAAACCGCCGTGCGCAGGCCGGATCATATTACTAGCGACCCTTGGAGCCAGGCTTCAGATGGGCCAGAGTGATCAAGACGCAAGGCTAGAAGGGCGGCTCACAAGATGGACTGACTTAGGGCCAGAAACCAGAAGGCAGCGGGCGGCCCAGAGGCAAAAGCCGCCATATGGTGTCTTGCCACAGAAGGCAAGGCGACTTAGAGATAGACTCAGTCATGGGACATGTTACGACCAGGACTCTTGTAAGCCGGAGTGAAAGATCGTGGATGTCGCCTAGAGGGGGGGTGAATAGGCGCTTTAAAATAATTACGGTTAAGGCTTGAACAAAAGCGGAATAAACCTAGCGGTTAATTTGACAAGCACAAAACCTACAACAACTAGGCTCACCTATGTGCACCAACAACTTATGCTAAGCAAGATAGACAACTAAGTGATAGCAAGATATATGACAAGAAACAATATGGCTATCACAAAGTAAAGTGCATAAGTAAAGGGCTCAGGTAAGAGATAACCGAGGCACGCGGAGATGATGATGTATCTCGAAGTTCACACCCTTGCGGATGCTAATCTCCGTTTGGAGCGGTGTGGAGGCACAATGCTCCCCAAGAAGCCACTAGGGCCACCGTAATCTCCTCACGCCCTTGCACAATGCAAGATGCCGTGACTCCACTAAGGGACCCATGAGGGCGGTCACCGAACCCGTACAAATGGCAACCCTTGGGGGCGGTCACCGAACCCGTACACTTTGGCAACCCTTGGGGGCGGTCACCGGTACCCGTCAAATTGCTCGGGGCGATCTCCACAACCTAATTGGAGACCCCGACGCTTGCCTGTAGCTTTACACCACAATGATTGAGCTCCGAACAACACCAACCGTCTAGGGCGCCAAGGCACCCAAGAGGAACAAGCTCTACGGTGCCCAAACACCCAAGAGAAATAAGCTTCTCAAACTTCACTTCCACGTATCACCGTGGAGAACTCAAACCGATGCACCAAATGCAATGGCAAGGGCACACGGAGTGCCCAAGTCCTTCTCTCCCAAATCCCACCAAAGCAACTAATGCTAGGGAGGAAAATGAGAGGAAGAACGAAAGAAGAACACGAAGAACTCCAAGATCTAGATCCAAGGGGTTCCCCTCACTTAGAGGAGAAAGTGATTGGTGGAAACGTGGATCTAGATCTCCTCTCTCTTTTCCCTCAAGAACTAGCAAGAATCATTGGAGGGATTGAGAGTTAGCAAGCTCGAAGAAGGTCAACAATGGGGGAAGAACACGAGCTAAAGAGATAAGGTCCATTGGGGAAGAAGACCCCCTTTTATAGGTGGGGAAAAATCCAACCGTTATCCTCACAGCCCGCACAGAGCGGTACTACCGCTCCAAGGAGCGGTACTACCGCTAGGGCGGTAGTAGCCCTTTGAAAAACAACAGCGAGGAGGCAAAAGGCCAGTAGAACCGCCGGAGCAGTACTACCGCTAGTCCTCACGGTACTACCGCTAGGGATAGCGGTACTACCGCAAAGGGTAGCGGTACTACTGCTAGCGAGCGGTACTAAAAAAAATACATCCGTGCCTACCACCGCTGGACCTAATACGAGATTTTGGTCCGGAGCGGTACTACCACTGTAGTAGCCGCGGTAGTACCGCTCTGGAGCGGTAGTAAAAAATTACATGCGCTCCAATCCGCGGTAGTACCGCTGCAGCCTTTTCAGAACACCAAAACTGCCACAACTTCTGCAAACGGACTCCGAATTCAACGAAACCAAGTTTGTTGGAAAGCTAACGACATAGGCTAACACAATCTTGGTAGAAATATCAAGAAGAAGCAAATTAGAAAAGTCCCATGAGAAAATGGTGAGAACCCTTCCTCGAAAAAGACCGGTAAAACCTCCAACACTGAAAACGCGATAGAAGAAGCATATGAAATCCGTTTTCGATGTACTAGAGCTTGTCACGAAGATAACCACAAGATCTAAAACCTCAAATGAAAATACAAATAAGAATCAAGAAAGATTATGCAAGGATGCAATGGTTTGAGCTCTCGACGAACGATACGATCAAGCTACTCACTTGAGAGCCCCCCTTGATAGTACGGCTATCGATCCTATAACCCGGTCTCCAAACTATCACCATGAGACCGGTAAAATATAAAACCTATCAAGGGCAAACCTTTGCCTTGCACGAAGTCCACTTGAGCTAGATGATGACGATCTTGACTCCCTCAAGTTGGACCACCTTTCTTGATTGCGTTCGCTCGATGAAGACTAGTTGATTGCTCCCCCATACTCCACTATGGATGAGCCACTCTTTGGCACATTTTCACAAGTCCATTGTCACCACAATGGATGGCAAGCTTCAAGCATGTGATCTCTTCGTGATGATCCACTTGAACTTGCACACCACAACCTAACCCCACAAAGAACTCTCACGAAGACCATGGGTTAGTACACAAAGCGTAATTGACAATGCTTACCATACCATGGGATCGCTTGGTCCCCCTCGGTACATCTTCTACGCTTTGTGTGTTGATCAACTTGATTCACTCTTTGACTTAGTCTTGATCAACCTCTCACATGACCAATCTTTAGGTAATTCCTTGAATAGCATCTTGGTCATCACAAACTCTCCTTGAAACCAACAAATGGACTCCAAGAAAAGCCTATGGACAAATCCTTCAAATATAACTCAAGGCAACCATTAGTCCATAGAGATTGTCATCAATTACCAAAACCAAACATGGGGGCACCGCATGTTCTTTCAATCTCCCCCATTTTGGTAATTGATGACAATCACTTTCAAGAGAGTTTATACAAGGAATTATGCATCACCATGCAATGCACCAACCAATAATGCATGCGTATGAGATGCAAATGCTTAGGAACAAAACCAAAGCACAAAGATGCGTATGAGATGCAAATGCTTAGGAACAAAACCAAAGCACGAAGAAGCTCTCTAAACATCTCCCCACAAAACTCTCTGAAACTTCTCCCCCATTGGCATCGATTGCCAAAATGGGCGAAAAGCTTAGAAGGCCAATATAAATTGTATTCCTCCATAAATTGTGTATTTCTCAATAAGAGAGTGGAATGCACTACACATATCCAAAGGTAAATACTTGGAGGAAGACAAAATATATTGAGGCTCAAAGATTGCCAAAGAATGATATGCCACAAAGACATAACAAAGAGAGAAACAAGCAATCAGGCAATCAAAAGATACCAATTGAAACAAGCTATCAAAAGATACCAATTGAACTAACAAGACCAATGCTCCTATGAGCCACATGAAAAAGATATTATGATATGGGCAAAGGAGTGTTCTAAAGAAACTAGAGAAGCTCCCCATGATTTGTGCACACATAAGAATATTTGTATTTGATACAAAGTGCACAAAATAGGATCATAGCTCCCCCAAAATCAATAGAAACTCACAACAAGAGCAAGTGAGCATATAGGAAACTAAGCCTATCACTTGCAACAAACACATGGTTGAGCAACATGTAAAAGAGGCAACTTAAGAATAGGCTCAACCAAAACGGATGTGTGTGAGTCATGGCAAAGCACTTGAGAAGACTAATATAAGGATGAGCATTAAGCATCAACATAGTCTTGGATAAATGAGATACAAGGTGCCAGACATGTCCTTCCCACACACACACACACACACACAACAAGCAAATGGATACACAAGCTTACTAAAAAGCGAAATAACAACCAAGCTTGTGACAACCCATGGTGAAGATAGAAAGTGAAAGCCTCATCAAGACGAGGGATACCAATTAAGATGGCAAAAAGCCTCGTCAAGACAAGCATGAGGAAAATGATCTTCACCACACAAGAGTGCATCAAGATGCAACGAGATATGACCCGCACTCAAGGCACACACTTTCACGGAGCCACCAAAGAAATAAAACAAGAAGGAAAAGGTGGACGTGAAAGAAAGGGATATCAACTAGATATGCAACTTCTCTCAAGTGTATAAGATTCTAGGTTGATGAAGATCATGATGATATCGATCCACAAAGAAGGATGTACACACGAAATGGTTACACAAGGAAAGAACAAGATATCCACAAGGAAGTCATAAATATACCACTAAGATATTTGCTTGAAAGCATAGCACATGGCTAGATATGGTCTTATAGTATATAAATGAACTCCTACCACACAATCATCAAAGACATCACAACTAGCAACACGAGATCATCGTTGGGATGCTTTGAGAAAGGAAACAAGTATCATAAGAACGAATCAAGAATTACATGCCATGATACAACCTACACAAGGTTGATGCAAGAAATGTGTGCATGAAGTAGATGATGATACTTGTTACCGAGATACCATTGTACGGATGTAGTAGATACCAATTGAAGGTAGATAGTAGTTCATTGATCATCCTAGCTTGACTCCAATAAGCACATGGTGACAACACCTTCCTTGTGAGTGACGAGCATCCAATGATCTCCAATTGTTCCTAGAACAACAACACAAACAAAATGGTACCCAAACTCATTGGGACCAAAGAGTTAGAAACACCAATACATAGGACACAACTCCACAAACATATGTGCATATAGAAATGGAAATGAATTTCATGCACATCTCATCCAAATTGAGACTTGGTGGAGTTTCCCTATAATTGGATCAAAAGAAAGAAAACATGCCAAATAAAATACACGAAGTAAGTGACTATGCATGCTCAAGACTTTCAAGAAGCGATACCAAATGAGAAAGAAATACCAAGAGAAAATAGATTACCAAATGGAGAAATCATCACTTGGAAGATATCATTAAATGATACATCAAGGAATGAGATATCCATTGGCACACTCAAAATGAAAGAAATCAAACTCCCAAAAGAGAGGATGGTTCCAAACAAACCATGCCCTCTACAAAGTTTCATGATGGCACAAAGTACCAAAAAGAAATGGCTTGCCTTCCACCAAAACACACTTGATAAGGATCACAAGAAGAGTGTTCTAAAGAAAATAGGATAGCTCCCCCATGAGTTGTGCATTATAGAGAATTTGCATTTGAATACAAAATGCACAAGGTGGGATCACCACTTTCACTATATCTAGAAAACACTAGACAAGAATAAGAAATTAACAAGATCCACAAGTGGTATGGAAGACAACGGGAGTGGACACAATCCTTGGCAAGAGATAAGGCAAATAAAAATAAAAGCCAATGTAAAGATGATCAATAAATTCTACCACGCATAAGTGAGTTCCAATTGTCAAAAGACAAGAAGTATTTGGAAATAATTCCCGGTGGTAGATAACAAGGATATCCAACATCATCTTCACAACAAACACAAGCAAATTGCAACTTGTAGAGCTAACATGTCACCTAGGAACAAGATAATTAATAATATCAACTCTAAGTGACAATATCTCAAATGTACACATTTTCTAGGCTTGTAATATGCACATAGCATATTACTCCCCCATAATGTGATACCAATGAAAACTTAACAAGAGGCAATAAGAGAATCCAACAAGAGATAATTAATGGACTTTTTAGAATTTGAATTTCTCATGAGAGACATACCACCTAGCGACTAGATAATCTTGTAATATCAATACTAGATGGTATTCCTCATGTACACACATTTATAGGATTGTGAGGTGCACAAAGCACATCACGCCCCCAAAATGGGATGTTCCATTAATCTCTCACACGAGCCAACTAGGATACAAATAAGAAGCATAAAGGCTCAACGCACGACACACACGTACATGCTGTGCAAACCAACACACACATACTTGATTTCTCAAGATAAGCAAGTTGGAAGCACAACATATACAAACACATGCATGGTACAAAACCAAAACATGCAAAAGGAGCAAGTAACTTTCATTGTAAACAATTTAAGCACGAGTTACCGCAAGGAGGAACATTGGATATAAGATAGAAACTTGATAATCTGAATGACTTGGCTTGAGACAATATGAATGATGAAGACCCCTTAACTCTTCATAATGTAGCCAAGTCTCCAATGCCCTCCAACAACACCTATTGATCAAGTTTGAGCTTGTTGGTCCCCAACCAAGTTGGGTCCTAAGAGGTTAGTCACAATAGGCTTGGCAACCCAAATGGTTCTTTGCTTGAAACCACTTTGATTACCAACAAACTTGGCAAACACATTACCAACCTTATCCTTCCCAAGAGAATAGATATCATCAATAATAATTGGGTTGGATAAGTTACCACTAGTGCATGAAGAAGCAACGTGACCTTTCTCACGACATAAGTAGCAACGTCTACTCTTCACTTTCTTCTCACTTGATTTCTCATCTTGAGAAGCATTAGCTTGAGTCTTCTTGGGAAGAGGCATTTCTTCAACTTGAGGTTGAGCATGAGAATGAACTTGTGGCCACTTCCCTTGTTGCTTGTCATTAATGTGCTTCTTCTTCAATGGGCAAGATCTAACATGATGCCCTTCAATTTTGCACTTGAAGCAAATAATCTTGGCCGAATTCTTGACTTGTTCTTGGCCCTTCTTCTTGATTCTCTTGGACTTCTTCTTCTTATTGGAGTTGAATCCAAGTCCACCTTTGTCATTGGGGGATTTTTGCACACTCAAGATATTGTTGAGTGTGGACTTCCCTTCATGACTCTTTTCCAAGTCTTTCTTCAAATAATTGACTTGGGCCTTGAGCTCTTTGATTTCCTCTACATGATTAGTATCAACACAAGTACTAGAGGAAGTATACGCTTCATCGTTGGAGCAACAAGGCAAGGAAAGCAATTCATCACAAGATGTACCAATGTTATGCATGGATGAATTACGAGGACTAGCACAAGGCAATATAGCATTTTGACTAAAAGTAGTGCTAGTATCCACATGAGGCTCACTAGATGTTACCTTAGCAATCAAGGCCTCATGAGCTATCTTTAGCACATTATGGGATACTAGAAGATCATCATGAGAGCTTGAGAGCTTTTCATGGCTTTCTTCCAATTTCCCATAATTGCTAGATAGCAACTCAAGTTGAGCCCGTAGCTCAACATTCTCCTTCAAAATGGATGCTTCACAAGTAATAGAGTTAGTAGCACAAGCATCATCATTAACAACAATAGGAGAGGACAACTTGGCAAGCTCTTTAGAATAAGAAGCTTTAAGTTGAGCATGAGACTCGGTGAGTTCGATGAGCTCACTCTTCATGACCCTTGAGCCATTTTCGAGGTGCTTAAAGTCCTCAAGGAGTTTAGCATGAGCAACTTCAAGCTTAGCAATTTTATTTTTGAAATCATTAGCCACCTCGAGAGCTCTATCACGGGATTCCTTTATTCTAGATAATTCTAGAGCAAAGGTCACCTCAAGAGATTCCTTGGTGGTTTGTTCAAGTTCAAGAGCTTGAGAGAGGTTCGTGATCTCATTAGCGTAATCACGCTCATGACCTTCCATTTTCTCAATGGTGATCTCATGCTCCTCAAGACGAGATTCCAACTCATCAATATATTTCTTGCCCTCAATAGCAATGGACATGATTTCCATGAAGTTGGAACGAGCAATTTTATTCTTATGAAGAGCTTTAAAAATCATTTCCCCCTTAGTTTTTAAGGAGGCAACATTATCATTCTCTTCATCATTATCCTCATCATCATTAGCATCAACATCATCATCAAGAGACATATTGGGGTTCAAGGTAGGAGATACCTTTGAAGCCTTGGCCATAAGGAAAAACACAATAGATGATAATGTAGGATCCCTTGAAGCACCATTAAAAACCACATCTTGTTCCATGGAGTGTTGGGTTTCCTCTACATTGTTAGCACAACAATTCGAGGAAATAGATGCATTTTTATCATGGCAACAAGACATAGCAAGCATATCGTCATGAGATTTAGTCAAGCAATTTCTACATGAGATGCAAGGACTATCAACACAAGCATGTGAAACATTTGGAGTGCTCGAAGTGTTAAAGCCCAAAGAAGGAGCATTGCAATAAGATAGTGATGAAGGATCATCCACAAAAAGCATACTATCATCATTGCAATGACCAACACTACTCACCATATCATTACCTTGTGGCAAACCACATGTAGGTGAAGTAGAACAAGTTGAGAAGACTATACGACCGGAGGTGGAGGGAGGACAATCATCCCCACAAATCTTGGACACACCATATTTATCTTGAAGCTTTGTCCACAACTCATGAGCATCCCGGAATGGCATGAGTTGAAATATAACTACATTGCTCAAAGCATCGAAAAGCACATTAGAAGCTTGAGCATTGAGATAAGAGTTTTTCTCATCCTCTAAAGATAATCTTTGGGGATCCTTTGGAGGAGAAAAACCCATATCTACAATTCGCTCTAAATTTGGGTCCATGACCCTAGAGAGATTAAGCATGCGAATTACCCAAACATCAAAATTTGTGCCATCGAAACTAAGAGTGTCAGAGAATCCCAAGCCCCTAGTCGACATCCTTACTCTCTAGGCGGTTAAGCCCTAAAAAGAGAGATGAGGCTCTGATACCAATTGAAAGATTGTGGATGTCGCCTAGAGGGGGGGGGGTGAATAGGCGCTTTAAAATAATTACGGTTAAGGCTTGAACAAATGCGGAATAAACCTAGCGGTTAATTTGACAAGCACAAAACCTACAACAACTAGGCTCACCTATGTGCACCAAAAACTTATGCTAAGCAAGATAGACAACTAAGTGATAGCAAGATATATGACAAGAAACAATATGGCTATCACAAAGTAAAGTGCATAAGTAAAGGGCTCGGGTAAGAGATAACCGAGGCACGCAGAGACGATGATGTATCCCGAAGTTCACACCCTTGCGGATGCTAATCTCCGTTTGGAGCGGTGTGGAGGCACAATGCTCCCCAAGAAGCCTCTAGGGCCACCGTAATCTCCTCACGCCCTCGCACAATGCAAGATGTCGTGATTCCACTAAGGGACCCATGAGGGCGGTCACCGAACCCGTACAAATGGCAACCCTTGGGGGCGGTCACCGAACCCGTACACTTTGGCAACCCTTGGGGGCGGTCACCGGTACCCGTCAAATTGCTCGGGGCGATCTCCACAACCTAATTGGAGGCCCCGACGCTTGCCCGGAGCTTTACACCACAATGATTGAGCTCCGAACAACACCAACCATCTAGGGCGCCAAGGCACCCAAGAGGAACAAGCTCTAGGGTGCCCAAACACCCAAGAGAAATAAGCTTCTCAAACTTCACTTCCACGTATCACCGTGGAGAACTCAAACCGATGCACCAAATGCAATGGCAAGGGCACACGGAGTGCCCAAGTCCTTCTCTCCCAAATCCCACCAAAGCAACTAATGCTAGGGAGGAAAATGAGAGGAAGAACGAAAGAAGAACACGAAGAACTCCAAGATCTAGATCCAAGGGGTTCCCCTCACTTAGAGGAGAAAGTGATTGGTGGAAACGTGGATCTAGATCTCCTCTCTCTTTTCCCTCAAGAACTAGCAAGAATCATTGGAGGGATTGAGAGTTAGCAAGCTCGAAGAAGGTCAACAATGGGGGAAGAACACGAGCTAAAGAGATAAGGTCCATTGGGGAAGAAGACCCCCTTTTATAGGTGGGGAAAAATCCAACCGTTATCCTCACAGCCCGCACAGAGCGGTACTACCGCTCCAAGGAGCGGTACTACGGCTAGGGCAGTAGTAGCCCTTTGAAAAACAACAGCGAGGAGGCAAAAGGCCAGTAGAACCTCCGGAGCAGTACTACCGCTAGTCCTCATGGTACTACCGCTAGGGATAGCGGTACTACCGCAAAGGGTAGCGGTACTACTGCTAGCGAGCGGTACTAAAAAAATACATCCGTGCCTACCACCGCTGGACCTAATATGAGATTTTGGTCCGGAGCGGTACTATCGCTGTAGTAGCCGTGGTAGTACCGCTCTGTAGCGGTAGTAAAAAATTACATGCGCTCCAATCCGCGGTAGTACCGCTGCAGCCTTTTCAGAACACCAAAACTGCCACAACTTCTGCAAACGGACTCCGAATTCAACGAAACCAAGTTTGTTGGAAAGCTAACGACATGGGCTAACACAGTCTTTGTAGAAAAATCAATAAGAAGCAAATTAGAAAAGTCCCATGAGAAAATGGTGAGAACCCTTCCTCGAAAAAGACCGGTAAAACCTCCAACACTGAAAACGCGATAGAAGAAGCATATGAAATCCGTTTTCAATGTACTAGAGCTTGTCACGAAGATAACCACAAGATCTAAAACCTCAAATGAAAATACAAATAAGAATCAAGAAAGATGATGCAAGGATGCAATGGTTTGAGCTCTCGACGAACGATACGATCAAGCTACTCACTTGAGAGCCCCCCTTGATAGTACGGCTATCGATCCTATAACCCGGTCTCCAAACTATCACCATGAGACCGGTAAAATATAAAACCTATCAAGGGAAAACCTTTGCCTTGCACGAAGTCCACTTGAGCTAGATGATGATGATCTTGACTCCCTCAAGTTGGACCACCTTTCTTGATTGCGTTCGCTCGATGAAGACTAGTTGATTGCTCCCCCATACTCCACTCTGGGTGAGCCACTCTTTGGCACATTTTCACAAGTCCACTGTCACCACAATGGACGGCAAGCTTCAAGCATGTGATCTCTTCATGATGATCCACTTGAACTTGCACACCGCAACCTAACCCCACAAAGAACTCTCACGAAGACCATGGGTTAGTACACAAAGCGTAATTGACAATGCTTACCATACCATGGGATCGCTTGGTCCCCCTCGGTACATCTTCTACGCT
This sequence comes from Thinopyrum elongatum, assembly GCA_011799875.1. Lineage (NCBI taxonomy): Eukaryota > Viridiplantae > Streptophyta > Magnoliopsida > Poales > Poaceae > Thinopyrum > Thinopyrum elongatum. The sequence continues at coordinate 401,078,519 of CM022299.1, read as the reverse complement.
TTGTGTGTTGATCAACTTGATTCACTCTTGACTTAGTCTTGATCAACCTCTCACATGACCAATCTTTATGTAATTCCTTGAATAGCATCTTGGTCATCACAAACTCTCCTTGAAACCAACAAATGGACTCCAAGAAAAGCCTATGGACAAATCCTTCAAATATAACTCAAGGCAACCATTAGTCCATAGAGATTGTCATCAATTACCAAAACCAAACATGGGGGCACCGCATGTTCTTTCATGGAGGCCTCGACCTCTATATAAAGGCGAGTCCCCGGCACAGATAGATCAGGTGACAATCAATCGTTAGCTAGGTCAAGCGAATCTGCTCCCTTGTAATCGATACTCAAGCAATAAGCAGAAAAGCAGGAGTAGGCTTTACCTCCATCGTGAGGGGCCGAACCTGGGTAAATCCGTGTCTCTCGATTCCGCTCAACCCCGACAAGCTAATCACTCGGTTGCGATGGCCTCACGTCTAAGTCCTCACACTAGAACATCTGCCGTGACAAAACCGTGAAAGGTTGCGAGGGAAGCCTCGTGGAGTCCAATGTATTGTGATGATGTGAGTGACAGGGGCACGGGCGTCGCACACGGGTAGTATGAGTAAACCGTGTCTGTTGCGTCATCCAACTTGTATTCCATGTTTATAAATTTGGCAAAAATAACGCGGGAAAGGGTCAAAACACGAACACACTTGCATGTGGACCAAAAATATGTATGAAAAGGGTGGTTTCATGTTCAAATACCCAATGCACAACTTCGATGTGGCACCTGCCTCACAAAGCTCACAGTGCTAGTCCCCCCCTCACTTCGTGTTGGCTGGAGGGGAATCCTAGCTATGAACCCATGCCCCCTGATAGCTATGTCTAACATATCACCCTACCATAACACTAAACCTATATATCGGAGTCCATCATGGTCAAACCCCGGCCCCCTTTTTCTTCCAGTCAAAGGTGGACCGTCCATGGGCCCACAAATTTGTGCTTCTGGCGTGAGATGGTGGGTGAGACCACATAGGAACCACCTACGGGTAGCCCAACTATATGTATGAAAAGGGTGGTGTGATATTAAAATACTCAATTCACAACTTTGATGTGGCACATGTACATGTGCCTCGCAACTTAGCTGGACATCACGGAGGTTCAGCAAAGTGCGAAGTTGCCCCCCCCCCCCCACACACACACACTTTGAGTCGGCGGGAGAGGGCATCTCACCAAGATGTACCGTAAAATGGACCAAGAAGAATCCACACCTTGGTCGTACAACCTCTCTCTTGTTGTTGGCCAAAGTGATGGACGTCCACGCGACCCCACAAATGGGCTAGCTCACCGATAATCATGCAAGCAGTGCCCAAAGACAACCACTGCCTGCATGTGGCCCAAACATATGTATGGAGTGTTGTGTGATGTTTGAATACCCAATGCACAACTTTGATATGGCACCGTGCTTTGGAATCAGAAATCCCCACATGGAGCAAGGGTAGACGACGCGTTGTATATATGTATGTCACACCCCACTTCAAGTCGGTGACGGGGATTCATGCGTATGTACGTATGCAGTCAAACTTAGGTTTGGAATCTTACCATGACCTATTGCGGTAACATGAACCAAAGAAGAAGAATCCAGCATGGTAACCTCTCTCGTTGTCGGTCAAAGTGATCATGGATGTCCACGCGGGCCCACATATATATAGGCTTACCGCTGAGGGAGAGTACTGTCCAAAGACAACCACTTCATGCATGTGTCCCAAACATATTTATATATATGTATGGGGGTGATGCGTGCATGTTTGAATACCATGCACAACATTGATGTGGTGCCTGCGTCGAAAACCGTACAGTTCCCACACAGAGCAAGATCGGTTCATGACGCGTAGTGTACTGCCCCTCCCCCCCCCCCCCCCCCCGCCCACTTAGACCCGGAGGGAGGGATTCATGCGTACACATGCATGCGCTCAAACTATATTATGTAATCCCAGAGCATGACCTATATACTACCGTAATACAAACCAAAAAATAATCCCCTCCTAAGTCAAATTAACCTCTCTCATTTTCGATCAAATTGATGGACCAAGCGGGCCCATAGGTGGAAAGCATCGACATCGCCGATAACCGCGTGAGTGGGTGCCAGAGGACAACCGCCATCAATTTGCATGTGGGCCAAACATATGTATGGAGGTGTGTATGGTTGTGATGTTTGAATACCCAAAATGCACAACTTTGATGTGGCACATGCCTAGAAAACTGTAAAGTCCCCACACGGAGCGAGGTTCATGAAGTGTAGTATATATGCTGGTCCCCTTCCCCCTCTTCGACGCTTACTATATGCTCCTACCGTAATACAAACCAAAAAGAATCCTCTTTGATGGTCACATTAATTAACCTCTCCCGATGTACGTCAATGTGTAGATGCATGCATGGACGGTGACCTCGCGGGCCCATAGATGGAAGCGTCACAAGTGAGTGTCCTAGGATAACCGCCGCCTGCATGCATGCATGTGGCCCAATAAAAGAGGTGTTGTGTGATGTTTTTGAGTAGCCAACACACAACTATGATGTGGCACCTACTTCGGAAACCCAAAAGTCCCCACACGGAGTGAGGTGTGTTAATGGACACGTACGTAGTATATATGCTGGTCCCCTCCCACCTCTTCGACGCGTACTATATAATCCTACCGTAACACAACTAAACAAAAAAGAATCAACCTTGCCGGTCAAATTAATCTCTCTGGTTGTAGGTCAAAGTTATGGACCATGACCTCGCGGGCCCATAGAAAGCGTCACACGCGAGTGAGTGTCCGAGGACAACCACCGAGTGCATGCGACCCGAACATGTATCTATGAAAGGTTTGTGTAATGTTTTAAATAACGAATTCACGACTTTGATGTGGCATGGCCTGCCTCACAAAACGGTCAATCCCAGCCCACACGGTGGCTCACAGCTCGTAGCTAGTGTACTGCCAGCCCCCCCAGACACACACACACCCACTGCTCATCCACCGCAACTACGAGTCATGTTAAATTTTTCCGTGTTGAACATATGTGACCAAAGGATGGTCGTGTTAAAATTTGAAAAAAATCAAAGATTATTCAGACATTTTAGTACATTGATTGATTTTCTAAGGGTATAGTGTGCAAAAAACAAATTTGAGCTACATGCACATGTGCCAGTGCACCAAAATGGATTGGAAAAACATATGTGTGTCACTGGGTGCATGTTTAGTTCCCATGCAAGAAATTTCAAACATTGGGAATCTTGATTTTTAAAATCTAGTAAATCCAAAACTTAGTTGAAATTCATGAAACTTATCGTGTTGTCATATGGGCACCGATAGACTGTGGTATTGTACCTTTTTGTCAAATTCGAGACAAGTTTTGATGTAATCTTTATCTTCTTACAAATGGGAGATTATTAATAATTGGAAACCAATATTGCAAACGGATTATTTAATCAAACCGTGGGTGTTAGACCAATAATGGATACGTGCCATGCTTCGGTTAAGCAATAAAGCGGCATCATTAATCACCAAAAAATAAAAACAATATACGTGACGCCACGCGTCCCGTGTGCCGTGCGAGCAGGCGTGAGTTGATGGGATGCATGCGAGCAGTCCACCGCGCAAGCAGACCAGGAGGTGTGCACGCAGGTGTGTGAATTGACAGGAGGCGCTGCATAGTGTCACCGGGAGGTGTGGGAGTAGTTGTGTGAAATGATGGTAGGCATGCCAGCAGTCTGCTGCGCAGGCTCACCGGGAAGCAAGCCAGCCCTTTGACCGCCGCCCGCCTCTCTCCCACTGCTCCATATTAATGGCGCGCCCGAGTCGCTGGTCATAATAGGCGGCCGCACCCCCCATTCTTGCTACACACACAATCCTCTCTCTCCGCCTGCATCCTCGACGCCACTCTCAGTCCTCACCGCCTTCAGTGTATGAAGATGCCTCCGGAGCACCCCATCAGAGGGAGTGGCAACGCCGGGGCTGCTGAAGCACCGGAGCAAGGTGTGAAGATGGTGACAGAGGTTGCCGTCGCTACCGACGAGGTCTCATTGGACCTTGACATCGTCGTGCTTCCACAGCCGGAGCTGGATGTCCACACCGACTCCGGCGACAACTCTGACGACGACGGACAACCGATTAGTCATCTATACCATTTATGTGTCAAATATATCCTAGGGTTTCTCTGGTTACTCCTGTATCCCCCTTTTTGGAATAGAAATCCTATGGTTATGTTCTCTCAATCGATGAAATCCGAGTAAGTTTTGTTAGATCCGTGTAGTGTATTGATTGTTTGAATGGTACAAATGATAAGTGATTAGTTGCTTCATCTATACAAATGATTTCTGCTAATAATCTGACTAGGGTTAGTGTTCGTGCTAATAATTCCTAGCCAGATATTGACAATTTATTTTGAATGCCCAACATATATGTTTGTGCCATCTTTTTTCAAGATTGGTCTGTACATAGATGATTATGCTTAAACAATCGAACCATAATCTTTGGATATGTCTTAAAAAATAGCCATAAATTCCTAATCCTACTTTACGACATGTAAAAATTGAATTGATGCCAAATTTTGGCAACTGCCAAATGCTCGCTAGAGATTAGTTTGTATTCCAAATTTGACGGCACATTTTTTTACTATATGTATAGGTGCTATCTGAGGATGTCGACAGTGAGGATGAAGATTGCCAGAGGAGGTACAAGAGGCAAATCCTCAGGGACCTTTATGCGGGAATTCATAACAAGTGTATTAGGACCTGGAATTGGGGCTTTTGATGCCCATTTTGCAACCATAAGCTTCATGACGCGTATGAAAGTGTTCTGGTGCATGCAAGAGGACGAGTCATTGGCTCCTTCAGGGAGATGTATTCTCGCAGGGTGGCGCACGCCGCGTACGCTGAGTACCTAGAGAAGCTTCAGGATCATGCCGGCAGATGAGATGTGGGATTGAACTATGTATGGCTATGTAGTGTCTTAATTATGAATGTGCTTGAGTATCCTTAATGACGGTTGAACTATATATGGTTGAACTATGCTTGTGTACGCTTATTATCTTTGCCTGGGTATGCATAATTATATCTATATTTACTTATGTCTAAATGTGGGATATGTATGCAATCAGTTTGGTTGATGGAATTTTATGCATATTAGGGTGAATGTTTAGCATGCGTAAAAATATCAGATTCAACCGGTGAAGGAAATGTGGAACCACACTGAAACTTGGTTATTTTCCCAGATTGGAACCATGTGCAATGACTTTCATTTTCCCAGTTACATTAATCCCACACGGTTGGCTCTAGCAAACCGTTGCCTCCGAAATGCTTTGGGGAGAGAAAACCCTCACCACCCAATTCAAAAAGGAAAAAAAGAAAACCCTCACCATCCCCACATCACAAAACCCTCACCCCTCCCGCCACCCCCTCCGGTCCCCATTCACACCTGCACAAGCTCCTCCACGACAATGCATGTCACCGCCTATCACCGCGGCAACTACTTAGCTCGACGCCTGTCGCCGCTGCCGGCTGCCAGCAAACCCCATCGCATTTCTCCACTTCTGCTTGCCGCCGCCTATCGCTATCGACTTTCTCGACGCTGCTCGTCGTCGACCCAGCTCTGCCCGATTGGGGAATCAGTGGTATTAACCTTTTTTCTCATGGAGAACAAGGTAACTAATTTACTGAGATATTCTCTCATCTCTTATCCCATTTCATCTGACCCCTTTAATCACCCAGCCGAAATCGCCGTGAATTCATTTTTCTTCGAGCTGATTTGAGGGTTTTCTTTCATTCATAGAATGTACAGTGCACAGACACATCAGGACTTTTCGGCCTCGGCCAGACATCTGTGGAGTTCCATCTCACCGTACCAGATGACTTTAGGATGCGCACAGTATGTTCAATCTCACCCTACCTCGGTTGGCATGGCCTACTTTCCTGAACATATACTATATATTGCTACATTTGGATAAAAGGTACCACATGCAGCATATACATCAAATAGGATTCTTTCTCTTCTTTCTATATTAGGCAAATTAAGATGTATTGTTCTTTCGATTACTCTCATATTTCCATGACATCATGGTTACACTATCTGTTTAATTATAAATTTTTGTGCTTTGACTTCAACGGTTGTACTATTCTTTCAATTTCGCCCATATTTGCATGTTACCAGATTCTTTAACAATATTACCATTTTCTGCTACACATCCCTTGCTATGCAACAACATCTGTAGTACACAATCTTGCCCTCTACATAACGCAAGACTGCAGGGATGTCATACTAAACACAAACCATGGACTTACAATCGTTGCTTCTATAAGACTTGATGAACGTGGTCACTCCTATTTTGGCACGGGCCTTTGGACAGAAATTTCTAAGTTTTATGTACTAAAAGCTGGCACTAAAATTGCACTACACATAAAAGAGCCTAGTCATGAGATATATGCTAACTTCCCCGACGATATCATTCATCCAAACTTTGTTCAAAGTAAGTGTTCTTTTCAAGTATCTGCATGTTGACTTACCCAGCAATATCAAAGGAATTGTGTAGTATTTAAGCAACCAATTGTTATTCCATTTTCTTACTCTATTCCTACCTACTAACTTCTAGTTACCAATACACTTTTCTTTTGCCCTGTTTTAACTAAATATTCCACGTACTCCCACTTCTATCAGAAAGCGCCACTGACGAGGAGACTCCGGAGGTGGAGAACGAGGCTGCCAACAAGCGGTGGTGGGTTGAGCAAGAACCGCAAGCGACTCTAGCAGGCCTAGACTTCATCAGCAGCCTCCCCGATGATATGTTGATAGTCATCATCTCCCTCCTCCCAATCAAATATGGGGCACGGAAAATCATTCTTTCTCGGCGGTGGCGCCCCCTATGGCACTCCACCCCTCTCGACCTCATCGATGCCCACAAGCTTTACCATGGCTATCGCAAAAAGCTTGGACGTGTTGTCCCAGATCCTCGGTAGCCACCATGGCCCAATCAGATGCCTTAGCACGAGCAAGTTCCGTTCCAAAGGCAAGGACCGAGCCAAGCTTGACGAGTAGTTCTGATCCCCCACCCTAGATCAGCTCGAGGAGCTCAGTTTTAATGATGGGCATATGCGCTCACTGCCAACGTCCGCGCTACGCCTCGCGCCCACGCCACACCTTGCTAGGTTCATGAACTGCCATCCCCCCTTAATGACGCGCCCGCTCTTTTTCTACAACAACTAAAGCACCTCAAGCTCATCGCCGTCTGCATCCCAAAGGATAACATGGAGCGCCTGCTCCGCGGCTTTACTGCACTCGAGTACCTTTGTCCTAAGGCGATCAATGGGTTGAGTAGCTTCCACATCAGCTCCATGACTCTCCGGACTATTTATGTGTATTGCTGGTGCGGCAACAAGAAATCACAAAAGGTGTACCACAGTATGGTCATTGAGGACACACCTTCACTTGAGAGATTACTTGTAGTTGATCAACAAGGTCCAACAAGAATCAATGTTATTTCTGCGTCGAAATTGACAGTGGTGGGCTACTCGTCTGTCAAATACTCCAAACTTGTTATTGGATCCACACCCGTTCAGGTACAACAGTCGCCTTCTACCTCTCCTTCTTGAAATTAACATTATTTCTAATTTTGAAGATGTATGTTCATCTGTCATCCAGAAAATGATTCTGACAAGCTTGACCCCGAATCTGCATGCAGTGCAGATCTTGGCACTAGAATCTATCGGCCCCAACCTGGACCAAGTTGTCAGTTTCCTGATATGCTTTCTGTGCCTGGATAAGCTATATATCAAGGTGATGTTCCTTTCCAGTTAAATGTTAACCATAAGGGAGTTCAATTTTTGGCACATTTTCCCAAGTTTACAATGAGAATGTACTACAATTTCTGAAGGAATTTTGGAGGATTTCAGTACATACATGTTTTCCCCCCATATTGGTTGCTTGATTCATATGGTTACAATCCATAAGCATTTCTCCTTCGGATTCATCTGTACAAGTTTTCTTAGGGAATTTTTCATCCACTCCAACCTCTTGTGAAGAAGGCTAAATTTTTCTAGATTGTAATCAAATGCCCATGTTAATGATGTCGGATCGAAGATGGCATGTTAGTGCATTTTACAAATCCTGCAAACCAAATAGCTCTGTGGTAGTGTTCAAAATTGCATGTAGGCACTAATACATTCTCCTCCTTTGCAGATAAGATTAGGCTCGGTGGTGGATAATGTGATACAATATAACAATCACATCGAATGCCTAGATCTGCATCTCTCAGAAATTACTTTGAACTCCTACCGAGGGACCTTACCGTAGATTATATTCGTAAGGTTCTTTGTTGTCAGAGCAAGGGTGTTGAAGGTAATGAGGTTTGCCCTACATTTATTTCACAAAAATGAATGGTTTGTTGATCAGCGCAGACGGCTGCGGCAGAATGGAAAAGGCTCCGAAGAAGCTGAATTTCATTTTGGAATTTCAGATGACAGAGTAATCGGATGTCATTATGTCAAGCCCATACATGACTTGTCAGTGGCTGATCCCTTTGCAGAAATGATGAGGTTTCAAAACAATCCTTACAAGTGGTAATATCAGTTTGAACCTCTCTTATATCCATGTTCAGCTGATTAGCGCGGGCGTTTGCAGCTGCATGAGCTGAATTTCATTTCTAATATCAGTTTGAACCTTGTAATCTTCGAATTCGAGCCATATAACTCTGGAATTTGAACCTTCACTACTGGAAACAGAGAATTTGCCATTAGTCAGTTCTTTGCCGTCTACTAGCGGATGGCAAAGAAGGTCTTTGCCATCTGCTTACAAGAAACAGACGGCAAAGAACTGGCTGACGGCAAAGATCCTAGTTGCCCTCGGCCAATTCTTTGTCGTCTGCTAGCAGACGGCAAAGACTCTTTGCCGTCCGCTAGCAGATGGCAAATAATTGGCTATCTAACGGCCATTGCCCCTACCTCCTCTCTTTCTCTTCTCTCTCTCCCTAACCCCCCACCCGACCCCAACCGCCTTCGGCCGCCCCGGCCACGTCGCCCCGCCGCCCCGCAGCCGTCCCGCGGCCCTGCCCAGGCCGCCCTGCCCTCCTCCCATGCGGCGGCCGCCCAAGCGCCACCGTGAGGCAGGCCACGGCACCGCCCCCCTCCCCTGCGGCGGACCTCCTCCACTAGGCCGCCCCCCCTCCACCGGCCGCCCCCTCCCCTGTGGTGAGCTCCTCACCCTCTTTTTTCTGTTTTTTTTTACTTTTAGGTTTATGTTTAGTTATATTTAGTTTTAGTTTTACTTTTAGGTTTAGTTTTTGGTTTATGTATAGTTTAGTTTAGTTTAGTTTAGTTTAGTTTTAGGTTTATGTTTAGTCTAGTTTAGTTTAGTTTAGTTTATGTTTATTTTATTTTATTTTAGTTTAGTTTAGTTTAGTTTTAAGAAAAGAAGAAGAAGAAGAAGAAGAGGAGGAGGAGAAGGAAGGAGGAGGAGAAGAAGAAGAAGAAGAAGAAGAAGAAGAAGAAGAAGACGAAGAAGAAGAAGAAGAAGAGAAGGATGAAGAAGATGAAAAAGAAGAAGAAGTAGAAGAAGATGATGAAAAAGAAGGAAGAAGAAGATGAAAAAAAGAAGTAGGAAAAGTAGAAAAAGAAAGAAAAGAAGGTCGAGGGTCGAGGGGTCGATGGTCGAGGATATCCGAGGGGTCGAGGGTCGAGGGTTGCCGAGTGGTCGAGGATTGCCGAGGGGTCAAGGGTCGCCGAGGGGTCGAGGATCGCTGAGGGGTCAAGGAACGAGCAGTGCGAATCATTTTTTACAACTTGGCGGTGGCATCCTTAGTTAGGTTGACGGCAAAAACAATAATGCTATGTTACTCATCTTTGGATTTAAATGTGGAGTTGTTTCATCGCTGTGAGAGTCTGGTGTTCGATGAGCTCTGCCCCTACATTCATGGGTGAGCACAAATGACATCTCCTCCTCCCCCCTTAATTATTTGCTCTGTTCCGGTGTTCGTGCCGATGAAACTTGCTACTATAGGTGTCTTCAATCATCAGTATGCGTGACCAGTATGCGTCTCCCATTCGAAAGGGTTACATTTATAAATATGCATGCATTTACATATTTATAACCGTGATTCTTTCAAATTGTCCAATGTTATCCATGGACAACCCGAGTATGTGTAGATTGGGTTCATTTTCCCATATGCTCTGCTCCGGATCCGACGCATAAATTTTGTCAGTGCCTCCCTGTTGTTCTCCGGGTACACATCCTCTCTATTTATTGTAGAGATGTGTATCAGGAGAATAGCGGGGAGGTGCTGCCAAAATTTTGCGTCGGATCCGGAGCAGAGCATGGGAAAACGAACCCAATCTACACATACTCGGGTGGGATTAGTACCTATCTTTACCTATTAGAGTGTAGGTTGCATGGACGTAATAAAATTGACAAACTTGATTAACTGATGAATATATACATGGTGAATTATATATATATATATATTTCTTGTGTGTCCAGTAGCTAGGCAAGCCAAGATGAGTGATCGTGCGTGAATGTACACCAGTCACACTAGTCAGAAAGAGATGACCAATGAATGGTTAACAAAAACCAAGGGGTTTGTGAAAGCCGCATTTGCAAATGGCCAGAGGAAAACCTGGTGCCCCTGTGTCCGGTGCGAAAATTGGGAAAAGAGGATAGAGGATGAAATGGGCAAACACCTGCAGAAGAGTGGTTTTACGCCCGGTTATACGGTGTGGACATTTCATGGTGAGTCTGCCCAACGTGCCAGAGCTGAGGTGGTTCGTCGTCGCACCGACGAGCATGGTACCGGGATGGAAGACATGGTGCAAGACTTTGATGATGCTCGAGATTCAGACGATGAGATGGAGAAATCTGCAAAGGCCTTCAATGAAATGTTGGAGTCTTCAAAACATCCGCTCCACGAGCACACTGAGCTTTGTCAGCTGGATGCCATCTCACAAGTAATGGCTCTGAAGGCTCAATTCAACTTGGGCAGAGAATGCTACGACGCGATGATGACAGTTTTTGGACGCTTTCTACCCAAAGGCCATGTAATGTCTGCAAACATGTACCAGTCGGACAAAATCCTCCGTGCACTTAAGATGCCCTATGAGAAGATACATGCCTCTAAGAAAGGATGTGCCTTATTTAGGCTTGAGTATGCGGACTTGAACTATTGCCCCATTTGCAAGTCTTCTAGGTATGTTGTGGTAGACAACGTTATGGGTGAGAAGACGCAGACCAAAATCCTTGTTAATGTTCTTTGGTATTTGCCAATTGTACCAAGACTTCAATGTCTTTTCATGGTCGAAGAGACGGCAAGACAGATGCCATGGCACAAAATGGGCAAAAGAACCGAACTAGATGCAGATGGGAATCTGATGATGGTACACACATCGGATGGTTCTGCATGGAAGCGCTTTGATGCATTACATGAGCAAAAAATGGCAGATCCAAGGCATCCTCGAGTCGCCATCAGCACGGATGGGTTCAGTGTGTTTGGTCTGACGGCAACCCAATACAGTTGTTGGCCCGTATTTGTCATTCCACTCAATCTCCCCCCCCCCCCAGACAAATATAATTCCAGGGCCCAACTATACGGGGAAGAATATGAATGTGTACATGCAGCCGCTCAAGGATGAATTGCAAGAAGCTTGGGATAATGGGTTCAAGACATACAACGCTGCTAGCAAACATAACTTCATAATGCGTGTCTGGTACATGTACTCGATGCATGACTTGCCGGCGTATGCGCTATTCATTGGCTGGTGTGTGCACGGAAGGTTCCCGTGCCCCACATGCAAGGCAGCTCTTCAGTTTCGTTGGCTGCAGACGGGTCGCAAGTTTTCTTGCTTCGACTAGCATAGACAGTTCCTAGATCCTCGCCATAAGTTCAGGAAAGACAAGAAGAACTTCATCAAAGGTAGAGTTGTCATAAACTCTGCACCACCTGCATTGACAAGCCAAGAGACCCTGGATCAGTTAAACGCTCTCGAGCCAGATCCAGAGCGTCCAGGGTATTTCAAGGGGTATAATTCGGAACACGCCTGGACTCACAAGACATGCTTGTGGGATCTGCCTTACTTCAAAGACCTCCTTTGCCCGCACAACATCGACATGATGCACAATGAAAAGAATATCGCCGATGCCCTTTTTGATATATTGTTCGGCATAGAGGGGAAGTCAAAGGATAATACTAAGGCTAGAGTCGATCAGGAGGCGCTATGTGATAGACCGTTACAAAACATGCAAGAACCGAAAGGAAAGCATAACTGGACGAAGCCAAAGGCATGGTTCAATCTTGGAAGGCTAGCTATGAGGGAAATTATCTTGTGGGTGAAAATGCAGTTGATGTTCCCCGATGGGTATGCAGCGAATCTAAAGAGGGGAGCGAGTCTTGAAAAATTGAAAATATTTGGTCTCAAGAGTCATGATTGGCACATATGGATTGAGCGGGTAATGCCGGTGATGTTGCGTGGCTTCATCCCTAAGGATCAATGGCTAGTACTGGCAGAGCTGAGCTATTTCTTCCGTGTTCTTTGTGTGAAAGAACTATCGCTTGGCGTGCTAGAAGAAATGGAAGAGTTGGCGCCGGAGTTGATCTGCAAGTTAGAGAAGATCTTTTCGCCGGGCTTCTTTAATCTTATGCAGCACTTGATTTTGCATCTCCCAACCGAGGCAAGATTGGGGGGCCCGTGCAAAATTGTTGGTGCTACGCAACTGAGAGGATGCAGAAGACGCTTCGAGCAAAATGTAAAAATAAACATAGAATTGAAGCATCGATGGCCGAGGCATTCATTACCGAGGAGGCGGCAAACTTCGTGACAGCACACTACGAAGCCAAAAATTGTCATTTGCATAATCCAAGCCTCGGTACAATGCTAGCGACCCTAAAAAAGGTGGATCCAACCTCAGCCTATTCAAAGGGAATCTCGCACCAGCCGGTGCTACGAAACCATTATCGTTGGATGTCGAAGAATGGCGGACCATTTCGTTGTATATCTTCAACAACCTAACAGAAATGCGGCCGTACATCGAGTAAGATCTTGCGGTACATTGTTTTGCAACTTCTAATTCCTTTGAACTGCTCTTATTCTCGGATATTTGATATAGTCGATACGTCGCCAAATTCTCGGATGGAGCAATGATCCAAAAGGAATCCATCGATGAGTATGAGCTTCTGGCAAAGCATGGAGGTGGCTTTCCCGGTTTCATCTCTTGGTTCAAACAAACGGTAATTTCCATTAGACCATTCTCATTTCTTTGTCTAATTTGCGGCTAATGCAACAATCCTTTCGTATTAAACTTATAGGCTAATTCAGAGTCTATGGACGCCGAATTGAGACAAGTCGCTAATGGTTTTGACTATAAGGTCCGTTCATTTGAAAAATACGGCATCAACGGGTATCGCTTTCATACCTTCGGCAAAGAGCTATCTATGGCCAACCGAAAGTCTACAAATTGTTGTGTCTCTGCTATCGGCAAAGGAGGTACTGAGTATTATGGGAGAGTTGAAGCACTTTATGAACTTCTATTCTATGGTGAAAACCCATCGAACGTCATAGTCTTCAAATGTTATTGGTTCCAGCCGAAGGAGACTAGAAGGACTCATGAACATATAGGGCTAGTCGAAATCAAACAAAGCACCCATTTAGATGTTCCCGATGTCTATATTACGGCTCAACAGGTGACCCAAGTTTTCTATCTACCGTGGGCCTGCTAAACTAATCCAAATCTGAATGGTTGGGATGTCGTTTATGAAGTGCCGCCACGTGTTAGACCACCTCCCCCCAATGAAGAGGATTATGAACCTCACATTAACCCAGACACATATGAAGGAGAAGTCTTCCAAGAAACACGTCTTTCCAAAAAACATTTCAAGAAACGCTCTACTTCACCCCAGAACATTGAAGTAGACAGCGACAGTGAATCCGACTTCACCCCAGAGCCGGAACAAGAAGAGCTGAAATAAGAAGAGGTTACTGCTGCGGATGACCTATCAATGCTTGAGCGATTACATAAAGGTGGCCTTCCACATGTTGATGCCGCTGAACCCGATGAGCACGTCATTCATGATAGTGATGATGATGATGCATTTATTGATGTCGGAGCATATATAGACGATCAAGATTATTATTAGTTCATGTCAGGCATTCAATTTGTATTATATACATATATATATTGTTAGTTCATGTTAGGTACTCAATTTTTTTATGTTGTACTTGATGATGATACACTTAAGTTATATACATATTATTATTCATGTCGGTATTAATTTTTTTTATGTTGTACTAATTTCGTTTACTCTTTGTCATGGCAGGTGTTGAAAGATGGTGGGCGCGAGTAAGGAGTGCTCTGAGGCTCCTTCTTCATCGGTGCGTGGTGGGAGTGGTACTTCCATTCCACCCATACCTCTCCAGAGAGCGTTGTACGAGGGTATGGCTTCACCGGTGGGCGCTTCTTCGTTGGCGTCATTGCCCACCTGGAGAGGAGGTCGGGGAGGGAGGAAGAGAGGAGGTCGGGGAGGACGTGGCCATGGGAGAGGTAGGCAGGCTCCTACACCTTCCTCGCCGCCAGCCCCAGCTGATTCACCCGAGCACAGGACTGCTAGGGTGGGCACGTCTGAGGAGGAGGCTACGCAGACTCCGGTCCATGAGCCTCGGGTCGACGGGCCTTCGGCTCACGAGACCTCGGACCAGGGTACGTCCCAGGAGACATCTGGATGGGGTACCTGGCCGGATCCGCCTGAGGGGCCGAGTGACCATGCTGATGGTGGCGAGGATCCGGCTGATAGTGAGGGCGAGGTGGTTGAGGGGGCCACCGTCTACCAGCATGGTTGTACACGGCTCCCGACCGTGCCGGTGACCCGCGAGCAGAGGTGGTTGATTTTCCCTGATGGGGAGAGGTAAGTGCATTTACTCTTTTTGTACCTTTTGCCTTCACGTTTCTTCAAATATCTAATGCGTTGGCCTAGTCATACTGCAGGGGTTGGGACCATGCTCCGGATGTCTGCAGGCCCAACACCGTCGTTGGTGTGCTTTACCGGCAAAACTCCTCGGGGTTTGTCATGTTGCCCGGTGAGGGTCAGGTTCCACGGCTAGGATTGAGCTGGAAGCACTACTTGGCTGCCTCGGCCCCGCCGGAGGAGATGATCGACGATGTATTGTGCCACACGAGGGTAGCGATGGTGATCAGAAAGTTTTGGGTAATTTCTCCTTTACACAATTAAAAATCTTCAAATAACTCATTATTGTACTAATCAATGTTGTCTCATTTGATTGCACACCTTCTATAGGTGTGAGGAGGGATACGAGGAGGCCGCAGCACAGGTTATCGATGCCGAGTGCAAGCGCCTACTACAAAACTTACGGCACGAGGCTCGGGTGCAGGCTGTTCGACACTACTACGCCTCACGTGGTATTAAGAAGACCAAGCCGGCGTGCCGCAAAAAGTTTCTGAAGAAGGAGCAGTACATGACGGTAATCACCTATTCTTAAGGCCTTGTACTTAGTTTCCTTGATTTTATTCGTAGGCGTAGCGCTCAAGTTTCTCTTTACTAACTTAGGTGCCCCCGAGATGGTGTGTAGATCAGATGGATTGTTGGGAGGTGTTGGTGGAAGTGTGGTGCTCAGACCAATGGCTAGCCCTCCACAACAATGCCAAGGACCGGCGTGCCCAAATGGAAGGTGTGCCACACCATCAAGGCAGCGCCAACTTATATCAGTTCGGGCAAAACTGGGTATGTGGTTTGCTTCATGATTCATGCAATTCATTCTTCATGCTAGCTTGAGCCCTTTAATTACTAATTTACTCTATTCCTCTCTTTCAGGTGCGACACAATAAGACGGAGGTGCCAAAGGTGTATGACCTCTATGCCATGGCCCATACTGCCTCGTACAAGAAGGTCAAGGCATTCTCTGAGTCTGACCTTGATCATCCAGAGAACTTCACCAACATCTCCTCCCACAACAAGCTTGTGAAGTACAGAGATGAGGGGAAGGCGAGGAAAGGGGAGGACTTTAACCCGAGCCAGGGTCCCATTGATCCAGAGCTGGTGATGATATCTGATGGTGGGAGGTCCCATGGCTCGATAGCCATTGGAGATGGACTTATCCGTTGTCCTAGCACTCTCCCAAAGATCAAGGCGCGCCAGTCGATCTCTGCTCCTGAGATAAGGCATCGTCAACGGCCAGTCGAGCTCGCCTTCGAGGTTAGTTATACGGACTCAGCTATCTTTCCTCCATTACATTGTGTGTGCGGCCATCAATGATTACAATGCTAACGAGGAGTGGTGTTGCAGGCTGCTCTTCAGAGAGAGAGAGAGAGAGAGATAAAACCCAGGCGCTTCTGGCGGAGAGGGACCGGCAGGCGGTGGAGAAGGAGCGGGAGTTGGAGGAGAGGACTGCTAAGATGTTGGAGGAGGAGAGGGCACGGAATGACATGCAGAACCGGGCCATGTACGAGCTCCTCGTGGTAAGCTTCTTCTACATATTAGCCAAATCATGCACTTAATGTTTGTTTCATTACTAATTAGTATGACTAACTCATCAAACCAAATGTGCAGTCTGTGTGCGAGAAGGCCGGTCAGACCCCTCCGCCGATGCCAGTCATTGCTCCGGGGACCACGGTGAGTTTCATTTGAATGGTCATTAGTTACTAGTCTTAACATTTGAGTGTCACCATGCTAACGAGACATTGCAAATGATCTTTGGTGCAGCGTAACTCCAAACAAGCATCGCACGATCCTTCTCCAGGTGGTACCGGCACGAGCAACCCCGGTGCTTCACCTTCGTGATGAGGGTAAGTTTTATCTAGTGTTTTGCTTAACAAATGCATAATGACCTAGGCTTAGCTTTATTTCCTCCAATATGCTTACCATAATGACATAGACTTAGCTTATTTTCCTCCAAAATGACATAATAACCTTACTTAGCTCCAAAATGATCCATTTTACCTAAGTTAGCTCCAAAATGACCTAAGTTAGCTTTAAGTTAGCTATAATATGCTAAGTTAGCTCTAATATGCTTAGTTACCTAGGTTAGCTCAATAATAACATATACTTAGCTTACGTATGTAAAAAATGGCATAATATGCTTAGTTAACTCAAAAATGGCATAATTACCTAGGTTAGCTCAATAATGACCTATACTTAGCTTATTTAGTTCATTTATGATATAACTAGCTTACTTACCTCATAAATGGCATGATAACCTTGGTAAGCTCATAAATGTCATATAGTTAGCTTACTTATGTCAAAAGTGGCATGATTACCTAGGTTAGCTCCAAAATGATCCATTTTACCTAAGTTAGCTCCAAAATGATCCATTTTACCTAGGTTAGCTCCAAAATGATCCATTTTACCTAAGTTAGCTCCAAAATGATCCATTTTACCTATGTTAGCTCCAAAATGATACATTTTACCTAGGTTAGCTCATAAATGATCCATTTTACCTAAGTTAGCTCCAAAATGATCCATTTTACCTAGGTTAGCTCCAAAATGATCCATTTTACCTAAGTTAGCTCACAAATGATCCATTTTACCTAAGTTAGCTCATAAATGATCCATTTTACCTAAGTTAGCTCATAAATGTCATTTTTACCTAAGTTAGCTCATAAATGTCATATACTTCTTCTTCTTATTCTTCTAACTTTCTTATTTCCCATTTTGTAGATTTCATTCACTTCACGGAAGCTTGCATTGATGGAGTGCTTGTTTTCCCTTTCTGTTTTTCTTTTGTATTGATGAACTATGCATGTATGGTTGGATGAAACTATTGTAATATGTATGGTTGGATGCCTGTATGTGGAACTTGCTATGTATGGTTGGATGGAACTATGCATGTATGATGAAACTTATATGTGTTGGATATCTCATATGTTTGCTGTGAAATTGCCCTGTGAAAAATATATATATATATCATATATTTGCTGTGAAAATGCTTGGATATAAGAAAAAACAAAAAAAAGAGGCAATGCAGGCTCTTTGCCGTTTGCCACCGACGGCAAAGGGCTCTTTGCCGTCTGCCACAGATGGCAAAGAGGCCATGTGGCAGCAACCTGTGCAACCTGGGAGCTGACCCATTTGGTCACTTTGCCGTCTGTGGCAGACGACAAAGAGAGGGGTGGTTTGCCATTTGTGGCAGACGGCAAAGAGCGGGGTGGTTTGCCGTCTGTGGCAGATGACAAAGAGCGGGGAGGGCATGACGCGTCTGCTGACGTCAGATGGCAAACGGCAAAGGTGAGGGCATGTTTGCCGTCAGCTGGCAGACGGCAAAGCCTCCCGTTAGCCACCTAACGTGGCTAATGTCCCCTATTTGCCGTCTACCTTCTTTGCCATCTGCCACCAACGACAAAGGGCTCTTTGCCGTCCGCTGGCAGAAAACAGACGGCAAATCAGCTGTTTACCATAACTTACTTTGCCGGGCATGTTTGTCGTCCACGGCTGACGGCAAAGACCTTTGCCTTCAGCTTTCTGGTCCTTTGCTGTCTGCCATGGCAGACGGCAAATCAGCTGATTCTTGTAGTGCTTGTAATATTTTGGGCTTTTGTGGTACATTTATTGTAACGGCATCGTATGAATTTAATATGCAATGGACTTAGATTTCATTAAACATTCTCGAATATGTTTCCCCTGTTGATCTCATCGCAAAAGATCTATATAGCTTACTCGATTGCGATCTTCAACATTATTGCACCACAGTTGGTTTCTTCAACCGTGTGCCCTGTAGAGCGCATAATTAATTATCGCACTCGAGTGTCCATCATCACCCTTATGTGTAACTTTGAACTCATCACCCACGGGTAAACTTATGGTCGAAGTCATTCCACACACTTCATTTTTGCAAAGCTTTTTGCCAATAAATGCCCATGATTTCCCCTCTTCTAGCTGACGCGTGGCCAAACTAGCCGGGCGGAAAGCTTGCGCGGTTGCGCGGGAATAGGCTCACCAATGATATATTTGGCGCCTCTTCGAGCCCATGCGTGGTCAAGTGAAACGCGTGTGGGGTGCTCAAGCATGCACTGGAATCCTCCACTATGAATGCGGTGACAAGACGTGATGATTACAGGCCGGCCGGCCCCCATTTATTACAGCGATCAATTAACCCTTGTGTCTCTTCAACCTTTCGATCGCGCCCTAGTATTGCAAGAAGCACACCCACCACGACAAATTCTTAGAGGGTATCCTGCGCGGCTCCAATGGCGCTCCGAGCGGTTGCCGACGATGATCAGCAGTTCACCTTGCATGTCGTGGTGGACACCCACAGAAGGTTCATGGAGTTCTCGGTGGTGTACACCAACAACCCGGTCTGGGTGGAGCACTCCATCCACACCATGGAGTTGTTGCTTGCTGAGGAGAAGTACAAGGTGGTCGGGTTCAACCTCGAGTACACCCGCGCTCGTGCCGGGTCTCGTCCCAAGGTTGCCGTCGCCAAGATGTACGTGCGCAATCACATCCTAGTCTACCACTACTGCCTGGACACAAGGCCTTGCGAGCGTTTCGCCAGGTTTGTCAACAACCCCCACTACACGTTCGCTACGGTGGACATCACCAACAATGTAAAGGTGCTCAAGAATTCGGGCATCGCTTGACAGAATCTTGTCGACATCCAGGGCCAATACAAGATCTGGGGCAGCAAGAAGCATGAGAAGGACTCACTGGTTCACCTCACCGAGGCCATCATCGATCCCTACTACAGAGACATGAAGATCACGTGCCTAGCACTCAGCCTGGATGGAGAAACTCGACAAAGCTCACGTCGTGTACGTGGCCAAGGAGGCGTACACGAGCTACGAGATGTACAGGCAGATTGTTGACATGAGGAAGTGCCTCCTTCCCCAAAACGGCCAGGGATCCAGCCGGAAGTAGAGCAATGGCAAGCATCATCACAACAAGAAGTAGATGCTTAGATGCTCGTTTCTCCTAGTTTAGTATGCATGTAATTTCTTACTTTAGTGTGTGGACATGTTAGTTGTGTAGTCACTTATGTAATTGTATGCTTAATTTGGTTACGCAATGCTATTCTTATAAGTATATATGTTGATGTTCTGTACATAGAGCATAGATGTTGTGCGGACATAGCAAATAACATCGCATACAGACCATACTAGGGAACCCGTCGGTGATGAATTCATCAATCGCTGACAATTGTATACCAGCCAGCATTTGCCCACAACACACACGACTTGTTAGCAGCAATCGTCTGTGTTGTTATCGATCTTCGCACACATTTCTGATTACTGGCCTATTTGCTGCGTATCACACACATCTTGTTAGGTTGAACCATTTCTGTTGTCTCGGCTCATGGCAAACAATTCATCCGAGTGAACTGATGCCGTCTCTCGCACACACCTTGATCTACCCGACCATTTTTGTTGTGTTGCCTAATCACAAATAGTTCATCGGGGTGAACTGTATGCCGTATATCGCACACACCTTCATCTGGCTGCCCGTTTCTGTTGTTAAGCTCATTGCAAATAGTTCATTCGAGTGAACTGTATGCCACGCATCACACATGCAACTATAATAGGAAACCTGTTTGTTGTCTCTGCCATCGCAAACATTTTGTATCTTTTTTGAAGATTTTATTACATCACTGTTAGCGATTAGTGCATCGCACACAGTTTCGTTGAAGGGTCTCTGATTGTAGTGTCGCGTTAGCAGCATCCTGCAGTAGTGCCCATCCATGGTTGTTTTACAAGAATATTTACATGCATACAAATCCACGTCCACTCCACCCAAAGAAACTAGTGCTAAATCCTCGCGTCATCACCCGCCGTTAGCGCGACTAGGAAACTGTCTATGTTCATTTTCAGGATGCCCGCCATCTTCCAAGGCCTATGATACATCTCCAACGTATCTATAATTTTTTATTGTTCCATGCTATTATATTATCATTCTTGGATGTTTTACAATCATTTTATAGCAGCTTCATATCATTTTTTGGGACTAACCTATTGACATAGTGCCCAGTGCCAGTTGCTGTTTTTTGCTTGTTTTTTACTTCGCAGAATATCAGTACCAAACGGAGTCCAAACGCAGATAAACTTTTTGGAGAATTTTTATGGACCAGAAGGAACAACTTGGGCCAACAAAGTACCAGAGGGGTGCCCCGAGAGGGGCACAACCCACCTGGGCGTGCCTGGGGGCCCAGGCGCGCCCTGGTGGGTTGTGCCCACCTCGATGGCCTCCCGCACCGCCTCTTTGCTCTATAAATACCCCCAATATTCCAAAAACCCTAGGGGAGTCGACAAAACACAATTCCAGCCGCCGCAAGTTCCAGAACCACGAGATCCAATCTAGACACCATCACAGAGGGATTCATCATCCTCATTGGTGCCTCTCCGATGATGCATGAGTAGTTCATTGTAGACCTATGGGTCCGTAGGCAGTAGCTAGATGGCTTCTTCTCTCTTTTTGATTCTCAATACAATGGTCTCTTGGAGATCTATTTGATATAACTCTTTTTTGCGGTGTGTTTGTTGGGATCCGATGAACTTTGAGTTTATGATCAGATCTATATATCCATGAAAGTTATTTGAGTTTCTTTGATCTCTTATATGCTTGATTACTTATAGCCTCGTATTTCTTCTTCGAATCTTTGGTTTAGTTAGGCCGACTAGATCGATTTTTCTTGCCATGGGAAGAGGTGCTTTGTGATGCGTTTGATCGTACGGTGTTCTTTCCCAGTGACAGAAGGGGTAGCAAGACACGTATGTATTGTTGCTATTAAGGATAACAAGATGGGGGCTATTCCTACATGAATAGATCTCGTCTACATCATGTCATCGTTCTTATTGCATTCCTACACTAGTGCATGTTGGATAGCAGTCGATGTGTGGAGTAATAGTAGTAGATGCAGGCAAGAGTCGGTCTACTAATCTTGAACGTGATGCTTATATAATGATCATTGCTTGGATAACATCATAATTATTCAATGTTCTATCAATTGCCCAACAGTAATTTGTTTACCCACCGTATGCTATATTCTCGAGAGAAGCCACTAGTGAAACCTATGGCCCCCGGGTCTATTTTCTTATCATATCTTTTCAGATCTATATTGCTATTTGCCTTTTTATTTATTTGCATCTTTTATTTTCAGATCTATATTACCAAAAACCCAAAAATACCTCGCTGAATTTTTTTTGCCGTTATTTTATTTGCATCTACCAATCTATCTCTTTACCAATCTTTTACCCGAGAGGGATTGACAACCCCTCTTACGCGTCGGGTTGCAAGTATTTGTTCTTTGTGCGCAGGTACCGTTTACATAGTGTTGCTTGGTTCTCCTACTGGTTCGATAACCTTGGTTTCATAACTGAGGAAAATACCTACCGTAGCTATGCTGCATCATCCCTTCCTTTTCGGGGAAATACTGACGCGGACACGATCCATCAAGAAAGGATTTCTGGCGCCGTTGCCGGGGAGACATCATCAACATCTATCAGGTTCCTAATCAAAAATCTCATCCCCTTGTAATTTACATTATTTGCCATTTCTCTCTCATTTTCTTCTCCCCCACTTCACAAAAAAATTGCCATTTTATTCGCCCTCTTTTTCGTTCGCAGTTTTCTCGTCAGATCTGTTTGTAATCTTGTTTGCGTAGTCATGATGCCTCCACAAAAGTATTACGATGTTCCTTACCCCAATATCTTGCTTGAGATTGAGAAAAGTACCAAGGAATATATGACTACACAATTTGAGCAAAATAAATACTTTACTGAAGAACTTAAGGAATAGTCTATTGTGCTAGATGCTATAATGAAACAACTCGATGATATTAGTAAAGAAGTCTGTAATCTTCAATCTAAGTATGCTCATGCTGAGAATTTGCTAGGAAAAATATCCGACGCTCAAGCTACCCTAGTAAATCAAATGGCTGCTAAGCCCATCTCTTTAGAAGATAAAAATGATGAAGATCTTAAAGTGATTGTTGTTTCTTCTATTGATTCCTTGTTTAGTAAAATTAAAATTGATGATAAAGGGACTGGAGAAGAGTCAACTTTAGCTAGAAGGCGTCCCGATAATTCGGAGGGTGAAAATCTTGATGAAAAAAATTGATAAAAGTAGGTTTGGAGAGGTCAAAACTTTAACTAGTGATGTGCCCACTCTTTTGGATTACAAAGACTTTAATTATGATAATTGCCCTTTGATTGAATGTATTTCTTTGTTGCAATCCATGATAAATTCACCTCATGCCTATGAACAAAATAAAGCTTTTACTAAACATATTGTTGATGCTATGTGATATGTCTCCAATGTATCTATAATTTATGAAGTATTCATGACATTATATTATCATTCTTGGATGTTTTACAATCATTTTATAGCAACTTTATATCATTTTTTGGGACTAACCTATTGACATAGTGCCCAGTGCCAGTTGCTGTTTTTTTGCTTGTTTTTTTACATCACAGAAAATCAATACCAAACGGAGTCCAAACGCAACGAAACTTTTTGGAGATTTTTTCTGGACCAGAAGACACCCGGTGGGCCAAAGAAGTACCAGAGGGGAGCTCCGAGGAGAGCACAACCCACCAGGGCATGCCTGGGGGGCCAGGCGCGCCCAGGTGGGTTGTGCCCACCTCGGTGGCCTCCCGCACCGCCTCTTCGCCCTATAAATTCCCAAATATTCCAAAAACCCTCGGGGTAACACTAGATCAGAAGTTCCGCCGCCGCAAGCCTCTGTAGCCATGAAAAACCAATCTAGACCCCGTTCCGACACCCTGCCGGAGGGGGAAATCATCACCGGTGGCCATCTTCATCATCTCGGCGGCCACCATGATGAGGAGGGAGTAGCCCACCCTCGGGGCTGAGGGTTCGTACCAGTAGCTACGTGTTTAATCTTTCACTCTTGTGTTCTTGAGATGGCACGATCTTGATGTATCGCGGGCTTTGTTAATATAGTTGGATCATATGGTGTTTTCCCCTCTCTATCTTGTTGTGATGTATTGAGTTTTCCCTTTGAGATTTTGTTTTATCGGATTGAATACTTTTATGGATTTGAGAGCACTTGATATATGTCTTGCATATGAATACCCGTGGTGACAATGGGGTATTATATTGATTCACTTGAGATATGTTTTGGCACTCAACTCGCGGATTCCCGAGGTGACATTGGGGTAATCTATGCATAGGGGTTGATGCACGTTCTCGTCTTTTGTTTCTCCGGTAGAAATCTTGGGGCACTCTTTGAGGTTCTTTGTGTTGGATTGAGTATTATGAATCTGAATTTGCTTTGGTGTTATTTTAGTACGAACTCTTGATAGATCGATCGGAAAGAATAACTTGGTGTTATTTTAGTACGAACTCTTGGAAAGATTGATCGAAAAGAATAGCTACAAACAATTTCTTCTTATGTTCTTCGTTAGATAGGAACTTTGGAGTGATTCTTCATCTCACTTTGAGGGATGGTTATATGATCCAATTATATTAGCAATGTTGAGAGATTGCACTAGTGAAAGTACGGACCCTAGGCCTCATTTTCAAGCATTGCAATACCGTTTGTGCTCCGTTTTATCAATTGCTACCTTGCTGTTTTTTATTGTTCCTATTACAAAAACCAATATCTACTATCATTACTACGCTTTTATTACCATCTCTTCGCTGAACTAGTGCACCTATACAAATTACCATTGTATTTGGTGTGTTGGGGACACAAGAGACTTTTTATTATTTGGTTGCAGGGTTGTTTGAGAGGGACCATCTTCATCCTACACCTCCCACGGATTGATAAACCTTAGGTCATCACTTGAGGGAAATTTGCTACTGTCCTACAAAACTCTGCACTTGGAGGCCTAACACGAGTCTACAAGAACAAGTTGTGTAGTAGACATCAAGCTCTTTTCTGGCGCCGTTGCCTGGGAGGTGAGTGCTTGAAGGTATATCTTTATCTTGCAATCAAATCTTTTAGTTTCCTGTTTTATCACTAGTTTGGTTTATAAAAGAAAACTACAAAAAAATGGAATTGAGGTTGCATCGTATTGTTCATCTTTATAATGTCTTTCGTGAAAACGATGGAAAGGAAAATTATGCTCAATTGATAGAGGAAGAATTCTATAAAATGTTTGACAAAAAATCTTTGAATGATGAGCATGATTTCAATGTTGTTGGTATGAACTCTTTGAATATCCATGATGTTAACGATATGCAAAGCCATAAGCTTGGGGATGATATATTTGATGAAGATGGTATTTTTAGTCCCCCAAGTTTTGATGAGAAAAATTACTATGATGAAAGCATGCCTCCTATTTATGATGATTATATTGATGAAAGTGGATTTGGAGAGGTCATGACTTTATTTAATGACGAATCCACTATTTTGGAAGAGGCTGCAATTGATTATGACAACAAAGTTCCTATATATGATAATTGTGGTGATGACATTTATGCTATATTGAATGATAACCATGAAACTTGTCATCATGATTTTAATTTCCAATCCCATGATAGTTATTTTGTTGAGTTTGCTCCCACTACTATTCATGAGAATAAATTTTCTTATGTGGTGAGTAAGAGAATTTCTATGCTTGTGGATCATGAAAAGAATGCTTTATGTGATAGCTATATTGTTGAATTCATTCATGATGCTACTGAAAATTATTATGAGAGAGGAACTTATACTTTTACATATTGCAATAATATCAAGTTTCCTCTCTATGTGTTGAAAATCTTGAAGTTTTGTTTGTTTGGCCTTCCTATGCTAGTTGATTCTTGTTCCCATAAATTGTTTGCTCACAAAATCCCTATGCATAGGAAGTGGGTTAGGCTTAAATTTGCTAGTCATATGCTTCATGATGCTCTCTTGTGTTTCAATTCTTTACTTTTATGTGAGCATCATTGAAATCATCATGCCTAGCTAAAAGGAATTAAAGAAAAGCGCTTGTTGGGAGACAACCCAACACTTTTACCTACTGTTTATGTGTGTTCACATGGTTAGGCTACTGCAATAATCTTGTTTTATAGCTTTTGTTTCAATAAAGTGCCAAGTAACGCCTTTGGGATAGTGTGGATGATAGTTGATTTGATTCTGTGCAAAAATAGAAACTTTTGCATCCAGTGCAGAAATTCCTGTCTTTTACTAGAACATGGAAAAATTCTGAATTTTTCACATTTGATGGGTATACAAATGTCCTACGTTGTCCTAATTCCCAGAATTTCTGGAGTTACAGAAGTATGACTTTAATTCAGATCTTTACGTACTGTTCTGTTTTTGACAGATTCTGTTTCCAATGCATAGTTTGCTTGTTTTATGGTTTCTATGGCTTATATTTCTTAATATAAATTGTGGAAATTGTAGAGTACGTAGGCATTGTGTGAGAAGAATTATGAATCTTATCTTAACAGTACCAAAGTGAATGATTTATCTTTATCATACTAACCCATCTCACGAAGTTCCGTTAAGTTTTGTGTGATTGAAGTTTTCAAGTTTTGGGTGAGATATCGATATGAGGAGAATAAGGAGTGACAAGAACCTAAGCTTGGGGATTCCCAAGGCACCCCAAGGTAATATTCAAGGAACATCCAAGCAACTAAGCTTGGGGATGCCCCGGAAGGCATCCCCTCTTTCGTCTTCAACATTATCGGTAACCTCACTTGGAGCTATATTTTCATTCGTCACATGATATGAGTTTTTCTTGGAGAGTCATTTTATTTTATTAGGATTAGCTTTCTGTTATTTATAATAATGTTTTGCATCTCTTACTTCAATAAAAGTGGCAAGGATAGCCTTCACCATGCTTATTTTGCAATTATTTGAGTTGCTGTTTCAAAACAGAAAGTTTATCGCTGTTACAATAATTCTCCAGAAAAGTAAGAATGTGATAAAATGTTGAAACTTTTTGCACAATAAGCTCTGACAAATTTTCTACAGTGTGGTAAATTTTCAGAATTTTTGGAGTTAGGGAAGTATGATTACAATTGCACTCTTTATAGACTGTCCTGTTTAGACAGATTGCTGTTATGTTCGCATTGTTTGCATATGTTTGCTTGTTTAATGATTCTATTTGAGGATAGGAGTATTAAATATGCAGAGGCATTTAGTATGCAATGTTGAATAATAATTTTAGTGATTTGCTACAGTAGAGAATGATAAGGTTTTGCATTGATTTATACTAACTTATCTCACGAGTTCTTGTTGAGTTTTGTGTGGATGAAGTTTTTAAGAATTAGGGAAACCGTGATTTGAGAGGAATGAAGAAGACACAAGAGCTCAAGCTTGGGGATGCCCAAGGCATCCCAAGTTAACATTCCAAGAAGTCTCAAGCATCTAAGCTTAGGGATGCCCCGGTAGGCATCCCGCCTTTCTTCATCAACAATTATCGGTTAGCCTCGGTTGAGCCTAAGTTTTTGCTTCTTCACATGATGCGTGCTTTTCTTAGAATGTCATTTTATTTTGTTTTGCTTGCTGTTTTAATAAAATACTTAGATCTGAAAGTTTTAAATAAGAGAGAGTTCTCAAATAGCTACCCATTTTCATAACTACTCGCTTGATCTTCACTTATATCTTTTTGGAGTAGTTTGTCATTTACTCTTGTGCTTCACTTATATCCTATGAGTAAATTGTTGAATGAATTGAATATCATGAAGGTGAAATTATATGCTCATATCATGCCTAGTGGTAGCTTCACATTGGGTTTAGAAAGTGAAATCTTTTGAAGCTTGACAATCACAATATTGGTCAGACAAGCAATTCATGAACGATTAGTATAAGGAAGAGAACTTTCACATGCAAATATATTATCTTGGACATCTTCTATGATTGTGAATACCCATTAATTATTTTCAAACTTGAGCAAATTAGTTGAAGTTGGACAAGGAAGACAACATAATGAGTTATGGTTGTGTATATTTGCATAGAAGTTATATTGTCATGGATCCTCCAACATGTGGTGTTTGCCTAGGATCTTTTGCTAGCCAAAAATTCGTACTAAATAGAGATACTACTTGTGCATCCAAAAACCCTTAAACCCAGTTTCTTGCCATGAGTGTCCACCATACCTACCTATGGATTGAATAAGATCCTTCAAGTAAGTTGTCATCGGTGCATAAAGAAATAAAAATTGCTCCTAAATATGTTTGATCTTTTATTGTAAGGGAAAATTGAGCATTGTACGAACTTGTGATGGCAAAGTAATAAAAGCAACGGACTACATAATAAAGGTTGCTATCATAAGGGGCAATATAACGTGACGTTTCTTTGCATTAAGAGCTTGGGCATCCAAATAAAAAGCGCATGACAACCTCTGCTTCCCTCTGCGAAGGGCCTATCTTTTACTTTTCAGTATTTACTTTTATGCAAAGAGTCAATAGTATGAAATCTCATTTCAACCTCAACTATTCTCTAGTTGGCAAGCATCATGTGGTGGGGAAAGATCTAGGCACATATGACCAGTCAAATATATTTGATCATGATTTATTATTGTTGACAATTATCTCTATGATAAATGAGTTGGGAGGCAAAATATTAAGCCCCTATCTTTCTCTGTGTTCGATGGATGCCATTTGTTCTAAGAATATGCTTTGAGTACTAGCAACCATGGAAGACTATATGATGATTGAGTATGTGGAGCTCTTACTTAGACTTTGTTGAATAAGTTGAATTGCAATTGTTTGGTGACTAAGAACATAGGTTGTTGAGTTTCAAGAGAATTCATTGTTTGAACCTTAACATGTGAATTGGTTGCTACTTTACCATGATGAATTTAAGAGAAAGAGTTGCTGTTATGATGCTAGGAAAAGTTATTGAAATTATCATTGATCAAACTTATGCATTTTGCTAGCATTCACACTTCATAAATTATTTCTTTTATCATTCACCTACTCGAGGACGAGTAGGAATTAAGCTTGGGGATGCTGATACGTCTCCAATGTATCTATAATTTATGAAGTATTCATGCCATTATATTATCATTCTTGGATGTTTTACAATCATTTTATAGCAAATTTATATCATTTTTTGGGACTAACCTATTGACATAGTGCCCAGTGCTAGTTGCTGTTTTTTGCTTGTTTTTTTACATCGCAGAAAATCAATACCAAACGGAGTCCAAACGCAGCGAAACTTTTTGGAGATTTTTTCTGGACCAGAAGACACCCGGTGGGCCAAAGAAGTACTAGAGGGGAGCTCCGAGGAGAGCACAACCCACCAGGGCGCGCCTGGGGGCCCAGGCGTGCCCAGGTGGGTTGTGCCCACCTCGGTGGCCTCCCGCACCGCCTCTTCGCCCTATAAATTCCCAAATATTCCAAAAACCCTCGGGGTAACCCTAGATCAGAAGTTTCGCTGCCGCAAACCTCTGTAGCCACGAAAAACCAATCTAGACCCCGTTCCGGCACACTGCCGGAGGTGGAAATCATCACCGTTGGCCATCTTCATCATCCCGGCGGCCACCATGATGAGGAGGGAGTAGTCCACCCTCGGGGCTGAGGGTTTGTACCAGTAGCTATGTGTTTAATCTTTCTCTCTCGTGTTTTTGAGATGGCACGATCTTGATGTATCGAGGGTTTTGTTAATATAGTTGGATCATATGGTGTTTTCCCCTCTCTATCTTGTTGTGATGAATTGAGTTTTCCCTTTGAGATTTTGTTTTATCAGATTGAATACTTTTATGGATTTGAGAGCACTTGATATATGTCTTGCATGTGAATACCCATGGTGACAATGGGGTATTATATTGATTCACTTGATATATGATTTGGCACTCAACTCGCAGATTCCCGAGGTGACATTGGGGTAATCTATGCATAGGGGTTGATGCACGTTCTCGTCTTTTGTTTCTCCGGTAGAAATCTTGGGGCACTCTTTGAGGTTCTTTGTGTTGGATTGAGTATTATGAATTTGAATTTGCTTTGGTGTTATTTTAGTACGAACTCTTGATAGATCGATCGAAAAGAATAATTTGGTGTTATTTTAGTACGAACTCTTGATAGATCGATCGGAAAGAATAACTTGGTGTTATTTTAGTACGAACTCTTGGATAGATTGATCGGAAAGAATAGCTACAAACAATTTCTTCTTATGTTCTCCGCTAGATAGGAACTTTGGAGTGATTCTTCATCGCACTTTGAGGGATGGTTATATGATCCAATTATATTAGCAATGTTGAGAGATTGCACTAGTGAAAGTACGGACCCTAGGCCTCATTTTCAAGCATTGCAATACCGTTTGTGCTCCGTTTTATCAATTGCTACCTTGCTGTTTTTTATTGTTCCTATTACAAAAACCAATATCTACTATCATTACTACGCTTTTATTACCATCTCTTCGCCGAACTAGTGCACCTATACAAATTACCATTGTATTTGGTGTGTTGGGGACACAAGAGACTTTTTATTATTTGGTTGCAGGGTTGTTTGAGAGAGACCATCTTCATCCTACACCTCCCACGGATTGATAAACCTTAGGTCATCCACTTGAGGGAAATTTGCAACTGTCCTACAAAACTCTGCGCTTGGAGGCCCAACACGAGTCTACAAGAACAAGTTGTGTAGTAGACATCACTTTGATGAAAGCTTTTGAAGAAAAGTTGGAGTTAGAAGTTTCAATTCCTAGAAAATTACATGATGAATGGGAACCTACCATTAAAGTTAAAATTAAAAATTATGAGTGTTTTGCTGTATGTGATTTGGGTGCTAGTGTTTCCACAATTCCGAAATCTTTATGTGATGTGCTTGGTCTCACCGATATTGAAGAGTGTTCTTTAAATTTGCACTTGGTGGATTCTACTATTAAAAAGCCTTTGGGGAGAATTAATGATGTTCTTATTCTTGCAAATAGGAATTATGTGCCCATAGACTTTATTGTTCTTGATATTGATTGCATTCTGTCTTGTCCAATTATCCTTGGTAGACCGTTTTTACGCACTATAGGTGTCGTGATTGATATGAAAGAAGGCAATATTAAATTTCAATTTCCACTAAGAAAGGGGTATAGAACATTTCCCTAGAACAAGAATTAGACCACCATATGAATCAATCATGAGGGAAACTTATGGATCAAAACCTAAAGATGACAACACTTGAATCTTTGCATTATGCCTAGCTAGGGGCATAAAACAATAGCGCTTGTTGGGAGGCAACCCAATGAATAAAATTTATTTTTACCTTTTTCTTTCTATTCTTGAGTGTTTGCACAATTATTCTACTGTTATAATTGTGTTTTTAAGTTTTAATTAGTTTTTGTGCCAAGCTAAGCTTTTGGGATCATGTTGGGTGATAGTTGACTTGATCTTGTTAGAAAACAGAAACTTTTGCGTCCAGTAAAACAATTATCAAAATTCACAGAAGCGACGAAAACTTCTGAAATGATTTTCACGAGATTGATATACAAATTGCCTACGTTGTCATAATTTTTCAGAATTTTTGGAGTTATAGAAGTGTGGGTAAAATTCGCGTCTTACAGATTGTTTTGTTTTTTGACAGATTCTGTTTTCTTTGCATTGTGTGCTTATTTTGATGAATCTATGGTTTGTATCGAGGCATATAAGCCATGGTAAAGTTAGAATACAGTAGATATAATGCAATAATAAAATTGGAATGAGTTTACAACAGTACCTAAAGTAAAGATTGGTTTTCTTATACTAACGGATCTCATGAAGGTTTTGTTAAGTTTTGTGTGATTGAAGTTTTCAAGTTTTGGCTGAGATCACGATGGATGAAGGAATAAGGAGTAAGAAAAACCTAAGCTTGGGGATTCCCCATGGCACCCCAAGATAATATCCAAGGAGGAGCAAGCAACTAAGCTTGGGGATGCCACTGGGCATCCCCTCTTTCTTCTAACGACCATCGGTATTTTACTTGGAACTATATATTTATTCGTCACATATCATGAGTTTTGCTTGGAGCGTCTTGTATTATATGAGTCTTTGCTTGTTTTGCTTTTTAGTTTGTCACAAGCATACTTGCTGAACACACCTATTTGAGAGAGCCAAAATTATGCCATGATTTGTTAGAATTGCTCTTTATGCTTCACTTAAATTTTTTGAGCTATGGAATTGCTCTAGTGCTTCACTTATATCTTTTTGAGCATGGTGTGCTTTAATAATTTTGAATAAATACTCTCATGCTTCACTTAGATTTATTTGAGAGTTAGTAATTTTGAAGAAATTCTCTCATACTTCACTTATATTATTTTGAGAGATGAAAATCTTTATGCTCATGTTATTCACTTAAATTTGTTTGAGCTTGTCAAAAAGCAATTGTAACATATGAAACTAGTCCCAAAGTGATAGATATTCAAGAGGTATATAATAAAAGCTTTCATGAAGATCATTGGACAAAATAAACTTGATTCCTTGTAATAGTTTTGAGATATGATGATAGTGATATGTGAGTCATGTTGGTGAGTAATTATGCTTTAGTAAGAATATTGGTGTTAAGGTTTGTTATTCCCTATGCAAGCACGAAAGTCAATAGTTATGCAATGAAATTACATCCTACTTGTGGTGCATTATTCGGTGTTAGTTATGCTTAATGCTCGCTTATGTGATTTTTCGTTTCTTGGTTGCTTGCTTCTCAATCTTTTGCTAGCCTTCACTTGTACTAAGTAGAAATACTACTTGTGCATGCAAAACCCTTAAACACAGTTTTGCCATATGAGTCCACCATACCTACCTATATGCGGTATTCTCGTGCCGTTCTAAGCAAATTTGCATGTGCCAACTCTAATTTTCAAAATAAATTTCCTTTTTGTGTGCTCGTACTGCTGATGAAGCGGCAGGGGGTGGCCAATATTTTCCATGCTAGATGTGTTATTCTCAAGATGAGTGTTTATTCACTTGTCATTGCACGAGAGTACGGCAGTAATAGGGATGCCCAATCCCGAAATGGAAAAGAAATTTACTTTATGTTGTCAAATAATAAATTTCTTGGAAAGTGTTGGTATGGAGGACACCCGTGGATACGGCTAGTCATGGATTGTGAAAGAATGGTGGAAAAAGGAATAAACTTTATTTTCTGTTTGGGAACCGCCTATGATATAACTAGCATGGAAAGTGTTGGGAATTACTCGGTCATTTTCGTTGACGGGAAAAGTATGCCTCTCAAAATGTTTTATCTCTCAATTTTCGCTTTGAGCTCTGGCACCTCTACAAATCCCTACTTCCCTCTGCGAAGGGCCTTTCTATTTACTTTATGCAATTTTTATTTGGGCCTCCATCTTCTCTTATAAAGCACCAACTAAGGGGCACTATGATCGTACTTGAGCATTGGATGTAGCTAATATGCGAGTGTGTTTCATGAATGGATCAATGATTGAGCATGATGGGCTAGGGATAACTTTCTTTAGTGTTGATATTTTGAAAGACATGGTTGCTTGTTGATATGTTGAGTATTTAAATCTTCATGTCAAAACTAGACTATTGCTTTGAACCATATAAAAGTCCATATGTCCATGCTACAAAAGAAGAGAATGTGATGAACATGATAGGCAGCATTCCACATCAAAAATTCTGTTTTTATCATTTACCTACTCGAGGACGAGCAGGAATTAAGCTTGAGGATGCTGATACGTCTCCAATGTATCTATAATTTCTTATTGTTCCATGCTGTTATATTATCATTCTTGGATGTTTTACAATCATTTTATATCATTTTTGGGACTAACCTATTGACATAGTGCCCAGTGCCAGTTGCTGTTTTTTGCTTGTTTTTTACTTCGCAGAATATCAATACCAAACAGAGTCCAAACGCAGCGAAACTTTTTGGAGAATTTTTATGGACCAGAAGGAACAACTTGGGCCAAAGAAGTACCAGAGGGGGTGTCCCGAGGGGGGCACAACCCACCTGGGCGCGCCTGGGGGCCCAGGCGCGCCTTGGTGGGTTGTGCCCACCTTGGTGGCCTCCCGCACCGCCTCTTTGCTCTATAAATACCCCAATATTCCAAAAACCCTAGGGGAGTCGACAAAACACAATTCCAGCCGCCGCAAGTTCCAGAACCATGAGATCCAATCTAGACACCATCACGGAGGGGTTCATCATCCTCATTGGTGCCTCTCCGATGATGCGTGAGTAGTTCATTGTAGACCTACGGGTCCGTAGGCAGTAGCTAGATGGCTTCTTCTCTCTTTTTGATTCTCAATACAATGGTCTCTTGGAGATCTATTTGATGTAACTCTTTTTTGCGGTGTGTTTGTTGGGATCCGATGAACTTTGAGTTTATCATCAGATCTATATATCCATGAAAGTTATTTGAGTTTCTTTGATCTCTTATATGCATGATTACTTATAGCCTCGTATTTCTTCTTTGAATTTTTGGTTTAGTTAGGCCGACTAGATCGATTTTTCTTGCCATGGGAAGAGGTGCTTTGTGATGGGTTCGATCGTACGATGTTCTTTCCCAGTGATAGAAGGGGCAGCAAGACACGTATGTATCGTTGCTATTAAGGATAAGAAGATGGGGGCTATTCCTACATGAATAGATTTCATCTACATCATGTCATCATTCTTATTGCATTACTCCGTTTCTCCATGAACTTAATACACTAGATGCATGTTGGATAGCGGTCGATGTGTGGAGTAATAGTAGTAGATGCAGGCAGGAGTCGGTCTACTAATCTTGGATGTGATGCCCTTATAATGATCATTGCCTGGATATCTTGATAATTATTCGATGTTCTATCAATTGCCCAATAGTAATTTGTTATCCGCTGTATGCTATTTTCTCGAGAGAAGCCACTAGTGAAACCTACGGCCCCCGGGTCTATTTTCTCAACATATATTTTTAGATCTATATTACTATTTGCCTTTTTATTTATTTGCATATTTTATTTTCAGATCTATATTACCAAAAACCCAAAAATACCTCGCTGAATTTTATTTGCCGTTATTTTATTTGCATCTACCAATCTATCTCTTTACCAATCTTTTACCCGAGAGAGATTGACAACCCCTCTTATGCGTCAGGTTGCAAGTATTTGTTCTTTGTGTGCAGGTACCGTTTACATAGTGTTGCTTGGTTCTCCTCCTGGTTCGATAACCTTGGTTTCATAACTGAGGGAAATACCTACCATAGCTGTGCTGCATCATCCCTTCCTCTTCGAGGAAATACTGACGTGGACATGAGCCATCAGCCTGCATTCCACTTCTATTCTCTTGATAACACACTCCAAGGAGGGACTGGCACCATCAAAGACAATCGTGTTTCTATGCTTCCGAAGTTCCCACATGATGAGTTGTGTCATGGCCCTGTTATCCTTGCCATTGGTCCCGCTTCCACTCTTGTTTGCGCAATCTAGAAGTTTCGTGTCCCTCGTTGGCATCCAATCTCGTCTATTGATCGTGCTGCAAACCCTAGTCCACACCTCGCACTGGATGATGATATGATCCATGCTCTCTTCTTCCTGGTCACAGAATGGGCAAGCTTCCTGGTGATCCAATCCACGACGAGCTAGTCTATCTGAAGTCCAGCATCTATTCCTGAGTGCCAACCACGAAAAGAACCTACATCTCAGAGGTGCCTTTGATTTCCATGTGAACTAGGTTGTCGGTGTTGTCTCTTGTCCCCAGAACCTAGCATTGTATGCCGATTGGATTGAGAATTCACCATGCGTCTCCCAAGCCTAGGATACTGAATCTCAGTTTTTGCTGGGCTGTATATCCGCCAGTCTCTCCCACAACTGCAAATACTCATGAAGCATCTGGGGCGACAACTCTGGGCCGATATCTATGGCCCACGTCCCGCCCGACAGTCCCTGATCCATCGTCCTTGTGGCCCGTGTCACAGGCCAAACCTTGTTGTAGATGTTTGGCGCTAGTTCCTCCACTCTAAATCCACCAATCCATCTGCCTTCCCAGAAGAAAGTGTTCTATACGTTTCCAACTTTATGACATGTGGCCGCTCTGAATAGTTGTGTCGATTCCTTGGGTACTTGGATGTCAAACTCGCTCCATGGCCTCGCCGGATCGGTGCGTTTTAACCATGGCCACCATGCCTGCATTGCAATGTTGAGCCACTGTAGGTTGGCAATACCTAGTCCGCCTGCCCATCTTGGCGTGCGCACTTCATCCCAGGCCACTGAACATTGGCCCCCGCTTGCCTGGGCTTTTGCGCTCCAAAGAAACCCTTTCCATACCTTGGTCATGGCCACGATAGTTTTGTTGGGTATGTCCAAAGCCATCATCACGTGAATGGGAATTGCACAAATAACTGATTTTACCAGGATCATCCTGCCACTCTTGGGCATGTTGGCTCCCTTCTATCTTGGTAGGCGTGTTGCCAGTTGATCCACAAGCCCTGAGAGCTGTGCAGCTGTTTGCTTCCTAATTGTCAATGGAAGGCCGAGATATCTGCATGGGAAGGTTCCAGTCGGGCATCCTAAGACCTGTGATACTTGTTCCATTTGGTCGGCGTTGCATCAGATCGGTAGGGTTGCACACTTCTCAAGGTTGACACGCAGGACCGAGGCCTCCCCAAAGAGCTGTAGAATGGCCGCACAAGTTAGAAGGTCCTGTGTAGTTGGCTTGAGAAACACCATAACATCATCCGCAAACATCAAGATCCATTGTGAGTAACCAGTAGGGGCGAGTGGTGATAGAATGCCTTTCACGACCGCTAGCTCGAACAATTTTTACAAGGGCTCCATTATGAATAGGAAGAGCATCGGCGATAGGGGCACCCCTTGTCGTAGGCCTTGTTGATTTAGGTTGGGTCTGCCTGGAATCCCATTGACCATGACCCTGTGTTGACAAGCTAGCAAGAAGTCCACAAGAGGCTTCTCTCAAGAAAATAGCATATGGTGGGTAAACAAATTACTATTGGGCAATTGATAGAAAAGCAAATAATCATGACGATATCCAAGGCAATGATCATGTATATAGGCATCACGTCCAAGACAAGTAGACCAACTCCTGCCTACATCTACTACTATTACTACACACATCGACCGATATCCAGCATGCATCTAGAGAATTAAGTTCATAAAGAACGGAGTAACGCCTTAAGCAAGATGACATGATGTAGACAAAGTAAACTCACGCATGAATAAACCCCATCTTTTTACCCTTAATAGCAACAATACATACGTGTCATGTCCCCTTCTATCACTGGGATTGAGCACCGTAAGATCGAACCCATTACAAAGCACCTCTCCCATTGCAAGATAAATCAATCTAGTTGGTCAACCCAAATCAATAGATCGGAGAGAAATACAAAGCTATAATAAACATGCATAAAAGAGTTTAGAGAAAACTCAAATAATATTCATGGATAATCTGATCATGAACTCACAATTCATCGGATCCCAACAAACACACCGCAAAAGGTGATTACATCGAATAGAACTCCAAGAACATCGAGGAGAACATTGTATTGAAGATCAAATAGAGAGAAGAAGCCATCTAGCTACTAACTATGGACCCATAGGTCTGTGGTAAACTACTCACGCATCATCGAAAGGGAAGCAAGGTTGATGTAGAGCCCCTCCATGATCGATTCCCCCTCCGGCGAAGTGCCGGCGGAGGCCTCCAGATGGGATCTCGCGAGAACATAAACTTACGGCGGCGGAAAAAGTATTTCGGGTGGCTCTCTGATATGAGGGGAATATTTGAGAAATTATAGTGGCGGAATTAGGTCAAGAGGTGCCACGAGGGGCACACAAGCATGTGGGGCACGC
Source organism: Thinopyrum elongatum (assembly GCA_011799875.1). Lineage (NCBI taxonomy): Eukaryota > Viridiplantae > Streptophyta > Magnoliopsida > Poales > Poaceae > Thinopyrum > Thinopyrum elongatum. The sequence continues at coordinate 401,040,928 of CM022299.1, read as the reverse complement.
CGCCCCCTAGGGCACACCTCACGAGCTTGTCGCTCCCTCGTGACTCTTCTGGTCTTCTCCCGAACCTTCTAGGGTCTCTTCTGGTCTAGAAAAACTTAATCCAAAGTTTTTTCTCTGTTTGGACTCTGTTTGATTGATATCCTGAAAAGTCAAAAATAGGCAAAAAAAAATAGCAACTGGCACTGGGCACTAAGTTAATAGGTTAGTCCCAAAAAATGATATAAAGTTGCTTGTAAATGAATATAAAACATCCAAGATAGATACTATAATGGCATGGAACAATCAAAAATTATAGATACGTTGGAGACGTACCAACAGTGGGTTCGAGCACTGCGAATGGGAGGTGCCTGCCTTGGCAGAGACCGGCCGAGGGCTACTGGAGTATCCACGCTGGGCGTCGCTCCGCCTTGGGCGGATGCGACGCCGGATCGCTGCGAATTCTGCCGCTGCCCGTCGGCGATCGATTTGGACGGAATGTCTTCGATAAGTTTTTCCTTTGTTCGCGTGAGTCGCTCAGGGAAGGGCGTGCTGATAATGTATTGTAGAGCGAAAGAAAAGGAGAGAAACGAAGAGTCCAAATGATTCTCTTGTTCTATTGCAATGTGGGAGACTCACTTATATACAGGCTGAAGGGTTGTGTTGGGGAGACACCTCTTCCCTAACAGACACCTCCTGGGAGGCATCCCTCCCATACAATTGATCATATGTTTTATTTCTTAAGAAGATGATCCATTGACCAAATTATCCATACAAACATCTATTCAAAATAAGGAAAATACATTGAGGTCCAACTCAAAAATAATAATAATAATGAGGTCTATAAGGGTGATCGCCTTCTTCGTCCCGAACGGACCGACGACATGTTGTTGTTGCTTCCTCTCCCTTATCCGAGTCAGCCAGTTGTTGTTGATCATGGATGGAAGTCACAAAGGCCACTAACGAAACATCATACTAGAGAAGAAACCGTTGAAGCCGTCGTCAGAATATCAACAGATTCACCATCCGAACCTCTAGATCTCATAGGCATCATGTTGACATCGGAGGATGCACCGAATTGACGTAAAGGAGTCCACATGACCAAACCACAGAGGGAAGCCACCGCCACACCGACGAACCCTAACGTCACTGGCCAGAGATCGATGATCTACGCTAATGAGCCATCAAAGTCAACCCGGCCTAAATTGTCGAGATAAGAGGCTTGAGGAAACTTTATTCACCAGATCAGAAGACACGTAGCCTACTAAAAGCTCGAAAGTAGGGGAGACTAGAACTCTATCCGATAGATCGGAGCCTCCTCCTCTCCCACTTAGCCCTACTAAAAGTCCCAAAGTAGGGGAATCTACTCCGTCTGATAGATTGTAGCCTCCTGCCCTCCCACACCGGCGAAGACAGTGGAGGAGGCAAAACGGAAAATTGCGCGGTTGCGGTAGGTACCAGCAACCCGCTAGCCTATCAACTAGTGACATGTCATACCGTATATTGACTCTTGTGTTGTATAAAAGGTTTCCACTGTTTATGAAATATTGGTATTTCAGTAGCTGGTCCATCACCAGAGTACTACTTTTATCAGTCTAGCAGGTCGGAGTACTGCTTTTTATCAGACAAGGACGCGCATGCATCAGCCTCTTCCCTCTCCCTTGCAAACAAATGCATAGACTTTATTTCACCTTACCAAATTAAAAACATTGATATCTTTCAAACCATAAGTTCGTATTTGAAATAATTTATATATTTTAATTCTTGAAGCCAAGACCTTTAAAACTAGACTGATCTTGGGTACATTTCAAACACATTTAAATTTCAACATTTCACATTTCATATGTGGAAGTAACATACTTCACTTGAAAAATGTGAAACAAGCCAATAACATATTTCAAAATTGTGAAATAATAACTACAGAAATGGAAATTGTAATATACGATTGTAAAAGTGATTATCTGAAAATGTGAACAATGTATTTCACTTTCTGTACTTACTATTTCACAATTCAGAACTAACATTTCACTTTTCACTGGCTTCTTTCACAAAAATAACACCTATTTCAATTGCACATTTCCCAAATAGCCCGTTTCACTCTTTTTTAATAAATTGTTTCAGATTTTCAAATAATATGTTTCACAATGATATATTATAATTTCACTTTTTGTGGTTACTAGTTCATAATTCAGAACTACATTTCACTTTTCACTAGCTTGTTTCACAAGAAACATATATTTCAACTGCACATTTCTCAGATAAACTATTTCACTATTTTGAAATAAAAAAAATCACATTTTTGAATAATCAGTTTCACAATGGTACATTATAATTTCACTTTCTGTGGTTGCTATTTCACAATTCAGAAGCTACCTTTTTCTTTTCACTGGCTTGTTCACAAAAAGCACATCTATTTCAGTTGCTCGGTTTTGAAACAACATATTTCACTATTTTGAAATTAAACTATTCCACATTTTCAAATAATCAGTTTCAGAAGTTGACGTTTCAGTTTCTTATTTTTTCACTTTCAAAACCGATATTTCACTTCCATTGTCTTGTTTCACAAAAATCACATTTTTCAAGTGAAATAGGTTTGTTTCACATACGAAATGTGAAACTTTGAAACTTTAAACGTGTTTGAAGTATATCCAAAATGGTTTACTTCTAAAGGTCTTGGTGCTAGGAGTTCAAATATATAAATTATTTCACAAGCGAACTTATGTTTTGAAAGATATAAATGTTTTTAGTTGGTTAAGATGAAAAAAAGTCCATGGATTTGTTTATGAGGGAGAGAGAAAAAACAGATGCATACGTGTGTGAGAAAAGAAGAGAGAGAGAGAGAGTTGTCATATGCATGCGTGCGATGTAAGGACAAAAGATGTGTGCCAATAACTGTATTTTACCTAGTATTCATTTTGTATAGCAAAAAGGGATGAATAATTGCTCTTCATGGACTGAATCTTAAAGAAGCTATTTAATGGTGAAATCATTGCCGGCAGATGCCAGAACCGCTCAAAAAGACTTTGTAGAGGAGGAGGTCGATGATCTACTAGCGAAGGAGTGGCTGCACGGTGAGCCCAAAAAATCGCCTCTCTAAGGTTTGGGGAGGAGAATAGTTCTAATAACAAGTCTTATGTTTCTAGACATAGTTCATCTTTTTTTTGCGAGGGAGGATATAGTCCATCTTCCTTCTAATATAAAAAACATCTGGAAAATTACATTTCTTATCGTGGGATCGACCGTGATCCGGCCCAAAACAGATCGGCCCCCAATTAGATCGCATGGAGCTCTCGAGAGAAACTCCTCCTAGGACGAGGGCCTTCACGCCTCCCGCCGGCGCCACCGCTGATCTGCCTTGTCTCCAGTGGCCTTAGGGCCATGGAGGCATGGTGGACCTCAGCCCACGCTGGTGGGAGGGCTCCTGCTCTGTTTTTAGGGTTGATTAGGGTTTGTGTCCTACTCGGGGAGGCGAGACGGCGGCGGCTCCTTGTAGTTGGAATAAGGTCCTCCCCGCCTAGTCCCCGTTCCGGCGACGCGTACATCGTCATCGGAAGGCGTGCGGAGGTGTGTCTCCGGCGGATCTCGTGGGATTCGATCGGTGTTCGTCTTCGGTGGATCTCCATGGATCCAGTCTTGGTGCGTCTACGTTCGTGTGTCTACAAGTTAGATTCTTCTGATCTATGCTTCTCTTCATCGGCGACGGTTGCTGTTCTGGTGCGCTGGTCCTGTGGGGCCTTAGCACGACGACTTCCCGACTGTCTACAAGAACAAGTTTTGCCCGGCTCCAGTGAAGGAGGGGCGATGACGGCGGCGCGCCTTCGGCTCGCTTCAATGTTTGTAGTCGTCGCTAGATGGTCGATTGACCTGGATGTAATTTTTATTATTTCTAGTGTTCTTTGTACAGTCATGATAATTGATGAACAGATTGGACGTTTTCTCGAAAAAAAGAAAAAGGTCAAAAAAGTTCGTCATCATTCTTGTTCCTCGACTGGATGAATATAGGTACGTTCTCTTACACCGTTATACTATATGACATGACTCTTGACAAATATACGTATATTCTACGTCTGCATCTTCTTTTACCGCAAAAAAAAAAAAAACCAAGGGTCGAACTCTGCAGCGACTCAAGTCACGTCATAAAGTAAACCAACTGTGGGTCAATGGCCTTGGGAATGCCCCTAGCCGGAGTGTCATCCAGGCCAGTGTTGAGCAGGGACTCGGCCAGGTTCCGTGCAAACGCCATGTAGCTCTGGTAATTGTGCTCTGCTTTGACTTCTCCGGTATGCGACTCAAGAGTAGCAGCACTAGTTATGGTAGTATCGGTGACCGGCCCGTTGTTTGACCGGACGCGGCCGCAGCTGCGGTTGTACAGCCAGTCCCCGGATTTCCAATCGAAGGTGTAGAGCGGCAGAAACCGGTGGCCGAAACTGGCGACGAAGTCTATGGCCTCCAGTACGAACTCCGCCTCGCGCGTCGACGTGTAGTACGCCAGGCTGACACGCGTCCACCCTGGTCGCACACCGTGATAGCCCTGCATGGATCGATGCGTCAGAAATTCTGAATCAGATGATGATGAAGTTGGAAACTGTTTAGTTTTGGTTACCATCTCGACGGCGGATTTGATGGCTTTGGCTCGCGCCGGAGTGATGCCGAGTAGCCGGTGGCCGTAAGGCCCTGCGCAGGCGCAGCCCCCTCGAGCCTGCACGCCGAACAGGTCGTTCAGTAGCTTCGTCACGAACCGGCAGTGCAACTGCGGCCTCGCCGCCCCCACCTCCTTGTTCTCGTTGGCGACCGGAGGATACACGACGAAAGAGAGCACCGGGAGCCGGCCTGCGGCGGTGCCGGTGTCGCCGCCGAGCAGCAGGCGCAGGTTCGGGTTGGCAGCCGTCCGGATCCGGCGGAGGGCGAGGGCGAGCATGCGCTGCTCGCCCTCCTCGATGCACTCCGCCCCGACCCACTCCTTCACCTTGAACGCCAGCGCTGCTCGGACCTTCTGTATGATGGCAGGCGTTCCCGCGTCCTCGCGCTCCTCCGTGTCCTCGCAGTACACCGTGTCTCCGTGGTCGAAGCCGCTGACGTAGAGCACGGTGCCCCCGCCGCTGGTGGACGGCGCGGTGCGGCGGAGGCGGTAGAGCCGCGACGCCATCGCGAGGATGCCCGGGCTGCCGGGCCCGCCGAGGAACTTGTGCGCGCTCAGGAAGACGGCGTCGTAGCCGTCCGGCTCCCCGGACCTCATGTCGATGTCGACGTAGGGCGCGCTGCATGCAAAGTCGAAGCAGGCGAAGGCGCCGTGCCGGTGCAGCAGGCGCGCTACGGCCCGCGTGTCGGTGCGCAGCCCGGTGACGTTGCTGCACGCCGAGAAAGAGCCCAGCATGGGCCGCCCCGCGCGCTCGGGCGCCGCCAGCGCCGCCTCCAGGGCCGCCATGTCGACGAGGCCGTCGTCCTGCCGCAGCCTGATCTCCACCACCTCCGCGAGGCTCTCCCGCCACGAGAGCAGGTTGGAGTGGTGCTCGTACGGCCCGACGAATACCACCCACCGGTCGGACGGCGGCAGGACCTCCAGCACCCTGGAGCGCAGCGTGGGAGGGACGGCCATGCCGGTCACCTCCTGGAGGCGCTTGATGGCGGCGGTGCAGCCCGTGCCGCAGAAGAGCAGCACGTCCTGTGGGCCTCCTCCCAGGCTGCGCTTCACGTACCGCGCCGCCTCCCCGGCCAGCCTGCTCGTGTGCATGCCCACGTAGCTGTCCACCGTGTGCGTGTTGCCTACACCATCATGGACACAGACTTACACATCACTGACAATTCCAAAATTTTCATTAGTTCGGGTGAGCGTAACTTGTACTAGTACTAGAATCAGTTAAAAAAAACAAGTTATACTAAAAAAGAGTAAGCGGGAAGACGGTTAATGGCGCGCACCGTAATACGGGAGAACGTTCCGCTGCACGAACTCCTCGACGAAGAGCAGGCAGCGGCCGGACGCCGTGTGGTCGGCGTACGTGATGCGGCGAGTCCCGAACGGCGACGCGAACTCTGCGTCCGCGCCGATGATCTGTGACCTGAGCCACTCCAACTTCACCGAGGGGTCGTCGTCCGTCTCATTCTTGCTTCCCTCGCCGTCACCGAGCACAAGATGATCGAACAGGAGGCCATCAGCATTTGCTGCAGGAGATGCGGCACCGGTACTAGAAAGAGCGCCCGTGCTAGCACTAACAGAGATGGGCACGGGCAGCGCCACAAGAAGAGGCATGATAGATGATGTCGAACAAAATGAAGATCGAAGATGATCTGTGAGTGGGCTTTTGAGCATACAGCTACGCTGTATATATAGAGCTGGACTACTGAGGCTGGTTTAATTTGACCTTAACATATAGTAGTATGAAGTGTTATACAGGAGATGATCCATGTACGATGTATACAGGAAATGATCTGTGTGCCCCTTCCTGTAGAATTGTTAGTGGACATTTGCTGTGTTGGACTTGACTCGGGCATCTGTAAGCAAGGTGCCGAGCCGTGCCGAGGCCTCCGATCACAAGAAACCAAATACCAGTGCAGGCACCGACGGTGTTGTCGCGGCTGCGTAGCGAAACACTGATGAAGGTAGTACCCAGTCCGTGGGCTGGATCGCCTCTGATTCTGATTTCGGCTCAGTGGGCGTGCTGGGGAGGCGTCGGCCGGACGCCGCGACGCCGCGACGCGGGTTGCATCACTCAACCAATCAAAACAAACCAAGTCGTCCCGCCAATGCATAGCTGGCCTGACTAGATTGTGCTTTCCCGTCTTATTAGGGCATCTCGAACGTCTGACTTTCAAACCACCCGCAGCCGTCCGATCCCGAATTAGTTTATCATCCAACACGGTCCTGTATTGGTCTGCTCAGCGCTCCGAACGCACTTTTCCCTACAGACTGAAGACAAACAAAGAGGGCTTTACGGGCGCCCGGACCGCTGCCACGTCCGTTTCTGACTGCCCCAGTCCACCATTAACCCCCTCCCTCGCACGTGTGCTCTTCCCGCCTGAAACAGTTAGCGCCGCTCGAGAGCGCAATGCCGCATTCATGCCCGACCAGAGTGGATACGACCTCTCACTGTTGCCGACATTGAAGCGGCGCGCCGGCCGAGAGCGCCACCCGCGTCGCTTCCCGGTGCAGGCGACTACTCCGCGTTCAAACGACACCCCGCCGGTCCGTCGTGCTACGTTAATGATATGCGGTTGCCGAGGAACCTACTCCGACGCCACCAGTCCGTCCGTCTACCACCCACCATTAACCACACCGCCGCGGCCCATTGCCATCCGCCCGCTATATAAAATCCAACCCCGGCCATAGCCACAGTTATCCTCCTCTGGTCCCTTTCTGCTCTCCGCACCACGCCCGCCATGGCCTCCTCGCACTCCAAAGCCCTCTGGGACACCCTTTCGTCGAAGCAGAAGGAGATGGCCGCCATTGCCGCCGACAGGCAGACGGAGGCTGACGACGGCCCAATGGAGGACGAGCCGGCGCCACCTTCCTCGCCGGTGCATATCGGCATCACCATCAGCGAGGCCCATGTCCATTACCCGGACATGCCGCGGGAGGAGTGGGAGGCCAAGTTCCGGCAGGCGCAGGCCGACCAGGCCTACAACGTCAGCCTCCTCGACGAGCACCAGCGCGTGGAGGAGCAACTCGCCGCTGGTACGGCCATCACGTCGGACGTGCACGTGGCAGAGCAGGAAGTGCTGCTCGACTCCTACCACTTCGCCAGCGACATCTGCCACGACCGTTGGTTGTACCACCTCCATCAGGAGGAATTAGAGGCCGCCTACAAGGATATGGACGAGGCGGCTAATGAGGTGTTCGGCAAGAGCGACGACGAGGAGGACATCGTCAGCTCTGCCAAAGTCGCGCCCCGCCGGCACGTCCGCAGACGCCGCCGGCAGCGAGGAAGAGTAGTGCATGATAGGTCGCCGCTGCTCAGGTCCCAAGAAGGCCACTGCTCCTCCCCTCCGGTTGAAGCCAAGCTTGGTGAGCTCAACATCATCGGTCGATTAGCCGCTTGGCGACGACGTGAAGGCGAACATCTTCACTTCCTGGGGCTCATGGTTGCGGAGGCGGAGGCTACGGAAGCAGAGCTGGAAAGCGCCGAGGCAGATCTGGAGAAGGCGAAGGCAAGAGCCAGAGCTTCATTTTCCGTGGCTCACGGTCGGACATAAGGAACGGGCACCAACGATCATTTATATTAGGTTTAGAATAGGGTTTAGTTACAAAATTTAAAAAATGTAATGAATTTCATTCGATTTATATGAAAATTCATCGTGTTTGCATGAATTTTGTCCTGTCGGTTCAAACGGTAGTTGAAATATATGCGGGCAGCGTTGGATGGCCGGTCCCGCCTACGTGTCTGTTGGCTGGTCCCCCGTGTCCGCGGACGAATACGGTAGGGAATTTGCGGATCAATGTTGGAGATGCCATTATCAACTATAAGGTGTCGTGTGTAGTTTTTACTTATCTTTGGGTCCTTCAATGGGTTGTGATGTAACATGTTTTTTAGAAATAAGTACTGCTCATATACATGTATATACACTCACTCCTATTGTGTTTTCTTTTCTTGGATAAGGGGCCCTTTTGTTAGCTTCAAATGTAGTCTCAAGCAGATACAAAGTATGATAAGCGCCACCTGACCTCTGCATGGTTAAGATGCACACATCAAACACCCATAGTCTGATAGAAGAAAATACAAAAGCAATATACCAGCAATAGTAAAGTCTTATAGGACCAACACTATGCCTACGTTGAAGGAGATGAACCGATATGGTATTTTTGTACTATAATCTCTGGTGTAGTTCAATACATTAGGACTAGAAGAAAAAAAACTATGAAGTGGTTTGCTATTTATACATCCACGAGATCTCTTCCAAAATTGATCCAATCGAAAGTAAATTTGTAAGTTGTACCATGCATTTTAACGAAATTGTCATATTGGGAGTTGACACTGGTGAACCTACGTACCTTAGACTTTGTTACCATTCATTGCAAACCTCGTTGCAGTCACATTTCCATCTTGTTATCTCATTGTTTTAAATTGTTCATAAAATACAAAAATATTTTAATCATCCGTATTAATCATGTATCATCAAACCTGTCAATCTGTTCGCCGAACTAGTGCACTTATACAACTGACAATTATATTAGGTGTATTAGAACACAAGATACTATTTGTATCTTAATTGCAGGATTGTTTGAGAGGAGAATGCAATCATCCCACACTTCTCGCGGATTGATAGGGGGCAGTTTTATCATCCACTTGAGAGGGATGTGGAGTTTTTAAGCTCGACCTCAAATGCTCCTGCATGAACAGTAAATTCGGAAAGAAATTAAAAAATATTCAAAAAGTTCTGAACTTTTTCTGTGGCAAACTTTAAAGAATGTTTGGAGTGCATGAAAAAATTCATCACAGAATCACATCGGTGCAAGGCGTGGTAAAAAAACGAAACCAATACTCTTAAAATGTTACTTTCAAACACATTTTGGAGCTCTGATTTTTTGCCACGACTTGCTCCAATGCAATTTCATGATGAAAAATTGCATGCACTTGAAACATTTCTTAAAGTTTGCCACAAAAAATTCAGAATTTTTTGTTTTTTTCTATTTTGTCGATTTTACTGTTCATGGCAGGAGCATTTGAGCTCGAGATTAGAAGGATACTTTCGACTTGAGAGAATTTTTTTGTTATCCTACATAAATCGGCACTTGGAGGGCCAACAAAATCTACAACAATATAAGTTGTGTAGTACACATCAAGTTCTTCTCTAGTGCTGTTGTCGGAGAGGTTTGTACTGGAGGGTATCTCCTTTAGATCTTGCAATTTTATCTTGTAGTTTCTTGTTCACTGGTTTGGCTTATGGGAGAAAACAACAATAACATGAGTGCAATTCTTTTTTGCGGACATAAAGGAGTTTTATTTCAAAGTAACAGAGGTTATAGTCTGCTGATACAAGATTTATAATGAAAAGGGGACATCGTTGTAACCAACAAGCGGGACTATGAGCCATACGAGCGTAATTAGCAATACAATGAGAAACCCTATTTTATGAATGGGCTATCTTAATCGGAATAAACTCCCGCTCCAACATGAACAACTTTATATTTTCAATCAAGTGACCATAAGACGATTTGGCGAGGGACAAATTTGACAATGAAGAAAGAGCTCCCACCGACGGCGGGCGATCAAAGGGCGGCCCGCACACCTTCTAGTTGTTGGTGAGAAACTCAGTCGCTCATGTCCACCACCTCCATATTGCTCAAACTGCCACGACGGCTCCTCCCGGCCCGCTCACACACAAGTAAGGAGATGATATCAAGTGGCTATCATCGAATGCGCCGACCACGGAAATCCGATGAAGTAGCATTAATGGTCGAGTACCCTTCATCGTTGGTGTGTGGGAGGCAGGTCTGCTACAAATCTCGCGCGCGATGCAAGGAGGAAGAAGGTGGAACTTCCATCCCGTACCGATGGTTGGGTTTGGAGCGAGCATCATATTGACCATTCCAGCCTCCAAATATGGAGTCTGTGAGCTCATTTATGAAGCGAACTCTATAAATTCTGACGATCATGAGCTATATGATGGTTCTGCTAAAGTTGAGTTTTCGAGTAGAATCGTCATACCTATCTTTGGAAAATTTATGTTGGGTTATAGATGGGCTTAGGCCCATATAAGATAATAATCCCTGGTTAATCTCTAGGGCCCATTTAGGTGCATGGAAAGTGGTGGGAAGTTTAGTACCATACTGCTAGTGGAGTGAGAACGAGGCCCCTTTATAAAGGCGGCTCTACCATATGCCATTGGGAGCTTGGGAAGAGGAGTTGTACATGCGTGCTCCTCCTCTGCCGTCCGTCTCGCCTCGCCTCGTCACGATGCGTGCGCACCACGGGTTGCAGGAATGAGCTGAGCCGAAGCTCATTTTTGCCGGTCATGAATGGTTAATTAATCTCAGATTAATTGACGAGTCGCTACAGTAGTACCTAACGGTGTCCAGGACTAGGGGGTACTAACCTAGTCGGCCCATGCTCCTCAGGCAGGGCTGATACGTCTCCAACGTATCTATAATTTCTGCTTGTTCCATGCTGTTATATTATCATTCTTGGATGTTTTACAATCATTTTATAGCAACTTTATATCATTTTTTGGGACTAACCTATTGACATAGTGCCAAGTGCCAGTTGCTCTTTTTTGCTTGTTTTTTACTTCGCAGAATATCAGTACCAAACGGAGTCCAAACGCAGCGAAACTTTTTGGAGATTTTTTCTAGACCAGAAGACACCCAGTGGGCCAAAGAAGTACCAGAGGGGAGGCCTGAGGTGGGCACAACCCACCAGGGCGCGCCCAGGAGCCCAAGCGCGCCCAGAGGGTTGTGCCCCCCCTCGGTGACCTCCCGCACCGCCTCTTCGCCCTATAAATTCCCAAATATTCCAGAAACCCTAGGGGAGTCGACGAAACACAATTCCAGCCGCCGCAAGTTCCAGAACCATGAGATCCAATCTAGACACCATCATGGAGGGGTTCATCATCCTCATTGGTGCCTCTCCGATGATGCGTGAGTAGTTCACCATAGACCTACGGGTCCGTAGGCAGTAGCTAGATGGCTTCTTCTCTCTTTTCGATTCTCAATACAATGGTCTCTTGGAGATCTATTTGATGTAACTCTTTTTTGCGGTGTGTTTGTTGGGATCCGATGAACTTTGAGCTTATGATCAGATTTATATACATGAATATTATTTGAGTCTTCTTTTGATCTCTTATATGCATGATTATTTATAGCCTCGTATTTCTTCTTCGAATCTTTGATTTAGTTAGGCCAACTAGATCGATTTTTCTTGCCATGGGAAGAGGTGCTTTGTGATGGGTTCGATGTTGCGGTGTTCTTTCCCAGTGACAAAAGGGGCAGCAAGACACACATGTATCGTTGCTATTAAGGATAACAAGATGGGGGCTATTCCTACATGAATAGATCTTGTCTACATCATGTCATCGTTCTTATTGCATTACTCCGTTTCTCCATGAACTTAATACACTAGATGCATGCTGGATAGCGGTCGATGTGTGGAGTAATAGTAGTAGATGCAGGCAGGAGTCGGTCTACTAATCTTGGACGTGATGCCTATATATTGATCATTGCCTTGGATATCGTCATAATTATTCGATCTTCTATCAATTGCCCAACAGTAATTTGTTTACCCACCGTGTGCTATTTTCTCGAGAGAAGCCACTAGTGAAATCTACGGCCCCGGGGTATATTCTTTATCATATTTTCTTTGAGATCTATTTTTATTCGCTTTTATTTTCAGATCTATTATTCCAAAAACCCAAAAATACCTTGCTGCACTTTTTTTATTTCATGTTTTATCGAGAGCTTTTTATCCAATCTATCACAAATTTTATCCCGTCAACTTGCCAATTTCTGGCGCTGTTACCCAGGAGGGATGACAACCCCTCTTACACGTTGGGTTGCAAGTATTTGTTCTTTGTGTGCAGGTACCGTTTACATAGTGTTGCTTGGTTCTCCTACTGGATTGATACCTTGGTTTCATAACTGAGGGAAATACCTACCGTAGCTGTACTGCATCATCCCTTCCTCTTAGGGGAAATACCGATGCAGTTTCAAGCGACATCAAGGGCTGGTGGGCCTTCGTTCATCTCAAGAGGGACTCCGAAAGCTGCACGATGGAGGCGTGATCAAAACCGTATCTACCAAAGACTTGACGTACACTCCAAGAATTCTCCTGCCACCTCCACGCCTGGATACAGACCTTGTAACCTTAGGAGCCCTACCTGGCGTGTATATAAGCCAAAGGGTTTAGCCCGTAGAGGGAACTTGAACACAATCTCATTCACCTAGCCCTAGAGTTAGAACACATCTTACGATCTCGAGGTAGATCAACTCTATACTTGATACATCTCCATTGCTACAAACAAGAGCAGGAAGTAGGGTTTTACCTCATCAAGAGGGCCCGAACCTAGGTAAACATCGTCTCCTTGTTCCGGTTACCATCTGTCCGAGATCCACAGCTCGGGACCCTCTACCCCGAGGTTTGCCGATTTTCACACCGACACTGGTCCTTTCATTGAGAGTTCTGCTGTGAGATCAACGGAACGGTCGATGCCTCATCTGCAGATCAACTATGGCTGTGGTTGCGGAGACGCTTATGTCCCTGGCTAGATTTTTGTGTTCGGCAGCATGATCTTCTGCGCCGACTCGATAGGCCATCTGGCCGCCGTCAAGAACTACGCTCCCGACTAGATCATAACCTTTGGAGGTCTGGAGTACACCACGGACTCCCGCGGCGAGCTTGTCCTATCAGGCTGGAAGCCGGACCGGATTCAGGGTCTGGCAAACACCGGAGGCTCGAACTCGGAGCTGATCCCCTTTGAAGATCATGGATCATGCCCCTCGGCATCGCCGGGGGCTACGGAGGAACTCCCCTCCCTCGCCTCGGATAGCACCGTCGTTGTGCCCGGCTCCGACATAGAGGACACCTTTAGGGTAAACTTCTAGGGTACTTACGTCCGGCCTCCGGACGCTGACGACCTCAGCCATGTCACCTAGCAGCTCAGAGAATGAGCTCGAAAATTCTGGAACCGGCTCCTCACTAAAAAGAACCAGATCATAGATTTCTCTGATCCCGAGGCTATTGATGCATTCAAGAACAACATTCGCGATGAATGGCTCACACACTAGCTCGGCCGGGATAAGCCGAGGACCATGGCAGCCCTAACCTCACTCATGACCAGCTTTTGTGCGGGAGAGGACAACTGACTGGCCCGTAGCACTCAAAATGGTGAGGCGGGCACCTCGGATACTCGTGACGCCAACGGCAAGTCGGCAAGCCCAAGCGCAATAAAAATAAGTGCAGGCATAGAAATGGCGGAAGCGATACAGAAGATGCATCAGTCAATGCAGGCTTCACCGGACCTAGATCCGGACAGAAGAGAAGGCCCTTTAAAGGGAACAAGGATGGACCTTGCTAGCTCGACAAGATCCTGGATCGACCATGCCAAATTCATGGCACTCCGGACAAACCAGCAACCCATACTAACAGGAATTGTTGGGTCTTTAAGCAGGCTGGAAAGGTGGCGACAGAGGGTCAAAATAAAACCCAAATTCACAGCGAAGACGAGGATGAACCTTGGCGGCCAAACAATGGAGGCCAAAAGAAGTTTCCTAATGAGGTAACAGAGGTAAACATGATTTACATTACCCATATCCCTGAAAGGGAAAGGAAGCGTGTACTCCGGGACATCTATGCGCTAGAGCCTATGACCCCAAAGTACAATCTATGGTCGGCTTACCCGATCACATTCGACAAGCATGACCATCTGACCAGCATCAGGCACGGCGGATTGGCCGCACTCGTCATGGACCCAATCGTTGATGGCTTTCATCTGATGCGTGTCCTTATGGACGGAGGGAGCAACCTCAACTTGATCTACGAGGACATGGTGAGGAAGATGGGGATTGACTCATCTCGGATTAAGCCAAGCAGCACCACCTTTAAAGGTGTAATACCAGGAGTCGAGGCTCGCTGCACCGGAACCGTATCCCTGGAGGTAGTATTCGGATCACCCGAGAACTTCAGGAGCGAGGAGTTAATCTTCGACATCGTACCTTTTCGCAGCGGGTACCATGCGCTTCTAGGGCGCACCGCATTCGCTCACTTCAATGCAGTCCCGGGTTATGCTTATCTCAAGCTCAAAACGCCAGGACCCAACGGTGTTATTACAGTCAATGGTAACACTGAATGCTCTCTCCGGATAGAGGAGCAGTCTGCGGCTTTCGCAGCTGAGGTGCAGGCATCCGAGGAGGCAGCCCATGGCGGTAAATGCACCCCCAGCTCTTCGAAGCGTACGCGGGCTACACCAGTCGACCTCGGGCATGCACCTCCCCACCCCAAATAGGGTACGGGCTCCTCGCGCGCTTCCCTTTGGAGGGGCATTACGTCCCCAGGGTGCACAACTTCGCACTAAAGATTCCCTGGGTCGCCGAGGAGCCAAAACAATGGAAACATTGGGCCGGCTAGACCAAGTAGCGACGAATCCTTGGGCGTACACATCAGCAAGGTTCTGTCAAAGAGCTAAGCCAAAACTAGCCCGTTGATGGTGTCCTGGATAAGGGGGGAGTAACCTATCCTCGGGTTGGGCTGGTCAGCCCTCATTTGTGGTTAAGATGGACTCCGGAGGTCGCATACAGGAGACGTGTTGAAGGCTGCCTCCCCCGAAGACTTGATGTATACTCCAAGATCTCTGCCGCCGCCTAGCTCTTAGCTACCGACCTTGTAAACCCTAGATGCCCTCCCTAGCATGTATATAAGCCATAGGGTTTAGCCTTTAGAGGGGACATCAACACAAAATCATTCACCTAGGCCTAGAGTTAGAACACACATTACGATCTCGAGGTAGATCAACTCTGTACTTGATACATCTCCATTGATATAAACAAGAGCAGGAAGTAGGGTTTTACCTCCATCAAGAGGGCCCGAACCTGGGTAAACATCGTCTCCTTCGTTCCTGTTACCCTCGATCCGAGGTCCACAGCTCGGGACCCCCTACCCCGAGGTCTGTCGGTTTTGACACCAACACTGGTGCTTTCATTGAGAGTTCTGCTGTGTGATTGCCGGAAGGATCGATGGCCCATCTGCAGATCAACTGCTCCAACGGCCTCGGAAGCGTTTTTGCCCCCGGCCAGCCTTTTGTGTTCGGCAGCATGGTCTTTTGCACCGACTCGATAGGTCATCTGGCCTCCGTCGAGAACTATGCCCCAGGTCGGATCGTGACCTTTGGCGGCCTCAAGTACACTACAGACTCCCGTGGCGAGCTCGTCTTGTCGGGATGGGCCCCCGGCTGAATTGAGAACTCACCCGGCTCCGGAGGGTCGACTCCAGAACCGATCTCCGTTGCATCGTTGCTAGAGACCCCCTGACGTAACTACTTTGGCTAGTGCCCCTCCGATCTCCGATCCAGACGTAGATCCAGCTCCCACCTCAGAAATCATGTCGGGTTTAGAACTGACCTTGGCGTAGGATCCAGAAACACTCCCGGGTCTCCCTCGCACCGAAGACACGTCAAGCTACACTCCGGGCATACTTCGAGTCAACCCATCTTATAGCACAGCGATGATCCCGAGAGTTGTCCCACCTCAATGGATGCTTGATCGCATCCAAAGCATGTCCATCTCGGACAGCAAGACTTCGGTCTATGATCAGATCGGACTTAAAGCCGACGATCGGGAAATCTACAACCCACCCACCACCCACCTAGTTGCCACAATCGATGATTTAACGTAGGATTTTTGGGTGTTCGTAGGATTTTTTTGGTACGTAGACACACTCTTCCCTCTCGTTGCTATGCTTCTCCTAGATAGATCTTGGGTGTTCGTAGGATTTTTTTTATTTTCATGCAACGTTACCCAACAGTGGCATCATGAGCTAGGTCTATGCGTAGATGTATATGCATGAGTAGAACACAAAGAGTTGTGGTCGTTGATGCTCAAATTGCTTTCCTCTCTTGTCTTATTTGGATTCGGCGGTATTGTGGGATGAAGCGGCTCGGACCAACTTTACATGTCCTCGCACATGAGACCGGTTCCACCGACTAACATGCAACTTGTTTTGCATAAGGTGGCTAGCGGGTGTCTATCTCTCCTACTTTAGTTGAATCTAATTTGACGAAGGCGGTCCTTGTAGAAGGTTGAAAGGCAACTTGATTATCACCGTTGTGGCTTTGCCTAGGTAAGAACGGTTCTTGCTTGTTGCCCATAGCAGCCACGTAAAATTTGCAACAACAAAGTAGTGGACGTCTAACTTGTTTTTGCAGGGCATGTTGTGATGTGGTATGGCCAAAAACGTGATGTGATATATGTTGATGTAAGAGATGATGATGATTTGTAATAGGTTCACGACTTGCATGTCGATGATTTCGGCAACCACAGGCCATAGGGTTGTCTTTAATTTATTAATCGCCATATAATTGTTTTACTTTATCGCTATGCGTTAGCAATAGTTATAGAAGCAATACTTGGCGAGACGACCACGTGATGACATGATGATGGAGATCATGGTGTCATGCCGGTGATGATGGAGATCATGCCGGTGCTTTGGAGATGGAGATCAAAGGCACGAGATGATAATGGCCATATCATGTCACATATTGATTGCATGTGATGTTTATTTTTTTATGCATCTTATTTTGCTTAGGACGACGGTAGCATTATAAGATGATCCCTTCAATTAATTTCAAGTAATTGTGTTCTCCCTAAGTATGCACCATTGCAAAAGTTCGTCGTTTCGAAGCACCTCGTGATGATCGGGTGTGATAGACTCTATGTTCGGATACAATGGGTGTAAGCCAGTTTTACACATGCAAAATACTTGGGTTAAACTTGACAAGCCTAACATGTACAGACATGTCCTCGGAACACAGGAGACCAAAAGGTCGAACATGAGTCATAGTAGATATGATCAACATGGAGATGTTCACCATTGATGACTACCCCATCTCACGTGATGATCGGACATGGGTTAGTTGATTTGGATCATGTATCACTTAGACAACTTGAGGGATGTTCATTTAAGTGAGAGTTCATTAGGAATTTGATTAACTGAACTAATTATCATGAACTTAGTCTTAATTGTCTTTGGAAAATTTGTGTTGTAGATCAATGGCCCACGCTGTAGTTCCCTTGAATTTTAATGCATTCCTAGAGAAAGCTAAGTTGGAAGATGATGGAAGCAACTATGCGGACTGGGTCCATAACTTGAGGATTATCCTCATTGCTGCACAGAAGGCTTATGTCCTTGATGCACCACTAGGTGCCGCACCCCCTCCAGTGTCGTCTGTGGATGTTGTGAACATCTGGCAGGCACGTTTTGATGACTACTCAAATAGTTTAGTGCGCCATGCTTTACGTCTTAGAACCAGGGCTCCAAAGACGTTTTGAGCACCATGGAGCATATGAGATGTTTCAGGAGCTGAAATTGGTATTTCAAGCTCATGCCCGGGTTGAGAGGTATGACACCTCCGACGAGTTCTTTAGCTGCAAGATGGAGGAGAACAATTCTGTTAGTGAGCATATACTCAGAATGTCTGGGTTTCACAATCGCTTGACTCAGTTGGGAGTTACTCTTCCAGATGACACGGTCATTGACAGAGTTCTCCAGTCACTGCCACCAAGCTATAAGAGCTTTGTGATGAACTATAATATGCAAGGGATGGAGAAAATGGTCCTCGAGCTCTTCGTGATGCTTAAGGCCGCCGAGGTAGAAATCAAGAAGGAGCATCAAGTGTTGATGGTTAGAAAGATCACTAGTTTCAAGAAAGGCAAGGGAAAGAAAGGGAACTTTAAGAAGAATGGCAAGACAGTTGCCGCTCCCGTGAAGAAACCCAAGGCTGGACCCAAACCTAAGACTGAGTGCTTCAACTACCAGGGGAATGCTCACTGGAAGCGGATACTGCCCCAAGTACTTGGCAGATAAGAAGGCTGTGAACGTCAACAAAGGTATATTTGATATACATGTTATTGATGTCTACCTTAGTAGTGTCGTAGTAGCACCTGGGTATTGATACTGGTTGGTTGCCAATATTTGTAACTCGAAATAGGAGCTACAGAATAAACAAAGACCGGCTAAGGACGAGGTGACGATGGGCGTCGGAAATGGTTCCAAGGTTGATGTGATCGCCGTCGGCACGCTACCTCTACATCTACCTTCGGGATTAGTTTTAAACCTAAGTAATTTTTATTTGGTGCTTGCGTTGAGCATGAACATTATATCTGGATCTTGTTTATTGCGAGACGGTTATTCATTTAAGTCAGAGAATAATGGTTGTTCTATTTATATGAGTAATATCTTTTATGGTCATGCACCCCTTGTGAATGGTTTATTCTTGTTGAATCTCGATCGTAGTGATACACATATTCATAATATTGATGCCAAAACATGCAAAGTTAATAATGATGGTAGGACATATTTGTGGCACTGCCGCTTAGGTCATATTGGTGTAAAGCGCATGAAGAAACTCCATGCTGATGGACTTTTGGAATCTCTTGATTATGAATCATTTGAGACATGTGAATCATGCCTCATGGGCAAGATGACTAAAACTCCGTTCTCCGGAACAATGGAGCGAGCTAGTGACTTATTGGAAATAATACATACCGATGTATGCGGTTCGATGAGTGCTAAAGCACATGGTGGATTTCGTTATTTTCTTACCTTCACAGATGATTTGTGTAGATATGGGTATATTTACTTAATGAAACACAAGTCTGGAACATTTGAAAAGTTCAAGCAATTTCAGAGTGAAGTGGAGAATCATCGTAACAAGAAAATAAAGTTTCTATGATCTGATCTGGGAGGTGAATATTTGACTAACGAGTTTGGCATGCATTTAATACAATGTGGAATTGTTTCACAGCTCACGCCACCTGGAACACCACAGCGTAATGGTGTATCCGAACGTCGTAGTCGTACTCTATTGGATATGGTGCGTTGATACGTCTCCAACGTATCTATAATTTATGTAGTATTCATGCCATGTTTACAACAATTTTATATGGTTTTGGTATGATTTGCATGGAACTAACCCGGACTGACACTGTTTTCAGCAGAACTACCGTGGTGTTGTTTTTTGTGCAGAAATGAAAGTTCTCCAAATGAGCTGAAACTTTTTGACGATTTTTTTGGAACAAAAGACACACTAGAAGCTTCGTGGGAGGGCCAAAAGAGCCACGAGGAGGGCACAACCCACCAGGGCACGCCAGAGGGGCCTGGCTTGCCCCGGTGGGTTGTGCTCACCTCGAGGCCCATCTTCGCGTGATTCCAACGCTGAAAAATCCTATAAATAGAGAAACCATAAAAAATAACCCTAGATCAGAAGTTTCGCCGCCGCAAGCCTCTAGAGCAACGAAAAACCAATCTAGACCCCGTTCCGGCACCCTGCCGGAGGGGGAAATCATCACCGGTGGCCATCTTCATCATCCCGGCGGCCACCATGATGAGGAGGGAGTAGTCCACCCTCGGGCTGAGGGTTTGTGCCAGTAGCTATGTGTTTAATCTCTTTCTCTCTCTCTCGTGTTCTTGAGATGGCACGATCTTGATGTATCGCGGGCTTTGTTAATACAGTTGGATCATATGGTGTTTTCCCCTCTCTATCTTGTTGTGATGAATTGAGTTTTCCCTTTGAGATTTCATTTTTATCGGATTGAATACTTCTATGGATTTGAGAGCACTTGATCTATGTCTTGGCACTCAACTCGCGGATTCCAGAGGTGACATTGGGGTAATCTATGCATAGGGGTTGATGCATGTTTTCGTCCTTGTTTCTGCGGTAGAAATCTTGGGGCACTCTTTGAGTTTCTTTGTGTTGGATTGAGTATTATGAATCTGAAATTGTTTGATGCATATCGCATAATCAACTCACGGATACTCGCGGTGACATTGGAGTATCTAGGTGACATTAGGGTTGGTTGATGTGTATCATATGGTGTTATTTTAGTACGAACTCTTGGTTAGATCGATTGGAAAGAATAGCTTGGTGTTATTTTAGTACGAACTCTAGGATAGATTGATCGGAAAGAATAGCTTTGAGGTGGTTTCGTACCCTACAAACAATTTGTTTTTATGTTCTCCGCTAGATAGGAACTTTAGAGTGATTCTTCATCGCACGTTGAGCGAAGGTTATATGATCCAGTTATATTAGCATGGAAAGTGTTTGGAATTCTCGGTCGTTTTCGCTAACGGGAAAAGTATGCCCCTCAAAATATTTTATCTCTCAATTTAAGCTTTGAGCTCTGGCACCTCTACAAATCTCTGCTTCCCTCTGCGAAGTGCCTATCTATTTACTTTATGCAATTTTTATTTTTATTTGAGTCTCCATCTTCTCTTATAAAGCACCAACTAGGGAGCACTATGATCATACCTGTGCATTGGATGTAGCTAATATTCGAATGTGTTTCATGAATGGATCAATGATTGAGCATAATGGGCTAGGGATAGCTTTCTTTAGCATTGATATTTTGAAAGACATGGTTGCTTGTTAGTATGCTTGAGTATTGATGTCTTAATGTCAAATTATAGACTATTGCTTTGAATCATTCAAGTCCAAATGTCCATGCTACAAAAGAAAGAGTATATGATGAATATGATAGGTAGCATTCCACAACAAAAATTCCGCTTTCAATTGCTACTTTATCATGATGAGTTTTATGAGAAAGAGTTGTTGTTATGATGCTAGGAAAAGTGATTGAAATTATCATTGATCAAACTTATGCACTTTGCTAGCATTCACACTTCATAAATTATTTCTTTTATCATTCACCTACTCGAGGACGAGTAGGAATTAAGCTTGGGGATGCTGATACGTCTCCAATGTATCTATAATTTATGAAGTATTCATGCCATGTTTACATCAATTTTATATGGTTTTGGTATGATTTGCATGGAACTAACCCGGACTGACGCTGTTTTTAGCAGAACAATCGTGGTGTTGTTTTTTGTGCAGAAATGAAAGTTCTCCAAATGAGCTAAAACTTTTTGACGATTTTTTTGGAACAAAAGAGGCACTAGAAGCTTCGTGGGAGGGACATAAGATCCACGAGGAGGGCACAACCCACCAGGGCGCGCCAGAGGGGCCTGGCTTGCCCCGGTGGGTTGTGCTCACCTCGAGGCCCATCTTCGTGTGATTCCAACGCTGAAAAATCCTATAAATAGAGAAACCATCAGAAATAACCCTAGATCAGAAGTTCCGCCGCCGCAAGCCTTTGGAGCCACGAAAAACCAATCTAGGCCCTATTCCGGCACCCTGCCGGAGGGGGAAATCATCCCCGATGGCCATTTTCATCATCCTGGCGGCCACCATGATGACGAGGGAGTAGTCCACCCTCGGGGCTGAGGGTTTGTACCAGTAGCTATGTGTTTAATCTCTCTCTCTCGTGTTCTTGAGATGGCACGATCTTGATGTATCGTGGGCTTAATTAATATAGTTGGATCATATGGTGTTTTCCCCTCTCTATTTTGTTGTGATGAATTGAGTTTTCCCTTTGAGATTTTGTTTTTATCGGATTGAATACTTTTATGGATTTGAGAGCACTTGATCTATGTCTTGGCACTCAACTCGCGGATTCTCGGGGTGACATTGGGGTAATTTATGCATAGGGGTTGATGCACGTTTTCGTCCTTGTTTCTGCGGTAGAAATCTTGGGGCACTCTTTGAGGTTCTTTGTGTTGGATTGAGTATTATGAATCTGAAATTGTTTGATGCATATCGCATAATCAACTCACGGATACTCGCCGTGACATTGGAGTATCTAGGTGACATTAGAGTTGGTTGATGTGTATCATTTGGTGTTATTTTAGTACGAACTCTTGGTTAGATCGATCGGAAAGAATAGCTTGGTGTTATTTTAGTACGAACTCTAGGGTAGATTGATCGGAAATAATAGCTTTGAGGTGGTTTCGTACCCTACAAACAATTTCTTCTTATGTTCTCCGCTAGATAGGAGCTTTAGAGTGATTCTTCATCGCACGTTGAGGGAAGGTTATATGATCCAATTATATTAGCATTCGGTTAAAAAAAAATATTAGCATTGTTGAGAGATTGCACTAGCGAAAGTACGGACCATAGGCCTCATTTTCAAGCATTGCAATACCGTTTGTGCTCCATTTTATCAATTGCTACCTTGCTGTTTTTTATTGTTCATATTACAAAAATCAATATCTACTATCAATACTACACTTGTATCACCATCTCTTCGCCGAACTAGTGCACCTATACAATTTACCATTGTATTTGGTGTGTTGGGGATACAAGAGACTTTTTATTATTTGGTTGCAGGGTTGTTTGAGAGAGACCATCTTCATCCTACGCCTCCCACGGATTGATAAACCTTAGGTCATCCACTTGAGGGAAATTTGCTACTGTCCTACAAAACTCTGCTCTTGGAGGCCCAACGTGAGGCTACAAGAACAAGCTGTGTAGTAGACATCAAGCTCTTTTCTGGCGCCGTTGCCGGGGAGGTGAGTGCTTGAAGGTATATATTTAGGTCTTGCAATTGAATCTTTTAGTTTCTTGTTTTATCACTAGTTTGGTTTATAAAAAGAAACTACAAAAAAATGGATTTGAGGTGGTCTCATATTGTTCATCTTTATAATGTCTTTCTTGAAAATGATGGATCAAAAAATTGTGCTCAATTGATAGAAGAATAATTTAATAAAATGTTTGGCATAAAATCTTTGAATGACGAGCATGGTTGCAATGTTGCTAGCATGAATTCTTTGAATATCCATGATGCTAACGATATGCAAAGCCATAAGCTTGGGGATGCTATGTTTGATGAAGTTGATATTTTTAGTCCCCCAAGTTTTTATGAGAAAAATTATTATGATGTTAGCATGCCTCCTATTTATGATGATTATATTGATGAAAGTGGATTTGGAGAGGTCATGACTTTATTTAATGATGATTCCACTATCTTGGAAGAGGTTTCAATTGATTTTGATAACAAAGTTGCTATCTATGATGATTATTGTGATGACACTTATAATATAAAGAATAATGATAACCATGAAACTTGTCATCATGATTTTAATTTTCAATCACATGATAGTTATTTTGTTGAGTTTGCTCCCACTACTATTGTTGAGAATAAAATTGCTTATGTGGAGAGTAATAAAAATATTATGCATGTGGATCATGAAAAGAATGCTTTATGTGATAGCTATATTGTTGAATTCATTCATGATGCTACTGAAAATTATTATGAGAGGGGAATATATGCTTTTACATATTGCAATAATATCAAGTTTCCTCTCTATGTGTTGAAAATTTTGAAGTTTTGCTTGTTTTGCCTTCCTATGCTAGTTGATTCTTGTTCACATAAGTTGTTTGCTTACAAAATCCCTATGCATAGGAAGTGGGTTAGACTTAAATGTGCTTGACATGTGATCCATGATGCTCCCATTATGTTTCAATTCTTATCTTTTATGTGAGCATCATTGAAATCATCATGCCTAGCTAAAAAGGCATTAAAGAAAAGCGCTTGTTGGGAGACAACCCAATATTTACCCCTACTGTTTTTGTGTGTTCACATGATTAGGCTACTGTAGTAATCATGTTTTATAGCTTTTGTTTCAATAAAATACCAAGTAAAGCCTTTGGGATAGTGTGGATGATAGTCGACTTGATTCTGTGCAAAAACTGAAACTTTTTCGCCTAGTAATAGAATTGTTAAAATTCACTGGAGCATAGAAAAATTCTGAATTTTTTACAGTTGATGGGTATACAAATTTTCTACGTTTTCCTAATTTTTCAGAGTTTTTGGAATTACATAAGTAGGACTATAATTCAGATCTTTATGTACTGTTCTGTTTTTGACAGATTCTGTTTGCAATGCATAGTTTGCTTGTTTTATGGTTTCTATGGCTTATATTGCTTAATATAAGTTGTAGAAATTGTAGGGTATAGTAGACATTGTGTGATAACAATTATGAATCTTATCTTGACAGTACCAAAGTGAATGATTTGTCTTTATCATACTAACCCATCTCACGAAGTTCCATTGAGTTTTGTGTGATTGAAGTTTTCAAGTTTTGGGTGAGATACCGATATGAGGAGAATAAGGAGTGAAAAGACCCTAAGCTTGGGGATGCCTTCTGGGGCATCCCCTCTTTCGTCTCTAACATTATCGGTAACCTTACTTGGAGCTACATTTTTATTCGTCACATGATATGTGTTTTGCTTGGAGTGTCATTTTATTTTATTAGTATTTGCTTGATGTTATTTAGAATAATGTTTGCATCTTTTACTTCAATAAAAATGTCAAGTATAGCCTTTGCCATGCTTATTTTGTAAGTCTATATGTGGCTGTTTCAAAAACAGAAAGTTGCATGCTAGTGCGTGAATTCTTGAGAAAAGTCAGAATGTGATAAAATGTTGAAATGTTTTGCACACTAAGCTATGATAAATTTTCTACAGTGTGGTAAATTTTCAGAATTTTTGGAGTTAGGGAAGTATGGGTATAATTGCACTCTTTACAGACTACCCTGTTTAGACAGATTGCTGTTATGTTTGCATTGTTTGCATATGTTTGCTTGTTTAATGATTCTATTTGAGGATAGGAGTATTAAATATGTAGCTGCATTTAGTATGCAATGTTAAGTAATAATTTTAGTGATTTGTTACAGTAGAGAATGATAAGGTGTTGCATTGATTTATACTAACATATCTCACGAGTTCTTGTTGAGTTTTGTGTGGATGTAGTTTTTAAAGATTTAGGGAAACCGTGATATAAAAGGAATTAAGGAGACACAAAAGCTCAAGCTTGGGGATGCCCAAGGCATCCCAAGATAACATTTCTAGAAGTCTCAAGCATCTAAGCTTGGGGATGCCCCGGTAGGCATCCCACCTTTCTTCATCAACAAGTATCGGTTAGCCTCGGTTGAGCCTAAGTTTTTGCTTCTTCACATGATGTGTGCTATTATTAGAATGTCATTTTATTTTTCTTTGCTTGCTGTTTTAATAAAATACTTAGATCTACAAAAAAATGAGAGAGTCCTCACATAGCTATCTATTTACTTAACTACTCATTTGATCTTCACTTATATCTTTTTGGAGTAGTTTGTCGAACACTCTCATGCTTAACTTATATTATTTTGAGAGTTGATAATAGTGATGACAATTTGCACAAGTTATGAAATTGGTACCAAAGTGATGGATGTTCAAGAAGGATATAATGAAAACTTTCATGTAGATCATTGGATATGATAAGTTTGATTCCTTGCAATAGTTTTGCGATATGGAGATAATAATATGTGTGTCATGTTGGTGAGTAATTATGCTTTAGTAAGAATATTGGTGTTAAGGTTTGTGATTCCCTATGCAAGCACGAAAGTCAATAGTTATGCAATGAAATTACATCCTACTTGTGGTGCATTATTCAGTGTTAGTTATGCTTAATGCTCGTTTATGAGAATTTTCGTTTCTTGGTTGGTCGCTTCTCAATCTATTTGCTAGCCTTCATTTGTACTAAGCGGGAATACTGCTTGTGCATCCAAACTCCTTAAACCAAGTTATGCCAAATGAGTCCACCATACCTACCTATATGCGGTATTTTCGTGCCGTTCCAAGTAAATTTGTATGTGCCAACTCTAATTTTCAAAATAAATTTCCTTTTTGTGTGCCCGTACCGCTCATGAAGCGGCAGAGGGTGGCCAATATTTTCTATGTTAGATGTGTTAATCTCAAGATGAGTGTTTATTCACTTGTCATTGCACGAGAGTGTGGCAAAGGTAATAGGGATGCCCAGTCCCGAAATACAAAAATATATTATTTATGTTGTTTAATAATAAATTCCTTGGAAAGTGTTGGTATGGACGGTACCCGTGGATACGGCTAGCCATGAAGTGTGAAAGTATGGTGGAAAAAGGAATAAACATTATTTTCTGTTTGGGAACCGCCTATGATGTATCTAGCATGGAAAGTGTTGGGAATTCTCGGTCGTTTTCGTTGACGGGAAAAGTATGCCTCTCAAAATATTTTATCTCTCAATTTAAGCTTTGAGCTCTGGCACCTCTACAAATCTCTGCTTCCCTATGCGAAGGGCCTATCTATTTACTTTATGCAATTTTTATTTTTATTTGAGTCTCCATCTTCTCTTATAAAGCACCAACTAGGGAGCACTATGATCATACCTGTGCATTGGATGTAGCAAATATTCAAGTGTGTTTCATGAATGGATCAATGATTGAGCATAATGGGCTAGGGATAGCTTTCTTTAGCGTTGATATTTTGAAAGACATGGTTGCTTGTTAGTATGCCTGAGTATTGATGTCTTCATGTCAAATTATAGACTATTGCTTTGAATCATTCAAGTCCAAATGTCCATGCTACAAAAGAAAGAGTATATGATGAATATGATAGGTAGCATTCCACAACAAAAATTCCGCTTTCAATTGCTACTTTATCATGATGAGTTTTATGAGAAAGAGTTGTTGTTATGATGCTAGGAAAAGTGATTGAAATTATCATTGATCAAACTTATGCACTTTGCTAGCATTCACACTTCATAAATTATTTCTTTTATCATTCACCTACTCGAGGACGAGTAGGAATTAAGCTTGGGGATGCTGATACGTCTCCAATGTATCTATAATTTATGAAGTATTCATTCCATGTTTACAACAATTTTATATGGTTTTGGTATGATTTGCATGGAACTAACCCGGACTGACGCTGTTTTCAGCAGAACTACCATGGTGTTGTTTTTTGTGCAGAAATAAAAGTTCTCCAAATGAGCTAAAACTTTTTGACGATTTTTTTGGAACAAAAGAGGCACTAGAAGCTTCGTGGGAGGGCCAGAAGATCCACGAGGAGGGCACAACCCACCAGGGCATGCCAGAGGGGCTTGGCTTACCCCGGTGGGTTGTGCTCAGCTCGAGGCCCATCTTCGCGTGATTCCAACGCTGAAAAATCCTATAAATAGAGAAACCATCAGAAATAACCCTAGATCAGAAGTTCCGCTGCCGCAAGGCTCGGGAGCCATGAAAAACCAATCTAGACCCCATTCCGGCACCCTGCCGGAGGGGGAAATCATCATTGGTGGCCATTGTCGGTGTCAAAACCGGCAGACCTCGGGGTAGGGGGTCCCGAGCAGTGGATTCTTGGATCAATGGTAACAGGAATGAGGGACACGATGTTTTACCCAGGTTCGGGCCCTCTTGATGGAGGTAAAACCCTATGTCCTGCTCTTGTTTATATTGATGAAGTATCAAGGTACAGAGTTAATCTACCTCGAGATCACATATTGTGGTCTAAACCCTAGGGGTATGATGAGTAATGTCATAATGATCTAGCATATGAGATGCCATGATCCTCTATCGACTAGCCCGGCCTCGGTTTATATAATGTACCGGAGGCCTAGGTTAACAAGAGTCCTAGTCGAATACATCGGTGGAGAGGAGTCCTTGTCTTGGTCACCAAGTCTTGTGGAATATTCCTTGTATATGTCATCGGTTGTCCGAACTGGCCCATTAGTGAACCGCCATGGGGGTCCTCGGCCCGACCCACTGGTCGGGAGACGACGTGGTGAGTACCCCCTAGTCCAGGACACCGTCAGTAGCCCCCTGAACCGGTCTTCAAGTTGGGGACGCTCCTAGGTTCCTCCAAAATTTCTTCATCTTCGGCCGTCGGTCTTGAAAACTGGTTCAACAAATCTTCCCATCTTCGATCTTGAAGATTCCCGAGCTAAATCAGAAGAGTTTACACATCGGGCATCCGAGGAGCCCTTTAAGTCTTCGGCCTTTATCAATGCCTTGTTATTTTTACGCCACACCTCGGGTTTTAAGTGTTTCCCATGCGGCGGTGTCCTCTTGCGTCCGAGCTCCAATGCCGGACTGCATTCGAGGTGTCTTTTTGCAGCCGAGCACCAACGCCGGACTACTTCCGAGCTCCAACGCTGGACTGTATCTGAGCTCCAATGCCGGACTGTATGCAAGCTCACACGCCGGACTGTATCCGAGGTGTCATAGATCACCTTGGTTCAAAAAAGTTGAAGGAGTTCAGCCGAGCTTAATGCCGGAAATGCCCTCTATGGAGCCAGCCACTTGTATCTCAGCTTTATGCCGGACTACTTGCATCCGAGCTTTATGTCGGACTACTTGCATCCAAGCTTTATTGCCGGTATATTTTTCTTGATCTTTGCAATTTGTTTGCTGACGAGATGTATAGCCAGTAGCCCTCAAGGTGCGTATCGGTCTAAAACCCGAGATGCACCTGAAGGAAAACATGAAACCGCTGATCCCAGTAGCCCCTGAGACTCAGGTTGATTCGAGAAATCGGCCTGAGGATCAACTCCTAGCTCGGAAGCATATGTAGGAATAGAAACACAGTGTAATATATTAGAGGAAATATTGATCGGCAGACGGGTCCTTGAGAGAGGGTCTTGAGAAGTTGCCGTAATATATTAGCTTGATGCCGGATAGGTCCAGATGGTACCTATTGTTGTCCGAAGACGCATTTGCCCATAGGTCGGTCAAGCCGAATACTGGGCATTATGAATTTTCTGCATTGAATAGGCAATGCAGTAGCCCCCGAGCCACTGGTCGGGTGGCAACACCAGATCAGGGGATCGATGCGCCCCTTTAATATTTATAAATGATAAGCGCGAAGCCTAGTAGCCCCCGAGCCTTAATGTGGGCATGGGTGGCCGAATTAAGGATCGATATCCGTTTGACAGAAAATTTTGTTGTGTTTAACACAAACTTCTCGGAAAGAGAATAGAGATCTCTTAAAGGAGCGAGAGCTAACGAAAGCTGATCTCGCCAAGGTCGGCCTCAAGGGGCTTAATAGATAGGAAATCAAGGCCAATAGGGAATTATGAGAGCGTTATGTCAGCTGCTCGGTTGTCTCAGCGAGATTGTGCCCTTGACTCTTTGAAAGATTGGCTACAATTATTTGACTTTTGCTCGCAATTTATGTGTAATGATTCTATGTACCTAAGTACTTTACATCATTAAAGCTCGGATCCGTATTGTACAAAACTTTGTTGACCGACCATCGGCTTCAACCTCCTCAGCCAGTAGCCGAGGAGTGTTTGTCCCACTTTATAAAGCCCTTATGAGGGCAAAGATTTATGGCAAACGAGGCAATCCGGCCATACGGTTTTATAAACAAAGGTATGTGGAGAGATATGTTATATTACTACGTAAGAAACATCTTTCAAAGAAATAGTTCCGCTATCGGTTCCTTTCTTTGAGTTCTCATGCTAACCATGATCATGAAACCTCATCTCCGATCAACGTGGGAGGAAAATATTGAGGATTTAGTTAGGGGAAAGTTCCCGAACTCTGTGGTCCATGATGAACCAGAATTTTCGCTTCCATCGTTGCCGACCAATTATATCCTTTAAGATGGCTAGCTTTCGGCTTCACCCAGTCTGAGGTACTAATCCGGATGACCCGGTAGTAACAATCACAGAGGTGCTCCCTTTACCGCCTAGCCGAACAATCGGGAACGTAGGGGTAAGCACAGGAGCCAGGCAACCCAGCTTGGCCAAAATCTTAAGTCAAATTGATGCATATTTATGGCTTTATTACGATAATTATGGAAGGCAAATTCTCCATTCAGACTGTTTATAACCTGAAAGTGGCCCATCGTCGGCTTTCACCCCTTTGTAGATGCTACACAGGGTGTTTCCGTACTAACAATGCAACCCTTAGTCAACGTCTCGGTGCCTGGAGGCGGTTATGTTAGCAGAAACGAGGCAATCAGATATGCGGGCTTTATAACTTTCACTTAGTCATAGGAGTTTGAAGTTCGGGGCCAGTTACTAGCCCCTGGTTAGTGTTCGGCGTCAGCCGGGGTCAAACTAGTAACACTTCGGCCAGTCTTATGAAAGGCCCATTGTTTAATACGGTCATCGGATCGCCGACCAGTTTACGCTCATTGTGACAGTCAGTTTTCGACTTTCTCCACTAAGGTACTTGACCAGTTAAACCGGAAGTACAATCGCAGTGGTTCTCCCTTTGCACTCACATCGGGTTTAGAATCGATCCCTACGATGGATCTAGAATCCACCTCGCCTCCTTGTATGGCCGAAAACGCATCAGGCGTGCCATTACGAGTCGACCCCACCTATGGCCAGGCCATGAACCCCGAGGAGTTATCTCACCTTAATGAGATGCTTGACCGAATCCAGATCTTGTCAATCTCGGACGGCAAGACCTTGGTTTACGACAAGATCGGACTTAAAGCCGACGATCAGGAAATTTACATCCCACCCACCACCCACCTAGTCGCCTCTATCGACGATTTAACAGATATGCTAGACTACGACGAGGCAACCGACATGGATGAAGATGTCGTTGGCCCTATGAAGAACACCTCACCGCCAACTAACATCGGCAGGTGGAAAGCAACATCCACGTACGATGTGTACATGGTCAACACTCTCAACTCCCCTTCGAGGTGTAGGCGAAGCCGCAGAAGGGGCGCTATTGGAGAACCCAGCGGGAACAACGCGAGCATCGATACAACGACCAACAACGCTGAAGACCCAGGGAAGGACCTTCAAGCCTCCCCAGAACGCCACGTCGACCCCGAAGGAATTCCCAGGGACTCGGGTCCCGATGACAATTACATGTCGGAATCCGAGGAGGACATGAGCCTCGGTACCGAGGACTTCATAGTCCCCGAAAACCTTGTCGAGCAAGAACACTTTCGGCAGCGCCTAGTCGCAAACCGCCCGAAGCATGAAAGGAAGCAACAGTAGCTGCAGGCCAATGAGGATGCACTAAACGACAAGTGGGTCAAAATACTTTTGGCCTCGAAGAACGGCGCCGCTATGCGCCTAAATCTTATACATGCAGGCGTTTACTGCCTAAATTTTACAATGAACTAACCGTCGATGTACCTGACCGCCCCCCTCGAAGACGCGACAGGCCAGCATGAAGATTTCCGCAGCCAACCAGCTCCACACCATCATGGCAAGGACCCTCTGGATTATCTGGACCCCCAAGATGTTCGACGTCGGATAGAGGCAAACCGGGCGCCACCCCGGTCCATTTATGGATCAAAGGACGTGCTCCAGCCAGGCCTGATGGCTACGATGCCTGGTTGGACAGGAACGGCCGCGCCCGAGATCAAACTTACACTCGGCTCTCTCTCGATGTCCGACGCGATACCGCTCGATTCAGAGGTCCAGCCCACCCGATCTGTTTTACAAACAGGGTTATGGAGCACCAGTTCCCGGAAGGGTTTAAACCCATCAACATAGAATCATATGATGTGACAATGGACCCGGCAGTATCGATTGAAGATTTTCTTGTCCATATCCACATGGCCAATGGAGACGACCTCCAAGCCATCAAATACTTGCCGCTCAAGCTAAAGGGTTCGGCGAGGCATTGGCTGAATAGCCTGCCTCCCCACTCCATTGGGAGCTGGGAAGCTCTAGAGGACACCTTTAGGGTAAACTTCTAGGGTACTTACGTCCGGCCTCCGGACGCTGACGACCTCAGCCATGTCACCTAGCAGCTCAGAGAATGAGCTCGAAAATTCTGGAACCGGCTCCTCACTAAAAAGAACCAGATCATAGATTTCTCTGATCCCGAGGCTATTGATGCATTCAAGAACAACATTCGCGATGAATGGTCACACACTAGTCGCCGGGATAAGCCGAGGACCAGGCAGCCCTAACCTCACTCATGACCAGCTTTTTGTGCGGGAGAGACAACTGACTGGCGTAGCACTCAAAATGGTGAGGCGGGCACCTGGATACTCGTGACGCCAACGGCAAGTCGGCAAGCCCAAGCGCAATAAAAATAAGTGCAGGCATAGAAATGGCGGAAGCGATACAGAAGATGCATCAGTCAATGCAGGCTTCACCGGACCTAGATCCGGACAGAAGAGAAGGCCCTTTAAAGGGAACAAGGATGGACCTTGCTAGCTGACAAGATCCTGGATCGACCATGCCAAATTCATGGCACTCCCGGACAAACCAGCAACCCATACTAACAGGAATTGTTGGGTCTTTAAGCAGGCTGGAAGGTGGCGACAGAGGGTCAAAATAAAACCCAAATTCACAGCGAAGACGAGGATGACCTGGCGGCCAAACATGGAGGCCAAAGAGTTTCCTAATGAGGTAACAGAGGTAAACATGATTTACCATACCCCATATCCCTGAAAGGGAAAGGAAGCGTGTACTCCGGGACATCTATGCGCTAGAGCCTATGACCCCAAAGTACAATCTATGGTCGGCTTACCCGATCACATTCGACAAGCATGACCATCTGACCAGCATCAGGCACGGCGGATTGGCCGCACTCGTCATGGACCCAATCGTTGATGGCTTTCATCTGATGCGTGTCCTTATGGACGGAGGGAGCAACCTCAACTTGATCTACGAGGACATGGTGAGGAAGATGGGGATTGACTCATCTCGGATTAAGCCAAGCAGCACCACCTTTAAAGGTGTAATACCAGGAGTCGAGGCTCGCTGCACCGGAACCGTATCCCTGGAGGTAGTATTCGGATCACCCGAGAACTTCAGGAGCGAGGAGTTAATCTTCGACATCGTACCTTTTCGCAGCGGGTACCATGCGCTTCTAGGGCGCACCGCATTCGCTCACTTCAATGCAGTCCCGGGTTATGCTTATCTCAAGCTCAAAACGCCAGGACCCAACGGTGTTATTACAGTCAATGGTAACACTGAATGCTCTCTCCGGATAGAGGAGCAGTCTGCGGCTTTCGCAGCTGAGGTGCAGGCATCCGAGGAGGCAGCCCATGGCGGTAAATGCACCCCCAGCTCTTCGAAGCGTACGCGGGCTACACCAGTCGACCTCGGGCATGCACCTCCCCACCCCAAATAGGGTACGGGCTCCTCGCGCGCTTCCCTTTGGAGGGGCATTACGTCCCCAGGGTGCACAACTTCGCACTAAAGATTCCCTGGGTCGCCGAGGAGCCAAAACAATGGAAACATTGGGCCGGCTAGACCAAGTAGCGACGAATCCTTGGGCGTACACATCAGCAAGGTTCTGTCAAAGAGCTAAGCCAAAACTAGCCCGTTGATGGTGTCCTGGATAAGGGGGGAGTAACCTATCCTCGGGTTGGGCTGGTCAGCCCTCATTTGTGGTTAAGATGGACTCCGGAGGTCGCATACAGGAGACGTGTTGAAGGCTGCCTCCCCCGAAGACTTGATGTATACTCCAAGATCTCTGCCGCCGCCTAGCTCTTAGCTACCGACCTTGTAAACCCTAGATGCCCTCCCTAGCATGTATATAAGCCATAGGGTTTAGCCTTTAGAGGGGACATCAACACAAAATCATTCACCTAGGCCCTGATTAAAACACACATTACGATCTCGAGGTAGATCAACTCTGTACTTGATACATCTCCATTGATATAAACAAGAGCAGGAAGTAGGGTTTTACCTCCTCCATCAAGAGGGCCGAACCTGGGTAAACATCGTCTCCTTCGTTCCTGTTACCCTGATCCAGGTCCACAGCTCGGGACCCCCCTACCCCGCGATCTGCTGGTTTGACACCAACACTGGTGCTTTCATTGAGAGTTCTGCTGTGTGATTGCCGGAGGATCGATGGCCCCATCTGCAGATAAACTGCTCCAACGCCTCGGAACGTTTTTTGCCCCCGGCCAGCCTTTTGTGTTCGGCAGCATGGTCTTTTGCACCGACTCGATAGGTCATCGGCCTCCGTCGAGAACATGCCCCAGGTCGATCGTGACCTTTGGCGGCCTCAGTACCCTACAGACTCCCGTGGCTGCAGCTCGTCTTGTCGGGATGGGCCCCCGGCTGAATTGAGAACTCACCCGGCTCCGGAGGGTCGACTCCAGAACCGATCTCCGTTGCATCGTTGCTAGAGACCCCCTGACGTAACTACTTTGGCTAGTGCCCCTCCGATCTCCGATCCAGACGTAGATCCAGCTCCCACCTCAGAAATCATGTCGGGTTTAGAACTGACCTTGGCGTAGGATCCAGAAACACTCCCGGGTCTCCCTCGCACCGAAGACACGTCAAGCTACACTCCGGGCATACTTCGAGTCAACCCATCTTATAGCACAGCGATGAATCCCGAAGAGTTGTCCCACCTCAATGAGATGCTTGATCGCATCCAAAGCATGTCCATCTCGGACAGCAAGACTTCGGTCTATGATCAGATCGGACTTAAAGCCGACGATCGGGAAATCTACAACCCACCCACCACCCACCTAGTTGCCACAATCGATGATTTAACGTAGGATTTTTGGGTGTTCGTAGGATTTTTTTGGTACGTAGACACACTCTTCCCTCTCGTTGCTATGCTTCTCCTAGATAGATCTTGGGTGTTCGTAGGATTTTTTTATTTTCATGCAACGTTACCCACAGTGGCATCATGAGCTAGGTCTATGCGTAGATGTATATGCATATAAGAACACAAAGAGTTGTGGTCGTTGATGCTCAAATTGCTTCCTCTCTTGTCTTATTTGGATTCGGCGGTATTGTGGGATGAAGCGGCTCGGACCAACTTTACATGTCCTCGCACATGAACCGGTTCCACCGACCTAACATGCAACTTGTTTTGCATAAGGTGGCTCAGCGGTGTCTATCTCTCCTACTTTAGTTGAATCTAATTTGACGAAGGCGGTCCTTGTAGAAGGTTGAAAGGCAACTTGATTATCACCGTTGTGGCTTTGCCTAGGTAAGAACGGTTCTTGCTTGTTGCCCATAGCAGCCACGTAAAATTTGCAACAACAAAGTAGTGGACGTCTAACTTGTTTTTGCAGGGCATGTTGTGATGTGGTATGGCCAAAAACGTGATGTGATATATGTTGATGTATGAGATGATGATGATTTGTAATAGGTTCACGACTTGCATGTCGATGAGTTCGGCAACCGACAGGAGCCATAGGGTTGTCTTTAATTTATTAATCGCCATATAATTGTTTTACTTTATCGCTATGCGTTAGCAATAGTTATAGAAGCAATACTTGGCGAGACGACCACGTGATGACATGATGATGGAGATCATGGTGTCATGCCGGTGATGATGGAGATCATGCCGGTGCTTTGGAGATGGAGATCAAAGGCACGAGATGATAATGGCCATATCATGTCACATATTGATTGCATGTGATGTTTATTTTTTTATGCATCTTATTTTGCTTAGGACGACGGTAGCATTATAAGATGATCCCTTCAATTAATTTCAAGTAATTGTGTTCTCCCTAAGTATGCACCATTGCAAAAGTTCGTCGTTTCGAAGCACCTCGTGATGATCGGGTGTGATAGACTCTATGTTCGGATACAATGGGTGTAAGCCAGTTTTACACATGCAAAATACTTGGGTTAAACTTGACAAGCCTAACATGTACAGACATGTCCTCGGAACACAGGAGACCAAAAGGTCGAACATGAGTCATAGTAGATATGATCAACATGGAGATGTTCACCATTGATGACTACCCCATCTCACGTGATGATCGGACATGGGTTAGTTGATTTGGATCATGTATCACTTAGACAACTTGAGGGATGTTCATTTAAGTGAGAGTTCATTAGGAATTTGATTAACTGAACTAATTATCATGAACTTAGTCTTAATTGTCTTTGGAAAATTTGTGTTGTAGATCAATGGCCCACGCTGTAGTTCCCTTGAATTTTAATGCATTCCTAGAGAAAGCTAAGTTGGAAGATGATGGAAGCAACTATGCGGACTGGGTCCATAACTTGAGGATTATCCTCATTGCTGCACAGAAGGCTTATGTCCTTGATGCACCACTAGGTGCCGCACCCCCTCCAGTGTCGTCTGTGGATGTTGTGAACATCTGGCAGGCACGTTTTGATGACTACTCAAATAGTTTAGTGCGCCATGCTTTACGTCTTAGAACCAGGGCTCCAAAGACGTTTTGAGCACCATGGAGCATATGAGATGTTTCAGGAGCTGAAATTGGTATTTCAAGCTCATGCCCGGGTTGAGAGGTATGACACCTCCGACGAGTTCTTTAGCTGCAAGATGGAGGAGAACAATTCTGTTAGTGAGCATATACTCAGAATGTCTGGGTTTCACAATCGCTTGACTCAGTTGGGAGTTACTCTTCCAGATGACACGGTCATTGACAGAGTTCTCCAGTCACTGCCACCAAGCTATAAGAGCTTTGTGATGAACTATAATATGCAAGGGATGGAGAAAATGGTCCTCGAGCTCTTCGTGATGCTTAAGGCCGCCGAGGTAGAAATCAAGAAGGAGCATCAAGTGTTGATGGTTAGAAAGATCACTAGTTTCAAGAAAGGCAAGGGAAAGAAAGGGAACTTTAAGAAGAATGGCAAGACAGTTGCCGCTCCCGTGAAGAAACCCAAGGCTGGACCCAAACCTAAGACTGAGTGCTTCAACTACCAGGGGAATGCTCACTGGAAGCGGAACTGCCCCAAGTACTTGGCAGATAAGAAGGCTGTGAACGTCAACAAAGGTATATTTGATATACATGTTATTGATGTCTACCTTAGTAGTGCTCGTAGTAGCACCTGGGTATTTGATACTGGTTTGGTTGCCAATATTTGTAACTCGAAATAGGAGCTACAGAATAAACAAAGACCGGCTAAGGACGAGGTGACGATGGGCGTCGGAAATGGTTCCAAGGTTGATGTGATCGCCGTCGGCACGCTACCTCTACATCTACCTTCGGGATTAGTTTTAAACCTAAGTAATTTTTATTTGGTGCTTGCGTTGAGCATGAACATTATATCTGGATCTTGTTTATTGCGAGACGGTTATTCATTTAAGTCAGAGAATAATGGTTGTTCTATTTATATGAGTAATATCTTTTATGGTCATGCACCCCTTGTGAATGGTTTATTCTTGTTGAATCTCGATCGTAGTGATACACATATTCATAATATTGATGCCAAAACATGCAAAGTTAATAATGATGGTAGGACATATTTGTGGCACTGCCGCTTAGGTCATATTGGTGTAAAGCGCATGAAGAAACTCCATGCTGATGGACTTTTGGAATCTCTTGATTATGAATCATTTGAGACATGTGAATCATGCCTCATGGGCAAGATGACTAAAACTCCGTTCTCCGGAACAATGGAGCGAGCTAGTGACTTATTGGAAATAATACTTACCGATGTATGCGGTTCGATGAGTGCTAAAGCACATGGTGGATTTTGTTATTTTCTTACCTTCACAGATGATTTGTGTAGATATGGGTATATTTACTTAATGAAACACAAGTCTGGAACATTTGAAAAGTTCAAGCAATTTCAGAGTGAAGTGGAGAATCATCGTAACAAGAAAATAAAGTTTCTATGATCTGATCTGGGAGGTGAATATTTGACTAACGAGTTTGGCATGCATTTAATACAATGTGGAATTGTTTCACAGCTCACGCCACCTGGAACACCACAGCGTAATGGTGTATCCGAACGTCATAGTCGTACTCTATTGGCCCCTGAAGGAAAACATGAAACCGCTGATCCCAGTAGCCCCTGAGACTCAGGTTGATTCGAGAAATCGGCCTGAGGATCAACTCCTAGCTCGGAAGCATACGTAGGAATAGAAACACAGTGTAATATATTAGAGGAAATATTGATCGGCAGACGGGTCCTTGAGAGAGGGTCTTGAGAAGTTGCCGTAATATATTAGCTTGATGCCGGATAGGTCCAGATGGTACCTATTGTTGTCCGAAGACGCATTTGCCCATAGGTCGGTCAAGCCGAATACTGGGCATTATGAATTTTCTGCATTGAATAGGCAATGCAGTAGCCCCCGAGCCACTGGTCGGGTGGCAACACCAGATCAGGGGATCGATGCGCCCCTTTAATATTTATAAATGATAAGCGCGAAGCCCAGTAGCCCCCGAGCCTTAATGTGGGCATGGGTGGCCGAATTAAGGATCGATATCCGTTTGACAGAAAATTTTGTTGTGTTTAACACAAACTTCTCGGAAAGAGAATAGAGATCTCTTAAAGGAGCGAGAGCTAACGAAAGCTGATCTCGCCAAGGTCGGCCTCAAGGGGCTTAATAGATAGGAAATCAAGGCCAATAGGGAATTATGAGAGCGTTATGTCAGCTGCTCGGTTGTCTCAGCGAGATTGTGCCCTTGACTCTTTGAAAGATTGGCTACAATTATTTGACTTTTGCTCGCAATTTATGTGTAATGATTCTATGTACCTAAGTACTTTACATCATTAAAGCTCGGATCCGTATTGTACAAAACTTTGTTGACCGACCATCGGCTTCAACCTCCTCAGCCAGTAGCCGAGGAGTGTTTGTCCCACTTTATAAAGCCCTTATGAGGGCAAAGATTTATGGCAAACGAGGCAATCCGGCCATACGGTTTTATAAACAAAGGTATGTGGAGAGATATGTTATATTACTACGTAAGAAACATCTTTCAAAGAAATAGTTCCGCTATCGGTTCCTTTCTTTGAGTTCTCATGCTAACCATGATCATGAAACCTCATCTCCGATCAACGTGGGAGGAAAATATTGAGGATTTAGTTAGGGGAAAGTTCCCGAACTCTGTGGTCCATGATGAACCAGAATTTTCGCTTCCATCGTTGCCGACCAATTATATCCTTTAAGATGGCTAGCTTTCGGCTTCACCCAGTCTGAGGTACTAATCCGGATGACCCGGTAGTAACAATCACAGAGGTGCTCCCTTTACCGCCTAGCCGAACAATCGGGAACGTAGGGGTAAGCACAGGAGCCAGGCAACCCAGCTTGGCCAAAATCTTAAGTCAAATTGATGCATATTTATGGCTTTATTACGATAATTATGGAAGGCAAATTCTCCATTCAGACTGTTTATAACCTGAAAGTGGCCCATCGTCGGCTTTCACCCCTTTGTAGATGCTACACAGGGTGTTTCCGTACTAACAATGCAACCCTTAGTCAATGTCTCGGTGCCTGGAGGCGGTTATGTTAGCAGAAACGAGGCAATCAGATATGCGGGCTTTATAACTTTCACTTAGTCATAGGAGTTTGAAGTTCGGGGCCAGTTACTAGCCCCTGGTTAGTGTTCGGCGTCAGCCGGGGTCAAACCAGTAACACTTCGGCCAGTCTTATGAAAGGCCCATTGTTTAATACGGTCATCGGATCGCCGACCAGTTTACGCTCATTGTGACAGTCAGTTTTCGACTTTCTCCACTAAGGTACTTGACCAGTTAAACCGGAAGTACAATCGCAGTGGTTCTCCCTTTGCACTCCTAGCCGAACAAAGTGGAACGTAGGAGGCAAGCACAGGAGCCGGGCAACCCAACTATTGACCGAAGACACAATTCGAAACTGGTGCATATAAAGCAATATCCGAGAACGTTTTGCCGAGGACTCCTCGGAGTGCCTTGGCTTTTGGTGGGTTCGGCTCTAGTCGCAGCCCCCCGTTGATATTGCCGAAGCTTTAAATGTGTCAGGCGTCATACTGTGAGACTTATGCTGGAAACACACAAATATATTAAAAGTGCCATAAGCATGGAAAACCAAAAAACTTTAGTAAAAACTTTACATCCGAACTAAAACAAGTTTTTGTGCCAATCCGAAATTGGTCTTAAAAAAATTTGTGCTTCTGTCGTGCTTTAACATGACACATCCGATCTCTAAACTTCAAGTAGGTCAGCCTTCGGCTTCAATCTCCTTATCCCAAAGGCGGAGTGCTTCTCCAAGGCCAGTTTAGCGAACTAAACTCAAGCGGCTTTTAGAGAGAAGCCAGGCTATCTGGCTATTGACCACACACTCGAGTCAAAAAAAGGAGTGGTAGAAAAAGACTTTGCAATGGCTGAGAAGAAAAACATTCATTATAAAATGGCTCGTATAAATTTAAGAGCCCCCAGTTAACCTATGATAGGAAGTGTTTTTAACAAACAACGCATGTGAGCATGGTCGAACCGAACACAAATTAAAAATGTAATAACTTTGAGCATGAAAGCGACTTAGCTGGTTAATGTGTTCGGCGTTGATGATGTGGGCCGAGCTTGCGGCGGGTCGAGGTCCCAGCCCCCAAGCCGGTCCCGAGGTGCCCGAGCGAAGAGCTCGGCTTGATGAAATGGCGATGCCACACGGTCGATGTGGCGAGCCGAAGCCCCTGGTCCAGCTGAGGTGACAAAAACCCTCACGACCGAGGTGATGAAGAGCTCGGCAAAAAAGAAAAAAAAGTGTGTTTGACAATCAATCGTTTGAACGAACCACTTTTTTGTTTTAACACACATATAATGTTTGGTCGAACCGAACAAGAATTAAAAAAAATTAAAGAAAAAACCGAGCATGGAGGAGACTTAGCTGGTTAATGTGCTCGGTATTGTTGACGAGGTCCGAGCTCGTGGTGGGACGAAGACGTAGTCCGCTGCCTAGCCAAGGTCCTAGCCTCCAGGCCCGAGGTGACCGAGCGAGGAGTTCGGCTTGACGAAGTGGTGATGCTGCACGGTCGATGTGGCGAGGCGAAGCCCCCGGCCCAGCTAACGTGACGAAGCTGGTCGGCTGGTGACGCCGAAGTCATCGGAGTAGGTTGATGAAGAGATGGCGAAGCCCCCGGTCTAGCTGAGGTGACGGGGCAGGTCGGTAGTATGACGTTTGCAGCCCCATGCCGGCCGAGGTGTCGAAGCAGGTCGGCGTGGTGGACATTGGCTTGGTCAGTCGGATTAGTATTTGGGATTTCTTCGGAATCGTCCTCCGATACTATGGTG
Source organism: Thinopyrum elongatum (assembly GCA_011799875.1). NCBI lineage: Eukaryota > Viridiplantae > Streptophyta > Magnoliopsida > Poales > Poaceae > Thinopyrum > Thinopyrum elongatum. Next base: position 400,999,758 of record CM022299.1, on the reverse strand, counting down.
CGAGGGGCGAGTCCGGCCAGGGTTGACTCCTGGTGTTCGGACGCCGAATTAGCGTCCAGGATTGAAGCTGGATACGGGATAAGAGAGGCGAGTCCGTCCGGAATTGACTCCCGATCTTCGGACGCAGAGGTCGCATCCAGGCTTGAAGAAGTAATAGTGCGGCGATGCCGACGCGGGCCGAATCTTGTGACGCGGTCGATGCCCGCTTGATAAAGTGGCCATGCAGCGATGCCGGTGTGCCCGCTCAGCATAATTCGTGGGGCGACAATGTTGGTGATGATTTACCCTTCACGATGCCGAACTCTTGTTCGGCTTGCCGAGATAACGATCCGAAGAGTTTGAGTTCGGCTCGATGAAGCGACGACCCGTCTGGCGCAGGTCGGCAGCCGTGCAGCAACGTTGTCAGGCTGGTTTGACACCGGCGCAACGGTGAAGGTTACCTCCGAAAAGGAGCAAAATTTGTGAGCATGTGTTCGGAAACAAAACACAATACCCTAGAAAGAGATTCCTCCAAAAAGGTTGTCCAATATTCTGTTCATGAAGAAAGATGAACTCGGGTCGGATTCGTATTCGCGCAGAAAACAGATCTGAAAATCGATGCGCTCATAGAAGGTTTTCCGGAGTTTGAACGGTCGGATCGAGCTGAAATTTTGAGGGACGGTAGATATAGGAATTACACAACTGATCAACGGTTGGATCCTCCAAAGGACCTCCGAGCTAGATGCTGCACACCACGCTCCAAACTCGTCCGGATTCTCGTCCAGATTCGATAGGGCTCCGGTATATTGTAGATCCCCGGAGATTCCTCCATCGGAATGCGATAAAATTTTACAGGGTTGTTATATACTCAATTCCACACTATTCCACTGAAGCAATCATCAAACCGACGCTCGAGGAGGCTGTGACAGCGGATACAAGTTCACTGTCCAGAAAAACAGCAACGTCGCACGAGGGCAATGTTGACGTTCAGCCCCCGGGCTCCATGGATGATTCCTCCATGATCTTAATAGAGATCGGAGTTGATGATGACGAGGACATATGTCCGATCTTGACGATCCGAAGAGGAGCCTGGTCCTTGGCCCAGCCGAGATGATCAGTCTAGCCGGCGATGAAGACGCCGACGTCGCAGTTGATCTGCAGACCAGCCATTGATCCATTGCCGATCACACAGCGAAACTCTCAATGAAAGCACCATTTTCGGTGTCAAAACCGGCAGACCTCGGGGTAGGGGGTCCCGAGCTGTGGATTCTTGGATCAATGGTAACAGGAACGAGGGACACGATGTTTTACCCAGGTTCGGGCCCTCTTGATGGAGGTAAAACCCAACGTCCTGCTCTTGTTTATATTGATGAAGTATCAAGGTACAGAGTTAATCTACCTTGAGATCACATATTGTGGTCTAAACCCTAGGGGTATGATGAGTAATGTCATAATGATCTAGCATATGAGATGCCATGATCCTCTATCGACTAGCCCGGCCTCGGTTTATATAATGTACCGGAGGCCTAGGTTAACAAGAGTCCTAGTCGAATACATCGGTGGAGAGGAGTCCTTGTCTTGATCACCAAGTCTTCTGGAATCTTCCTCGTATATGTCATCGGCTGTCCGAACTGGCCCATTAATGAACCGCCATGGGGGTCCTCGGCCCAACCCACTGGTCGGGAGACAACGTGGTGAGTACCCCCTAGTCCAGGACACCGTCAGCCATCTTCATCAACCCGGAAGCCACCATGATGAGGAGGGAGTAGTCCACCCTCGGGGCTGAGGGTTTGTACCAGTAGCTATGTGTTTAATATCTCTCTCTCTCGTGTTCTTGAGATGGCACGATCTTGATGTATCGTGGGCTTTGTTAATATAGTTGGATCATATGGTGTTTTCTCCTCTCTATCTTGTTGTGATGAATTGAGTTTTCCCTTTGAGATTTTATTTTATCGGATTGAATACTTTTATGGATCTGAGAGCACCTGATCTATGTCTTGGCACTCAACTCGCGGATTCCCGAGGTGACATTGGGGTAATCTATGCATAGGGGTTGATGCATGTTTTCATCCTTATTTCTGCGGTAGAAATCTTGGGGCCCTCTTTGAGGTTCTTTGTGTTGGATTGAGTATTATGAATCTGAAATTGTTTGATGCATATCGCATAATCAACTCACAGATACTCGCGGTGACATTGGAGTATCTAGGTGACATTAGAGTTGGTTGATGTGTATCATGTGGTGTTATTTTAGTACGAACTATTGCTTAGATCGATCGGAAAGAATAGCTTCGTGTTATTTTAGTACGAACTCTAGGATAGATTGATCGGAAAGAATAGCTTTGAGGTGGTTTCGTACCCTACGAATAATTTCTTCTTATGTTCTCCGCTAGATAGGAACTTCAAAGTGATTCTTCATCGCACGTTGAGGGGAGGTTATATGATCCAATTATATTAGCATTGTTGAGAGATTGTACCAGCGAAAGTACGGACCCTAGGCCTCATTTTCAAGCATTGCAATCCCGTTTGTGCTCCATTTTATCAATTGCTACCTTGCTGTTTTTTATTGTTCCTATTACAAAAATCAATATCTACTATCATTACTACACTTGTATCACCATCTCTTCGCCGAACTAGTGCACCTATACAATTTACCATTTTATTTGGTGTGTTGGGGACACAAGAGACTTTTTATTATTTGGTGGAGGGTTGTTTGAGAGAGACCATCTTCATCCTATGCCTCCCACGGATTGATAAACCTTAGGCCATCCACTTGAGGGAAATTTGTTACTATCCTACAAAACTCTACGCTTGGAGACCCAACACGAGTCTACAAGAACAAGTTGTGTAGTAACATCATGCGTTCTATGATGTCTCTTATCGATTTGCCACTATCGTTTTGGGGTTATGCATTAGAGACAGCCGCATTCACTTTAAATAGGGCACCATCTAAATCCGTTGAGATGACACCGTATGAGTTGTGGTTTGGTAAGAAACCTAAACTATCGTTTCTTAAAGTTTGGGGATGCGACGCTTATGTCAAGAGGCTTCAGCCTGATAAGCTCGAACCCAAAGCGGAGAAGTGCGTCTTCATAGGATACCCTAAAGAGACCATTGGGTATACCTTCTACCACAGATCTGAGGGCAAAACCTTTGTTGCCAAGAATGGGTCCTTTCTAGAGAAGGAGTTTCTCTTGAAAGAAGTGAGTGGGAGGAAAGTAGAACTTGATTAGGTAATTGTACCTTCTCTCAAATTGAAGGTAGGACATCATAGAAAGTAGTTCTCGTGATGTCTACACCAACGGAAGAGGAAGCTAATGATGATGATCATGAAACTTTGAATCAAGTTACTACTGAACTTTGTAGGTCGACCAGGGTACGTTATGCACCAGAGTGGTATGGTAATCCAGTCCTGGAAATCATGTGTTAGACAACACGAACCTACGAACTATGAACAAGCTATGATGAGCCAGGATTCCGACAAATGGCTTCAGGCCATGAATTCCGAGATAGGATCCATGTATGAGAACAAAGTATGGACTTTGGTGGACTTGCGCAATGATCGGCAAGCCATTGAGAATAAATGGATCTTTAAGAAGAAGACAAACGCTGATGGTAATGTCACCGTCTATAAAGGTCGACTTGTCACAAAGGGTTTCCGACAAGTTCAAGGGGTTGACTACGATGAGACTTTCTCACCCATAGTGATGCTTAAGTCTGTCAGAATTATGTTAGCTATTGCCACATTTTATGATTATGAGATCTGGCAAATGGACGTCAAAACGACATTCCTTAATGGGTTTCTTAAGGAAGAGTTGTATATGATGCAACCAAAGGGTTTTATCGATCCTAAGGATGCTAACAAAGTATGCAAGCTCTAGCGATCCATCTATGGACTGGTGTAAGCATCTCGGAGTTGGAATATTCGCTTTGATGAGGTGATCAAAGCTTTTGGTTTTATACAAACTTACGGAGAAACTTGTATTTACAAGAAAGTGAGTGGGAGTGATGTAGCATTTCTAATATTATTTGTGGATGACATATTGTTAATTGGAAATGATATAGAATTTCTGGAAAGCATAAGAGGATAATTGAATAAGAGTTTTTCAATGAAAGACCTCGATGAAGCTGCTTACATATTGGGCATCAAAATGTATAGAGATAGATCAAGACGCTTAATAGGACTTCCACAAAGCACTTACCTTGACAAAGTTTTGAAGAAGGTCAAAATGGATCAGTCAAAGAAAGTGTTCTTGCCTGTATTGCAAGGTGTGAAGTTGAATAAGACTCAAAGCCCGACCATGGCAGAAGAAAGAGAAAGGATGAAAGTCATTCCCTATGCCTCAGCCATAGGCTCTATAATGTATGTCATGATGCGTACCAGACCTGATGTGTGCCTTGTCATAAGTCTAGCAGGGAGGTACCAAAGAAAGTGATCCAAGCGTAGATCACTAGACAACAGTCAAGAACATCCCGAAGTACCTGAAAAGGACTAAGGACATGTTTCTCATTTATGGTGGTGACGAAGAGCTCATTGTAAAGGGTTACGTTGATGCTAGCTTTGACACAGATCCAGATGACTCTAAGTCTCAAACCGGATGCATATTTATATTGAATGGTGGAGCGGTCAGTTGGTGCAGTTCTAAGCAGAGTGTTGTGGCAGGATCTACATGTGAACCGAAGTATATAGCTGCTTCGGAAGCAGCGCAAGAAGGAGTCTGGATGAAGGAGTGCATATCCGATCTGGGTGTTATACGTATTGCATCGGATCCAATGACTATCTTTTGTGACAACACTGAAGCTATTGCCATTGCTAAGGAGCCCAGGTTTCACAAGAGAACCAAGCACATCAAGCGCCGCTTCAACTCCATTCGTAATTATGGTAAGGATGGAGACATAGAACTTTGCAAAGTACATATGGATCTGAATGTGGTAGACCCGTTGACTATACCTCTTCCATGGGCAAAACATGATCAACACCAAGGCTCCATAGGTGTTAGATTCATTACTATGTAAACTAGATTATTGACTCTAGTGCAAGTCGGAGACTGTTGGAAATATGCCCTAGAGGCAATAATAAATTGGTTATTATCATATTTCCTTGTTCATGATAAAGGTTTATTATTCATGCTAGAATTGTATTGACCGGGAACTTAAATACATGTGTGAATACATAAACAAATACTATGTCCCTGGTGAGCCTCTACTAGACTAGCTCGTTGATCAAAGATGGTTAAGGTTTCCTAACCATAGACATGAGTTGTCATTTGATAATGGGATCACATCATTAGGAGAATGATGTGATGGACAAGACCCAACCGTAACCTTAGCATTCGATCGTATCACTTAAGTTTATTGCTATAGCTTTCTTCATGTCAAGTATCTATTCCTAAGACCATGAGATCATGCAACTCCCGGATACCCGGAGGAATACCTTGTGTGCTATCAAACGTCACTTCATAACTGGGTGATCATAAAGATGCTCTACAGGTATCTCCAAAGGTATCTGTTGGGTTGGCATGGATCAAAACTGGGATTTGTCACTCCGTGTGACGGAGAGATATCTCTGGGCCCTCTCGGTAATACAACATCGTAAAGAGCTTGCAAGCAATGTGGCTAATGAGTTAGTCACGAGATCTTGTATTACAGAACAAGTAAAGAGACTTGTCGGTAACGAGATTGAACTAGGTATGGAGATACTGACAATCAAATCTCGGGCAAGTAACATATCTTCGGACAAAGGGAATTGCATACAGGATTAACCGAATCCTTGACATCATGGTTCAACCGATAAAAGATCTTTGTGGAATATGTAGGAACCAATATGGGCATCCAGGTTCCGCTATTGGTTATTGACCAGAGAGGCGTCTCAGTCATGTCTACATGATTCTCGAACCCGTAGGGTCCGCACGCTTAACGTTCGGTGACGCTAGAGTAATATTGGGATATGCATGTTGGTGACCGAATGTTGTTCGGAGTCCCGGATGGGATCCAAGACATCACGATGAGCTCCGGAATGGTCCGGAGGTAAAGATTTTTATATGTAAAGTTGTTTTCAGGGTTCCGGAAAAAGTTTCAGTTTTTTCGGTATTGTACCTGGAAGCTTCCAGAAGGTTCCGGAAACTTTCGGAGGAGTCCGGAAGTCCACCAATGGTTCCACCACGTCCCAAGGGCCATCATGGGCTGAGGGGAGGTGCCCTGGCCTTATTCTTCCAGGCGCACAAGTCCCTCAAGGCCCATGTGGTTTGGGAGAGGTGGAAAGTCCACTTGTGTATGGAAAAGGAGGGAATTGGACTAGGAGTCAAACTCCTCCCCCTTGGTGCTCCCCTAGGGCTTGGAGGGCTGGCCAGCATGCCCCTCCACCTATATATATATATATATATATATAGGGTAGGGCGCCCTAAGAGGATACACAAGCCCTTGGCCCCCCTCTCTCCCGTTACTTCGTAACTCCTCCGTCTTCGTTGTTTAGGCAGCGCTCGGCGTAGCCCTGCCGGAATCACTCCACCACCATCACCGTCACGCTATCGTGCTGCCAGCGATCCCATCTACTTCTCCTCCCTTGCTTGCTAGATCAAGGAGGAGGAGATGTCATCGAGTTGTACGTGTGCTGAACGCGGAGGTGCCGTCCGTTTGGTACTTCATCGGTTTGGATCGCGATTGGATCGTGACGAGTACGACTACATCAACCGCGTGATATACACTTCTGCTTAACAGTCTACGAGGGTACGTAGATGCACTCTCCCTTCTTGCTGCTATGTTTCTCCTAGATAGATCTTGGGTGTTCGTAGGAAATTTTTGATTTTTCTGCAACGTTACCCAAAAAATGGAACATCAATTCCCTGAAGGATTTAAGCCCATCAATATCGAATCATACGATGGCACCATCGATCTAGCAATATGGATTGAAGATTTCCTTCTCCACATACACATGGCCAATGGAGATGACCTCCATGCCATTAAATATTTTCCGCTCAAACTAAAGGGACTGGCCAGGCATTGGCTTAATAGCCTGCCTCCTCAATCGATTGGTAGCTGGGAGGCCCTAGAAGGCGATTTTCGAGCAAACTTCCAGGACACATACGTCTGACCTTCGGATGCTGCTGACCTCAGTTGTGTCACCCAGCAGCCAGGCGAATCAGCCTGGAAATTCTGGAACAGGTTCCTCACCAAGAAGAACCAGATCATAGACTGCTCCAAAGCCGAGGCCATCGCTGCACTCAAGAATAACATCCGAGACGAATGGTTGGCCTGTTAGCTCGGCCAAGATAAGCCAAGGACCATGGCTGCCCTCACCTCACCTCGCCCATAGTTCTCACAACGGCAAGGCGAGCACCTCAGAAACACGCGACGCCAATGGAAAACCCAAGCGCAATAAAAACAAGCGTATGTACAAAAACGGCGGAAGCAATACCGAAGACGATGCAGTCAACGCAGGGTTTACCGAACCTAAATCTGGACATAAAAATAAGACCTTTAAAGGGAACAGAGACGGCCCTAGCCAGGTTGATAGACTCCTGGACTACCCATGTGGAATCCATGGCACTCATGACAAACCAGCAACCCACACTAACAGGAATTGTTGGGTCTTTAAACAAGCCGACAAGGTCATGACAGAGGGTCCAAATAACACCCAAAACTGCAGTGGAGATGAGGAAGAACCTTGATGGCCCAATAATGGAGGCCAAAATAAGTTTCCTAAAGAGGTAACAGAGGTCAACATGATCTATGTCACCCACATCCCTAAAAAGGAGAGGAAGCGAGTACTTCGGGATGTCTATGCGCAGGAGCTAGTCGCCCCGAAGTTCAACCCCTGGTTGGCTTGCCCGATCACGTTTGATAAGCACGATCATCCAACTAGCATTAGAAATGGTGGATCGGCAACGCTCATCCTGGACCCAATTGTCGATGGTTACCATCTGACGCGCGTCCTCATGGACGGAGGCAACAGCCTCAACCTCATTTACGAGGACATGGTTAGGAAGATGGGCATCAACTCATCCTGGATCAAACAGAGAACCACCACCGTTAAAGGTGTCGTACCAGGTGTCAAAGCCCGCTGCACTGGAATAGTAACCCTGGAGCTAGTCTTCGGCTCGCCCGAGAACTTCAGAAGCGAAGAGTTAATCTTTGACATCGTCCCATTCCGCAGTGGATACCACGCGCTTTTAGGGTGAACTACTTTCGCATGCTTCAACGCAGTCCCGCATTATTGCTATCTTAAGCTCAAATGCCAGGACCCAATGGTGTTATAAGAGCCAATGGTAACACCGAGCGTTCGCTCTGGACTGAGGAGCATACCGCGACTTTTGTAGCTGAGGTACAGGCGTCCGAGGAGGCAGCTCGCAGCGATAAATGCACCACTCGCTCTTCGAAGCACACCCGAGCTGCGCACATCGACCTCGGCCACATACCCCCGCACCCTAAATAGGCATGCCGGCTCCTTGCACGCCCTCTCTGGATGGGGTACTATATCCCCAGAGAGCACAACTTCGCACTCAAGATTCCATGGGCTGACGAGGAGCCAAAAATCAACTAAAAACGTCGGAATGGTTCGACCAAACAACGACGTGGCTTCGTGCCCTCACATAGGCAAGTTTCTGTCAAAGAGACAGCCAACTACGATTACCTCGGCGTGGCTTTAACCACAGAATGGACTTCGGGAATGCCTCCCTTAAAGAGCTTAGCCAACCAAACGCTTGGAGCGTATAAAGGGCTGGAAAAGCATCAGCCTCCGTGAGTCCCCACCTCCAATGATGACTAGCTGGTCAATAGCTCGGAAGCGCAGACGTGCGGTAGGAAGCGGCCCGGGTTGCTAAACATCCGACGAAAAAATCCGCCCTGTTCCTTCCTTTATTTTTTACTTTTTACATTGTATTCCTTCAGTTCCCCTTGCTGCAGCTGGGCATGTAAAGGCTTGACATTATAAAATAAAGAAACCGTGCCCTTTAAAGGCCCTTATTGTTTTCCTTTATAAGCATGGCCACAACGCTACAACGAAAATACAAAGGATGCAATTGTATTACAAGTCCGAAGTATTCGGCGTCTCGGATTTTGGCTTTTATATGCATCAGTTTCGAACCTAGATTTTGGTCAATAGTTGGGTTGCCCGGCTCCTATGTGTACCCCTTACGTTTCTGATGAATTTGGCTAAGGGTGTAATGGGAGAACCACTGCGATTGTGCCGCCAGGTCAATTGGCCGAGCGCCTCAGTGGAGAAAGCCAAAAACTGACTATCTAGGTAGGCGCAAACTGGTCGGCCATCCATAGACCGCGTTAAGCGATGTGACCCTAGAGATCACCCATGGCAATCAAAGGGGCTTCAATATTTAGCTGAAGTGCATCACGGCTTAGACCTCGGCCTGCCAGGCCGGCCACTTCCTAGACCGGGGGCTGGTCACCAGCCCCCATAGTCAAACTCCTAGGACTGCTTGAAAGCTCTCAAGCCACTATAGTCTGATTGCCTTGTTCCTATGAGAAGAAGACCACCCTCGGGTACTGAGACGTCGGCTAAGGGTCACATCTGCATCTTGGAACACCCTTTGTATAATCTACACTGGGGCTAAAGCTGACGACTGGCCACTTTCAGTTTAAAACAGTCATCCAGGAGGTATAAATAATTAAAAACACACAATTTAAAGCCATAGTCATTCAAAGCAAAAGATAATGTTTTATACATTCAATCACTTCGGCATTCCGAAGTCCTACCTAGTAATACAAAGTGTCTTTCAGACACGCGGCCTCCGTAAGCCAAGCTCCTTCCTCCACCTCTTCGTAGAATTGCTCTGCGGTGCGAGGCTTGTCACCAGGAGGACCTACGGCTACAGTCATTGTGTCGACCTGGCGCCCGTGCATTTTTACGTAGGCGTACGCCTTTTGTGCTCCTTCAAAGCACGTGGACTGCCTCCAGATATCGATGCACGGGACAGCCCCTCGTAGGCGCATCATGAGGCCGAAGAGGCTGCCCGGGAGGACGTTGACAGGCCACAGCGCGACTCAGAGGTCTTGAAGGGCCGGCCTCGCCATGCGGAGCAGCTCAACCAACTGCTTCATTCCATCGCATAACAGCTGCGCCACCGAGACCCTAGGAACTGTCCCCAGAAGGCCTTCTCCACTTCATGACCCGCTAACTAGTCGAATTGCGCAATGGCGTCCGTCATGATTTGCGGGAGATCCGCGAAGAATTCTACGGAATGCCACAGCTGGGTGAGCTTGATGCACCCTTTGCTGCCAAATACACAATGCAGTAACTATTGCTTACCCGAGGTAATCTGCTCCAATTGTTGGAGCACCTCGGGGTCCGCCCGCGCCACGGTCTTGAGTTTAGAATGGGCAAGCTGAAGCTTTTCGAGCTCCTCCTTTGTTCGCTGCCCCTCCGCATGAAGCTTGTCGCGTGTATCAAACACGCCCTTCAGGGTCTCCTCGACCTCAAGGACCCGCGCCCGGTCCTTGGCCCCAGCCACCTTCTTGGCGGCTCGGGCCTCCTCCGCCTTCGCGGCGGCAGCTTCATGCTGCTTTGACTCTTGCTGAGCTTTTTCATGCCACAATAAAGAAAGTTACATGGATAAATATGTTAGGTAGCATTCCACATCAAAAATTCTATTTTTATCATTTACCTACTCGAGGACGAGCAGGAATTAAGCTTGGGGATGCTTGATACGTCTCCAATGTATCTATAATTTTTTATTGTTCCATGCTATTATATTATCTGTTTTGGATGTTTTATATGCATTAATATGCTATTTTATATTATTTTTGGGACTAACTTATTAACCTAGACCCAGTGCCAGTTTCTGTTTTTTCCTTGTTTTTGAGTTTTACAGAAAAGGAATACCAAACAGAGTCCAAACGGAATAAAACTTTTGCAATGATTTTTCCTGGACCAGAAGACACACGTAGGACTTGGAGAGGAAGGCAGAAGAGTCCCGAGGGCTCCACAAGCCCTCAGGGCGCGCCCTAGGGGGGGCACCCCCTGGCTTGTGGGCCCCACGGGAGTCCTCCAACCCTAATCTTTGGCCTATAAATTCAAAAATATTCCCAAACCACCAGAAGCGTCCACCAAAATACTTTTCCGCAACCGTAACCTTCTTTTCCCGGGAGATCCCATCTTGGGGCCTTTTCCGGCATCCTGCCGGAGGGGGATTCGATCACGGAGGGCTTCTACATCAACTCTATTGCCCTTCTGATGAAGCGCGAGTAGTTTACCACAGACCTACGGGTCCATAGCTAGTAGCTAGATGGCTTCTTCTCTCTCTTTGATCCTCAATACCATGTTCTCCTTGTTATTCTTGGAGATCTATCCGATGTAATATTCTTTTGCAGTGTGTTTGTCGAGATCCGATGAATTGTGGATTTATGATTAGTTTATCTATGAATATTATTTGAATTTTCTCTGAATTCTTATATGCATGATTTGATATCTTTGTATTTCTCTTCGAATTATCGGTTTGGTTTGGCCAACTAGATTGGTTCTTCTTGCAATGGGAGAGGTGCTTAGTTTTGGGTTCAATCTTGCGGTGTCCTCACCCAGTGACAAAGTAGGGGTAGCGAGGCACGTGTTGTATTGTTGCCATCAAGGGTAAAAAGATGGGGTTTTCATCATATTTCTTGAGTTTATCCCTCTACATCATGTCATCTTACTTAAGGCGTTACAACATTCTTATGAACTTAATACTCTAGATGCATGCTGGATAGCGGTCGATGTGTGGAGTAATAGTAGTAGATGCAGAATTGTTTCGGTCTACTTGACACGGACGTGATGCCTATATTCATAATCATTGCCTTGGATATCATCATAACTTTGCGCTTTTCTATCAATTGCTCAATAGTAATTTGTTCACCCACCGTATTATTTGCCTTCAAGAGAGAAGCCTCTAGTGAAACCTATGGTCCCCAGGTCTATTTTCCATCATATATTTTCATATCTATAAACCAAAAAACCCAAAAATACCTTGCTGCAATTTATTTACTTTTATTTTGTTTTATGTTTTAGTAAGCTTTTATATCTAACTCTATCAGATCTCACCTTTGCAAGTGACCGTGAAGGGATTGACAACCCCTTTATCGCATTGGGTGCAAGTGTTTGATTGTTTGTGCAGGTGCATAGATTGGAGACTTGCGTGTATCTCTTACTGGATTGATACCTTGGTTCTTAACTGAGGGAAATATTTATCTCTACTTTGCTGCATCACCCTTTCCTCTTCAAGGGAAAAACCAACGCAAGCTCAAGAAATAGCACTAGGCATCATGCATAGATCTAGGTATTGTCATCTTTGGTATGCAATCCATAAGTAGCCCTCATAATAGATTCATATGGCAACTTAATTTTCTTTCTTGGAAAGTGTTCCATGCCCTTCCTTAACGGAAATTGAAATCTAATGTTTCCTTCTTTCATATCAATAATTGCACCAATCGTTCTAAGGAAAGGTCCACCAAGAATAATAGGGCATGCAGGATTGCAATCTATATCAAGCACAATAAAATCTATGGGCACATAATTCCTATTTGCAACAATAAGAACATTAATTCTTCCCATAGATTTCTTAATAGTGGAATCCGCTAGATGCAAATTCAAAGAACAATCATCAAGTTTATGGAAACCTAACACATCCCATAAAGTTTTTGGAATAGTTTAAACGCTAGCACCCAAATCACACAAGGCATAGCACTCATAATCTTAATAGTAGGTTCCCACTCATCACAAAGCTTCCTAGGGATTGAAACTTCCAATTCAAGTTTTTCTTCAAAAGATTTCATCATAGCATCAACAATATGTTTAGTAAAAGCTTTATTTTGATTATAAGCATGAGGTGAATTAATCATGGATTGCAACAAGGAAATATAATCAATCAAAGAGCAATTATCATAATTAAAGTCCTTGACATCCAAAAGAGTGGGCTCATCACTAGTTAAAGTTTTGACCTCGCCAATCCCACTTTTATCAATTTTTTCATTAAGATCTTCACTCTCCAAATTATTGGGATGCCTTCTAGATAAAGTTGACTCATCTCCAGTCCCTTCTTTATCAAGTTTTATATTAGTAAACAAAGATTCAATAGGAGTCACACCAATCACTTTAAGATCTTCATCATGATTATCACAAAAACTAGAAGAACATACTTTTTCTAGCCATTCTCTCTTAGCACGCATCCTAACTGTTCTCTCCCTACTTTCATTAAGAGAAATTTTAATAGATTTCAGAGACTCATTAATATCAATCTTGGGTGGCATAGATCTAATCTTAAAAGAATCAATCTCATGAGAAATTCTATCAACATTTCTAGCCAAATCATCAACCTTAAGCAATTTTTCTTCTACCATAGCATTGAAAATCTTTTGAGAATTAATAAATTCGTTAATATTGTTCTCAAGATCAGAGGGTATCTTATTATAATTTCCATAAGAATTGTTGTAGAAATTACCATAATTATTAGAGGAATTACTAGGAAACGGCCTAGGGTTGAAATTACCTCTATACGCATTATTACCAAAATTGTTCCTACCAAAAAAATTCGCATACATAGATTCATTATTATTCTCAATCAAAGTAGACAAAGGCATATCATTGGGCTCAATAGGAGCACTCTTGCTAGCAATCAATTTCATAAGTTCATCCATCTTTTCACTCAAAGTATTAATTTCTTCAATCGCATGCACCTTTTTACTAGTAGATCTTTCAGTATGCCATTGAGAGTAATTTGTCATAATATTATCTAGGAATTTAGTAGCTTTTCCTAATGTGATTTCCATAAAAGTACCACAGCGGCGGAATCTAAAAGAATTCTAGATGCAAAATTCAATCCAGCATAAAAAATTTGTATGATTATCCACAAACTTAAACCATGAGTAGGTCAATTTCTTATCATCAATTTCATCCTCTCCCAAGATTGTGCAACATGTTCATGATCAAGTTGATTAAAATTCATTATATTATTCCTAAGGGAGATGATTTTAGCGGGAGAAAAATACTTGGAAATAAAAGCATCTTTACACTTATTCCATGAATCAATACTATTTTTAGGCAAAGATGAAAACCAAGTTTTAGCACGATCTCATAGTGAGAACGGAAATAGCTTCAATTTACCAATATCATTATCCACATCTTTTTTCTTTTGCATATCACATAACTCAATGAAAGTATTTAGATGGGATGTAACATCTTCATTAGGACTTCCAGAAAATTGTTCTTTCATAACAAGATTCAACAAAGCGGCATTAATTTCATAAGATTCCGCACTAGTGGCGGGAGCAATCGGAGTACTAATAAAATCATTATTATTGGTGTTGGAAAAATCACACAACTTGGTATTTTCTTGAGACATCATGACAAAGCAAGCAATCTAGCACACAAGCAAACGAAAAGACGAACGGAAAGAAGGCGAATAAAAAGGCAAATAATTTTGTGTTTTTTCTAAAAATGTTTTAGAAGTGGGGGAGAGGAAAACGAGAGGCAAATGGCAAATAATGTAATGCAAGAGATGAGAGTTTATGATAGGTACTTGGTAGGTTTGATGTAGAACCTCCCCGGCAACGGCGCCAGAAATTCTTCCTGCTACTCCTTGAGCTTGCTTTGATTTTTCCCTTGAAGAGGAAAGGGTGATGCAGCAAAGTAGAGATAAGTATTTCCCTCAGTTAAGAACCAAGGTATCAATCCAATAGGAGGAACACACAAGTCTCCAATAGATGCACCTGCACAAACTAACAGACACTTGCACTCAACGCGAAAAAGGGGTTGTCAATCCCTTCACGGTCACTAGCAAGAGTGAGATCTAATAGAGATAGGTATAAAAGATAAGTAAAAGTGTAAAATAAAGTAAATATAAATAAATTGCAGCAAGGTATTTTTGTATTTTTAGTTTTATAGATCTGAAAATAATATGACAGAAAATAGACCGGGGGGCCATAGGTTTCACTAGAGACTTCTCTCTTGAAGAAAGCATACGGTGGGTGAACTAATTACTATTGAGCAATTGATAGAAAAGAGCATAGTTATGACGATATCCAAGGCAATGATCATGAATATAGGCATCACGTCTGTGACAAGTAGATCGACTCCTGCCTGCATCTACTAGTATTACTCCACACAACGACCGCTATCCAGCATGCATCTAGTGTATTAAGTTAACAAGAATGGAGTAACACCTTAAGCAAGATGACATGATGTAGAGAGATAGATCCAAACAATATGGTAAAGCCCCATCTTTTTATCCTTAATGGCAACAATACAAATACGTGCCTCGCTACCCCTACTGTCACCGGGTGAGGACACCACAAGATTGAACCCAAAACAAAGCACCTCTCCCATTGCAAGATAGATCAATCTAGTTTTACAAATCAAATCAATAGATCAGAGAGAAATACAAAGCTATCTTAATCATGCATAAAAGAGTTCAGAGAAGGCTCAAATAATATTCATAGATAATCTGATCATAAACCCACAATTCATCGGATCTCAACAAACACACCGCAAAAGAAGATTACATCGAATAGATCTGCAAGAACATCGAGGAGAACATTGTATTGAAGATCAAACAGAGAGAAGAATCCATCTAGCTACTAGCTATGGACCCGTAGGTCTATGGTAAACTACTCACACATCATCGAAAGGGCATCAAGGTTGGTGTAGAGGCCCTCCGTGATCGAATCCCCCTCCGGCAGTGTGCCGGAAAAGGCCCCAAGATGGGATCTCATGAGAACAGAAGCTTGCGGCGGCGGAAAAATATTTTTGGTGTGCCCCCTGGTATACGGGGAATATTTGCGTATTTATGGAGCTGAGATTAGGGTTAGGGGAGTCCCGAGGGGCCCACAAGCCAAGGGGCACGCCCCTAGGGCTTGTGGCCCTCTTGTGGCTCCTCTGGCCTCCTCCCGAAACTTCGTGGTTGTCTTCTGGTCCAAGAAAAATCCTCAAAAAGTTTCGTTCCGTTTGGACTCCGTTTGGTATTGATTTTCTGTATAAGACAAAAACAAGGAAAAAACAGCAACTGGCACTAGGCACTAGGTTAATAGGTTAGTCCCAAAAAATGATATAAAATAGCAAACTAATGCATATAAAACATACAAGATGAATAATATAATAGCATGGAACAATAAAAAATTATAGATACGTTGGAGATGTATCAGGGCCATAAGCAGAGGGGATCTCTCCCCCTCTGGTAGTGGTGCCGGGCACAACATCTGCTGTGCCTTGGGCACCCAGGTCTGCAAATATGAAATGAGACGATTCATCAAAATCTGTCTCACCTAATGAGAAATAAATAATATGAATGTGTGTGTTAAACACTTACCGGTGGGGCATCATAGCCGACCTCGAACCGAGGTCCTCACCTTAGGGATCTTGTCCTTGGGCAGCTTGAAGAGCCGCGACCACATGCTGGCCAAGGTGGAGCAGAAGAAGTTGAGGATGGGCCCCGCCTCCTCGGGTTTGTGCTCCCACATTGGGGAGGCCTGGAGTTGGAGCGGGAGGATGCGGCGGTGGAGCATGACGTTGACCACGTCGGCCAGTTGGATGTCCTTCTGGGTAGATCACCACTTGATCCTCTTGATCAGTGCATCCACCTCCTCTGGGTTCCCCCAGACGACGCCCTTCTCCCTCCAGGACTTGAGCTTCCTTGGAGGCCCGATCGAAAAGGCTGGGACCTCGGTCTGGCCGGTGCGAGCGGCTCAGTGATGTAAAACCACTCGTGCTGCCATTCCTTGACCATCTCGATGAAGGTGCCCTTGAACCAGTCGGCATTCTGGTTCTTGCTAACCGTGGCCCCTCCACACTCTGCCAGATCGGAACCGCTGGACTTCGGCTTGACGCTGAAGATCTTCAGCCATAGGCCGAACTGTGGTTCGATGCGGAGGAAGGCCTCACAGACCGTGATGAAGGAGGAGATATGAAGCATGGAGTTCGGGGCCATGTGGTGGAAGTCGAGCCTGTAGTAGAACATTACCCCATGCATGAACGGGTGCAGCGGGAACCCTAAGCCTCTGATGAGGTGAGGGACAAAGAATACCAGCTCCCCTTGGTTGGGAGCAGGCACTTGCTGGTTGGTGTCGGGAGCGCGGGCGGCGACGCAGCTCCAGGATGGTGCCCTCTGTCACAATGGAGCCACCCCAGTGCCCTTTTGAGGGTGTTGGCCATGTCTGATGGGGAAGCTCGAATGCGTGGAGGAGGAACAAAGCGAGATTGGATCTGGGCGCTAGAGCTCTAGGAGGCAGCAGGCGAGGGAAGTGAGAGCGTGATTACTTGCACTGTTATCTTTTTACTCTTATAGGTTGCCGAAAGGCCGACAGTCCACCCCTGCCGCGTCGATAAAAACGCCACTCCTCCTCAAAAGATGTCATTGTGTGCATGGGGGGAAACAAAATCTTGATGATATCCCTAAGAAAATGGGCATGATCTCCTCTTCGATGGGACGTGCTAGTAAAAAGGCTGCCTCGAACCACGATTTGAGGTAGGCAGTAACTGCCTGACCTGTCGTGGATAGCGCCGCTTCGATAAAGTTGTCAAGCTTTAAAGCACTATTCATGTCTAGGTGGTTGGCTTTCAAAGCTACATAATCTCATGACCTAGGATGGGTTGAGAGCTCGGCTGAGTCTCGTTTACAAGACATCGCTCCTTTGAAGGACGGTTCGGAGATCCTGAATCACGAAGGGGAACTCGTCTATCATGCCAAAGACTTCGGATCTGAAGTTACTTCCGTTGGAGAAATCGTCCTTGGCGTAGAAGACCAGTTCGGGGGCTACTGACGGTGTCCTGGACTAGGGGGTACTAACCTAGTCGGCCCATGCTCCTCTGTCTGGGCTGGTGGGCCTTCGTTCATCTCAAGAGGGACTCCAGAAGCTGCATGATGGAGGCATGAGCAAGACCGTATCTACCGAAGACTTGACGTACACTCCAAGAATTCTCCTACCGCCTCCACGCCTGGATACCGACCTTGTAACCCTAGGAGCCCTAGAATAAGGGTGCCACATCTAGTAAAGGAAATGAGGATCTTAAAATGATTAGTGTGCATCCCAACATCATTGATATAATAAAGGAACCTATTTATAATAGTAAATCCCTCAACTTTGTCCCAAGGAGTGTGATTATTAGAAACATGTATGCTAACCCTCCTAGGAAGTGTGGATGTGTAATTGAGGAGTTGAATATGAAAGATGACAATACTTGAAACAATGCCTTACACCTAGCCAGGGGTGTAAAACAATAGCGCTTGTTGGGAGGCAACCGAATAGTTACCTTAAATTTTTGCTTTTACTTTCTGTTTTGGTGTGTTGACAGAATTATTGCTACTGTTATGATTGTGTTTTTATGTTTTAGTTAGTTTTTGTGCCAAGTAAAGCATTTGGGATGATTTGGGGTGATAGTTGACTTGATTCTGTGAAAAAACAGAAAATTTTGCGCTCAGTCCAGGAATTTTTTAAAATAACTAGAATGTGATTTTGATTTGAATTTTTTACACATGATTGATATACAAATTCCCCATGTTGTCCTGATTTTCAGTATTTTTGTAGTTACACAATATGGTATTTGTATAGATCATTATAGACTATTCTGTTTTAGACAGATTCCGTTTTCTATTGCATAGTTCGCTTGTTTTGATGATGCTATGGATTATATCGGGGGGGGGGGGTATAAGTCATGGAGAATTTAGAATATAGTAGCTATTATGCAAGAATAAAATATGAATGGGTTCATAACAATACCTAAAGTATTTGATTTGTTTATTATACTAACGGATCTCAGGAGGTTTTTTTTTAGTTTTCTGTGGTGAAGTTTTCAAGTTTTTGGTGAGATCATGATGGATGAAGGAATAAGGAGCGGCAAGACCCTAAGCTTGCGGATGCACAAGGCACCCCCAAGTTAATATTCAAGGAAGAGCCAAGTTTCTAAGCTTTGGGATGCCTCGGAAGGCATCCCTGCTTTCGTCTACAATCTACCGGTATGTTACTTGGAGCTACATTTTTATTCATCACATGTTATGAGTTTTGCTTTGTCTTGTATTATAGTCCTTACTTTGTTTTCTTTTTAGTTTGCCACAATCATTGTTTTCTAGACACACCTTTTGAGAGGGACATGAATTTATTTGTGATTTGTTAGAATACTCTATGTGCTTCACTTATATCTTTTGAGCTAGGGCAGTTGCTCTAGTGCTTCACTTATATCTTTTAGAGCACGGTAGTGGTAATATTTTATAGAAATAGTTGATCTATCTTGCTTCACTTAAATCATTTTGATAGTCCAATAAATAGTGATGGCAATTTACATGGGTTATTAGACTAGTCCACAAAGGATAGGTATTCAAGGGGGATATAATAAAAACTTTCATGTAGATCGTTGAATATGATATGTTTGATTCCCTGCAATAGTTTTGCGATATTAAGGTGGTAATATGTGGGGGTACTAGTGAATGATTTTGGTTTAGTAAGAATATTGATGTTAAAGTTTGTGATTCCCGAAGCATGCATGTATAGTCTCTAGTTATGTGATGAAATTGGAGCATGATTTATTATTGAGTGTCTACCTTATGAGTGGCGGTCAGGGGACGAGCGATGGTCTTTTCCTCCCAATCTATGCCCTTAGGGGCATGCGAGTAGTACTTTGCTTCGACGGCTAATAAACTTTCAAAATAAGTATGTGAGTTCTTTTTGACTAATGTGAGTCCGTGCATTATACG
The DNA here is from genome assembly GCA_011799875.1 of Thinopyrum elongatum. Taxonomy (NCBI): domain Eukaryota; kingdom Viridiplantae; phylum Streptophyta; class Magnoliopsida; order Poales; family Poaceae; genus Thinopyrum; species Thinopyrum elongatum. The sequence goes on along the minus strand of CM022299.1, from coordinate 400,980,121 downwards.
CACTCTCACCCTCCCACAATTATCTAGCCTCTTTGGTACCATGCATTGCCCTTTCTCACCTCGAGAGTTGGTGCAAACTTCGCACTGGTGCATCCAAACCCCGTGATATGATACGCTCTATGACACATAAGCCTCCTTATATCTTCCTCAAAACAGCCACCATACCTACCTATTATGGCATTTAGATAGCCATTCCGAGATATATTGCCATGCAACTTCCACCGCTCCATTTTCATGACATGCATGTTCTTTGTCATATTGCTTTGCATGATCATATAGCTGACATAGTATTTATGACTCAGCCACCATTCATAATTGTTATACATGTTACACTAGATCATTGCACCTCCTGGTATACTGCCAGAGGTATTCATATAGAGTCATATTTTCAATTTTATCGAGTTGTAAGTAAGTAAAAGTGTGATGATCATCATTATTAGAGCATTGTCCCAGTGAGGAAAGGATGATGGAGACTATGATTTCCCCGCAAGTCGGGATGAGAATCCGGATGAAAAAAGAGAGGCCAAAAAGATCCCAAAAAATGAGAGAACTTGGCTTCTATATTCCAATGACGGGCTTCCTCAAATGCCCGAGGTCTGCATGAGCAAGCAAGTTGGATGCACACCCACATAGTTTCCGTTGACCTTTCATACACTTATAGCTCTGAGTGCATCCGTTGCATGGCAATCCCTACTCCTTGCATTGATATCAATTGATGGGCATCTCCATAGCCCATTGATTAGCCGCGTCGATGTGAGACTTTCTTCCTTTTTCAACTTCCCCTTATTGATCTCTATCACCGCATTTTTTTCACCTATAGTGCTATACCCATGGATCGCGCTCATGTATTGCGTGGGGTTGAAAATGCTAAAACACGTTAAAAAGTATGATCCAATTGCCTGACTTGTCATCGGGGTAGTTCATGACTAATATTTTTATGATAGGAAGACTAAGCATGATGGGCTATATGATTTTGTAGGGATAGCATTCTTTAACATTCTTATTTTGAAAGGCATGATTGTTTTTTAGTATGCCTGAGTATTGATGTCTTTATATCAAATGATAGAAGCCTTGAATCACTCATTTCTTAGTATTCATACCGTAAAAGAGATTACATGATACACATGTTAGGTAGCATTTCACATCAAAAATTCTGTTTTATCTTTTATCAACTAGAGGATGAGCAGGAATTGAGCTTGGGGATGCTGATACATCTCCAACATATCTATAATTTTTTATTGTTTCATGCTATTATATTATAAATCTTGGATACTTTATATGCATTTTTATGCTATTTTATATCATTTTCGGGAACTAACCTATTAACCAGTGCCTAGTGCCAGTTGCTGTTTTCTACTTGTTTTTGGTTTTCCAGAAAATCAGTACCAAACGGAGTCAAAACACTACGAAACTTTTTGATGATTTTTTTCTGGACATAAGAGACCCTAGAAGATTCGGGAGGAGTCCAGAGGACGAACGAGGAGATGGCAAGGACTGGGTGCTCCCTGTTACCTTGTGGGCCCCTCGAGGCTCCGTCTGACCTAATTCCACTCCTGTAAATTCTCAAATATTGGGAAACCCCCAGAGAGCCACCCGAATCACTTCTTCCGCTGCCGCAAGCTTCTGTTATTGTTTGATCCCATCTGGAGGCCTTTTTTGGTACTCTGCCGGAGGGGGAATCGATCATGGAGGGCTTCTACATCATCCCTGCTGCCTTCCGATGATGCGTGAGTAGTTCACAACAAACCTACGGGTCCATAGCTAGTAGCTAATACATATCCAATGTATATATAATTTTTTATTGTTCCATGCTATTATAGTATCAATCTTGGATGTTTTATATGCAATTATATACTCCCTCCATTTTTATATACAAGGCCACAAACTCAGATTACAGGTACCAATGTTAAATTTAATGCCTGCTTTGCAAGTCAGCTTTTCTTTTCGTTTAGTGGGATCATTAATACGTCGCATCCATGCAAGGAAACTAAGTGGAGGAAGAAGCTGACAGTCATTATGACTGCATGCATGCAAGTATTAAACATGTTGCTAGCATGAGAAAATATCATTAACTTTGCCTCGATTACTGTTGGTGGCCTTGTATAGATGCAAAATGTATATTTCATAGTGGCCTTGTATAAGTAACTGGAGGGAGTATCATTTTCTGCGACTAACCTATTAACGCAGTGTCAAGTGCTAGTTGCTGTTTTTTGCGTGTTTTTGGTTTTCCAGGAAATCAGTACCAACAGAGTCCAAACACTATGAAACTTTTTGACGATTTTTTCTACACATAAGAGACCCTAGAAGCTTCGAGAGGAGGCCAGAAGGCAAAGGAGTAGGCGACAAGGCACTTGGGCGTGCCCTGGGGGGCGCCCAAGTACCTTATGGGCCCCTCGTTTCTCCGTTTGACCTAATTCTAGCTCTATAAATTCTCTAAAATTGGGAAACCAATAGAGAGCCACCCAAAATACTCTTTCCACTGCCGCAGGTTTCTGTTCTTCCACGATCCCATCTGGAGGCATTTTCCTGCACTCTATAAGAGGGGGAATCGACCATGAAGGGCTTCTGCATCAACCTTGCTGCCCTTTCGATGATGTGTGAGTAGTTTACCACAGACCTACGGGTCCATAGCTAGTAGCTATATGGCTTCTTCTCTCTCTTTGATCTTCAACTCTTCGATGTTCTTGAAATTCTATCCGATGTAATTATCTTTTGCGGTCTGTTCGTTGGGATCCGATGAATTCTGGGCTTATGATCAGATTATTCATGAATATTATTTGAGTCGTTTCTCAATTCTTATATGCATGATTATTATAGCTTTGCATTTCTCTCCAATCTAACTGTTTAGTTTGGCCAACTAGATTTATTTATCTTGCAATGGGAGAGGTGCTTTGTAATAGGTTCAATCTTGTAGTGATCTATATCCGAGTTACAGAAGGGGACAAGACACGTATTTGTATTGCTGCCATTAAGGGGAAAACAATGGGGTTTATTCATATTGCTTGAGTTTACTTTGTCTACATCATGTCATCTTGCTTAAGGCGTTACTCCATTCTTTATGAACTTAATACTCTAGATGCATGCTAGATAGCGGTCGATGTGTGGAATAATAGTAGTAGATGCAGGCAGGAGTCGGTCTACTTGTCTCGGACGTGATGCCTATATACATGATCATTGCCTTGAATATCGTCATAACTATGCGCTTTTCTATCAATTGCCCAACAATAATTTGTCTACCTATGATACATCTCCAAGATATCTATAATTTTTTATTGTTCCATGCTATTATAGTATCAATCTTGGATGTTTATTATGCAATTATATATCATTTTTTGGGACTAACCTATTAACCAACTGCCCAGTACCAGTTGCTGTGTTTTTGCATGTTTTTGGTTTTTCAGAGAACCAATATAAAAAGAGTCCAAACGGAGAAAAAACTTTGGATTAATTTTTTCTGGACCAGAGGGGACCCTAGATGCTTCGGAAGAAGACCTGAAGAGCCAAAAGGCGGCGACAAGCCTGCCAGACACGCCCAGGGGGCACCCCCTAGGCTTGTGGGCCCCTCGTGGCACCTCTTGACATAATTCAAATGCTATAAATACCTAAATATTCCCCGTACATCAGAGAACCCCCCCCCCCCCAAAATACTTTTTCCACCACCACAAGTTTCTGTTCTCATGAGATCCCATCTGGAGGCCTTCGTCGGCACCCTGCCGGAGGGTGAATCGACCACGGAGGGGCTCTACATCAATCTTGCCTCCGTGCCCTGGTGGGTAGTGGGGCCCACAAGCCTCCGTTTGACCTACCTCCGCCTCTATAAATACCCTAAAATCAGAAAACCTACCAGGGAGTCCACGAAATACTTTTTCCGCCGCCGCAAGCCTCTGTTCTTGAGAGATCCCATCTGGGGACCCTTTCTGGCACTCTGCCAGAGGGGGAAACGATCACGGAGGGGTTCTTCATCATCCTTGCTGCCCCTCCGATGATGCGTGACTAGTTTACCACAGACCTATGGGTCCATAGCTAGTAGCTAGATGGCTTCTTCTCTCTCTTTGATCTTCAATACAATGTTCTCCATGATGTTCTTGGAGATCTATTCGATGTAATCACTTTTTGCAGTGTGTTTGTTGGGATCTGATGAATTGTGAGTTTATGATCAGATTATATATGAAAATTATTAGAGTCTTCTCTAAACTCTTTTATGCATGATTTTTATAGCTTTGTCTTTCTCTCTCATCTATTGATTTGGTTTGGCCAACTAGATTGATTTTTCTTGCAATGGGAGAGGTGCTTTGTGATGGGTTTGATCTTGCGGTGCTCAATACTAGTGACAGAAAGGGACATGACACATATTTGTATCATTGAAATTAAGGATAAAAATATGGGGTTTATTCATATTGATTGAGTTTACTTTGTCTAGATCATGTCATCTTGCTTAAGGCTTTACTCCGTTCTTTATGAACTTAATACTCTAGATGCATGGTGGATAGTGGTCAATGAGGGAGTCTTGGATTAGGGGGTCCTCGGATGGTCGGGCTATGTAACATGGGCCGAACTGATGGGCCGTGAAGATACAAGGCAGAAAACCTTTCCTCGTGTCTGGGTGGGACTCTCCTTTGCATGGATGGCAAGTTTGGCGTCCAGATGTATATTTTCCTTCATCTGTAAACCGACTCTGTACAACCCTGGCCCCCTCCGGTGTCTATGTAAACTGGAGGGTTTAGTCCGTAGTGGCTATCATAACTCCCATAGGCTAGACATCTAGGGTTTAGCCATCACGATCTCGAGGTAGATCAACTCTTGTAACCCCCATACTCATCAAATACAATCAAGCAGGACGTAGGGTTTTACCTCCATTAAGAGGGCCCAAACCTGGGTAAACATAGTGTTCCCTTTGTCCCTTGTTACCTTCGATCCTCAGATGCACAGTTCGGGACCCCCTACCCGAGATCAGCCGGTTTTGACACCAACATTGGTGCTTTCATTGAGAGTTCCACTGTGTCGTCGGCAGAAGGATCGATGGCCCGTTTGATCATCAACGACGACACTGTTTCCGGGGAGACCTTTCTCCCCGGCCAACTTTTTGTATTCAACGGCTTCGCTCTACACGCCAATTTAGTTGGTCACCTTGAGCAGATCGACAGCTACGCCCCTAGTCATCAGATCAGATTTGGGAGCCTAAATTACGTCGCTGATATCCAAGGAGACTTGATCTTCGAAGGATTCACGGCCTCGAACACTATTCCTCATCTTCAAGAAGGCAACCCATCGGATCCGTCATCAGGCGCCGCTCATAGACCAACTACTACCCCTACCTTGGCCATAGATCCAGGCAGGCCACCTCATCCGAAGATGGGATCTTAAAACCCACCGGACCCTCTCCTCTCATGGAGCCCTTTGTCGAAGACCCAGAAGCAACTGTATGTTCGGCGAGCCTGGAATCAAGCAGGACCCTCCTTGTCATCGGAGAGCCGAACTCACCTCTGGAGGCCAACTCCGAACTCTCAAGGCCTGCGTCTGGTGAACACAACCTGGAAGAGTCTGCCATCCCTAGCTCCGCGGGTCCTCGGTTTCCCGTCCGGCCTTCACTCTTAAGCAAGGCCCTGGACTTAATGCGATCTCTCGCCATCACAGAGGTATCACCTCCGAATTATGCACAGCCTGAACTAGGGGCTGAGTGCAGGGAATTTTACGTCCCACCCACCACCCACTTGATAGCCACTGTCGAGGACTTAACCGATATACTCGACTATGCCTCCGAAGACATCGACGGTATGGACGACGATGCCGGAGCAGAACCAGGCCAAAACTCGCCCATCACCGGACGTTGGACTGCCACTTCTACATACGACGTGTACATGGTGGATACACCCAAAGAGGACGACGATGGCAATCAAGATCCGATCGAGGATAAGCCCGTCGAGGTACGACCGAAGCGTCGATGTCAGCGGCGCCGTTCACGATCGCGGCGGGAAAAAGAAAGTAATACCGGCACCGGAGACATTGACACTCTGGAGAATGCCAAAGACTCTGACAAACCCATTGAGCCTGCCATAGAGCAGGATAATTGGGAAGAGGGACAGGTTAACCCCGACGAGCCAGTCGGGAATGAGGATTCAGAGGATAGTAACTATCTACCGATCTCCGAGGAGGATGCCAGCCTCAGCAACGAAGACTTCATCGTGCCAGAGGAGCCCCTCGAGCAAGAGCGCTTTAAGCGACAGCTCATCGCAACTGTGAGGAGCCTAAAAAAGAAACAGCAACAGCTTCAAGCCGAACAGGATACGCTCAACGACAGATGGACCCAGGTCCTAGCTGCCGAGGAATACGGCCTCGAATGCCCAACAAAGAGCTATCTGAAGCATCGGTTACTGCCACAATTCGATGACGAGGCCCTAGAGCCAATACCGTCAAGATATAATCATGCTGATGAACTAGACCGACCACCACGTGGACGAGACAAAGTGGCCACTCGTACCGAATACCAGCCCGCGCCACCTCGCCATCAAGGCAAAGAGGCAGCAGCTCAGGGTTGCACCTACGACTTACGTCAGGACCTGGACAATAGAGCCGGCAAGACCAGATCAATATACGGATCAAGGGAGCGTGCTCCGACGAGAGACGACGGCCTTCAAGCTTGGTGCGAGCAGCATAACCGAACTCGGGCCGAAAACCAAACACGGATGTCATCCGAACTCCGTCGTGACGTTGCCCATTATAGAGGCGCCGCACACCCCTTGTGCTTTACCGATGAGGTAATGCAGCACCAATTTCCAGAAGGGTTTAAACCCGTAAACATCGAATCATACGATGGAACGACAGATCCCGTGGTATGGATTGAGGATTTTCTTCTCCATATTCACATGGTCCGCGGCGACGATCTCCACGCCTCCAAATACCTCCCCTTAAAGCTAAAAGGACCAGCGCGGCACTGGTTAAACAGCCTACCAGAGAACTCTATTGGTAGCTGGGAAGACTTGGAGGATGCCTTTAGAGACAACTTCCAAGGTACCTATGTCCGGCCGCCGGATGCCGATGACCTTAGTCATATAGTCCAGCAACCCGGTGAGCCAGCCCGCAAACTCTGGACTAGGTTCTTAATTAAAAAGAATCAAATCATCGACTGTCCGGACACCGAAGCCCTCGCGGCCTTTAAACATAGCGTCCGCGATGAGTGGCTTGCCCGACACATTGGTCAGGAAAAGCCGAAGTCTATGGCAGCTCTTACTCCACTCATGACCCGCTTCTGCGCGGGAGAGGACAGCTGGTTGGCTCGTAGAAGCAATAGTACCAGCGACCCTGGCACCTCCGAAGTCAGGGACGGCAATGGCAGGCCACGATGCAACAAACACAAGCGTCGAAACAATAACGAAGAAACTGAAGACACAGCGGTTAACGCCGGATTCAGTGGCTCTAAATCCGGTCAGCGGAAGAAGCCATTCAAAGGAAATAAGGACGGTCCATCTAATTTGGACAAAATACTCGATTGGCCTTGCCAGATTCATGGCACCCCTGACAAGCCTGCCAACCACTCCAACGGAAATTGTTGGGTCTTCAAACAGGCCGGTAGGTTAAATATCGAACATAAGGGGAAAGGTCCGCCAAGCGAGGACGATGACGAGCCCCGCCCACCGAACACAGGGGGACAAAAGAAATTCCCCCCCGAGGTGAAAATAGTGAACATGATATACATCACGCATATCCCCAAAAGGGAGCGCAAGCGTGCATTAAGAGATGTCTATGCCGTAGAGCCTGTCGCCCCCAAATTCAACCCATGGTCGGCTTGTCCGATCACCTTTGATCGCAGGGACCACCCGACCAGTATCCGTCACGGAGGTTCGGCGGCCCTGGTCCTCGATCCAATCATTGACGACTATCATCTGACTCGAGTCCTTATCGACGGCGGCAGCAGTCTCAACTTGATCTATCAAGACACTGTCCACAAAATGGGTATTGACCCGTCAAGAATCAAGCCTAGTAACACAACCTTTAAAGGAGTGATACCCGGCGTCGAGGCCCGCTGTACGGGCTCATTAACATTGGAAGTAGTCTTCGGTTCACCGGATAATTTCCGAAGCAAAGACTTGATCTTCGACATCGTCCCCTTCCATAGTGGTTATCACGCACTGCTCGAACATACTGCCTTCGCCCACTTCAATGCAGTCCCGCATTATGCTTATTTAAAGCTCAAGATGCCTGGACCCTGCGGCGTTATCACAGTCAATGGAAACATGGAACGCTCCCTCCGTACCGAGGAGCACACCGCGGCTCTTGCAGCCGAGGTACAGAGCGGCCTTATCAAGCCAAACACTTCATCGGCCGTCAAGCCTCCGGACACTATTAAACGAGTCCGGCCTACTCTGCAGAACGACAACTCGGTCAATCCGGCGCTGGACTAGCAGTTCTGCCTCCGTCCACCGCCCCATCTAATAGCGGCATATGTATCGCGTGTGCATAACTACGCACTCAAAATACCTTGGGCGACGACGGAGGCACTCCGCGGACGAGGTCCATAAATACGGCTCGACCCTATTCGGACCTTAATCCCCCTCTTCTTTTTTCTCTTTTCTCTCCTATTACAGGTTCTTTAAAAACCTAAAGTCACTTCACGGTGCCGCAGGGCCCTTCCCCAGGCCCCTGCTATATACACGATCGTCGATCCTTTCAAAGGATCCTCCACCAAGGCGAAAAGTGACGCAGACGTGCGGCAGGGTGTCCAAAGGATCTTCATGATACCTTTTCTTTTTTTTAGGACCTGTATACAGCTTTCCCTTGTTCTCAAATTCTTGGCATGTAAAATAGCCCTAATGCTTATAGCATCATCTGTAAAAGCACGTTTTGACGTATCAATAAGACTATAATGGAAAACAGTTTTTACCAACCCTATTCGGTATTGGTTTATTTCATAATCTGTATTCCCTCTTCATGTCAGATTGGTGTCTACACTTCGGCATAGCTTAAAATGCCAGGGGCTCTATTCGGCCACCTATATTTTCAATAAAAAAAGAAGTCCGAAATGCCTTTAGAGTGCACTTCGGCGTCCCGAACATTGCATTATATGCATCAGCTCCGAATCATGTCTTTGGTCAATAGTTGGGTTGCCCGGCTCCTGTGGTTACTACCTTACGTTTCGCTCATTCGGCTAGGGTAGTAAAGGGAGAACTACTGTGATTGTGTTTCTGGTTCGTCCGGTCAAACACCTCAGTAGAGAAAGCCGAAAACTAACTGTCATGGTGTGGCGAGAGCTAGTCAGCTATTCGGTGACTTGCTATAAATCTTTTGCGATTTCTTCCATATTATGCGAAGGACTGGCCTCTGTCCGGTCATGTGCTTAAGGCATCCCAGTTCGGATAGCCGCATACGCACCAGGGGCTAGTACTTAGCCCCACCGTCAAACTCCTATGGCTAAGTGAAAGTGATAAAGCCGCATAGTCTGATTGCCTGGTTCACCTACGCAGACACCTCCTTCACGGACCAAGACGTTGGGTCAAGAGTGATCATGCATTATTCCGAACACCCCCGTAGTATCTACGTGGGGGCTGAAGCCGACGACTGGCAAACTTTCAAGATAACAAAATACAGCCGCACAGGAGGCAAGCAATTCCAGATAAAGACATAAATATATTACAAAGCCTTGGTTTATAAAACAACGTCTGGGTAGCTCGGATACATTCACTCAAATATGATATCCTTTGAGCATTGGCCCTCTATTAATCGGGCACCCTCAAGGACGTCTTCAAAATACCGCTCTGGCTTGCGGTGGTCCTTGCCTTCGGGTGGGCCCTCGACCGCCACGACGGCGGCCTTCATCTTTGCCCAGTGCATTTTGACACGGGCAAAGGCCATTCGCGCACCTTCTATGCACACCGAGCGCTTGACAGCTTCAATCCGGGGCAACGCGTCGGCAAGTCGCTGCACCAGGCCGAAGTAGCTGCTAGGAATGGGTTCGGTTGGCCACAGCCGGACTATGACGTCCTTCATGGCCAATCCGGACATCCTGTGCAGCTCTACCAGTTGCATCATGTGGTTGTTCAACAGCGCCAGACGCTCCGACGCCGCGAACAGTGACCAGAAGAGCTTCTTCGTCGTGTGCCCCTCCTGGGCCCGGAAGAACTGCGCGACATCGGCGGCACTCTTCGAAAGATCCGCAAATGCATCTGGAGAACTCCACAGTCAAGTGAGCAAGGCATATCTTTGACCGCCAAATATAGTCTGCAAAAGAAAGGGATTACCGACCGCTATCTATTCGGACTGCCGGATTTCCTCGCGAGCGGCCCGGGACTCGGTCCTCGCCTCCTTGGCCTCTTGGAGGGCCTTGGCGAGTTCGGCCGCCTGGGCCTTATTCTTATCCTCTAAGGACTCGCACTTGCCGGCGGCGTCCTTGAGCTCTTGCTCCACTTTGGTCACCCTCTCCTCGTACTGGCAGCGGTCGACCTGTTCAGACTTTAAATCTGCAGCCGCTTTGTCTGCGGCCGCTTTGCTCGCCTTCGCCTCCTCCTTGGCTTGGGCAAGGGCACTCTTGAGGGTCTCGGCCTTGCTCGCGCTGCCTGCAATCATACACATAGTAGCGCATGAGTCTAAACTCAGAATTTGCATATTAATTCAGGCATGTGCGAGATATTTCAAACATACCTTGCGCCTCATCGAACCGCTTGTTCATGCGGTCGATATCATCATCAGCCAGCTGCAGCCTCCGCTTAAGATCGGAAACTTCAGCGGCCTGGGCGGTTACCGCCAACATGGAAGCCTGTTATACAATATAAAAGTACGTCACCTCTTCCGAATACTATATGATCCTCTGTCCGGTTTTTTCAAAACCAGACAGAGTCTCAGGGGCTAATATCTATGCACAGGTTTGTCCCTTTATAAAAAGCGTCTAGAGCATTATGTCGCATACCTCGAAGCCTGTTAGCAGGTTGGTGAAGGCTTCGTTCAACCCGCTCTTGGCGGACTGAATCTTCTCAACCACCACACCCATCAGGGTGCGGTGCTCCTCCACGAAGGCAGCATGTCGTAGTGCTTCCACCAAGATATTCGGCGCCTCCGGATTAGTCGAGGCCGCCGTCGGAGCTGATTCTCCCCCCTCCTTCGAAGGGGGCTACTCGCCTAACTCCGGGGCCACATTGGCCTCCGAATGATGTCCGGTGGGGGGCCAGATTGCTCAGGACCCCCGCCGTCTGTCGCCATGAGGGTCGCCCCCTCCAGGTCTTCGACAGCCGAGGTATTGTCCTCGGGCGCCTTCTCGGCGGCCTCGCTCGCCCCTCCGTGGCCAGGAGAGGTCCTTCGGGACAACACCTCGGTGTCATCCATGGTGACCAGTGAAGGGGCTCGCGGTGGCGTCTCGCTCTCTGCCATCTCGGGCGGCAGAGAACTCCCTTCAGATAGCGATGGTTGGGGGAGGTCGCGGGCTGGGCTGATACACACAAAATGATATGTTATATTACAACCATAACAGACCGAATATTTGCTGAGTATCCTTTTCAACACTTATGATTCAGCCAGGGTTTTTTCCCTGAGGCGCCTCTGGGGGGGGTGTTCGGCGTCTGTATCTGAATCGTCCGAAAGGGTTATCTTCTCCCTCTTTGACGCCCCCTCCTCCAGGTCTGCGGAGGCGGCCCTTTTCTTCTTTCCCCCCTTTAGGGGAGAACCACTTTCCGCCTCCTCCTCTTCATCTTCATCCCCCTCATGGGAGGAGTGGGCTTCGGTTTCTCCGGACACTGCGTCCAAAGTACCTTTACGGCGGAGGCCGCCTTTGGCCTCCTTGCCCTTCTTCTTGGTCTTCTTCTTCGGTGCCTGATACGGCACCGGAACCAACATCCTCGTCAGCAGAGGATTGGCTGGGTCTTTAGGTAGTGGAGCCGGACACTTGATCCGCTCCGCCTTCACTGTCCAGCCCTGAATGAAAGAATGAAAATCTCAGTATAAACTTTGATTCATTTGCCGAAAATTGTGTTCGGAACTAAAATACTTACCGGTGTGGCCGGATTCTCGATGTCCAGACCGATGTCTTCGGTCTTCTTCGGCCACGTCTTCTGGGCCTTGAAGAGCAGCTTCCAAATCTCTTCGTGCGTTGTACCAAAGAAGCGCTGCAGGATCCAGGGACCTTCCGGATTAAACTCCCACATATGGAGAGGCCGGAGTTGGCAAGGGAGGATCCGGCGAGAAAGCATCACCTGAATCACGTTAGTGAGACTGGTATTCTTGCTTATCATATTTTTGATGCGCTTCTGCAGCATCATCACTTCTGTGGTCGACCCCCAGTCCAGACCCTTGTTGGTCCACGACACGAGCCGCATTGGGGGTCCGGATCTAAACTCAGGAATGGCCGCCCACCTGGCGCCGCGAGGTTCGGTGATATAGAACCACTCCTGCTGCCACACCTTGACGGTCTCCACGAAGGCCCCTTTAGGCCTGGTGGTGTTAGGGAGCTTGCTCACCATGGCGCCGCCGCACTCCGCATGTTGCCCGTCGACCACCTTCGGCTTCACATTGAAGAATTTTAGCCATAGGCCGAAGTGTGGGGGGATGCGGAGTAGCGCCTCTCACACGACGATAAACGCCGAGATGTGGAGGAAAGAATTTGGGGCTAGATCATGGAAATCTAGCCCGTAGTAGAACATGAGGCCGCGGACAAAGGGGTGGAGGGGAAACCCTAGTCCGGGGAGGAAATGGGGGATGAATACAACCCTTTCGCCGGGCTCCGGAGTGGGTGTGACTTGATCCTTGACAGGGAGCCTGTGCGCGATCTCCGCGGATAGATATCCCGCCCCCCGGAGCTCCTTGATGTCCTTCTCCGTGATGGAGGAGGCCTCCCACTTGCCCTTCGAGCCAGCCCCGGACATGACTATAGAGGTTGGCGGCGGTGGGAAAGATTGAAACTTGGGCGTGGAGCTTGAGGATGGGAAAATGGGAGAAGGAAGAAGGCGTGGGGAGAAAAGATGGATCTTTATCCACTTATATAGGCAGTAAATATCAGGCGCCCCCTCAAGCCTTAAAACTCGCCTATTCCGAAGGGGTCATGCGAATGGCACGGTTGGATTACCCAAACCCGTATTGATGAGGATCCCTCAATAAGTGGGCACGATCTCCGCTTTGACGAAACCTGTCGATAGAGGCCGTATCTCGAAATGCGAAGCGGGAGGCCAAAAAATGGTTCGGAATGATAAAGAGGCTAGATGTAACGTTTCGCCGAAAAAGCTGTCAGTTGATGGACATTACTTTGACTAAGCATTTTACCTCCGTGGTTGAGGGTTGTGACTGACATGCAAAGCCGGATATAGTTCTTTTATTCGGAAGATTGCTTTGAAGTATTCAGAGGAGGAACCCGCCTTGCAATGACAATCTATGTGCCGGATACATCGCCATTGAAGACTGGTTCAGGGGCTACTGAGGGAGTCCTGGATTAGGGGGCCCTCGGGTGGTCGGGCTATGTAACATGGGCCGGACTGATGGGCCGTGAAGATACAAGGCAGAAGACCTTTCCTCGTGTCCGGGTGGGACTCTCCTTTGCGTGGATGGCAAGTTTGGCGTCCAGATGCATATTTTCCTTCCTCTGTAAACCGACTCTGTACAACCCTGGCCCCCTCCGGTGTCTATATAAATTGGAGGGTTTAGTCCATAGAGGCTATCATAACTCCCATAGGCTAGACATCTAGGGTTTAGCCATCGCGATCTCGAGGTAGATCAACTCCTGTAACCCCCATACTCATCAAATACAATCACGCAGGACGTAGGGTTTTACCTCCATTAAGAGGGCCCGAACCTGGGTAAACATCGTGTTCCCTTTGTCCCTTGTTACCTTCGATCCTCAGACGCACAATTCGGGACCCCCTACCCGAGATCAGCCGGTTTTGACACCGACAGTCGATGTGTTGAGTAATAGTAGTAGATGCAGGTAGGAGTCGAACTACTTGTCTCGGACGTGATGCCTATATACATGATCATTGCCTTAGATATCGTCATAATTATTTTCTTTTCTATCAATTGCCCAACAGTAATTTGTTTACCCACCGTATGCTATCTTCAAGAGAGAAGCCTCTAGTGAAAACTATGGCTCCCGGGTCTATCTAAATTATATATTAAGACCCAAAAATACCTTGCTGCAATTTTATTTACTTATTTTTATTTTGAGTTTTTATTTATCTATTTATCACTATGAGATTTAATCCTTGCAATTAACTGCCAAGGGATTGGTGACCCCTTGTTTGCGTTGAGTGCAATTATTTGTTATTTTGTGTGTAGGTACTGCTAACGAGTTGTTGTGTGGATCTCCAACTGGATTGATAACCTTGGTTTCTAACCGAGGGAAATACTTATCTCTACTGTACTGCATCATCCCCTCCTCTTTGGGGAAACCGCACTTCTAAAACGTTTTCACAAGAATACAAAAATATTTTCCGTTTTCCTTTTTCGTGTTTGCTCATTTTCTTGCCTTATCATTATGTCTAGCATAATTATCCCTCCTTTGTCACCAGATTTTGAAGTTCTTTACTTCAAGCAGAAACAAGGAGAAAATTTGAAAGATGCTTGGTATAGGTTGATGGAATCCTATCGCGTTTGCACTATAGAAGGGGATGTAAAAATTTTGCTTCGAAATTTTTATGTAGGATTAACCATGCCCCATAGACAACTCTTGGATTTTGCTGCAAAAGGGAATTTTGTTGAGAGTGATGCTAATACTGCTTATGAAATAATAGAGGGTATATTGGGGGTTCCACCCCCACAGAAAGGATTCAATTTTACACAAGAGGGGATCCAAATCTTAGACAAATTGGGTGATATGCAGAAAAATTTGGTTGACTTGCAAAAGTTTAATGAACCTCTCAAAAATATTAGTGGAAACCTCAATCACATGAATACCTTGATTACCCTTTGCAATAAGTGGTTGGATACTTTAGATATTAAAATTGCTTCATTTTCTGAGGATAACGGGAAATGTAAAGAACCTCCTGGGTTTGAGAAAACCCCTACAAAGATTATCAAAACTAAAGATGACAACACTTGAAAGTATGCATTACGCCTAGCTAGGGGCGTAAAACAATAGCGCTAGTTGGGAGGCAACCCAGTAGTTATCTTTAATTTTTCTTGTTCCTTTTATGTTTTTTAGTGTGCAAAAATTATGCTATTGTTATGGTTGTGTTTTTGTGTTTAAATTAGTGTTTGTGCCAAGTAAAGCCTTTGGCATGATTTGGATGATAGTTCATTTGATTATGTGAAAAAACAGAAACTTTTTCGCCCAGTACTGGAATTCTCTAAATTCACTGGAACGTGGAAAACTTCTGAATTTTCTACACATGATTTTTATACCTATTGCGCATGTTATCCTACTTTTTTGGAATTTTTAAAGTTACAGAAGTATAGTCATAATTCAGATTATGACAGACTCTTCTATTTTTGACAGATTCTATTTTTGTTGCATTGTTTGCTTGTTTTAATGAAACTATGGATTGTATCGGGGGGTATAAGCCATGGAGAAGTTAGAATAAAGTAGGTATAATGCAATAATAAAATATTAATGGGTTGACAACAGTACCTAAAGTTTGTGATTTGGTTATTATACTAACAAATCTCACGAAGGTTTTGTTGAGTTTTGTGTGCTGTTGTTTTCAAGTTTTGAGTGAGATCATGATGGATGAAGGAATAAGGAGTGGCAAGAGCCTAAGTTTGGGGATGCCCGAGGCACCCCCAAGGTAATATTCAAGGACTCCCAAGCAACTAAGCTCGGGGATGCCCCGGAAGGCATCCCCAATTTCTTCTACCAACTATCGGTAATATTACTTGGAGCTATATTTTTATTCATCACATGATATGAGTTTTGCTTTGAGCGTTGTTTATTACATGAGTCTTTGCTTTGTTTTCTTTTTTAGTTTGTCACAATCATCTTTGTTGGACACACCTATTTGAGAGGAACACACATTTTTTGTGATTTGTTAGAATACTCTATGTGCTTCACTTATATTTTTTGAGCTAGGCAGTTGCTCTAGGACTTCACTTATATCTTTTTGAGCACGGCGGTGATTATATTTTGAAGAAATAGTTGCACTCTCATGCTTCATTTATATCATTTTGAGAGTTGATAATAGTAATGGTAATTTGCACAAGTTATGGATTTGGTCCTAATATGATGGATATTCAAGAAGGATATAATAAAAACTTTCATGAAGATCATTGAATATGATAAGTTTGATTCCTTGCAATAGTTTTGTGATATGAAGATGATGATATGTGGGTTGTGCTAGTGAGTAATTTTGGTTTAGTAAGAATATTGGTGTTAAGGTTTGTGATTCCCTATGCATGCATGTAAAGTCAATAGTTATGCAACGAAGTTATATCCTACTTATGGTGCGTTATTCAGTGTTAATTATTTTCAATGCATGTTTATGACCGTTTTTGCTTTCCGGTTGGTCGCTTCACAGTCTACCTAAAGTTGTTCCATATGAGTCCACCATACCTACCTATATGCGGTATTTACATGTCGTTCCAAGTAAATTTGCATGTTCCAACTCTAATCATTCAAAAAAATTATCTGTTTCATGTGCCCGTACCGCTCATGGAACGACAGGGGGTGACCAATATCTTTCATGCTAGGCGGGTTATTCTCACGATGCGTGTTTATTCACTTGTCATTGCACAAGAAAGTGGCAGGTAATAGGGATGCCTAGTCCCATAATGAATCAAAATGAAAAAAATAATGAACTCCCCCATGAAAGTTGAAAGTTTGAAGGCACCCGTGGATACGGCTAGCCATGGATTGTGAAATAATGGTGGAGGGGGAGTAAACCTTTATTTTCTATTTGGGAACCGCCTATAATGTGTCTAGCATGGAGGATATTGGGAACTTTTGGTCGTGACGTTGACAGGAAAAGCATGCCTCTCAGAAATAATATTATCTCTGTTTTAAGCATTGAGCTCTAGCACCTCTGCAAATCTCTATTTCCCTCTGCGAAGGGCCTATCTATTTTTTATGTATTTTTTATTTTTATTTTGAGTCTTCGCCTTCTATTATAAGCACCAACTGGGGGCACTATTGTCATACTTGTGCATTACGAGTAGATAATATTGAGTGTGTTTCATGAATGGATCAATGATAGAGCATGACGGGCTAGGGATAACTTTCTTTAGCGTTGATATTTTGAAAGACATGATTGTTTGTTAGTATGCCTGAGTATTTACGTCTTTATGTCAAATTATAGCCTATTGCTTTGAATCACTTGTATCTCAATATTCATGCCACAAAAGAAAGATTACATGATGAATATGATAGGTTGCACTCCACATCAAAAAATCTATTTTTATCATTTACCTACTCGAGGACGAGCATGAATTAAGCTTGGGGATGCTTGATACGTCTCCAATGTATCGATAATTTTTTATTGTTCCATGCTATTATAGTATCAATCTTGGATGTTTATTATGCAATTATATGCAATTATATATCATTTTTTGGGACTAACATATTAACCTAGTGCCCAGTGCCAGTTGCATTTTTTTGCATGTTTTTGGCTTTTCAGAAAATCAATATGAAAACGAGTCCAAACGGAGAAAAAACTTTGGATTAATTTTTTCTGGACCAGAGGGGACCCTAGAAGCTTTGGGAGAAGACCTGAAGAGCCATGAGGCGGAGACAAGCCTGCCAGGCACGCCCTAGGGGAGCACCCCCAGGCTTGTGGGCCCCTTGTGGCACCTCTTGACCTAATTCCAACGCTATAAATACCTGAATATTCCCCCTACATCAGAGAGCCACCCGAAATACTTTTTCCGCCGCTGCAAGTTTCTATTCTCGTGAGATCCCATCTGGAGGCCTTCGCCGGCACCCTGCCGGAGAGGAATCGACCACAAAGGGGCTCTATATCAACCTTGTTGCCCTTCCGATGGTGCGTGAGTAGTTTACCACAGACGTACAGGTCCATAGCTAGTAGCTAGATGGCTTCTTCTCTCTCTTTGATCTTTAATACAATGTTCCCTTGATGTTCTTGGAGATCTATTCGATTTAATCACTTTTTGTGGTGTGTTTGTTGGGATCCGATGAGTTGTGAGTTTATGATCAGATTATCTATGAATATTATTTGAGTCTTCTCTGAACTCTTTTATGCATGATTATTATAGCTTTGTATTTCTCTCCGATCTATTGATTTGGTTTGGCCAACTAGATTGATTTTTCTTGCAATGGGAGAGGTGCTTTGTGATGGGTTCGATCTTGCGGTGCTCAATCCCAGTGACAGCAAGGGACATGACACGTATTTGTATCGTTGCCATTAAGGATAAAAATATGGGGTTTATTCATATTGATTGACTTTACTTTGTCTACATCATGTCATCTTGCTTAAGGCGTTACTCCGTTCTTTATGAACTTAATACTCTAGATGCATGCTGGATAGTGGTCGACGTGTGGAGTAATAGTAGTAGATGCAGGCAGGAGTCGGTCTACTTGTCTCAGACATGATGCGTATATACATGATCATTGCCTTAGATTTCGTCATGATTATTTGCTTTTCTATCAATTGCCCAACAGTAATTTATTTACCCACCGTATGCTATCTTCAAGAGAGAAGCCTCCACTGGCGCTTCTTTCTTCTTCTTCTTTTCCTTCTTCTCCGACGCTTTATAAGGCGCTACGGTCAGCATCTCCTCCAGTAGAGCCGACCGGGAGTCTTCGGGTAGCGGGGCCGGACTACTGATCTTCTTGGCCTTCTCGAGCCAACCATGTGGAAGTAAAAGAATGGAGGATAAATCTCCTGGAATGCGAACATCTGAACTTAGAATGGATAAGAACTTTGTTACCTCCTTTGGGGGGTGCACGGCGTCGAGGCCGATGTCTTCCTCCTTGGCCGTCCACGTCTTTTGAGGCTTAAACAACACCTTCCACAGCTTGTCGTGGGTGATGCCATAGAAGTGTTGTATGGTGGCCGGATCCTTGAGCTTGTAAGACCACATTGGGGCGGCCCTTTGTTGGCAGGGGAGGAGGCGGCGGCAGAGCATCACCTAAATCATGTTGGTCAGCTTGGCGCCCGCCTTTATCATGTTGGAGACACGTTTCTGCAGAGCCTCCACCTCCATGGTGGACCCCCAGTCAAGACCCTTCTTGGTCCACGAGGTTAGGCTCGCCGGGGGTCCAGATCTGAATTCGGGAGCTGTCGTCCAGGCCGCATCCCGTGGTTCTATGATATAGAACCACTCCTTCTGCCAAACTTTGACAGTATCAATGAACATGCCCTCTGGCCACTCAACCCGGGCGAGCTTGCTGATCATCGCCCTGCCGCAGTCCGCCTGTTGGCCGTCGACTATCTTCGGCTTGACGTTGAATACCTTCAACCACAAGCCGAAGTGCGGCCGGACTCGCAAGAAGGCCTCGCAGATGACGATGAAGGCCGAGATGTGGAGGAAGGAGTTCGGGGCCAGATCATGGAAATCCAACCCGTAGAAGAACATCAGCCTCGTGACGAAGGGGTGGAGCGGGAAGCCTAGTCCCCGGATGAAGTGAGGGACGAACACCACCCTCTCGCCTGGTCGAGGCATGGGGACGGCCTGGCCCTCCTCTGGGGCTCGGTGAGTGATGTTGGCCGAGAGGTAGCCGGCGCGCTTCAGATCCTCAATGTCATCATTGGTGACGGTGGAGGCCTCCCACTTGTCTTTGGCACCAGATCTGACCATTGCTGGAGTGAGGGGGTGGCTTGAAAGGATTTCTCTTTGGAAGAATGGCACGGGGCACTGGAGCTGCGAAGATTGGGAAAGTGAAGGCGAGAGGAAGGAGAAGGCGTACACTGATAGCGGTGGCCGTTCCCCATTAAGAGGTTGCCAAATACCAAAGGTCTTTTTATTGGGCCACAGGCCTCTCCACTTCCCGATATACTCGTAACATTATGCGCGAGTGGGATGATCGAAATCATTGATCATATCCCCTAAAAGGCGGGGCACGATCCCCACCTCGATGAGACATGCCACTTAAGGGGCTGCCTCGAACCATGCATCAAGCACTCACAATGGTTCAGTTTTTATGACCGGACGTGACCCTTCGCCGAAAGTTGTTAGGCGAAGGCACTATTCACACTTGAGTGGTTGGCCTTCGAGGCTAAGTAAGGCCGATAATCCGGATTCCGGATACTACTTAATTGAGTGCATGACCGAACTTGACCAAACGGGTTTTTGGAGATTTGACCGAGGAAGATTATTCCGAACACACGGGGAGAGAGAAGAATTCGCCCGCAAGCCGGAGACTACAGATTCAGGAGTTACAAGATGCCGGCGTTGGAGGCTAGTTCAGGGGCTACTGAGGGAGTCCTGGACTAGGGGGTCCTCGAGTTGTCGGCCTACTTCTTATGGGCCGGACATGTGGGACGATGTATGACTACTACGAGACCAAGCTACAAGGCGACTCCATGTCCGGACAGGAAACCCTCGGAGTCTTGGTGTGTCCTCCAAGTCTTGATAGAAGATTCGGCATGTTTATTTCCCTTGTTGTAACCGACCATGTGTAACCCTAGTACCCCTGGTGCCTATATAAACCAGAGGGTTTAGTCCATAGAGGCTAGAACAACAACCATCATCCTACAAGCCTAGGGTTTAGTTCATCTGATCTCGTGGTAGATCGACTCTATTACCATCCTATACACTTCAATATAATCGAGCAGGACATAGGGTTTTACCTCTTAGAGAGGGCCCGAACCTGGGTAAACATTGTGTCCTTCGTCCCCTGTTCCCCATTGATCCAAGACCCATAGCTCGGGACCCCCTACCCGAGATCTGCCGGTTTTGACACCGACAGGGATTTTTATAGTTCTTGGAAAACTGAAATGCTTGGTATTTTCAATGAATATAATTTGATCAAGTATATTCTTAGCCCTTATGTGCCTCCTATTGATCCTTTGCATCCTACCCCCGATGAAGAACTTGACATGCTTCGTAATCTTAGAACTATCAATCTTATCATTAGAGGATTACCTAGAAATGTGCTTGTTTGTATGCAAAACTTCGAATGCGCATACACTTTGTGGAAAAACATAGAGGAACGCTTTCCAAATTATTCCCTAAAGAATCTCAATGAAATTCTTCATAAGTCTATTGCCTTTCATAAGATGAAGCCTAGTGATCCTAAGTTTGATGAATGTCTATTTGAGCTTCGTGATCTTATGCGCGTTAAGGGTGATGTTGGAACCATTGGCAACATTATCATGTAAACCATTAGAATTCACAAACTTGCACATTGTCATGGTCATAAATCTAACGAATCACTTAACCTAGCTGATAATCATATGCATGCTGATGATGATGTTGAGCATGGTTATTATGACAAGGACAAAAAATTTGACATCGAATATGAGAATACTATGGGAAATCTTAATCTCATGGCTAATCTTTGAGATTACATGGTCGGGGGAAAAGAGTGGATTCTTGATAGTGGATGTACCGATTACATGACCGGAGACAAATACATGTTCCGTGAGCTTACTAAAAATGATGGTCCATGCAAGTATGTGACTTTTGGAGACAACTCCAAGGGTAAGCTACTTGGCCTTGGTAAGGTGGCCATATCCAATGATAGATCCATTGAAAATGTTATGCTTGTTGAATCTCTTGGATACAATCTTCTTTCCGTATCTAGACTAGCTGACTTTGGTTTCAATGTTCTATTTACCGAAGTAGATTGCCAAGTGTTTCATCAAGATAATCATAATATGGTCTTTATTGGTATCCGTAGAGGTGATCTATACATTGTTGATTTCACTAAAAGAGCCCAACCCCGTACATGTTTAATTGCAAAATCTTCTAAAGGATGGTTATGACATAGAAGATTAGGACATGTTGGCATGCGAAACCTTGATAAACTTGTTAAAGGTGATCATATCCTTGGTGTTAAAGGTGTTATTTTTGACAAGGATAGACTTTGTAGTGCTTGTCAAGTAGGAAAACAAGTTGGAGGAAGTCATCCCGTGAAGAACATCATGACCATGAGAAGAACACTTGAGCTACTCCATATGGATCTCTTTGGTCCCAATGTTTACAAGAGTCTTGGTGGTAACTCTTTCGGTCTAGTCATTGTTGATGATTTTTTAAGATTTACGTCGGTGTTCTTTCTTGATGACAAGTCGCAGGTACAAAAGATCTTCAAGGACTTTGGTAGGAAGGACCAAAATCAATTTGAAGTGAAAATGAAGAAGGTTTGAAACGACAACAGAACGGAGTTCAAGAATGCCAATGTGGATACCTTGCTTGATGAAGAAGGCATCTCACATGAGTTCTCAGCTATGTACACACCTCAACAAAATGGAGTAGTTGAGAGGAAGAACTGCACCCTTATTGAGATGGCAAGAACGATGCTAGATGAATATAAGACGCCAAGACACTTTAGGGCAGAAGCGGTTGAGACAGCTTGCCATGCTACAAATCGACTTTACCTTCATAACCTTCTTGGTAAAATGGCATACGAGCTACTCACTGGTAACAAACCCCAAGTTGGATACTTTCGAGTATTCGGCTCAAAGTGTTACATTCTTGATAAGCATCATTGTTCGAAATTTGCTCCTAAATCTCATGAAGGTTTCCTACTCGGTTATGGCTCAAACAGTCACACTTATCATGTCTACAACAATTTCACCCGAAAGGTTGAAGAAACGGTAGATGTGAAGTTTGATAAATCTAATGGCTCGCAGATAGAGAAATTGCCAATTGATGTAGGAGACGAAGATCCTTCAGAAGCAATTCAGGACTTGTCTATTGGCAAGATCCGTCCAATGGAGGTGAAGGAGAGTACTTCGTCCATTCAAGTGGAAGCCTCTACTTCACATCAAGGTGAACCACAAGTTGACATGGAGGCATCCACAAGTGGAACACGTCGAGACGAAGGAAATGAGGAACTGCAACAAGATGATCCACCTTGACCTCCTTATCCACCTCCACAAGCGAACAACGACACCAACAATAATGAAGAAGAACATGATGATGAGGATGCTTCACCATGACCCAAGCAAAAGCTCTCAAGAGTTAGAGCAAGAGTCACAAATAATCACCCCGTTGAACAAATCCTCGACGACATTAACTCCGGGAGAATCACTCGCTCTTAAACTCGTTTGGCTAACTTTTGTGAGCATTACTCATTCATTTCTAGCATTGAACCTATGAAGATGGAAGAATCCCTTGAAGACCCGGATTGGATAAATGCTATGCATGAAGAGATACACAACTTCGACAGAAACCAAGTATGGACTTTGGTCGAGAAGCCCAAGGATGATCAAAACATCATTGGAACAAAGTTGGTGTTTCGGAACAAGCAAGATGAGGATGGACAAGTGGGGTGAAACAAGGTTCATCTCGTTGCCCAAGGCTACACTCAAGTCGAAGGTATGGACTGTGGTGAGACATATGCCCCCGTTGCGAGACTTGAGTCCATTCGTATTCTCCTTGCTTATGCCAATCACCATGATATCACTCTATACCAAATGGATATTAAAAATGCTTTCCTGAATGGTGAAATTGAGGATGAAGTTTATGTCAAGCAACCTCCCGGCTTCGTTAATCCCAAAAAACCTAATCATGTTTACAAACTTCACAAAGCTCTTTATGGTCTCAAACAAGCTCCTAGAGCTTGGTATAAATGCTTGACCAAGTTTCTTATTGAGAAATGTTTTGAAATTGGCAAAAATTGATTCAACTCTTTTCACTAAAAGGGTTAATGTAGAATTATTTGTGTGCCAAATCTATGTTGATGATATCATATTTGGTTCTACTAACCCGCATTTTAATGAGAAATTTGGAAGGCTGGTGTCGGAGAAGTTTGAGATGCCTATGATGAGTGAACTCAAATTTTTCCTTGGCTTGCAAATCAAGCAAACTAAGGGAGGTACCTTTGTCTCACAAACAAAGCATACCAAGGATCTATTCAAGAATTTCAATATGCAAGAAAGCAAAGGTATGAAAACACCCATGCCTACTAGCGGACATCTTTACTTGACTAGGGATGGCATCCCGGTTGACCAAAAGGTTTACCAATCCAAGATTGGATCTTTATTATATCTTTGTGCCTCATGTCCCAACATTATGCTAAGTGTGTGCATGTGTGCACGGTATCAAGCAGCCCCAGAAGGATGTCATCATAAGGCCGTAAAAAGGATAGTGAGATATTTAATTCATACACCAAATTTTGGCATTTGGTACCCTAAGAGGTCATCTTTTGATCTTGTTGGCTATTCCGACTCGAACTATGCCGGTGACAAGGTTGATAGAAAATCCACTTTCGGTACTTGTCAATTTGTTGGTAGATCCCTTGTGTCTTGCTCTTCTAAGAAACAAAACTCGGTATCATTATCCACAGCTGACGCGTAATACATTGTCACGGGATCATGTTGTGCTCAATTACTTTGGATGACCCAAACTCTCAAAGATTATGGGATACATGTGAGACATGTTCCATTGCTTTGTGACAATGAGAGTGCTATTAAGATTGCACAGAATCCCGTGCAACATTTTCAAACTAAGCATATTGAAGTTCGTCACCATTTCATTCGTGATCATGTTGCTAAAGGTGACATAAATCTTAAACATGTTCGTACCGACAAGAAATTGGCGGATATCTTCACCAAACCTCTTGATGAGAAGATATTTTGCCGATTGAGAAGTGAGTTGAATATCATTGATGCCTCTAATTTGGAGTAGAGACTGCTTTGGATGCATGCAAGGCATGAGCCTATATGACTAATCCTTGATATTACTCTTACGATGATGATCATATGTCTTGGATAGATTTGCACCCTTGTGTTGCATCTAACCCCTTATAGGTACTTGGATGAGCCTCATTCAACAAGATTGTCATTCACTAATATCATAAGCAATCTTGTCATGACCAAGTACTTATGCTCTGGTTGCTGTGGTCAAGGGACAAGCCTACACTCAACATATCCTTTGACAATATTTTATGATGAATTTCACTCTTGTCAATGTGGATACATGAATATTATTCCTTGCAAGACTAACCCATGTAGGAACATGAGCTTCAAATAGACAAGAGATGCTCCCAACTCAATTCATATGAGCATCCACCACAAGGTCAACAACAAACCCAAGGTATGTCCTCACATCTTCGAGAAGCTTTGCTCAAAGTCATGAGTTAAACGCAACTCAACAAGATGTGAATGCATTGAATCGCTTAAACGAAAAATGGCAACACATTTTGCGCTTAACGATGAGTATGACCTATGATCAAGTGTTCTCACTTGACTCCTAAGTCAATATACTCTAACATAGGTGACTTAGTCACCGACATCATCTATATGAAGTTCTCTAAGTGTTTTCTTCATTTGCTTTTCTTTTGTCTCTCTCTTGCTAGAGTGTTTCTCTATTATTTTAAAAAAACTTCATCTAGGTTCCTTTCTTTCTGTGTTCTTTTTATTTTTAGTTTTTGGTAAATTCATTGCAAATCTTATTCTAATTCTTTGCAAATCCTCGAGAGAGACCTATTGCAAGTGACCTAAGTTGAAAAAAAATTATCTCTGTGTTGAACTCGGCCTCTCCGATCTGAAGCCCATCGGTCACACCGAAGTGCAGATAAACCCTGCATACAGCTCATCGGTGCCACCGACAAGGGCCAATTAGGATCCACCGATGTGCTCTATTTGTGATTTTTCCATCCCGAAGTCACCGATCAAAATCAATCGGAGTCATCGATTTCACTGCTGAAAGAATATTTTGCCAAAACTATTTATCATTTCTTTCTAGCTCCACTCAATGATTCTTTCCCTCTATTTGCATCTACTGCTACATTACGCCTAGGTGTGATTCTCTAGGACCACACTCGCTTGACTCATAACCTTGAAGCCAACCCTTCTTGGAAATTGATGTCAAAGGGGGAGAGAGATGCACATCAAAGCTCATTTTCAAATCTCTTCTAAGAAAGTGGGAGAGAGATGTGTTTCTAAAAGAGGAGAGAATCTACATGTCTCTAAGAGGGGAGAGATATGTTAATAGTTCAAAAGTAGTTCAAAAATTTATTTCTCCTCATTTGCTCTGATTTTGTCTCACCCTACCTACTCCCATTATCCAGTAATAAATTCAGGGGGAGGGGAAGTTCAAGTTTAGGGGAGAAAAATCCTTGGAAGTTTATCACAAATCTTAATAAACCCTTTGGGGACATGTCTATATCTAAAGGAGTACTCACCTAGTGATACTTATCTAACACATGTCATCCCAGTCTTGGTATTCATGTGGAACTTGTAGTGTCTTTCTTGATTGAAGTGTTCTTGTGTTATCTAACCTTGTTTTCTCAAGTTCATTTCTTCAAGAACCAGTTCAAGAACCACAAGGTAAGTATATGCATCTCTCTCATGTACACAATGATCTCTTGCTTATTGCACATATTTTTTACAAGAGGGAATCATAAACATGAAGATACATCATTAATCATATTGCTCTGATGCATATAGCCAAGATACATGTAACTCATTACTCATTCCTTCATGTTGTGCATTCACATCTTTTCAACTCCTATCATAAACATGATTGTACACTTGTAGGGGGAGCTTATGCATGTTACATGTTCCTTCAAAGCTTTAATGATCTACTTATCATATTCTTACTTGAAGCTTTGATGTATGTTGTCATAAATTACCAAAAAGGGGGAGATTGAAAGCACATTTGCTCCCTTGGTGGTTTTGGTAATTAATGTAAACATGTCTTTTGTTGGACTAATAGTTTTACCTAGAATGTTTCAGACAAGTTCAACAACAGCATGGCAAGGACATGAGGATGTGGACCCCTTCAAATTGTCAAGGACAAGAATTGGCTACTCCAAAACTCTACATTTTTGGTTCCTTGATCCAAGATCACATTGAGTCCCTAAGGAAAGCCAATACTATTAAAAGGGGATGAGCTATTATTGATGAGGTTGTTGCTCAAAGTGCTTATTGATATTGCTCCAGAAACCCTCCATCACTTTCTCGAAAACACATCTATCCAAACCCTAATTTATCATTTCGGTCCCACCAATATCATCAACTCCGGACCCACCAAGATGATCATTTCATTGCCACGGCCAAAACCCTAAAATTCCGTTTGACTAAAATGGTTCTCGGTCCCACCTAGACGGCCTTGCCAAGTTTCTGTAATGACATCGCTTCACTTAGGAATCACCAAGTTGAAACAATCGGAATTACCGAGATTAGGTTTTTCCCTAGCCATTGCACTTTGGTCCCACCGAGTTGGTATAATCGGTCTCACTGAAAAGCCTAACGGTCAAGCCTTTTGCACTAGTCAGTCTCACCAAGTTTATCATATCGGTGCCACCGAGTTGGGTCATAAGCTTGTAACGGTTGGATTTTTGGTGTTGCCTATTTATACCCCTCCACCACCACTTACTCTCTAAGAGAGCCATCAGAACGAACCACTACTTCCCCCATTCATTTTCTGAGAGAGAACCACCTACTAATGTGTTGAGATCAAGAGATTTCATTCCTACCACTTGAATCTTGATTTCTAGCCTCTTCTAGTTGCTTTCCACTCCAATCCTTCTCCTACCCAAGCCAAATCTGTGGGAGAGAGATTGAGTGTTGAGGAGAGTATCATTTGAAGCACAAGAGCAAGGAGTTCATCACCAACACAATAGAGTAGTGTCTCCTAGAATTGTTCGGTGTCACTTGGGAGCCTCCAAGATCATGTGGAGTTGAACCCAAGGAGTTTGTAAGGGCAAGGAGATCGCCTACTTCATGAAGATCTACCTGAGTGAGGCTAGTCCTTCTTGGACGGAAGCCATGGTGGAATAGACAATGTTGCTTCTTCATGGACCCTTTGTGGGTGGAGCCCTCCATGGACTCGCCCAGCCGTTACCCTCCGTGGGTTGAAGTCTCCATCAACATGGACGTACGATAGCACCACCTATCAGAACCACGCCAAAAATCTCCGTGTCTCCATTGTGTTTGCTCATTCCAACTCCCATCCCCTTTACCTTCTTGCACTTGCATGCTTTACTTTTTCCGCTGCTCATACTCTTGATACGTCTGTGTAAAATGTCTTGTGTGCCCTTTAACATGTGTTAAACTCAACCTTAACTTGAAGAACTAAAAAAATGCTACTTTCACTAGTTAAGGGTCTAATCACCCCCATCTAGACCCCTCTTCTCGATGTTTCATAGTGCGTGATTTTTCATTTTTTTACTGGAACATCAGAAGTTTCTGAAATTTTTGCACAGTACTTCTATGCAAATTGTTTATTTTGTCCTAATATTTTAGAATTTTTTGAGATACAGAAGTATATGTACCATGTGCATCTTTATAGACTGTCCTGCTTCCACAGATTGCTGCTATAGTTTCTTTATTTGCTTATGTTTGAAATCTTGTTGAGCCCCATTTGAGGGTGTCATGGATTAAGGGGTCCTCGGGCCGCCGGCCTATCTCTCGTGGGCCAGACTGGTGGGCCTCTCTTGATTCATTAAAGGAAGGCTGGACTACAGGCGACCCCGAGCTCTGGAAGGAAACCACCGAGGACTTGGCGTATCCTCCACGTCTGGCTAGCGAAATCGTCATGTTTATCCCCCGATGGAGACCAATCAGGTGTAACCCTAGGTATCCCTAGTGTCTATATAAACCAGAGGGTTTAGCCCATAGAAGGGGAACCATTACCGCCATACCCACCTAGGGTTTTGTTCATCCGATCTTGTGGTATATCAACTCTATAATTGTCATACAAACACATAAATACATTCAGGCAGGACGTAGGATTTTACCTCCTCGAGATGGCCCAAACCTGGGTGAACGTTGTCTCTATGCTCCCTGTTACCCATCGATCCACAGCTCGGGAACCTCTACCCAAGATCTACCGGTTTGACACTGACACCATTGACTTGGGAGCCATATAATTGTGATAGCATACAATGGGTAATGTTTGATTATAATTGTACAACAATGTTACATCACGACATGATGGGATTTGATATTATATGTACTAGCCCTTCTAATAAAAAGTTCAATTAAGTTTTGTGTGGATAGTGTTCGAAGATCGAGGAGGTATCGATGTGAGGAGAATAAGTAGAGGCAAGATTTCAAGCTTGGGGATGCCCAAGGCACCTCAAGTAAATATTCAAGGAGACTCAAGCGTCTAAGCTTGGGGATGCCCCGGAAGGCATCCCATCTTTCTTCGACAATTACCGGTGTGTCTTGGTTATTGTTTTGTTCACATGATATGCGTAAATTCTCGGCGATATGCGTCCAGTTATCAAAACCAATTGCGTACTTGCAGACTGGCGGACAGAAGGTTGGCTACTCCCTCGATCCCCGTTCGGGCAGCTCCGAGGTAAGCGTATATCAAACTAAGAGCATTAAACTCCTGATCAGAGAATGTGGAGTGCCACAGCGACGCTTTTCGCCGTTGGTGATGCATCACACTTTCAACCTCGGAATTGGTAACCGAGACGTCCTCCGAATTCCCTGAATGTTGGTCCTCGGCGGGGAGCTCTGAAGCACCACCGACCACAGCCCGATACCTCAGTCTGGGGTCACCCCTCCGCTCCTCTTCGGCAGCCTTCAATGCTGGGGGTTCTACATATCGCCAGCAGGATGCAGTAGAGAAGATTATTGATATTCGCAGCAATTGTCGAAGATAAGGATACCAAGGGTACAGTGAATACATCACCTCTTTGGAGGAGGTGCGATTTACATAATTCCCGTTGCCACCGCACGTTTGGATGCCCTGCGGCCACTCGCTGCTGGAGCTGCTGGTGCCGCTCTCGCTGAAGTCTGACGCGTTGTGCGACGACCCTTGGGAGTAGAAGTTAGCGTTCTTCGAGAGGCAGGAGCTGAGCGTCTTTTTCGAGAAGAAGCCTTTTTCACTTACAGCGGAGGAAGGAAGCGTCTCGGGGTGATCAGCCAAAAGGGCCACTTTAGAGCCATCAAAGCTCTCCTAGTAAATGACTCCCTCCTGAAATTGATTGACGTTTCAGGATCGTCGTGAAACCCAGGGTCATCGATGCGAGAGTGACTCTCCGGTTGAGGAGCAGGGCAGCTCACCGTCTCGATCCAGCACCTCCAGCCCTGCTCGGATAAATTAGATATCCGAGTAAGAAAGATTAATGTACCATCCAAACTATAAAGTGCGATAAAACTCAAAGTTTCGATGGTTTATTGCTCGAGAAGCGCTCCTTGGGCTTTAATCGATCAAATTCCTGCTCTTCTCCTTTGAAGAGGTCGGCTAAGATGGCTGCCATCGCCGCTGGATCATCAGGTCCTTTCCATGTGTAACAGGTTGGCTCATTCGCCCTGTTGTAACACCATAAGGGGTGCGCCCTTTTATTGAAGGGGTTGAACGCACCGAGCAATGATTGCGGCCATCACGTCGATAATGGTCAACCCGTTGTGGGCTAGCGACCTCACTTGAGCAGCTAGGCGCGATACTTCGGCACCTTCCTTTTGGGAAGGGCTCTTCAATCGCCAATTGAACCGCTTCTTCGGAGAGGCAAGAGAGAATTCGGGTAGCCCCTTTCGAGTTGGATTGAATAGGGGGGCGTCCTCAATATATAACCACTCCAAGGTCTGACGTGGCTTGAAACTGCGTTGGTATTTCCCCAAAGAGGAAGGGACGATGCAGCACAGCTACGGTAAGTATTTCCCTCCGTTATGAAACCAAGGTTATCAATACAGTAGGAGAACCAAGCAACACTATGTAAACGGTACCTGCACACAAAGAATAAATACTTGCAACCCAACGCGTAAGAGGGGTTGTCAATCCCTCCACGGTAAAAAGATAGATTAATTTGTATGAGATTGGATAACTAGATCTAGCAAAAACACAAAATAAAATAAGTAAAGAAAAAGTGCAGTAAGGTATTTTTGGGTTTTTGGAATAATAGATCTGAAAACAATATGATAAAAGTGTTTGGTAACATTGCATGGAAAATTAAAAAAATTCTACGCACATGCAAGATCTATCCATGGAGATGCATAGCTACGAGAGGGGAGAGTGTGTCTATGTACCCTCGTAGACTGTTAAGCGGAAGCGTTTAACAACACGGTTGATGTAGTCGTACACCTTCACGATCCGCCCGATCAAGTACCGAACGCACGACACCTCCGCGTTCAGCACATGTTTAGCTCGATGACGTCCTCGCCTCCTTGATCCAACAAGTCGGGCAAGGTAGTAGATGAGTTCCGGCAGCACGACGGCGTGGTGACGGTGGTGGTGCAACTATCTCCGCAGGGCTTCACCGAGCACTACAAAAATTATGACCGAGGACGAACTAGACGGAGAGGGGCGCCGCACATGGCTTGGGGATCGTGGTGTGTGTTGCCCCTCTCCCTCCTCTCATATATATAGGTGGAGGGGAGGAGGGGAGGCAGCCTAGGGCGCCCCCAAGGGGGCCGGCGGCCGCCCTGGGCTCCTGCCCCTGGTCGCGCCCCCCTTCCTTCTTAGGCGCGTGGGGGGAAGGCAGGAGGGGGTGGCGCCCCCCCTTTCCTTTCTCTCATGTGGAGGGGAAGGAAGGAGGGGCTAGCCCTCCCCCTTTTCCTTCCTTAGGGCCGGCGGCCTAGAGGTGGGGCGTGCCAGCCCCTTGTGGGCTGGTGTGCTCCCCTCGTTTGGCCCATATGGCCCAATAACCTCCCCGGGCCTCCCGGAACCCCTTCCGGTGATCCGAGGAATACCCGATACATTCTAAAACCTTTTTGGTGACCGAATAGCATCATCCTATATATCAATCTTTACCTCTGGACCATTCCGGAGCTCCTCGTCATGTCCATGATCTCATCCGGGACTCCGAACAACATTCGGTCACCAACTCACATAACTCATATAGTACCATATCGTCAACGAACGTTAAGCGTGCGGACCCTACGGGTTCGAGAATAATGTAGACATGATCGAGACGCCTCTTCGATCAATAACCAATAGCGGGACCTGGTTGCCCATATTGGTTCCTACATATTCTACGAAGATCTTTATCGGTCGAACCTTTATGACAACATACATAATTCCCTTTGTCTGTCGGTACGTTACTTGCCCGAGATTCGATCGTTGGTATCTCCATACCTAGTTCAATCTCGTTACCGGCAAGTCTCTTTACTCGTTCCGTAATACATCATCTTGCAACTAACTCCTTAGTCACTTTGCTTGCAAGCTTCTTGTGATGTGTATTACCGAGAGGGCCCAAAGATACCTCTCCGATACTCGGAGTGACAAATCCCAACCTCGATCCATGCCAACTCAACAGACACCTTCGGAGAGACCTGTAGAGCATCTTTATGATCACCCAGTTATGTTGTGATGTTTGATAGCACACAAGGTATTCCTCCGGTATCCGGGAGTTGCATGATCTCATGGTCAAAGGAATATGTATTTGACATTAAGAAAGCAGTAGCAATAAACTGAACGATCATATGCTAAGCTAACGGATGGGTCTTGTCCATCACATCATTCTCCTAATGATGTGATCCCGTTATCAAGTGACAACTCATGTCCATGGTTAGGAAACCTTAATCATCTTTGATCAACGAGCTAGTCTAGTAGAGGCTCACTAGGTAGACGGTGTTTGTTTGTGTATCCACACATGTATTTAAGTTTCCGGTTAATACAATTCTAGCATGAATAATAAACCTTTATCATGAATAAGGAAATATAATAATAACAACTTTATTATTACCTCTAGGGCATATTTCCTTCAAAAAGATAGACTTGGGGGCCGTAGATTTCACTAGTGGCTTCTCTCGAGAAAACAGCATACGGTGGGTAAACAAATTACTGTTGGGCAATTGTTGAAGAGCAAATAATTATGACGATATCCAAGGCAATGATCATGTATATAGGCATCACGTCCAATATTAGTAGACCGACTCCTACCTGCATCTACTACTACTACTCCACACATCGACCATTATCCAGCATGCATCTAGTGTGTTAAGTTCATGGAGAAACAGAGTAATGCAATAAGAACGATGACATGATGTAGACAAGATATATTCATGTAGGAATAGACCCCATCTTTTTATACTTAATAGCAACGATACATGCGTGCCTCGCTACCCCTTCTGTCACTAGGTGAGGACGCCGCAAGATCGAACCCATCACAAAGCACCTCTTCCCATTGCAAGAAAAATCAATCTAGTTGGCCAAACCATACCAAAGTTTCGGAGAAGAAATACGAGGCTATAACAATCATGCATATAAGAGATCAAAGAAAACTCAAATAATATTCATAGATAGATCTGATCATAAACTCGCACTTCATCGGATCCCAACAAACACACCGCAAAAAGTCATTACATCAAATAGATCTCCAAGAACATCGAGGAGAACATTGTATTGAGAATCAAAAAGAGAGAAGAAGCCATCTAGCTACTGCCTACGGACCCGTAGGTCTATGGTGAACTACTCACGCATCATCGGAGGAGCATCAATGAGGATGATGAACCCCTCCGTGATCGTGTTCCCCTCTGACAGAGTGCCAGAATAGGACTCTAGATCGGATCTCGTGGTTCTGGAACTTGCGACGACTGGAATTGTGTTTCGATCGCTCCCCTAGGGTTTCTGGAATATCTGAGAATTTACAGAGCTGAGAGGCGGTGGAGAAGACCCCCATGGGCCCCACCACCCACCTGGGCACGCCCTGGTAGGTTGTGGGCCCCATGGGCCTCCCCTCTGGTGCTTCCTTGGCTCCCAAGTTGTCTTCTGGTCCAAAAAAAATCTCCAAAAAGTTTTGTTGCGTTTGGACTCCGTTTGATAGGGATATTCTGCAAAGTAAAAAAAGCAAAAAAACAACAGCTGGCACTAGGCACTATGTCAATAGGGTAGTCCCAAAAAAAGATATAAAGTTGCTCTAAAATTAAGGTAAAACATCCAAGAATGATAATATAACAGCATGGAACAATCAAAAATTATTGATACGTTGGAGACGTGTCAGCATCCCCAAGCTTAATTCGTGCTCGTCCTCGAGTAGGTAAATGATAAAAACAGATTTTTTTTGATGTGGAATGCTTCCTAACATGTTCATCACATATTCTTTTCTTTTTGTAGCATGGACATTTGGACTTTTAGATGGTTCAAAGCAATAGTCTATAATTGACATGAAGACTTCAATACTCAAGCATATCAACAAGCAACCATGTCTTTCAAAATATCAACACTAAAGAAAGCTATCCCTAGCCCATCATGCTCAATCATTGATCCATTCACGAAACACACTCGAATATTAGTGAAAGATCGAGGATGTCGCCTAGAGGGGGGTGAATAGGCGCTTTAAAATAATTACGGTATAGGCTTGAACAAATGCGGAATAAAACTGGAGTTTAATATGTCAAGCACAAAACCTAAAACAACTAGGTTCACCTATGTGAAGCAACAACTTATGCTAAGCAAGATAAACAACTAAGTGATAGCAAGATAAATAACATGTCATACTATGGCC
The DNA here is from genome assembly GCA_011799875.1 of Thinopyrum elongatum. Classification (NCBI taxonomy): domain Eukaryota; kingdom Viridiplantae; phylum Streptophyta; class Magnoliopsida; order Poales; family Poaceae; genus Thinopyrum; species Thinopyrum elongatum. Next base: position 400,945,758 of record CM022299.1, on the reverse strand, counting down.
ATCACAAAGTAAAGTGCATAAGTAAAGGGCTCGGGTAAGAGATAACCGAGGCACGCGGAGATGATGATGTATCTCGAAGTTCACACCATTGCGGATGCTAATCTCCGTTTGGAGCGGTGTGGAGGCACAATGCTCCCCAAGAAGCCACTAGGGCCACCGTAATCTCCTCACGCCCTCGCACAATGCAAGATGCCGTGATTCCACTAACGGACCCTTGAGGGCAGTCACCGAACCCATACAAATGGCAACCCTTGGGGGCGGTCATCGAACCCATACACTTTGGCAACCCTTGGGGGCGGTCACCGGTACCCGTCAAATTGCTCGGGGCGATCTCCACAACCTAATTGGAGACCCCGACGCTCGCCCGAAGCTTTACACCACAATGATTGAGCTCCGAAAACACCAACCGTCTAGGGCACCAAGGCACCCAAGAGGAACAAGCTCTAGGGTGCCCAAACACCCAAGAGTAACAAGCTTCTCAATTTCACTTCCACGTATCACCGTGGAGAACTCAAACCGATGCACCAAATGCAATGGCAAGGGCTCACGAAGTTCCCAAGTACTTCTCTACCAAATCCCACCAAAGCAACTAATGCTAGGGAGGAAAATGAGAGGAAGAACGAAGAAGAGAACACAAAGAACTCCAACATCTAGATCCAATGGGTTCCCCTCACATAGAGGAGAAAGTGATTGGTGGAAACGTAGATCTAGATGTCCTCTCTCTTTTCCCTCAAGAACTAGCAAGAATCATTGGAGGGATTGAGAGATAGCAAGCTCGAAGAAGGTCAACAATGGGGGAAGAACACGAGCTAGAAGGATAGAGACCATTGGGGAAGAAGGCCCCTTTAAATAGGCCTCCCCAAATCCAACCGTTATGTGCACAGGTCGTGCACAAGCGGTACTACCGCTACCTAGAGCAGTACTACAACTTATAAGCATTACTACCGCCGTCCAGAGCGGTACTACCTCTTATAAGATGTACTACCATGCGGTACTACAGCTTATAAGCGGTACTACTGCTTAAAAACTGACCTGCGAATGAAACTGCCATAACTTTTGCGTACGAGCTCCGAAATGAGCAAACTCAAGCTTGTTGGATAGAGGACGACACAAGCTATCCAACAACTAGAGAAAAAACATAGAAGAGGCAATAGAAAAATGCAATGATATAGAGGTGTGAAACCTCTATGAATGAAGAACCGCAAAAACTCCAGCATCAAAAACATCATAGAAGATGCATAAGTGAACTCCGTTTTCGATGAACTCAAGCTTGTCATGAAGATGACCAAAAGCTCTAAAACTCAGAAAGAGAAACACGAAACAAGAACCAAGAAAGATGATTCAAGGATGCAATGGTTTGAGATCTCTACGAACGATATGATCAAGCTACTAACTTGAGAGCCCCCCTTGATAGTACGACAATCGATCCTATAACCCGGTCTCCCAACTACCACCATGAGACCAGTAAAATAGAAAACCTATCAAGGTCAAACATTTGCCTTGCACATAGTCCACTTGAGCTAGATGATGACGATCTTGACTCCCTCAAGTTGGACCACCTTTCTTGATTGCGTTGGCTCGATGAAGACTAGTAGATTGCTCCCCCATACTCCACTATGGGTGAGCCACTCTTCGGAACATCTTCACAAGTCCATTGTCACCCCAATGGACGGCAAGCTTCAAGCATGATCTCTTCGTGATGCTCCACTTGAACTTGCACACCGTAATCTTGATGACGATCACCACTTGATGTCATCCTCCATAGGTTGTATGAGATCTTCCTATTGACACAAGCCCATGGAAACATACCTAACCCCACATAGAACTCTTACGTAGACCATGGGTTAGTACACAAAGCATAATGGACAATACTTACCATACCATGAGACCACTTGATCCCACTCGGTACATCTTCTATGCTTTGTGTGATGATCAACTTGAATCACTCTTGTAGTTAGTCTTGATCAACCTTGAATCTTTCCAACTCTCTTCATTAGGATGATGTCTTGAAGGTAAACATGAATGTTCACACAATCTTCTTCTTCAAGACATGCTTGCAATAGGCTCAACTCTCACATGGACAACCCAATCTTTGGATAATTCCTTGAAAAGCACCTTGGCCAACTCATAAACTCCTTGAAACCAACACATGGAATTCAAAAAATGCCTATGGACATATCCTTCAAATATAACTGAAGGCAACCATTAGTCCATAGAGAATGTCATCAATTACCAAAACCACACATGGGGGCACCACATGTTCTTTCAATCTCCCCCATTTTGGTAATTGATGACAATCACTTTCAAGAGAGTTTATATAAGGAATTAAACATCACCATCCAAGGCAACAACTAATAATGCATGAGCATGAGATGCAAATGCTTAGGAACAAAACCAAAGAAAGATACCAAAAACCCTCTAAGCTCTCCAAAGTAAACTCTTGAAACTTCTCCCCTATTGGCATCGGTTGCCAAAATGGGAGAAAAACTTAGAAGGCCAATATAATATGTGTTCCTCCATAAAGTGTGTATTTCTCAAAATACGAGTGCAAAGAAATACACATATCCAATGATAGCTAGTTGGAGGAAGACAAACTATATTGAGGATCCAAAGATTGCAAAAGGATGATATGGCACAAAGACATACCAAAGAGAGAAGCAAGCAAACAAAAGATCCTACGAGCCACAAGAAAGAAAGATATTATGATATGAGCATAGGAATTGTCTAAAGAACATAGAGAGGCTCCCCATGATTTGTGCAATATTCATTTTTGTATATGGATACATCGTGCACAAAATAGGATCATCACTCCCCCAAAGTCAATAGAAATTCACAACAAGTGCAAGCGAGGAAAGATAATAAACAAGGCATAGCACTTGCAATAAGCATATGGTTGAGCAACATGAAAAAGAGGCAACTTAAGAATATGCTCAACCAAAATGATGTGTGTGAGTCATGGCAAAGCACTTGAGAAGACTAATATAAGGATGAGCATTAAGCATCAACATAGTCTTGAATGAATGAAATACAAGGTGCAAGACATGTCCTTCCCACACACACACACACACACAACTAGCAAAAGGATTCACAAGCTCACAAAAAAAAGCGAAATAACAACCAAGCTTGTGACACCCCATGGTGAAGATATAAAATGAAGGCCTCATCAGGACGAGGGATACCAATTAAGATGTCAAAGCCTCGTCAAGACAAGCATGAGGAAAAAGATCTTCACCACAAAAGAGTGCATCAAGATGCAAGAAGATATGACCCGCCTCAAGGCAAAAGCTTTCACGGAGCCACCAAAGAAATAAAATAAGAAAAACAAGGTGGACGTGAAAGAAAGGATATCATCTAGAGATGTAATTTCTCTCAAGTGTATAAGGTTCTAGGTAGATGAACAAAATGATGATATATATCTACAAAGAAGTATATACACCCAAAATAGTTACAACACAAAGGAGCAAGATATCCAAAAGGAAGTCATAAATATACCAATAAGATTTTTGCATGAAAGCATAGCACAAGGCTTAATATTGTCTTATTATATATCAATGAATTCCACACACGAACATCAGAGACATCACAACTAGCAACAAGAGATCATTGTTGGGATGCTTTGAGAAAGGAAACAAGTAACACAAGAAGGAATCAATAAATTCATGCCATGATGCAACCCACACAAGGTTGAATGCAAGAAATGAATGCATGAAGTAGATACTTGTTACTGAGATAGCATTGGAATGATGTAGAATATACCAATAGAAGGTAGTAGATAGTAGTTCATTGATCATCCTAGCTTGACGTCAATAAGCACATGGTGACACCACCTTCCTTGTGAGTGAGGTGAGCATTCAATGCAACTCCAGTTGTTCCTAGAACAACACCACAAACAAAATGGCACCCAAACTCATTGGGACCAAAGAGTTAGAGCACCAACAATACATAGGACAAACTCCACATACATATGTGCTTATAGATATGAAATCGAATATCATGCACATCTCATCCAATTTGAGACTTGGTGGAGTTTCCCCTACATATTGGGTTAAAGAAAGAAAGCATGCCCAAGAAAATACAAGAAGTAAATATGCATGGTCAAGACTTCAAGAACCGATACCCAATGAAAAATAAATACCAAGAGAGAATAGGATACCAAATGGAGAGATCATCACTTGGAAGATATCAATTAAAAGCGACATCAAGGAATGAGATATCCATTGATACATGCAAAATGAAAGATATTGAACTCCAAAAAGATAAGATGGTTCAAACAAACTAAGCCCTCTACAAAGTTTCATGATGGCACAAGGTACCAAAGAGAAATGGCTTGCCTTCCTCCAACACACGCTTGATAAGGATCACAAGATGAGTGTTCTAAAGAAAATAGGATAGCTCCCCCAAGCGTTGTGCATTATAGAGAATTTACATTTGAAAACAAAAATGAACAAGATGGGATCACCACTTTCACTATATCGAGAAAAACACTAGACAAGATCAAGAAATTAACAAGATCCACAAGTGGTATGGAAGACAATGGGAGTTGACACAATCCTTGGCGAGAGATAAGGCAAATAAAAACAAAAGCCAATGTAAAGATGATTAACAATTTCTACCACATAAATGAGTACCAATTGTCAAGAGACAAGAAGTATTTGGAAATAATCCCTGGTGGTAGGTTGCAAAGATATGCAACATCAACTTCACACAAAGCACACAAGCAAATTGCAACTTGTAGAGCTAGCATGCCACCTAGGAACAAGATAATTTACAGTATCAACTCTAAGTGGCACTACCTCAAATGTACACATTTTCTAGGCTTGTAATATGCACATAGCATATTACTCCCCCATAATGTGATACCAATGAAAACTTAACAAGAGGCAACTAAAAAGCAACAAGAGATAATTAATGGATTGTTTACAATTTAAATTTCTCATGAGAAGACATACCACATAGAGACTAGATAATCTTGAAATATGAATACTAGGTGGTATTCCTCATGTACACACATTTATAGGATTGTGAAGTGCACAAAGCACATCACTCCCCCAAAATGGGATGTTCCATTAATCTCTCACAAGAGCCAACTAAGATACAAACAAGATGCAAATAGGCTCAACAAAACACTCACACATACATGATGTGCAAACCAACATACACGTACTTGATTATTCAAGATAAGAAAATTGGAAGCACAACATATACAAACACATGGAAGGTACAAAACCAAAACATGCAAAGGGGCAAGTAAATTTTATTGTAAACAATTTAAGTACAAGTTACCGCAAAGAGGCACATTGGATATAAGATAGAAACTTGATAATCCAAATGACTTGGCTTGAAACAATATGAATGATGAAGACCCATTAATCTTCATAATGTAGCCAAGTCTCCAATGCCCTCCAATATCACCTATTGATCAAGTTTGAGCTTGTTGGTCCCCAACCATGTTGGGTCCTAAGAGGTTAGTCATAATAGGCTTGGCAACCCAAACGGTTCTTTGCTTGACACCACTTTGAGTACCAACAAACTTGGCAACCGCATTGCCAACCTTATCCTTCCGAAGAGAATAAATATCATCAATGAGAATCGGGTTGGATAAGGTACCATTCGTGCATGAAGAAGCAATATGACCCTTCTCACGGCATAAGTAGCAACATCTACTCTTTTCTTTCATCTTAGTTGACTTCTCAACTTGAAGATCATTGCCTTGAGTCTTCTTGAGAAGTGGCCTTTCTTCAACTTGTGGTTGAGCATGAGATTGAACTTGTGGCACTACAAAAAAAACACTTCCGTGATGATACGTGTTTGTCACAGTAGGTCATGTTTTCTGTCATGCATGTACATCCATGACAATTTTATGACAGAATCAAGATAGTCATACCTGTGTTGTCATATAAGTGTTCCATGACAATAACGAAATTATCATCACGGAAGTGTCCACTTCCATGACGATAAATACCGCGTCATGGAAGTGTTTTCGTCAAGGGTAACCGACACGTGGCTTCCACCGTAACGGGTCGCCGGTAAGCTATCGGGTTCCGGTTTGCATCCGATAACCCGTTAACAGCCCAGACCAATGGGGATTTTCCACATGTAAAATTCTCATTGGCCACATGAACCACGTGTCAGCTCGTCATTGGGACAGAGAGGCGCCTATGATATGTAGACACGTGGCACGACCCAACAGTGGCCCATTTAGCTTACAAAGGCCGACACGTTTGACTTGGTCAAAAGCTAGCGGGCCGGCCCATGAAAAGCCTGTTAACGTTGTGTTCGCATATAGCCCATTTTACGGCTCGGTAACTCACGACCCGTTTTAGCGTTCCCGAATTTGGCCCAACAACGTCATGTGGGCCGTCCAGTATAATACCAGCCCGTTTCACTTTCGTCCCATGTATGGCCCACGACGTCTTTTGGCCCATATGAGGCCTTTCATATCTTTGGGCCCTTTAGTGGCCCGCGGTGACTCTGGCCCATAATAAATAGTAAATTTCTTTATACCCATTAACGGCCCATGATTCACATGGGTTGTTTCCAGCCCGTGTTAGCTTTCGGCCTACTGATGGCCCATACATTCTTGGGCTCCTTTCCGGCCCTCGATTACTTCTGTCCCATTACAGGCTTGTTCTTCTAATGGGCCAAATTCAGCCTGTGGTTAGAATCGGCCCATTTGTGGCATGTTAACCCGTTGCGCCGTTTCCAACCCGTCATGTATTCTGGCCCATTAACGACCCGTTATGCCTGTGACAGAATTAAGCCTTTGCTATCTTCTGGCCTGTTAACGGCCCATTACTGTGCTGGCACGATACCAATTACGCCCGTTTATGGCCCATTTTGTCCCATTTATCCGACGACCCATAGGACGCCCATTGATTCTATGGCCCGTTGGAGGCCCATTTATTCGACGGCCTGTAGCAGGCCCGTTGATCCTACGGCCCGTAGCAGGCTCAAGGTTTCCACAGTCCGTATTTGGCCCATGGTTGTTGCGGCCAATAGCAAACAAAGGAAAAAAAAGACTAGGTAAATAAATAAGCTAGAAATTAATGCTAGGCTATTAAGGCGACTGCACAGATTACATCCATTGAGCATTAAAGTTCGCCACCAGTGCAAATATGTGGAACACCCTACACTATACAAAAATGGCTTGCTATTTTCTTCAGCCGGTCGCTGCATGTTAAGAACAAATTTTGTATCGCAACAAAACAAATTACAACCATAAAACAAACGGAAGGTTGGCATAAAAGTTAACAGTCCGGCAGAACCAGAAGTTCGGAAGCTCAGTTCATTTGACCTGACTGTTACGTTTTCATGCTGTACTGTCCGATGGAGTACCATAACCTTCCCCTTCATTTCTCCTAGGCTCCTGAACAACATAGCAAATGTCTGATAGTCTGGTTTCAAAACCATGCATATCTTGACGACATCGAACAATGGTTGTCCTTGTTTCACAAAGGGTCTCTGTTAGGGATTGTACTTGTGTCTAGAGCGCAGATATACCATTGTTTTGAGCTTGCATATCTTGATCATGAGGCAGTTTGGACGAGATTGCCTTAACAACCAACCCAGTATTACACAAGAACGTGCTTTTGGCACTGTTAGTGAACTGGTACTGACCCACTGCAGCAAGAGGTGACATTGCGGTTATAGTTGCCTCATCACCTTCAGAAGGTGGCGGTTCCACCATTTGTTCCATAGCTTGCTGAAAAGTTGAGTTTGTACATTAGTAGTACCAGAACAGAAGATATTAAGGAGGCAGCAAAACCAAACATAATAGCTTTGGTCTATATACAGAACTTATTCTGTTGAACCCGTGTAAAATATTAGTTGTATTTTACTGCAAAGTACATAATAAAACTAGGTTCCAAAGATATGACCATGTACCATGGCTAATGTATTGTCTATTTCTTCACATTGTATTGACAGCTAAGGATAAAGGGACAACATTTATAATACGGTAAGCATAGTATGACATTATTCATATCACAAAACAACTGAGAACAGACAAACAGGCAATTGTAACATTGTGTAGACAAGTCAGCCACGGAACTAGATTACAAATCAAGATCAAAGGAACATCACTCCTCTCTTTTAAACCTTGTAAGGTGCAATGATACGCTAAGACAATTGTGTATAAAATTGAAAAGAGTAATAGACATTGGCTGCAAACCGTGCAATTCAATGCACAAGTTAGAGTAAGTAGTAGTTAAAAGGCATGAGGATTAAGGACTTACAACGGCGGCTTTGACTGGTGTAGTCATGCCCTTCGTCTTGCTGGTGTGACAGTCCTTGAAGATTTCCACAACATTTGGTTCAGGTACTTTTTGGTCCTTGCGGGCTTTCCTCTGCATTTGGAACAAGTCAATATATATCTGATAATATGGCATAGCGAAAAGATTGAAACAGTAGCTAGTTACAAGAGCCTCGCAGTGTGCAATATAGCTACGAGATCCTGTCGTCTGTTGGACTTTCACTTTCGTATGGTTGGCCTTGTTCTTTGAACAGTTCACCTACAAGAAGATAGATTTGTGAGGCACATGCGCAAATAGGAGTTTAACATGTGATCTGATCACATATATATAACGTACTTGATACTTTGGATCAGACCAGTGTTTAAAAGGCCTCTCCAGTCTTCATCCGATATATTTTCCACTGGAGATGTTTGGGCAAGTTCATTGTTAGCCTTGCCTTCAAAGTGAGTTTTCCTCAAGTTATACCGATACTGTCGCAGAGCAGACTTGAAAACATGGGTGCATGCTTGTCTGGTTGCATCATCTTGGCTATCCAACTTGAACCTCATCTATTGAAAATTATGGGAGTCTCATTACCAGCAACCTAGAAAGTATGGGACAGAGCAAGACGATATTACTAATTTCCATACATAACCATACTTACAGATAAATGGTCGAGGAAGGTGTTAAACTGGGCTTCGTCTTTGTCATTCCCGTACTAAATCCATGTTGGGAGGATACATGCATGACACCTGACGGCAACGGCTGCCTCTGATACTAACTTGGCTGACTCTGTAGCATCATGTGGCCTTTTTAAACCTGCCTCAAAACAGATCTCCATTATTCCTCCTCTATATTTAGTTAACCTGTCGAGCATTATCCCTGATGTCTGTTTCCTCTTGCGCCTAGGTGCTAGTTCAACAACGAACATGGGAAGTGTTAGTGCACATCAAACTGTGAGACTACATATAAAGAAGCATGCAACTGTAACTTGACTGGAGCAACTACCTTCTTGCTGTTGAAGCTCACAAGGTTCATCTGATCTTGCCAACTCATCTTGTGTCAAGAGTGCTTCGGAAGTAGTGTCAGGTGGCAAGGGAGCTTGGGAACTTGCCGCTAGCAGAGTTACCGAACGAGTAACTCGTGCAGATGTTGGTACTGTGGAAGAAGGTGTTGCAACAACTAGGGTTGTCGTTGCTTGTTTGGTGGCAGCTATTCGTTTGTGTTTGGATTGTTTTGCAGCTAGTGTAGCAGGGGATACCGTGTTTGTACAATTTTCCGGTGGACTTCGACATTCTATTGCACCATCAGTACCAGCAGAATCTACATAATTCTTTCGCTTCCGTTTCCGTGTGTCCTGAGTACTAAGACCATCCCCTGCCATTCTGTGTTCCTTCCTCTTTCTCTTTGCCATGTCAAGTCAAGCCGACAAGAAAATGGAATAAAATTTTAGTTCTTCATAACAAATTGATGCGTGATACAGATGAATTGAACTTCGATGTTAGACAACTGCATGATAGGAGGATGTAATATGTACGAAAAACAGGACGGCATGAGATAATCAGAACTATGGTGTGTAAACTAAGCAGAAGGCATTTCAATAAATTAGAAGCAGTGCAATGGAAGGTAGACACCATATGAAAGATGCTGCAAATATCGCTCTGCCAAGTTAACAGTGTCTTGTCATAACTGGCACTTAAACAAATGTGAAGCAGTACAAGAAATAAATCATATGCAAGATGCAAACAACATCACACTACCAAGTTAAAGGTCTCTCTTCATTAGTGCTATTGCATATTCACAACATTGCATATTCACAGCTATGATGTGTAAACTAAGCAGAAGGCATTTCAACAAATTAGAAGCAATGAAAGCTAGACATCATATGTAAGATGCAACGAATATCACTCTACCAAGTTAAAACTGTCTCGTCATTAGTGTCATTTCAACAAATTAGTAGTACAAGGTAGAAAATATGCGAGATTTAACCTATATCAGACTCCCAAGTTAAACGTGTCTTATGATAAGTGATTGTTGCATGTTACACAACAGTAGTACTTTGATGTAAGAACATGGTGTGATAGACATATATTGTATGTTCTAGAAACAGGAACACGTCTCTTATTCACAAGTATAATGTGTAAAGTAAGCAGATGGAATTCAACAAAATTAGAAGCAATACAAGCTAGACATCATACATAACATGCAACCACATATAACAATGCCATGTTAGAGGGAGCACCTATGATGGTGGACTAGGGGAGACGTGCTCATCATCAACACAGCTACGTTGAGTGTCTATGCATGTGTTGTCTTCCAAATCTTGTTGGGGGGATGGCGGAGTAGAATCTGTAGAGGCCCGCCATTTCAGTTGGTTGGAAGGAGCACCTTTATTCACTACCTTGCTAATTTACTTCTGCTTTATTAATTTTGCATTGTCAAGTAAAACCGACAAGAAAAATCAATAAAATTCACTCTTCAAAACTCATTCATGCATGGTCCTGACAATCACTACTTTGATGTAAGGCAAACACATGATACGAGGATGGAATATGTACAAAAAACAGGACGGCATGGCATATTCACAACTATTTGTGTAAACTAAGTAGAAGTAATTTAATCAAATTACAAACAATACAAGCTAGACACCGTATGCAACATGCAAGACAATATCACACTTCCAAGCTAGAGAAAGCACCTGGGATGTCGGTTTCGCCGGAAGACAGCCATCAGTCCCTGCCTTAATTTTTTTTCCTTCCTCTTACTTAATTTTATTGCCTTGTCAAGTCAAACCCACAAGAAAAATGAATAAAAATTCGCTTTTCAGAACTCGTTGATGCAGGATGCTAACGAGCACTACTTTAATGTAAGGCGACCGCATGATAGGACGATTGAATATGTTAGAAAAAAGTACAGCATTGCATATTCACAGCTATGATGTGTAAACTAAGTAGAAGGCATTTCAACAAATTAGAAGCAATGAAAGCTAGACACCATATGAAAGATGCAACGAATATCACTCTACCAAGTTAAAACTGTCTCATCATAACTGCCATTTCAACAAATTAGAAGTAGTACAAGCTAGAAAAGAATGCCAGATGTATCCTATATCACACTCCCAAGTTAAACATGTCTTATGATAAGTGATTGTTGCAGGTTACACAACAGTAGTACTTTGATGTAAGAACATGGTGTGATTGACAGATATTGTATGTTCTAGAAACAGGAACACGTGTCTTTTTCACAAGTATAATGTGTAAAGTAAGCAGATGGAATTCAACAAAATTAGAAGCAACACAAGCTAGACATCATACATAACATGCAACCGCAAATAATTGTGCCAAGTTAGAGGGAGCACCTATGATGGTGGACTAGGGGAGACATGCTCATCATCAACACAACTACGTTGAGTGTCTATGCAAGTGTTGTCTTCCAAATCTAGTTGGGGAGATGGCGGAGTAGAATCTGTAGAGGCCCTCCATTTCAGTTGGTTGGAAGGAGCACCTTTATCCACTACCTTGCTAATTTCCTTCCGCTTTATTGATTTTGCATTGTCAAGTAAAACCGACAAGAAAAGGCAATAAAATTCACTCTTCAGAACTCATTCATGCATGATACTGACAATCACTACTTTGATGTAAGGCAAACACATGAAACGAGGATGGAATATGTACGAAAAACAGGATGGCATGACATATTCACAACTATTTGTGTAAACTAAACAGAAGTAATTTAATCAAATTACAAGCAATACAAGCTAGACACCGTATGCAACATGCAAGACAATATCACACTGCCAAGCTAGAGAAAGCACCTGGGATGCCGGTTTCGTCGGAAGACCGCCATCAGTCCCTGCCTTAATTTTTTCCTTCCTCTTACTTAATTTTATTGCCTTCTCAAGTCAAACCCACAAGAAAAATGAATAAAAATTCGCTTTTCAGAACTCATTGATGTAGGATGCTGACGAGCACTACTTTAATGTAAGGCGACCGCATGATAGGACGATTGAATGTGTAAGAAAAAAGGACATCATTGCATATTCACAGCTATGATGTGTAAACTAAGCAGAAGGCATTTCAACAAATTAGAAGCAATGAAATCTAGACACCATATGAAAGATGCAACGAATATCACTCTACCAAGTTAAAATTGTCTTGTCATAACTGCCATTTCAACAAATTAGAAGTAGTACAAGCTAGAAAAGAATGAGAGATGTAACCTATATCACACTCCCAAGTTAAACGTGTCTTATGATAAGTGATTGTTGCAGGTTACACAATAGTAGTACTTTGATGTAAGAACATGGTGTGATTGATAGATATTGTATGTTCTAGAAACAGGAACACGTCTTATTCACAAGTATAATGTGTAAAGTAAGCAGATGGAATTCAACAAAATTAGAAGCAATACAAGCTAGACATCATACATAACATGCAACCACATATAACAGTGCCAAGTTAGAGGGAGCACCAGTGATGGTGGTCTAGAGGAGACGTGCTCATCATCAACACAACTACGTTGAGTGTCTATGCATGTGTTGTCTTGCAAATCATGTTGGGGGAATGGCGGAGTAGAATCTGTAGAGGCCCTCCGTTTTAGTTGGTTGGAAGGAGCACCTTTATCCACTGCCTTTCTAATTTCCTTCCGCTTTATTGATTTTGCATTGTCAAGTAAAACCGACAAGAAAAAGCAATCAAATTCACTCTTCAGAACTCCTTCATGCATGATACTGACAATCACTACTTTGATGTGAGGCAAACACATGATATGAGGATGGAATATGTACGAAAAACAGGACGGCGTGTCATATTCACACATATTTGTGTAAACTAAGCAGAAGCCATTTCAACAAATTAGAAGCAATGCAAGCTAGACACCACATGAAAGATGCAACCAATATGACTCTACCAAGTTAAAAGCGTCCCATCATAAATGGCGTTTCAACAAATTAGAAGCAGTGCATGCTATAAATCATATGAAAGATGCAACCAATATCACACTGCATATACTAAAGGTGTCTCGTCATAATTGATTGATGCGGGATACAAAAAACAGTAGTTTTATGTAAGAACATGCTTAATAGATAGATGTACTATGTACCAAAAACAGGAAGGCATGTTACATTAACAGGTATAATGTATAAACTAAGCAGAATAGCACATGCAATTTAACCAGATTGGAAGAATTACAATCTAGACACCATATGCAACATGCAACCACATATCACGCTGCCAAGTTAGAGCAAGCACCTATGATGGTGGTGTAGGGGAAACGCGGTGATCAACTACAGAGCTATGTTGACTATCTTTATCTAGCCTTGTTGTTTCTTGAGAATCATGTGGGGAGGCTGACACTGCATTCATTAAAAGAGGATCTTTTCTCACAGTAATCCACGGGCCTGACTGTCTCATCATAAGTCATTGATGAGGGATACACAAGAACATTAGTTTAATGTAAGAACATGGTTAATAGACAGATGTAGTAGTATGTACCAAAAACAGGAAGGCATGTCATATTCAAAGGTATAATGTGTAAGCTAAGCAGATGCAATTTAACCAAATTGGAAGCAATACAAGCTAGACACCCCGTTGGAGTGGTGAGCATGATCATTGAGGACCTAGGAGCCTGGTGGGAGGCGGGCTGCTTTGCCACCACTGTGGCTTTTTAGTTGGCTTGCAGGTGATGCATGTCTGTGCTGAGCTTGTCACTAGCTCGGCTAGTGCCCTGACTAGCTATTTGGCTTCTAGTGCTCCCGGGATGGTGGTTCATGTAAAAAATATCTTTCCTTATCTTAATAAAGACCGACTTCGGCCTTTCGAATACAAGCTAGACACCATATGCAACATGCAATCACATATGACACCGCGAAGTTAAAGCAAGCACCTGGGATGGTGGTTCATGGCGAGCGAGATAATCAACTCCAGAGCTATGTTAACCGTCTCCATCTGCTGACACTGCACCCTTTAAAGTGCTGAAATGTGTCTTGCCTACCCGCGTACAAAGCTGGAGCGACTTCTCTCTTTTCTTTCGTGTTTCTATCAATAGTTTGGCAGAGGCTGAAATACCCATGCATAAAAAAAATAGTGAGAGTATGAGTGAAGTGTGCAGAACTAGTGCACTGTAAAAGTAGTAGATAGCAGGTGGCTGAAAAATAAATGGCAGGAGACATATGATAGCTAATAGCTCTACAACATTGCATGGCAAACAAAATTAGATTCTACTCCGTATGATTTTGTAATATATGAGCACAGGGATGGCTGGGAAATGCAGGTACTCCTCCAGCACACCACCACATGTGGTCCTATCAAAATAACAGTCGACTGAAAATAAATAGGCCAGTCAATTTTTTCTGAACCGTCTGATCTACACGGAATGGGCAGATGTCCTTCGTCTACCTCCCACCAATCGCTGTTGAGGATCTTTCTCGAACCGCCAGGGAGCACCGGCCCAGACCCCTGCCTCCGTCGCCCCGCCCTCCCCTCGACCTCACACCACCATCGCGCTTGGCAACGCCCCCCGGCCATCCCTTTAAGCTCGGCCGACCTCCAGATCGGGTGCCAGCAGCTCCTAGGCCCCACACACCCCTAAGATAAACACCGAGGCGCTGCTTCCCTGGCGTAACAGGCGGACTAGCGCCTATTATGCCGGGGAATGCTTCCTTTAATTGGGAATCAACTGACCAGGAATTGAAATCCAGGGGGGCGACGGACCTCTAGCTAAGGTGAAATAGTATATGAGGAGAAACCTTGTGCATCGCGAGTTACTAGGAACATCTAGTATCAGGAAGAAGAGGTCAACTAGTGTCTTCTGTGGGATGAATACCGTGTAAGAAGACACGTAAGATTTGCACGAATAAGGGAAGAGGAGTACCAGTTCCGGTTGCCAGTGCTGTGTCCTCCTGATTTCATGGCGATGTTCTTCTTTTTACCGAGGGGACCAATGTTTTGGAGGATGGTGGAGCCTTGGATGAACCCATGGCCAAATTGTTGACTGTGTTGCGGTGGCCGTCTGTCGGCGAAGGGGAAGCAGATCCGAGGCGGCGAAGGACGGCGTAGCGGGAACAACTCCGGTGCAGTGGACGGTGGTGACGTTGGAGCGGCAGCGGTGAGGTGCAGGATGACGTGGTTGAACTGGCTCGGGTATGGCACACGTCGGCGTCCTGGAGGCAGATCAGCCTCGGCTTCAACTACTAACCATGGAGGGCGTTGCGGTTGCGGTTGCGGTGGACGACGACGTCGGGGTATCGGCTCCGGCGTGATGGAGGAGGGCGGCGGTTGATGGGTGGGATGGGGTGACAGACGGAGGACGGCGGGGTTTCACAGCTGGTGGAGAGGTAGTTTTGGCGCCCACGGAGTACGAACGGGGAATCGGACAGGGGGCGGGGGGAGCTTAGGGGGAACCATGTTTCGGTCTGGGACGCGCTTGTTTTTTTTAAAAGATGGGACGCGCTTGTTTGAAATATGGGGAAAGTACAAACTTTGCCCCCCTCTTAAATTTCGGACCTACTGCGGGTCGGGGGTAAGACGGTAATCCCAGGTGTCCCAAATAGTGGGCCGGAGCGATTTCGGCCGAGCGCATGTGTGTTTAGGCGGCCACGGTGTATGAATGTTTTTCGAAGGCAGTTGTGTGGCATCTAGATGAAATTACAAACCTACCCCGATTTAGATCTTTGGACGTCGGACCGGCAGGTTTCATGGGTCAGAGTTAGAAAAGTAATTTCCTTTGGTCTCACATGGTTTCGGGCGAGTAGAGGCTCTTTTGGCGCTTCGTTCGAAATTTTGAAACAGAAGCATTCATGTTTAGAGTACTCTTGAACTTTGAGGATTGACCTAGATAGACAACGTTAAATTTGACCTTGTATGTTTGAAAACCTCATTAAATTATGCGCTTCTTTTTGAAATTTTGACTCTTGAAAATCCTATAACTACGATTATTTTGGAATGGAGGAGGTAAATTTGAATCTATTTTGTACACAACTATATATGCTATTATGTACAAAAGTAGAGCAAAGATTGGTGCCCCTTAATTTAGGTATGATTTACAAATGCCATGATCTCGAATTCAAATAATTTAATGGACTTCATGTTGAATTCGAATGTTTTAAACCACCTTATGTTGAATTAAAATGTATGCTAGTTCCTAGCTAGCTATTTAGAATGTTCATTGTGTAACTTTTGTTTGTATAATGTGCTTTACACACACAACATGAACTATATTCACGTTTATATTCGAATTGCTAAAGTGATGCATTGTTTGAACTTCAAAATACCGACTCTATGGATCAATTATGTCGAATAATAACATAGACATGCTCAAATTCAATAGAATATGGATGTCTGATGGATCAATGACCGTTCCTTAGGCGAATTGCAAATAT
Source organism: Thinopyrum elongatum (assembly GCA_011799875.1). Taxonomy (NCBI): domain Eukaryota; kingdom Viridiplantae; phylum Streptophyta; class Magnoliopsida; order Poales; family Poaceae; genus Thinopyrum; species Thinopyrum elongatum. The sequence continues at coordinate 400,929,150 of CM022299.1, read as the reverse complement.
CATGATCCCATCCTAATATTTGGATACATATTATATTTTTAATCAATGTGTACATCAGCCTTTTACATGAAGATTCACTCTCCATAAGCCCCTCCTCACACGCGCGCTAACTTTCTCTCTTAGACATACGCGCACACGGTGTATATCCATCGGGGGTCTCTCACACATGCTCACACACTCTCTCCCGAGGTGTCCTTCTCGCACACATGCTCTCGATATCACCCTCCCTCTCTCTCGCAACCATTTACGACTATTTTCACTAACCTTTGTCACAAGCACTCTTCCTCTCACACGCATACGCGCGCACGATCCACATCGACCCTTTCTCTATACATAGACCTGCCTACGTGTCTTCCGCACGCACATTATCTTTAGGCCTATCTCGCACGCATTGTCTCCATCTCTCTTCCTAATTGACGAATATGATTCCAGCAGAGCATTCTGTAGGATGCACCTTAAAGTTAGGTTGGATGAATGGTAATATCAAAGACAAGGGGTTACCTTAGTTCGGGGACCTAGGGTTACAAATCCTAGCCGGCTTTGTCAATGGACACAGAGTCCTTCACGGCTTTGGTATCTTTGTCTTGTACGACTAGTCCTTCATGGGTCTCCCTGAAATGCGTCACGGGCCGACCAATGTGGCGCAGGACGGAACCGACCCAAGGGCCTCACCTCGGTCCACCAGACCTCACGTGGTGACACACCCTCTACCCCCTAGGTCTCGTTATCTTCTCACACCCACACATACCAACACAGACACCGCACAAACTATTTCTCCTCATGCCTCTATCCCCTCCCCCCTTGCATGGACACACTCAAGGGCATCTCTCGCCAAGACATCGTATTCGTCTCTCTCTCTCTGTAGACCTCTCTCATTTATCATTCTAACTCTCCCTCGTCGCCCCCCCCCCCCCCCGCCGGCCCCTCTATCCATGCCTCTCTCAAATACATACACATATCCTCTGTAGGCCCTGCCAAATACGTCAACTACACATTCACACATGTTACATATTATCACATACCCCATTGATCTAAAAAGCCCTCTCTTCACGTTACTTCGCATACAACATTCCTTTTGAATAAAACCACACAAAGTGTGGCCAAAACTTTATTTTAGAAATTCTACATATATACAACATTACAAAGTTGTATGGAGTATGAAAGTTAATTTGTATTGCATGGTGCACCCAATGATATTTATTCCGCACTCTTAATTTTTATATTTTTATACTATATATAAAATTAGTCATAATAAAGAGAAACAAAGAGCATCTCTCTCTCCATCGCACACACCCCCTCTACGCCCCTTTCACGTACGCACACAAAATATCTCTTGGTCCTCTAAAAGTACGCCCCCAGCACATTCACGCATGTTTCATCTTTCTCTCGCGATATATACAGCGACGATCACTGTATTTGAAGCAAAAGCATGATACGTACATTGGACTTCAGAATCCAATCATTACGGTCACCATTTAAGTTTTGTGGTTATTATACAGTCATGGGCTCATCGTATAGCTCTGTATTTGTTGAAGACACGACTAGTTAACCAGTTAAACGCTCCACGTGGCACATCTAGTGTTGCATCACATTATCTCACTACCATTGGGCCCACCTGTCAGCGTGTATAAGAACAAAAACAAATGATAAAAAAATATTGGACGGTGGGTATTCGAAGTCATGACCGCGGGCATAGCGGATAAGGTGGCCTTGTATTGGTATGCTGAGCCGTCTATTTTAACACACAAGAGTTAGTGTGGTGATTATACACACACGCACGCATGCACACGAACTGCATGCATGCAACACTCACACATACACACACAACCACGCAACACTCAAACACACACACGCATGCACGCAACACTCACACGCACACACACACACGCATGCATGCACACACCACACGACCAACACACATGCTCATGCTCAAGTGCTCAACCTACACGTGCATGCGCACACATCAGACCTTGACAGACACATACACAACTAGGTGGTTCCCGCGCATGGGTTGGAGTCTTGTCGCGCCTGCGTAAATTTTTGTTTATCTTACTTTTTTCCTCTGCAAACTGACAGGTGGGACCCACAAAGAACATGGTTAATTTAACAAGTTAACATAGTGCCACGCAGACTATTTGGCCGGTCAACAGAGTGCAATCCGATGCTGAACAGTGAGCAAGTGACCTTATAATCACCGCAAAACGTATATAGTGACCGTAATGAGCGTGTTCTGAAGTCCGGTGACCGCATTACGCTTTTCGCTTGAAATACACTGACCGCCAGTGTATTTATCTCTTCTCTCGCTTTCTCTGTGGAGCCTAGTAGGCCAAGGTGCCAGTGCCTAAATTGGTGCACGCCACCCCATTATTGTTGTACTGGTTTCGTAAGAGCGAACAAGCATTCACGTCTACCGTACAAACTGTAGATATGAGTTACAAATGCTATGAAGACGAATACAAATATTTGAATCCACTTTATGCCCAATTTCTCTCTGTAGGCTCTCCAAAAGTACATCTCTGCATGTTCTCGCATATTACATCTAACAACTATGCAATACAGCACCACTACACTCTAACACAATAAATCATATGTGTTTTTAGTTCTACTAGATCTCATATTGTTACTTAATTATTCAGTTTGCATACATTAAATTGCCGTTGAAATGTATGGCTAGTATCATCTAGTGATATGAAAGGTCAAACTACACACACACACACACACAAGGGCCCATTACACATTCAAGCATTTCACATCTTTCTCTCGCCCTCTATGCCAAACCGCCTATGCCAAACTACCCTGCCTACCTCACGGGAAAAATCCCACCCTCGCCTATTTAATCGGGTTTGTATCGATGGATCATGCAAAACAACAAAACTATAGTAGTACTACAGTACAAGTAACAGTTCAATGGGCCACTGTGTCTTGTACTCCTCCGTCGTAAGAGTGGAGCGCTCGCTTTCATAAATGTTCGAGTCCCTTTCACCGACATGTGGGACATCAAGCAACCGGGTCCACGTGCCATACCGAAATAACAGTGCAGAGCAGCAAGGGGACGCACCGGCGTAGTAATGAGCAATGAGGCGTCAAATCACAAAGTTGCACCTTTCCCGCAGTTAAGTTGGAGGGACGAAGTGATGCTAAAGAAAAGTTGGAGGGACGAAGCAACCATCATTTCACTCTTTGCTGAATCCGCTTCGCCCTCGTCTTCTTCAAGTTAACCACGTGTTGCTTCTGTCGTTGTTCTCCTTCATGTGGGACACGGATCGTCTTGGTAAATCACTAACACGTGGGACCGCATGTTAGCAAACCACCAGGCCAACCTCCTCTAAAAATAAGAAACCTCCCCCGCCTTCCGCGCGGCAAAATCACCTCCTTTTTACTAATCTTGATATACTTTTTTAGATCAATATAATTGAGATTTGTATAGATAGCACCAAGGAGCAAAACCAAGTGGTACGCTTAAGGGCATCCACAATGTGTTGCCAAATGTGAAAATAGCTTTTGGCATCGATGGGAACCATTGTGGAGGGTGATGCCAAAGCCAAAAAGAGGGAACTGAAGCTCCCTAATTGATTGATTGAAGGAATACAAAATGCAACATCTCTCCTCTTTCTCCCGTGCTTGGACGCATGTATAGAGCACAGAGTCTACTACCCTGTCCCTTCTATCACAAATCACAAAGCAGTGAGGCATCAAATCACAAAGCACGGATAAAGCAACCATCATTTCACCCTTGGCTGACTCCGCTTCTCCATCGTCTTCTTCGAGAAACCACCTTTACCGCACTAAGCTGGACGGACAATGCTATTATGCTAGTAGTAGTACATTTAGGCCTCTTTTGGTTCAACGGACTTCCTGGATGCAAAGAAGGCGGTTGTCTCAGCTTGCAGGAGGCACTTGCGAATGACTTACCGTGGTCTGCCTCAATGGTGTGCCCCGTCGAACGCACTTCGCCAAAGCCACAGCGATCGAGATATCGTCGACGTCAGCGCAATGGGGAAGGAAGTCAAATAGTTACTACCTCCATTCTTTTCTATACAAGGCCAGTATCAAAATTACAATTTCCAGAAGGCCACTAACACTAATCGAGGCAAAATTGATGGGGTTTACCTCGTACTAGCAACCAAGGACATTAATATACCCTTGCATGCATGCGGAAGTGAGAAGGTTGGTTTGCATGGCGCAGCATTAATCAAGCAATGAGGAGTGAGATGGTTAGCTCTTTGGGCATTGGAGAAAAAAATACGCATTAATTGACACGTCAAACGAGGATTTGTATCGATCGATCCCGTGAAGGAAAACCCCGCCTTCTTTTTTAAGACAGTACGTACTTGTATCCTGTTTGGGTCTAGGCCTTGCATTGCCATACTTTGCCACACATTTTTGTCAAGCTTGCCTAAAGTTTTTCAAAATGAAAAGGAGGTACACTTGTGCACGCCTGTCGCGATCGCACCGCAGCCTCACACAGTCGCTCCTGCACGCCGCAAACCCAACCAAGGGAATGCACCCTCACTGACATGTGCTACCGCATGTGATCAAACCAAACTCACCCATCCAACCGCTGACACCTAATTTTCATTCATACAGTATCTTTATCCAACCGCATGTTGGGGAAGATCCGTGTGGCCCGTGCGGTGGTCTGTTGGGGAAGAAGAAGAGGTGAGGAAGAAGAAGGGTTAGGAGACGTAGGATATTCATCCAACCGCCTGAAATGGTCGACTGACCCAAATGATGAAAGTCAGGCCACTTGCATAAATATATGTTTTTACACAGCAAAAGATCCCTAAAAACAACAACATAAAGAAAAACTATCACTGCTTGTGGAACGAGCCGGCCTTGTCGCCTTTGGCTGCCGGCGCGAACCAGCCGTAGCTGCCGATGTGTGTCTCTGCACCGTGATTGTCCTCGGCCTCCAGCTACTCGTTCACCTGGAGTGTGCGGGCGCTCTGCACGGACATGAGCACCGCCCGGTTCACGTCCATGATGTTCGGTTCTGCCTGCAGGAGGGCCTCGATGGTAGCGTCATCCGCGCGGTCCGCGTCGAGTTGAGCCTCCGCCACCCAGTTCAAGTCCAGGACGTCCGGTTCCGCCTGCAGGAGGGCCTCGATGGCAGCGGCATCCGCGCGCTCCGCGTCAAGTTGAGCCTCCGCCACCTGGTTCATGTCCATGACATCTCGTTCCGCCTGTAGGTGGGCCTCGATGGCAGCGGCATCCATGCGCTCCGCGTCGAGCTGAGCCTCCGCCTCTCGGTGCTCCTTTAGGATCGCCAGGTTGAACCGCTGGTCCGCCTGCACCATCGGGGACCTAGACGCCGGCACGAAGTCGACGTCCATCGTCTCATACACATCGGGGGCCTTCTGCGTCGCGACCTCTTCCATGAACATTGGGTCGGCTTCCTCCTCCTCGGAGCTTGGCTCCAGAGAACTCGGGGATTGGCCTACCGCAAAGTGAGCTTGGGAACAGAGGTCTGTGGCGCCGACCGCCACCGTGATTTCTGCGCGGCGCTCCGGCATCAGCGTCTTGTAGTATGTGATCTTGCAATGCACCATGGCTTTTCGGTGAACTAGGGGACGGCTGATGCGGACTAGGGGATTGAAAGGTGGGAGAATGGGCTGGAGAGGAGGTGTGGTTTTGGGACAGTGGTGATCGGCCGGCAAGTAGCTGGCGTAGGCCAAGCAGCGAAGGTTCCGGTGGGAATAGTGGTTCCGGTGACGACCGGTCAATCGGTTTTGACTGTGCGGAGTTTGCAAAGCCGGACGGTTGGAGCCTGGAGAGTTGTGGGGTGGGATGGGACCAAAGTTTCGGAGTTTCACGTGGCAGACGTCTGAACCTCCCCACCGTTCCTGTCGTTGACGAGGCGGTGACTTTGTAAATCTCAAGATGATATGCCGGCTCAGTCTCTTGAAGGTGCTCATAGGGGTAGGGTGTGTGTGTGTGCATTCATAGGGCTGAGTGTATGCGTGCATGCATGAGCGCTTGCGTCTGTACTGTGTTAAAAAAAAGGAGTACTCGAAGTATGCAAGTTCATAAGGAACAGACGGTGTACATCCCTCTTGTCGCGTTCGCGTTGCACCCCGGCACGGTGGACCCTGCACCTCGCTCACCGAATGGAACACGCTTCGTCTTGCGTCTTCGCTCGCTTGTGGGACCACAGTTGAGAGCAAACTGACGGTAGGCAAACTTTCTCCCTCCCTCCCCCCACCCCGGAGTCGGACGTCCCTCCCCAGAGACGTGGATGGCTGGATGGGGAGATTGTAGCACGTGGGACCGCAGTTGAGAGCATGCGTGAGAACAAAGCATTCACGTGTTTGAATACAAATTGGGAACCATTTCTATTTGAATACAAATCTAGGAGTATGTACGAATCTAACAATATTGATTGGGCATTGTTGAATGTTGATACTTTTTTCTTTAAGTTTGATCAAAGTAGAGATACTTTGACTACACACAAAACTTATGTGTAAACTAAAAAGGATCGGAGGGAGTATATTGTACGTTCAAAAGCGAAACGAACATTGAATACCCTTTATATATGATTTGCTGATGCTATGATCACCGGTTCAAAAATTTGAATCCGCCTTAGGTATCACACATGCACCCACTTGTTCTCTCTTGGTTTCATCTCGGGGTATCTCTTTGTCTCCCTCCCTCTCTCTCTCTCTCTCTCTCTCTCTCTCTCATGCCCACATACCACCTCTCTTCCTCTTTGTGCATGTCACACCTAATTGATTTCTCGAGGTATCGGGATTGTATCTCGCTCATCAGGTCGCTCTTCAACACACGCCTAGGTCACTCTACCATGCATTAATTGTAACCAAGCCTTTCATCTATCTTTTTTTAAGCATACATTCATCTTTCCCTCCGCCCCTCTCTAGATCGGTCGATCTCCGGACCCACCCTAGTCCTCTTTCAATCGATCCATAGCTAGATGGTACACGACTGACGCGCACACACAGAACCCCCCCCCCCCTTCTCTCCACCCCACATGATCATTTCTATCATAGAAACACACCAAACCTTTATCTCCTTGCACGACATGCAGTCGATCTCTCAACATCTATCGATCTCGTCAGGATGTGTCGGGGCATGAACTGAATGGGATGTCAAAACTAAGATGAGAAGCGACACGTAGTGGAGGCAATGCGAAACTTTAAACGAACCGTTTGTATGACTGCATGTGGGACAAATTACAACATTGGAAATACGGGCATGATCTAGGCCCACATGCGAATGACACTCGGCAGAATGTTCAAATGAGGCATGCGGGAGGATGGACTCGACCGGAGGGCGGCATGATCGATGGAGAAGAGGGTTGGAGAGCAATGAGAAATAAGCAACGCCACATGATTATACTTGGACGGCTCAAATAAACATTAAGTTGTCTCATTTTCCCTTCCGTCTTGGTCACGGAGTAAGATACGTAGGGACTAGTATAGTTACTACTATCGGAACATGGTAAGTTGGACCCCTAAATGTGGGCACGGACCGGGCACACCTCAATTATTCCTTCAAACAGTCGGACACCTAAATTAGCACACCATCCGGCTACTTAATCAAGTGTTATGCTTCACGAGTTGAAAAGGAAAAGGGTGGTACTGTACCAAAAACCACCACACTTGGGGCTAGGGTAACAACTTGGTATTGTACCAGATTCGAACAAGGGCACAAAAACCACCTGTTTTGCGCCTAATGCGTAACACGGAGCACTGACGCTCGAATTTGGCCGGGAAAATAGGGAAACCGACATGTGGGGCCCACCTGTTGGGATGACATGGTGCAGACTAGTCCAATGGAGGAGCTCGCCCGCGACCTCCTCGCCACCGGCAACCGTTCATGTGGGTCATGGGGGCCAGCAACATGGCGCAGCTCCCGCACCGCCTCTGGACACTGCGACCGCGGTGAGCGACACACTCATCGTCGCTCAACACGCTCGGCTTCAGGGTGCCGAGGGTGACCCTACCGCTGTGGCACGACCAGCAGATCAACACCTGGCTCGTCGAGGATGCACGGGGCGCCGAAGTGCGCGCGCGCCGTGCCCCGTCCGCGGAGTGTTCTAGCGCGGCCAACTGCATCCCCAGGACATGAGACCATGCTTGGTCGTCTTGCTTTTTCAATGACATGTGGGATCGCATGTGAGCAAAGGGCATCTCCAAACGTTGCCACGCCCGCAGCTGACTACCCTGGCACACAAAAACCCTCGTCCCTCGCGCCGTCGCGCGCGTGCGTTCCCAGCCGGCGCCAGCTGCCTGTATTCATGTCGTCCATCTGTATGCCATCATTAAGCAGGCTTGCTGCGTGAGGAACCAACTCCGGTGACTTATTGATGCACCCGGATGCTTGACCTCACTGGAATGTGCTACTTAAAGCGGCAATGCCCAGCTAAACTCCACACCATAGCGCATCCTCCTACCTGGCACCACATCCACCATGACCGCGAGTGGGAACGCTCTGCGGGAGAGCTTGTCTTCAGGGATGAAGCTAGAGGTCGCCGCCCTCGCTTAACTCGCCGCTCGCAACACAATACCAGCGTAGCCGGACGCGGACGCGACCGCACAAGCGGTGGCCACGCTGGCGGCCGATGACGGGAGCAGCGCCAGCCACGCGTCCTACTTGCCGCCGTCCAACGTTCGGTGGCGCGTGTGGTAGGTGAAGCAACAGACCGTCCATGTCTATCAGCAATGACCTCATGTCCACCGGCACCGCTGAGGTCGGGGACTCCACCGAGGATGAGTAGGGGATGGGAGGCGGCAGGGCATGGTGTGCCAACTGGCCGGTCCGTCTCCCGTGTTCTACTCTTCCTCGCCAGAGACCGCTCCTTCACTTCACGGGTCTTGAACCCCACTGCCGTTCATGGAGACGGCAGATGGAGGACATCGTCGCCGATGCGGAAGCACAAAGGAAAGTGGACGTAGGTCGTCGCCGTAGAATAGGTTTAGGGTCGGGTTTCTTTTCTTTTTCTGTCCTATAAGAGTTCAAAATGTAATGAAAATCTACCGTGTTTGCATGAATCTTGTCCAGTGTATATGAACTTTCACAATAATAGTAAGATATATTGTATGAAAATATATGGAATGATGATTCGTTTTTGTGTGTATAAACTTGGTCTAAGTTTAGAAGGTTTGACCCGAGACAAAGCTAACATGCGAAGTAAATAAACACATAGGGTCTACATACACAATTTATCTTATGCACTCTAATAGTACGTCCACTACACATTCATGCATTTCACATCTTTCTCTCGCTCTGTCTGTCAAACCAACTAAGTCTTGTCCTAAAAAATGAAGTCCTAAAAAAACCAACTAAGCCAACCTCCCAGCATATCGCGCGAGAAAAGACCTGGCCGCACCGTTTTAGTTGGGATTACCGGATTACTAGTAGTATCGATGGATCGTGCGAAGCACCAAGTTTAAAAGGAAAAAGGTGGTACACTCACAACAAGCTTGTCGCGGTCGCATTGCACCCCTCACACGGTCGGTCCTGCACACGGCTCACCCAAACAGAACGCGCTTCGGCTTGCCTCTTCACTAACATGTGGGGCCGCATTTTGAGAAACCGACCAAGCGCCAAACTCCCCTGCCCACCGCGTGAAAATTCCCACAAAAATTCCCCACAAATCCCAAATTCAACTGCCCTTCGGCCAACTAGCCAATAATATTCCCCAAACCCCCCTCCCCCCGGCTCCCTCCACTCCATTCGCTCCGCCGAAGCCACCCTCCCCACCGCGCCGATACGTCGGCGCCGTGGTTTGTCGAGGGGACGCACGGCGATCCTCTCACTCCCACAGTACACTCTCGTAGACTGCCGTCCTCCAGCCGTGCCGCCACCGCTGGCGACGTTCTTGTGGAGATGGACGACGGTCAACTTCTCCCACGGTATGCGCATTCTAGACTAAGGCCCCGTGCATGTCGGAGTAGCGCTGAATGTTAGCTGATAGATGGTGTTAATCTCACTGCTTGCCGAAATAGTTTATAGTCAATATGCTCTGCTTAAGAAGCTTCCTTGCCCTGTTCTGCACTCAATCTGCTTTGGTGAGATGGCATGCCACGCTCGATTAGTTGCTAAAATATCCGGCCATATATTTATTGTTAAGTAGATTGCCATGGTCTAGTAGCCAATCTGTTAGGTGAAATAGCTTGACACCGTTTTATACTCAATCTTTGTTGCTGAGATGGCCTTTGATGGCTGTGTGCTCGGCCTCATTGATTGCTGAAATAGCCTGCCATAATTTAGCACTCAATCAGTTTGCTGAATTAGCTTTACATATATTTTGTTACTTAGATCTGCTTGTCCAAATATCTTACCATAGCTTTAGACATCGACCTAGGTATTTTTGTCTGGACTTTATAAAAAAAACATATATGTTTTTCCTATAATATCTAGTGGAAGAACTAATTTGTATGTCTAACAGATGGACATGACTTGGATAACTTCTGCTCGAAGATTCTTCGCTGCATATGTCGAGGGGGTTGAAAACTTCATGAACTTTATCAGAGCTGAGCACGGTGGTCCGAAATCAGATGTGCTCTGCCCATGTAGAAGTTGTATGAATTCAGTTTCAAGACCCCAGTCAACTGTGCAAAATCATCTACACTTGTATGGGATGTCGGTCACATATACTAGGTGGGTTCATCATGGTGAAGCTGTGAACGTCAATGTTACGACTATGTGGAAGCTGTAGATCACCATCTTGATCTGCCTGATGCTCAGGTGGAAGAGGAGGAGGAGGTGGTGGCGGCAGAGCCAGTGAGTTTGACCAACATTGAAACAATGCTATGAAATGCTCACGCATTTCATGAACTTTCACCTGCAGAAGAAAAATGATGGGCCCGCATGTTGGAACAATGCAATGTGGCAGTCACCCCAGGAAATAAGCTGTCAGTATTCTTAGCTATGGTCACCTTTCTTCAGGTGAAGACATCTGAGCGGATGACCAACAAATCACTCGATGCAATGTTGGCTGCTTTCCGCAAATCTTACCCAGATGCGTCTGAGCTGCCACACACCTACAGTAAAATGAAGAATTTCCTTCATGCAGTTGGAATTGCATATGATATGATCCATGTTTGTAAGAATAATTGTGTTCTGTTCCGAAAGGATTATGCCAACTTAAGTGAATGCCCAAAATGCAAATCATCAAGATGGAAAGATGGTGATGCTGTGAAAAGGATTCCTCATAATGTTCTGAGACATTTTCCAATTATACCAAGATTGCAGAGGTTGTTTCATGATGCTGAAACAAGAGAGGATGTACTGTGGCATTCTAGGAACTAGGAGTACAGAGATCAGAATGTAATGAGCCATCCATCTCATGGTAGTGACTGGATAAGCTTCAATCAGAAACACAAAAAGTTTGCTCCTGAGCCGAGAAACATTAGACTTGGCTTAGCTACAGATGGATTCAACCCATTTCGCCACCAGAGCGCCACATATAGCATGTGGCCAGTGCTTGTTATCCCTTACAACATGCCACCAAATGTCTGCACCAAAGAATCAAACTACATGATGGCCTTGCTCATCCTAGGTCCAAAAAGTCCTGGAAAGGATTTTGATTTATTCATGGAGCCGCTTGTGGAGGAACTTTAAAAGCTATGGAGGGGTGTTCTCACTCGAGACCTATATAGCAGCCCACCAGCTGATTTCTTTCTGCGTGCTGTTATAATTTGGTGCATCCATGATTATCTAGCTTTGGGCACTATGTCAGGGCGAACGACACATGGTTACAATGCATGTGTTCGCTGTACAAGAATCCGCTGTCATACGCAATACTTAGCAAGATTTGTTACATTGGACACCACTGTTTCCTTGCGAAGGACAAGTCGTGTCCTACAAAATACCGGAGACATGTGTTCTATGCAAAGCATGAAAATCGTGATGCACCAAAGAGGCTTACCAGCGATGAGTTGCAAGAGGAATTAGAGAAGGTTAGGCACATTACACCAGGAAACCATCCTAATAATGGTAGCGGAAAAAGGAAGCGTGGCAGGGCAGAAGAGAGATTATTGTTTACCCGCAGGTCCACTTTATGGGAGTTGGAGTATTGGAAATATTTGGACCTGCGGCATAATCTTGATGTGATGTACATCGAGAAAAATATATGTGACAGCCTTATCGGCACACTTCTTAATACTGAAGGCAAGACGAAAGATACCTTAAAATCTAGTATTGATTTGACACACCTGTGCATTAGATCCGATTTGCAGGTGAAATATGATGGTGCATCATGGGATATGGCACCAGTTGTGTACGCCTTGGACAAGGTAAAAAGAAAAGAATTCTGCAAGGTCCTGTCACGTGTGAGATTCCCACATGGATTTGCTTCCAACCCTGAAAGGAGAGTCAGTGCAGATGGAAACAAGGTACAAGGGTTGAAAACTCATGACTGCCACGTCCTACTTCAAAGGGTTTTACCTGTTATCCTTAGAGGATTGGGCTGCCCTGACTTATACAGAGCAGTTGCAGAGTTGGGACAATTCTTCAGGGAACTCTGCAGTAGAAATATCAGGATAGATGCTTTGGAGCATCTTAGAGACAAGATACCAACTATCCTATGTGACCTTGAGAAGATATATCCTCCAGCCTTCTTTGATGTGATGGTGCATTTGGCTGTTCATCTACCTAATGAGGCACTACTTAGAGGTCCAATACAGTATGGCTGGATGTACCCTATTGAAAGGCGGCTAGGCACTTTCAAGGGCTATGTTAGGAACAGAGCTAGACCTGAGGGTTCCATTGCAGAGGCCTACATTGCTACAGAAGCGTTGACATTCTGCTCAAAATACATTGAAACAGCTGATTAGCTTAGCAAAAAGGTGGGTGAAGACAATCCTGAGCTCAATGTTTTTGATTGTTCTATTCGAGTTACAGGGAAGAGTCGAAAAGATGACAAACCTAAAGATTTGGACAAAATGGTTTGGTTTGTGTTGAATAACTGTTGTGAGATTCTATCTTATATCGAGTAAGTGCTAAGTACTGCAGCTTATACATCGTAATCTACTAAACTTGCAGCATATTCTTATATATTTAGATGTTTGACGTGATCACTATGTTGTGTAGCATCTACAAAAAGGAGTTACTGGCGCAAAATCCAAGAAACATTGACAAACTGGTTATGGCAGGATTTGTGAAATGGTTCAAGAGCCGTGTAAGCTTTTGAATTGCACTGTCAGCTTTTTTAATATATTGAGTACATAAGATGATCAGCTTGTCTATTTTCTAACCATAGGTTAAGAAGATGCGGGAGGATGGGCAGGCAGTTAATGATGCCCTTTACGCACTAGCAATGGGTCCTGATACTTGGGTAAGACATTATGAATCTTGCGTTGTTGGAGATATGCGCTACAACACCCTTGCACGCGACGAAGGCAGGAAGACACAAAACAATGCCATCATGAGCATGGATACATACGGTGATGAGACAACTGAAATGTATGCTAACATAACAGACATTGTTCAGTTGCAGTATATCTCGAGTTTCGAGGTTCATCGATGTGTGGTTCTGTTCTGGTGTCGTTGGTACAACCTGTTTTCCAGGATCGCAAAACCCAAAGATGACGATTATTTCTAATCCATCAATGTCAAGGCTGTGTACCACACCGATGAGCCTTTTATTTTGGCAAATCAAGCAACACAAATATTTTTCTTGGAGGACACATATGCATGTAGCGATGACTGGAGAGTATTGCAAAGGTTTGAGATGAGGAATTCATTTAATGAAGTTGCACAACAAGATGATGCTTACACTGCTCCTGATGTAGAAGATTCCACAGATGTTCATAGTATATTTGAGGGCCATCACGTTAATAACGCTGCTGGAAAGATTCCTTGTCGGGCTGTGGATGTACGAGAGTTGATCAATAAGACGCCAACGTTCTACGACATTGAGGATGAAGAAGAAGATGACACTGGGGGGAATTATGATTCAGACTGATACACATGGCAAAGATGTTGACGCTGCTGCTGCGGATGATGATTAGATTGCTTTTGTCATATTTGCCTGTGAGAAGACGACTTTTTATCTACTATGTGAAATTGTGTTCGCTATAACAACTGAAACCTGATGAAGTTGTTGTTTGGTATTTTGCTGTGAGAACATCACTTATTATGTATGTTGATTTGTGTTTGATGATTGTATGACGACTAAAACATGATGACATTGTTGTTTAGTTGTACTCATATTTGGCTGTGAAACTTGTATTTGATGACATAGTTTGCTGTTGGACTGCAATTTGCTCTACGTCTGCGAATGGGAACAAAGCTGACCCGACAGGGCCTCTGCTAATTTATTTATTTATTAGCAAAAGGGCCTCTGCTATTTATTTATTTATGAGCAAAAGGGGATACCCCCCGATTTCCGTTAATAGAAATCATTAGATGTTCACAACACTACGCCTAGCCTGCTAAACAGGTTTCATTCATTACTAGTTTCAGCAAAGTGCTCATGTTATAGCCACTAAATACATCACGAGTGCTACATACACTGCAAATAAAGAGACAATCATCCTACAAAGCACAATGATTTTGCCCATTATCTTCACAAGCTCTTTCATCTCCTCATTGCTGTCAAGGCCGTTCAGCAGCTGTTGCTTGGGCATGATCAGAGGAACTGCATCTTTAACCTTCTGCTCTGCATCTTCCTCTTCTGCCGTTCCTTCAGTTACTTTTCCAACACCCCAACCTGCTGGTATTGGGATTCCTCGGCTAACCAAATAATTAGCGTAGTTCCATTCCCCCACATCAGCAACTTCCCAGAAATACAAATCACATGAATTTTCCCTTTTCTGCATGAATCAAATTGGAAAATCATCAACCAAACCATTAAAAAATCAGCAACTAAAAGAAGGCGAACAACACTTAAACATATTATTACCCCATGATTCGGGCATTTGTAGAAGACTCGGCCAGGGTTGAGGATTGTAGTTGAGAAGCGACGGATGACTCTGCGTGATTTGCAGTAGTGGCACCACACCAACGGCAGCGGGTTGCGATGAGCAACCGGCTGCGGTGAGTGTGCCGGCGGGGGTGTGATGAGACCCACAGGCAATGGTACGGGTGGCGACTTGGCGCGTATCTAGTTGTTGCCTGCTGAAGAGCAGGTGGACGAGCCGCCAGCGGACATGGTTGCTGCGGCCAGAGCTTCTGATGCTAGGCAGAGTAACTAGAGAAGAGGAGAAGCGAACGTTGGATATGTCAGTTTCATTACTTGCAGAGTAGCATAGCACTATATATAGTCATAGTCTAGGTTTGGATTCAAACCAGCTACAGGAGCACGTCTCTCTTTTTTCTAGAACTCAGCAACGTCTCTTTACTGGTACACTAGCTTGTTCTGTACGCCTTCTCAAGTCTTTGATTTGATTTTCTTTTTTTTTTGCGAGGAAGGAAGGAGGACAAAATTGAGGGTTCCTGGGACTCGAACCCAAGACCTCTCGGTTGGAAACCAAGGGAGCCACTTATGTTGCGAACGTTCCCTGGGAGGAGGACGGCAAATGAACGCATTTTCCTGGCAATTTTAGTTGCGACGCAAGATCAAACGATGGCAGTTTCGGGAATGTTATCTGGCGAATGAGCCCAGTTTTTCTTTTCTTCCTATAAAAAAGTATGCTACGTGGTGTCGGCTTAGTCAACAAACGATTGTGCCAACCTTGACCATTGGATTGACATTCAACGTATGTCGTGTTTCTTCAGTCTCTTCTTCCTCTAGCCGCCAAAGACAAACCAGCGCCTGCGGGACCGCCTGCTCCCGCCTCCCATGGCTGGCTATGCTGCCGCGCACGCATCGCGGCCACATCACACCCTAAAACTCTGCGCATCTTCCCCGGCTCCCGTTCGTTCCGGTCCGAGGCCTCACCATCGTCCTCCACCTTGGTTCGCTCGCCGCGGCGC
This sequence comes from Thinopyrum elongatum, assembly GCA_011799875.1. Classification (NCBI taxonomy): domain Eukaryota; kingdom Viridiplantae; phylum Streptophyta; class Magnoliopsida; order Poales; family Poaceae; genus Thinopyrum; species Thinopyrum elongatum. Next base: position 400,913,271 of record CM022299.1, on the reverse strand, counting down.
CGCCCTCCGGTGGTGTCAACATGGTCAACAACCGAGAGGAATAAGGAGATGACTGTACATGGTGAGGATGACAGTAGGGACCCACCAGGATCATGGCAGTAGGCAAGCAAGTGCCTCCTTTATTACAAGAAAAAAAATGGTTCCTCCTAATGGTTTCCTAACTTCTGGGTCGCACGCCACTGTCAACGTAGTCAATAAGCGAGATAACTACACAAGGGGCGGCTGACACCCGGGACCCAGCAGCTCGTGCAGAATTTTCTTTTTTTCTTTTCGGGATGGAGCAGGTATCAACTGGGTTGTGCAGAAGCTGTGGCCCGTCTAGCCCAAGCTTTTATTTCATATGTTTACCACATGACCAGCCCAGTTTTTTTTCTGAAAATGGCTAGCATAGGTTTTTTTTTTGCAGAATAACCAACGGAGGCCTACTTGCTTTTCTACGCCCAGCTGGGCCGGAAATCTTTCAAGACGAGGAGGGATGCATTTGGCTTGCCCAGAAAATGGGCTATAAGTAATAAGAAATGGGCTATAAGTAATAAGAAATGGGCTATAAAATGAAAAAATACAGCAAACAGGCAATTAGTTCCAAATTACTTTTTTCTTTCGGATTTTGATATTTTAAATTGCATTGTTTTTGTGCGGGTAAATTTTCATTGGATTTAAATTAAGGTATGTTTAGTTTTTAAATTTGAATCTGGCTAGAAATTTTGGGCTGTATGCTGTTTGGGATAGATTTGGAGGCTGACTTGTGGGTCTACTAGGTTGACGTGTACAAAAGGCTTTGTCAACTTAGTCCACAAACGATTCTAGCAGCAGTGACCGTTGGATGTTAATCCAACGGCCGTGTTGCTTCTTCAATATCTGATCTTCTTGCTCCAGCCGCCCAAACCAGCGCCGGTGGGACCGCCTGCTCCCTCCTCCCATGGTCGGCTGTGCTGCAGCGCAGGCCGCACCGCCCCACCCTACTCCATCGCTGGCCAGGCCATTCCTCTACTCACCCACACCTCCTGTTATTTTCCGGCGACGGCAGCCGAACCAGTAAACCCTCGTACTCCCCATCGCATGGGCAACCACTGCCGAGCCTTCCCTGGCTCTGGGTCATTCCCTTCCTAGGCCTCGCCGTCGTCCACCGCCCTGGTGCTATCGGTGCGGCGTGGTCAACGAATGACATCCATCGGAAGAGGATTGTACATGGGGAGGCTGACAGCTAGGTCCATGGCCGTACGCAAGGAAATGCCTCCTTATTATGCACAAAATAATGATTCCTCCACCTGACAGCGGGGACCCACCAGAAGGGCCTCTGTATTTCATGAAAAAATTGTTCCTCCAGCTGACAGCTTGGACCCACCAGCTATATCTTCGCACGCAAGGAACTGCCTCCTTATTACGCACAAAGAAGATGAATACTCCCCCTGCTAGCTGGGACCCACCATATTTGGAGGCTGACTTGTGGGCCTACTAAGTTCACGGGGACGCAGGATTTGTCAACTTAGTCAATATAAATGATTCTATCTGCGGTGACCATACGATGTCCATCCAACGGCCGTCGTGCTTCTTCAACCTCTGGTCTTCTTGCTCCAGCCGCCCAAACCATTGCCGGTCGTGCCGCCTGCTCCTGCGTCCCGTGGCCGGCTGTGCTGCCACACAGGCCTCACCGCCCCACCCTACTCCTATCGTTGGCCTGGCCATCCATGTACTCACCCAGACCTCCTGTTATTCTCCAGCGACGGCAGCCTCACATTGCAGCCCAACCAGTAAACCCTCGTACTCCCCTCCGCATGGGAAACAACTGCCGAGTCTTCCCCGGCTCCTGGTCATTCCCTTCCTAGGCCTCGCCATCGTCCCCGTCTTGGTGCTCTCGATGCGGCGTGGTCAACGTGGTCAAGGAACGACTTCCATCGAAAGAGGACTATACATGGAGAGGCTGACAGTTGGGTCCACGGCCGCAGCAAGGAAGTGCCTCCTTATTACGCACAAAATAATGATTCCTCCACCTGACAACGGGGACCCACCAGAAGGGCCACCATATTTTGGGAAAAAAACGTTTCCCCCATGACAGCTGGGACCCACCAGCTACATCTTCGCACGCCAGGAAGTGCGTCCAAATTACGGGCAAAAAAATGATTCTTCCTCCTGACAGCTGGGACCCACCAACTATATCTTCGCATGCAAGGAAGTGCCTCCTTATCCTCCCTGATAGCTGGGACCCACCGGGTCAAACCGTACGTAGGGTTGTCTCTCTGGTCGCGAACGTGTACGTACATACTGGTCGATTGGTCTCTCTGCAGCGATGAACCGTGCCCGAGTAAGGAGCGGCCCGTGTCGTAGTAGAGGCGCGGACGTAGCATGTCACGCAGTCCCGTCTATAGATATCGTGTACACATACATACAGCCACGCTGCAAGAAATTAAATACAGCTACATACGTACATACGGGCGAGGTCTCAAATGCGTACTCGCGCATACGTATAGCCAGGGCTCGTGTACATGGAGAGGCAACGGACGGCAGCAACGGCATCCTGTTCATCGGCAGCCAACCGGCTGGGTGGGAACAGAGGAAACAACGTCGTGTTCATCGGGAGGCAACCGACAAGGTCAAAATACGTCTTGTTCATCGGGAGCCAACCGGCTTGGACGGAACAGCCGAAACGAGGTCTGGCGTACCGCAGAATGGAGGAAACGGCCTTCTGTTCAAGTGCCTACGGTCAAAACGGGGTCCTCTTGATTGGGAGGGGTGTGGCGTACCGCAAAACGGAGGAAACAGACTTGTGTTGGAGTGGCTACGGTTGAAACAGGGTCCTGTTCCTCGGGAGGGGTGTGGCGTACCGCAAAACGGGACTCCAAGGGCTACTGTTCATCCACCATCTACTGCCTCACTCCAGCCTCCACGGGCTACTGTTCATCCACCGCCGACTTCCTCCAGCCTCCACCTGCTACTATTCATCCACCGCGACCTTCCTCCTGCCTCCACCAGCTACTGTTCATCCACGGGCTACTGTTCATCCAGCCTCCACCGGCTACTGTTCAACCAGCCCTCCACGGGGTCATGTTCATCCACCTCCAACCAGCTCGGGTGTGGCGGCCTCCTCGATCGGGGTCCTGTTCATCCAGCGGAAACGGCCTACAACTACCATGAGGTCCTGTTCATCCAACCCCCATTGGGAAATGTTCATCCAACCCCCAACAACGGTCACTGTTCATCAAGAGGTAGGTTTGATCGGCTTCAGTTAGCAGCAGTAGCGAAGGAATCGCTCGGGTTCAGTTAACAGCCAAGGGATCGATCGCTCGGGTTCAGTAACGTAGCTAGTGTAATCGCTCGGGTTCAGTAAGCGAACGCCTCGCTCGGTTTCAGTTAGAGCCCTACGCCTCGCACACACGTGCATACGTGTACGAGAGAAACGCACAAACCTCCGTGCATCACTAGGCCGCGACCACCCATCGTAACCGGGAACTCCCCGAAATTTTCCTCGCCCTCGCTTCTACCACGATTTTTTTCGTCATGGACGGCCCAAAGAATGTCATGCAGGTGCGTCCCCAGCCCGCCCAAGACAAAAAGCCCATTTTCTGTCATGATTTTTTGTCATAGAAGTAGGAGCCCACCACATCTATGATGATACGTGGTTTTGTCACAATTATCGTCATAGAAGTGTCATAAGCATGATAGAAAAACTTTTCGTTCGGGCCAAAATGTCACGGATGTGTCTTTTTTTGTAGTGTGGCCTCTTCCCTTTTTGCTTGTCACTAATGGACTTCTTCTTCAATGGGCAAGATCTAACATGATGCCCTTCAATTTTGCACTTGAAGCAAATAATCTTGGCCAAATTCTTGACTTGATCTTGGCCCTTCTTCTTGTTGATCTTGGATTTCTTCTTCTTATTGGAGTTGAATCCAAGTCCACCTTTGTCATTGGGGGATTTTTGCAAACTCAAGATATTGTTGAGTGTGGACTTCCCTTCATGACTCTTTTCCAAGTCTTTCTTCAAAGAAGTGACTTGGGCCTTGAGCTCTTTGATTTCCTCTACATGGTTAGTATCAACACAAGTACTAGAGGAAGTATAAGCTTCATCGTTAGAGCAACAAGGCAAGGAGAGCAATTCATCACAAGATGTAGCAACATTGTGAGTAGATGAATTACAAGGACTAGCACATGGCAATATAGCATTTTGACTTGAAGTAGTGCTAGTATCCACGTGAGGATCACTAGATGTTACCTTAGCAATAATAGCCTCATGAGCTATCTTTAGCACATTATGGGATACTAGAAGATCATCATGAGAGCTTGAGAGCTTTTCATGACTTTCTTCCAATTTTCCATAGTTGCTAGATAGCAACTCAAGTTGAGCCCTTAGCTCAACTTTCTCCTTTAAAATGGATGCTTCACAAGAAGTAGAGTTAGTAGCACAAGCATCATCATTAACAACAAGAGGAGAAGGCAACTCGGCAAGCTCTTTTGAATATGAAGCTTTAAGTTGGGCATGAGACTCAATGAGTCTGATGAACTCACTCTTAATGACCCTAGAGCCATTTTTGAGGTGCCCAAAGTCCTCAAGGAGTTTAGCATGTGCAACTTCAAGCTTCTCATTTTTAGTTTCAAAATCATAGGCCACCTCAAGAGCTCTATCATGAGATTCCCTCACTTTAGATAATTCTAGAGCAAAAGTCTCCTCAAGAGATTCCTTGGTGGTTTGTTCAAGTTCAAGACCTTCGGATAGGTCCGCAATTTCACTAGCCTAATCACGCTCATGACCTTCCATTTTCTCAATGGTGACCTCATGCTCCTCGAGATGAGATTCCAACTCCTCAATGTATTTCTTGCCCTCAATGGCAATAGACATGATTTCCATGAAGTTGGAACAAGCAATTTTATTTTTATGAAGAGCTTTAAAAATCATTTCCCCTTTAATTTTTAAGGAAGCAACATTATCATTCTCTTCATCAATATTCTCATCCTCATTAGCATCAACATCATCATCAAGAGATAAATTGGGATTCGAAGTAGGAGATACCTTCAAAGCCTTAGCCATAAGGCAAAAGTGAGAAACAATAGATGATGATGTAGGATCACTTGAAGCACCATTTAAGACCACATATTGTTCCATGGAGTGTTGGGTTTCCTCTACATTGTTAGCACAACAACTCGAGGAAATACATGCATTTTTATCATGGAAACAAGACATAGCAAGCATATCATCATGAGATTTAGTCAAGCAATTTTCTATGATAAGCAAGGACTATCAACACAAGCATGTGAAACATTTAGAGAGCTCAAAGTGTTGAAGTCCAAAGAAGGAGCATTGCAATAAGATAGTGATGAAGGATAATCGACAATAAGCACACTATCCTCATTGCAATGACCAACACTACTCACCATATCATTACCTTGTGGCAATCCACATGTAGGTGAAGTAGAAGAAGTTGAGAACACCATGCGGCCGGAGGTGGAGGGAGAACAATCATCCACACAAATCTTGGACACACCATATTTATCTTGAAGCTTTGTCCACAACTCATGAGCATCCCGGAATGGCATGAGTTGAAATATAACTACATTGCTCAAAGCATCGAAAAGCACATTAGAAGCTTGAGCATTGAGATAAGAGTTTTTCTCATCCTCTATAGATAATCTTTGAGGATCCTTTGGAGGAGAAAAACTCATATCTACAATTCGCTCTAAATTTGGGTCCATGACCCTAAAGAGATTAAGCATGCGAATTACCTAAACATCAAAATTTGTGACATCGAAACTAAGAGTGACAAAGAATCCTAATCCCCTAGTCGACATCTTTACTCTCTAGGCGATTAAGCCTAATAAAGAGAGACGAGGCTCTCATACCAATTGAAAGATCGAGGATGTCGCCTCGAGGGGGGTGAATAGGCGCTTTAAAATAATTGTGATATAGGCTTGAACAAATGCAGAATAAAACTAACGTTTAATATGTCAAGCACAAAACCTAAAATAACAAGGCTCACCTATGTGCACCAACAACTTATGCTAAGCAAGATAAACAACTAAGTGATAGCAAGTTAAATAACATGTCATACTATGGCCATCATAAAGTAAAGTGCATAAGTAAAGGGCTCGGGTAAGAGATAACCGAGGCACACGGAGACGATGATGTATCCCGAAGTTCACACACTTGCGGATGCTACTCTCCGTTTGGAGCGGTGTGGAGGCACAATGCTCCCCAAGAAGCCACTAGGGCCACCATAATATCCTCATGCCCTCGCACAATGCAAGATGTCATGATTCCACTAAGGGACCCTTGAGGGCGGTCACCGAACCCGTACAAATGGCAACCCTTGGGGGGCGGTCACCGAACCCGTACACTTTGGCAACCCTTGGGGGCGATCACCGGTACCCATCAAATTGCTCGGGGCGATCTCCACAACCTAATTGGAGACCCCGACGCTTGCCCAGAGCTTTACACCACAATGACTGAGCTCCGACAACACCAACCGTCTAGGGCACCAAGGCACCCAAGAGGAACAAGCTCTAGGGTGCCCAAACACCCAAGAGTAACAATCTTCTCTACTTCACTTCCATGTATCACCGTGTAGAACTCAAACCGATGCAGCAAATGCAATGGCAAGGGCTCACGAAGTGCCCAAGTCCTTCTCTCCCAAATCCCACCAAAGCAACTAATGCTAGGGAGGAAAATGAGACGAAGAACAAAGAAGAGAACACGAAGAACTCCAAGATCTAGATCCAATGGGTTCCCCTCACATAGAGGAGAAAGTGATTGGTGGAAACGTAGATCTAGATCTCCTCTCTCTTTTCCCTCAAGAACTAGCAAGAATCATTGGAGGGATTGAGAGATAGCAAGCTCGAAGAAGGTCAACAATGGGGGAAGAACACGAGCTAGAAGGATAGAGACCATTGGGAAGAAGGCCCCCTTAAATAGGCCTCCCGAAATCCAACTGTTATGTGCACAGGTCATGCACAAGCGGTACTACCGCTGCCTAGAGCGGTACTACAGCTTATAAGCGGTACTACCGCCGTCCAGAGCGGTACTACCTCTTATAAGCGGTACTACCGAGCTGTATTACCGCTTAAAAACTGACCTGCGAATGAAACTGCCATAACTTTTACGTACGAGCTCCGAAATGAGCAAACTCAAGCTTGTTAGATAGAGGACGACAAGAGCTATCCAACAACTAGAGAAAAAACATAGAAGAGGCAATAGAAAAATGCAATGATATAGAGGTGTGAAACCTCTATGAATGAAGAACCGGCAAAAACTCCAACATAGAAAACATCATAGAAGATGCATAAGTGAACTCCATTTTCGATGAACTCGAGCTTGTCATGAAGATGACCAAAAGCTCTAAAACTCACAAAGAGAAACACCAAACAAGAACCAAGAAAGATGATTCAAGGATGCAATGGTTTGAGATCTCTACGAACGATATGATCAAGCTACTAACTTGAGAGCCCCCCTTGATAGTACGGCAATCGATCCTATAACTCGGTCTCCCAACGACCACCAAGAGACCAGTAAAATAGAAAACCTATGAAGGGCAAACCTTTGCCTCGCGCATAGTCCACTTGAGCTAGATGATGACGATCTTGACTCCCTCTAGTTGGACCACCTTTCTTGATTGCGTTGGCTCAATGAAGACTAGTAGATTGCTCCCGCATACTCCACTATGGGTGAGCCACTCTTCGGAACATCTTCACAAGTCCATTGTCAACCCAATGGACGGCAAGCTTCAAGCATGATCTCTTCGTGATGCTCCACTTGAACTTGCACACCGCAATCTTGAGGACGATCACCACTTGATGTCATCCTCCATTGGTTGTATGAGATCTTCCTCTTGACACAAGCCCATGGAAACATACCTAACCCCACATAAAACTCTCACGTCGACCGTGGGTTAGTACACAGAGAATAATGGACAATGCTTACCATACCATGAGACCATTTGATCCCACTCAGTACATCTTCTATGCATTGTGTTTTGATCAACTCGAATCACTCTTGTACTTAGTCTTGATCAACCATGAATCTTTCCAACTCTCTTCATTAGGATGATGTCTTGAAGCTAAACATGAATGTTCACACAATCTTCTTTTTCAAGACATGCTTGCAATAGGCTCAACTCTCACATGGCCAACCCAATCTTTGGATAATTCCTTGAAAAGCACCTTGGCCAACTTATAAACTCCTTGAAACCAACACATGGACTTCAAGAAATGCCTATGGACAAATCCTTCAAATATAACTCAAGGCAACCATTAGTCCATAGAGAATGTCATCAATTACCAAAACCACACATGGGGGCACCACATGTTCTTTCAATTATCTACATCCAATGCACAAGTATGATCATAGTGCTCCCTAATTGGTGATTTATAAGAGAAGATGGAGACTCAAATAAAAAAATTGCATAAAAGTAAATAGATAGGCCCTTCGCAGAGGGAAGCAGAGATTTGTAGAGGTGCCAGAGCTCAAAGCTTAAATTGAGAGATAAAAATTTTTGAGAGGCATGCTTTTCCCGTCAACGAAAACGACCGAGTAGTTCCCAATACTTTCCTTGCTAGATACATCATAGGCGGTTCCCAAACATAAAATAAAGTTTATTCCTTTTTCCACCATTCTTTCACAATCCATGGCTAGCCGTATCCACGGGTGCCTTCCATACCAACACTTTCTAAGGAATTTATTATTTGACAACATAAAGTAAATTCCTTTTTCATTTCGGGTCTGGGCATCCCTATTACCGCCACACTCTTATGCAATGACAAGTGAATAAACACTCATCTTGAGAATAACACATCTAGCATGGAAAAATATTGGCCACCCCCTGCCGCTTCATGAGCGGTACAGGCACGCAAAAAGGAAATTCATTTTGAAAATTAGATTTGGCACATACAAATTTACTTAGAACGGCACAGAAATACCGCATATAGGTAGGTATGGTGGACTCATATGGCATAACTGGGTTTAAGGATTTTGGATGCACTAGTATTCCCACTTAATACAAGGAAAGGCTAGCAAATAGATTGAGAAGCAACCAACCAAGAAACAAAAATTCTCATAAACGAGCATTAAGCATAACAAACACCGAATAATGCACCACAAGTAGGATGTAATTTCATTGCATGACTATTGACTTTCGTGCTTGCATAGGGAATCACAAACCTTAACACCAATATTCTAACTAAAGCATAATTACTCACCAACATGACTCACATATTACTATCATCATGTCTCAAAACGATTACAAAGAATCAAGTTTATTTTGTCCAATGATCTTCATGAAAGTTTTTATTATATCCCTCTTGGATATCTATCACTTTGGGACTAATTTCATATATTGCAATTGCTTTTGACAAGCTCAAACAAATTTCAGTGAAGAACATGTGCATAAAAATTTTCATCTCTGAAAATAATATAAGTGAAGCATGAGAGAATTTCTTCAAAAAATTTACTAACTCTCAAATTAATCTAAGTGAAGCATGATAGTATTTCTTCAAAAATCAAAGCACCACTATGCTCAAAAAGATATAAGTGAAGCACTAGAGCAATTCCATAGCTCAAAAAATTTAAGTGAAGCACGTAGAGCAATTCTAACAAATCATAGCATAATTATGGCTCCCTCAAATAGGTGTGTCCAGTAAGGATGATTGTGACAAATTAAAAAGCAAAACAAATAAAGACTCATATAATACAAGACACTCCAAGCAAAACTCATGATATGTGATGAATAAAAATATAGCTCCAAGTAAAATTACCGATGGTTGTTAGAAGAAAGGGGGGATGCCTTCCGGGGCATCCCCAAGCTTAGTTGCTTGGTTCTCCTTGAATATTACCTTGGCTTGCCATGGGCATCCCCAAGCTTAGGCTCTTTTCACACCTTATTCCTTCATCCATCGAGATCTCACACAAAACTTGAAAACTTGAATCACAAAAAACTTAACAAAACCTTCGTGAGATCCGTTAGTATAAGAAAACCAATCTTCGCTTTAAGTACTGTTGAGACCCCATTCATATTTTTTTATTGCATTATAACTACTGTATTCTAACTTTACCATGGCTTGTACCCCCCCGATACAATCCATAGATTCATCAAAATAAGCACACAATGCAAAGAAAACAGAATCTATCAAAAACAGAATAGTCTGCAAATACACGAATTTTACTCATACTTCTGCAAATCCAAAATTTCTGAAAAATTAGGACAACATAGGAAATTTGTATATAAATCTTGTGTAAAACATTCAGAATTTTTTGTCACATCTGTGAATTTTAATAATTCTGTTTCTGGACACAAAAGTTTTGTTTTTCAACAGGATCAAATCAACTATCACCCATAGCTATCCCAAAGGCTTTACTTGGCACAAACACTAATTAAAACATAAAAATCACAATCATAATAGAGGCATAATTGTGCAAACACTCAAGAACAGAAAGAAAAAGGCAAAAATAAATTTTATTCATTGGGTTGCCTCCCAACAAGCGCTATCGTTTTATGCCCCTAGCTAGGCATAATGCATAGATTCAACTATTGTAATAGAAGTGAGGGAGATCATCCATGATCATCTCATATTCCCTCCTTTCGGCTGCAAGTTTCCTTTGTGGCAAGCAAAAATAATCAAACGGGCTAAATTTAATTGGGTAGGGATCTATGAGATCAAGTTTGGGAGGAATATGTTCATCCCTTGGCCCGTTATATTTGATATTGATCTCTTCATTGTAAATGTTCCGTTGATTAAATTCCCTAAGTTTGTCCCTAAGCACAAATCCTAATCGATTATTTTGTATAGCAAAATGGTCATTGAGTTCAGAAATCTTATTAATCAAAACATCAAGAGGAACCCTTTTTCTTAGGTTTTCATTATAAGCGGCATAAGATGAAGATTGTAATCTCCTAATCTCTTCTTGATTAAAAAGGATCTCCTCTATAGGAGGGCAACCACAATTTAGATTGTAATGAGCAAAAATTTCACGCGCTTGTTTCATAAAATGCCCAAATTCATATGCTAAAAATATTGTGGTAACATGTTTAACAGAAGGATCATGAATATTTGAGAATTATAATAAGATCCGTTCTATGCAAGGATGCATGTGAACAAATTGTCTTTTAGGTTCAACTATTAGCAAAGATATTGCATCCGCAAGACTAGAGGTTTTATTAAGGATTGACCCTTCTAAGATAGGTAACGTACCGGCACAAGTAAAGAAATCTTGAATAACACCTTTTCCAATAAAATTGCCGCTACCTACGCAGAGTTTTTTAGTATGCAAGATAGTAGTTTCCTCTTCAGGAGAATCAAAATCATCAAATTTTTATCTAGCAACTTCATGAATATTTTCTTTATTTTTCATAAGTTTTAAAAGAACGAACAGATTGCCCAAAGATCTTGCACCGGTTGCAAAAGCATTACTACTCTGTTCAGATCTAGACATGATGATGAGAGCAAACAAGATCACACGCAAACAAAAGATCGAACTAGAAAAGGGTGAACGAAAAAGAAGGCGAATAAAAAGGCAAATTTTTTGTGAAGTGGGGGAGATGAAAATGAGAGGCAAACGGCAAATAATGTAAATTGCAAGGAGATGAGATTTGTGATTAGGAACATGATATATGTTGATGATGTCTCCCCGGCAATGGTGCCAGAAATTCCTTTGACGTGGCTTGAAACTGCGTTGGTATTTCCCCAAAGAGGAAGGGACGATGCAGCACAGCTACACTAAGTATTTCCCTTAGTTATGAAACCAAGGTTATCAATCCAGTAGGAGAACCAAGCAACACTATGTAAACGGTACCTGCACACAAAGAACAAATACTTGCAACCCAACGCGTAAGAGGGGTTCTCAATCCCTGCACGGTAAAAAGATAGATTAATTTGTATGAGATTGGATAAATAGATCTAGCAAAAATACAAAATAAAATAAGTAAAGAAAAGGTGCAGCAAGGTATTTTTGGATTTTTAGAATAATAGATCTGAAAACAATATGATAAAAGATAGACCCAGGGGCCGTAGATTTCACTAGTGGCTTCTCTCGAGAAAATAGCATACGGTGGGTAAACAAATTACTGTTAGGCAATTGATAGAATAGCAAATAATTATTACGATATCCAAGGCAATGATCATGTATATAGGCATCACGTCCAAGATTAGTAGACCGACTCCTGCCTGCACCTACTACTATTACTCCACACATCGACCGCTATCCATCATGCATCTAGTGTATTAAGTTCATGGAGAAACGGGGTAATGCAATAAGAACGATGGCATGATGTAGACAAGATCTATTCATGTAGGAATAGATCCCATCTTTTTATCCATAATAGCAACGATGCATGCGTGCCTCGCTTCCCCTTCTGTCACTGGGTGAGGACACCGCAAGATCGAACCCATCACAAAGCACCTCTACCCATTGCAAGAAAAATCAATCAAGTTGGCCAAACCAATCCAAAGTTTCGAAGAAGAAATACGAGGCTATAACAATCATGCATATAAGAGATCAAAGAAAACTCAATTAATATTCATAGATAGATCTGATCATAAAATCGCACTTCATCGGATCCCAACAAACACACCGCAAAAAGTCATTACATCAAATAGATCTCCAAGAACATCGAGGAGAACATTGTATTGAGAATCAAAAAGAGAGACGAAGCCATCTAGCTACTGCCTACAGACCCGTAGTTCCATGGTGAACTACTCACGCATCATCGGAGGAGCATCAACGAGGGTGATGAAACCCTCCGTGATAGTGTTCCCCTCTGGCAAAGTGCCGGAATAGGGCTCTAGATTGGATCTCGTGGTTCTGGAACTTGCGGCGGCTGGAATTGTGTTTTGATCGCTCCCCTAGGGATTCTGGAATATCTGAGTATTTATAGAGCTGAGAGGCGCTGGAGGAGACCCCCATGGGCCCCACCACCCACCTGGGCGCCCCAGGGGCCTCTGGCTTGCTCTGGTGGTTGTGGACCCCATGGGCCTCTCCTCTGGTGCTTCCTTGGCTCCCAAGTTGTCTTCTGGTCCAAAAAAAATTTCCAAAAAGTTTCACTGCGTTTGGACTCCGTTTGATAGGGATATTCTGCGAAGTAAAAACCAAGCAAAAAAAACAGCAACTGGCACTGGGCACTACGTCAATAGGTTAGTCCCAAAAAATGATATAAAGTTGCTATAAAATGAAGGTAAAACATCCAAGAATGATAATATAACAGCATGGAACAATAAAAAATTATAGATACGTTAGAGACGTATCAAGGTCCACTCCTCAGCATCCTTCTTGGGAGTCCCTATCGGATACCCCGTCCCGGTGATGTGCCACACTTCAACTTTGCCAACCTTGTAAATTGCCCCTCCTCGGGTGCAAGAGACAAGACAGAAGTATTTCCCCCTTATGGGTCACCTTGAAGGGGGTCGTAAGGGCACGAAGAGGAGTCTAGAGCGCTCGCCATTGTTCAAAGTTTGCTGACTCTGGCTTTTCGGTGATTTGGGAGCGGGGTGCGACAACTTTCAAGCCCTTGTCCTATTAAATATGCGTCTTCTCCTGGCCCATAAGGGGCATTTTTGTAAAAGATTGTTGGGCTGTCATTAATACCGAATGAAGAAAACGACATGACGAGCCCCGCAATACCTCGCTGACCGAAGGGTTGTGGATGGCTGAGCTATCATCAGCCGGATATAGATGATGGAAGGAACTCGCCCCTCAAGCCAAAGACTTTAAGAAGCATGGAGCTGGCGGGGATTATTGACCTCGGCGTTGGAGGCTAGTTCAGGGGCTACTGAGGGTTGATAGGTCTCCAACGTATCTATAATTTTTGATTGTTCCATGCTGTTATATTATCCTTCTTGGATGTTTTACAATCATTTTATAGCAACTTTATATCATTTTTTGGGACTAACCTATTGACATAGTGCCTAGTGCCAGTTGTTGTTTTTTGCTTGTTTTTTACTTCGCAAAATATCCCTATCAAATGGAGTCCAAACGCAGCGAAACTTTTTGGAGATTTTTTTGGACCAGAAGACAACTTGGGAGCCAAGGAAGCACCAGAGGGGAGGCCCATGGGGCCCACAAGACACCAGGGTGCGCCAGAGGGCCCTGAAACGCCCTAATGTGTTGTCAGGCCCACGGAGGTCCTCTCCACCGCCTCTCAGCTCTATAAATAGCCAAATATTCCAGAAACCCTAGGGGAGTCGACTAAACCCAATTCCAGTTGCCGCTAGTTCCAGAACCACGAGATCCAATCTAGAGCCCTATTCCGGCACTCTGCCAGAGGGGAACACGATAACGGAGGGGTTCATCATCCTCATTGGTGCTCCTCCCATGATTCGTGAGTAGTTCACCATAGACCTACGAGTTTGTAGCTAGATGGCTTCTTCTCTCTTTTTGATTCTCAATACAATGTTCTCTCGGAGATATATTTGATGTAATGACTTTTTGTGGGGTGTTTGTTGGGATCCGATGAAGTTTGAGTTTATGATAAGATCTATATCCATGAATACTATTTGAGTCTTCTTTGATCTCTTATATGCATGATTATTTATAGCCTCGTATTTCTTCTTCAAATCTTTGGTCTAGTTAGGCCAACTAGATCGATTTTTCTTACAGTGGGAAGAGGTGCTTTGTGATGGGTTTGATCTTGTGGTGTCCTCACCCAGTGACAGAAGGGGTAGTGAGGCACGTATGTATCATTGCTATTAAGGATAAAAAGATGGGGTCTATTCCAACATGAATAGATCTTGTCTACATCATGTCATCATTCTTATTGCATTACTCCGTTTCTCCATGAACTTAATACACTAGATGCATGCTGGATAGCGGTCGATGTGTGGAGTAATAGTAGTAGATGCAGAATCATTTCGGTCTACTAATCTTGGACGTGATGCCTATATTCATGATCATTGCCTTGGATATCGTCATAATTATTTGTTCTTCTATCAATTGCCCAACAGTAATTTGTTTACCCACCATATGCTATTTTCTCGAGAGAAGCCACTAGTGAAATCTATGGCCCCCTGGTCTATCTTCTTTGGGGAAATACCGACGCAGTCTCAAGCCACGTCAAGGGTGTCATGGATTAAGGGGTCCTCGGGCTACTGGTCTATCTCTGCTGGGCCGGACTGGTGGGCCGCTCTTGATTCATTAAAGGAAGGCCGGACTATAGGCGACCCCGTGCTCTAGAAGGAAACCACCGAAGACTTGGTGTATCCTCCACGTCTGGCTAGCGAAATCGGCATGTCTATCCCCCGATGAAGACCAATCAGGTCTAACCCTAGGTATCCCTGGTGTCTATATAAACCAGAGGGTTTAGCCCGTGGAAGGGGAACCATTACCGCCATAGCCACCTAAGGTTTAGTTCATCTGATCTTGTGGTAGATCAACTCTGTAATTGTCATACAAACACATCAATACAATCAAGCAGGACATAAGATTTTACCTCCTCGAGAGGGCCCGAACCTGGGTAAACGCAGTCTCTATGCTCCCTATTACCCATCGATCCAATATCCACAGCTCGGGACCCACTACCCAAGATCTACCAGCTTTGACACCGACATTGGTGCTTTCATGGAGAGTTCCGTTGTAGGATCGTCGAAGGATTAATGGCTCGCCTAGTCATCAGCGATGGCATCTGCAACAGGGACATCTTCGTTCCCGGCCAGCTCTTCGTGTTTGGCAGCATCATGCTACACGCTGATTTGACCGGCCGTCTCGGCCGGGTCGATAGCTTCGCCCCCGATCAGGAGATCAAGTTTGATAACCTAAAATTCGTCACTGACTCCCGGGGAGACCTTATTCTCGCAGGGTTATCGGCTTCACCTGAAGAACCCAAGAACCCCAAGGCTTTAACTTCAGGTACAGCTCACCCCACTATTGGGTTGACCGCCACTCCGGATCCAGCCTTGAGCTCAGGTTCGATCGCTACACTCAACAGCCCAGGGCCAGCCTCGGACTAGCATGACTTAGGAGCGATTTCGAATGCTCCTGGCGCAGTAACATTGCAAATCAACCCCAAGCACTGTCAGAACATGGACCCGACAGATCTCTCGCTATTAAACGAGATACTAGATCGGATCCAAGCCATGGGGATTGCCGACGGCCAGCCCTCGGTTTACGATCATATCGAACTTAAAGCCGATGACAGGGAAATTTACGCCCCTCCTGTCACCCACTTTAGTTGCCACCATTGAAGACTTGGCTAAGGGCTCACCCCTACTACCTCTGGAGCCAAGAACGGATTGGGTACAAATCTTCGATCATCAAGCTCCGTCCTCTAGCTCGGAATCCGACCTCCGCTCCGTAGAGAGCCCAAAGCCGAAGTCTGATTCGGTACATGACGTCGAGTCTCGCAACTGTGCCCGGCTGAAAATCTAGACCCAGAGCCCGACACGTTAGATTCCACGTCGGCCCAGAACTCATACACTAATACTCCAGACTCACATCTTGTTGGGATCAAATTTTTTGTCCCGCCCACCCCCCACATCGAGTTCTCTCCAAGTAACTCGGGGCGGCCTGACATATGGGATCTAATGTACATAAAACAATAGCCCAGAGAAATAGTACGACAATTCTAGACTAGATTTCTCCTTGTCAAAAACAAGATAGTGGATTGCGCCAGCCAGGAAATTCTGGCGACGTTCCGGCATAACTGCCAAGACGAAGGCATCCTAAACGCCCTCGCCCGCCGTCACATTCAAAACTTGTCCGAGCTATCAGAATTGGTGCATAGATACTGTGCTATGGAGGATGCTTGGTGGGCTCAGCAAGAGCAAACAGAGTCAATCCATGACGCTGGAGCTGCTGGTGCTGCTCTCGCTGAAGTCCGACGCGTTGTGCGATGACCCTTGGGGGTAGAAGTCAGTGTTCTCGGAGCGGCAAGAGCTGAGCATCTTTTTCGAGAAGAAGCCTTTTTGTCATTTACAGGGGAGGAAAGAAGCGTTCCGGGGTGATTAGCCAAAAGGGCAACTTTAGAGCTGTCAAGGCTCTCCTAGTAAAAGACTCCCTCCTTGAAATCGATCGATGTTTCGGGATCGTCGTGAAACCCAGGGTCATCGGCGTGATAGTGACTCTTCGGTTGAGGAGCGGGCAGCTCACCGTCTTAATCCAGCACCTCCAGCCCTGCTCGGATAAATTAGATATTCGAGTAAGAAAGATTAATATACCATCTGAACTATAAAGTGCAATAAAACTCACCATTTCGAAGTGTTTATGGATCGAGAAGCCCTCCTTGGGCTTTAATCGAGAAAGTTCTTGCTCTTATCCTTTGAAGAGGTCAGCTAAGATGGCTGCCATCATCGCCGGATCATTAGGTCCTTTCCATGTGTAACAGGTTGGGTCATTAGCCCCGTCGTAACACCATAAGGGGTGCGCCCTTTATTGAAGGGGTTGAACGCACCGAGCAATGACTGCGGCCATCACATCGATAATGGTCAACCCGTTGTGGGCTAGCCACCTCACTTGAGCGGCTAGGCGCGATACTTCGGCACCTTCCTTTTTGGAAGGGCTCTTCAGTCACCAATTTAACCGCTTCTTAGGAGAGGCAAGAGATAATTCGGGCAGCCCCTTCGAATTGGATCGAATAGGGGGTCATCCTCAATATATAACCACTCTGAGGTCCACTCCTCAGCATCCTTCTTGGGAGTCCCTATCGGATACCCCGTCCCGGCGATGCGCCACACTTCGGCTCTGCTGACCTCGTAAATTGCCCCTCCTTGGGTGCGAGGGACAAGAAATAAGTATTTCCTCCATAACTCAAAATGGGCCACACAACCCAGGAACATCTCACAGAGGGCAACGTAGCCCGAGATGTGCAAAATTGATCCCGGAGTAAGATGGTGGAGTTGAATCCCGTAAAATTCTGGTAAACATTTGAGAATGGGTGAATGGGGAAGCCTAAACCTCGTAAGAGAAAGGGCACGAAGCATACCCGCTCTTCCCCGTGTGGGGCGGGAAAGTTCTCCACAAAAGCCTCACCGTTCAAAGAAGTCAATCCAGGGCGGGTGAGAGCGAGATCTGATGCGGGTAGATACCCATGTGTCTCAACGCTGCTCAATCTCATTCAGGAAATGGAGCAGCTCGCCCAGTCACCTTGAAGGGGGCTGTGAGCGCACGAAGAGGAGACTGGAGCGCTTGCCATTGTTCGAAGCTTGCTGACTCTGGCTTTTCAGTGATTTGGGAGTGGGGTGCGACAACTTTCATGCCCTTGGCCTATTAAATAGGCGTCTTCCCCTCGCCCATAAGGGGCATTTCGGTAAAAGACTATTGGGTTGTTTGCTTTCCTCTGGCGCATAGAAATCGAGGGGCGTCATTAATACCGAATGAAGAAAATGATACGACGAGCCCCGCAATACCTCGCTAACCGAAGTGTTGTGGATGGCTGAGCTATCATCAGCCGGATATAGATGATGGAAGGAACTCGCCCATCAAGCCAAAGACTTTAAGAAGCATGGAGCTGACGGGGATTATCGACCTCGTCGTTGAAGGCTAGTTCGGGGGATACTATGGGTGTCATGGTTTAAGGGGTCCTCGGGCCGCTAGCCTATCTCTCGTGGGCTGGACTGGTGGGCCACTCTTGATTCATTAAAGGAAGGCCGGACTATAGGCGTCCCCGTGCTCTGGAAGGAAAGCACCAAAGACTTGGCATATCCTCCACGTCTGGCTAGCAAAATCGGCATGTTTATCCCCCAATGGAGACCAATCAGGTGTAACCCTAGGTATCCTTGGTGTCTATATAAACCATAGGGTTTAACCCGTAGAAGGGGAACCATTACCGCCATACTCACCTAAGGTTTAGTTCATCCGATCTTGTGGTAGATCAACTCTGTAATTGTCATAGAAACACATCAATACAATCAAGCAGGATGTAGGGTTTTACCTCCTCAAGAGGGCCCAAACCTGGGTAAATGCTGTCTCTATGCTCCCTGTTAGCCATCGATCCAAGATCCACAGCTCGGGACCCCCTACCCGAGATCTGCCAGTTTTGACACCGACACCATTGACTTGGGAGCCATAGAATTGTAATAGCATACAGTGGATAATGTTTGATTATAATTGTACAATAATGTTACTGCAGGACATGATGGGATTTGATGTTATATGTACTAACCCTTCTAATAAAAAGTTTGGTTAAGTTTTATGTGGATGAAGTGTTCGAATATGAAGGAGGTATCGATGTGAGGAGAATAAGTAGAGGCAACAGTTCAAGCTTGGGGATGCCTAAGGCACCCCAAGTAAACATTCAAGGAGACTCAACCGTCTAAGCTTGGGGATGCCCCGGAAGGCATCCCACCTTTCTTCGACAATTATCATTGTGTCTCAGGTTTTTTTTTTGTTCACATGATATGCGTAAATTCTCGGTGATATGCGTCCGGTTATCAAAACCAATTGCGTACCTGCAGACTGGCAGACAGAAGGTTGGCTACTCCCTCGAGCCCCGTTCGAGCAACTCTGATGTACGCGTCTACCGAACTAAGAGCATTATACTCCTGATCGGAGAACGCGGGGTGCCGCGCCGACGCCTTTCACCGTCGGTGATGCATCACACTTTCAACCTCGGAATTGGTAACAAAGACGTCGTCCAAATTCCCTGGATGTTGGTCCTCGGCGGGGACCTCTAAAGCACCGCTGACCACAGCCGGAGACCTCGGTCTGGGGTCACCCCGCGGCTCCTCTTTGGCGTCCTCGGACGCTGAGGGTTCTACATATCGCCAGCAGGACGCAATAGAGACGATTATTGATATTCATAGCAATTGTCAAAGATAAGGATACCAAGGGTACGGTGAATACATCACCTCTTTTGAGGAGGTGCGGTTGACGTAATTCCCGCTGCCGCCGCACGTTTGGACGCCCTGTAGCCAATCGCCGCTGGAGCTCCTGGTGCTGCTCTCGCTGAAGTCCGATGCGTTGTGCGACGACCCTTGGGGGTAGAAGTCAGTGTTCTCGGAGCGGCAAGAGCTGAGCATCTTTTTCGAGAAGAAGCCTTTTTGTCACTTACAGGGGAGGAAGGAAGCGTCCCGGGGTGATCGGCCAAAAGGGTAACTTTAGAGCCGTCAAGGCTCTCCTCGTAAAAGACTCCCTCCTTGAAATCGATCGACGTTCTAGGATCGACGTGAAACCCAGGGTCATCGGCACGATAGTGACTCTCCGGTTGAGGAGCGGGGCAGTTCACTGTCTTGATCCAGCACCTCCAGCCCTGCTCGGATAAATTAGATATCCGAGTAAGAAATATTAATGTACCATCCGAACTATGAAGTGCGATAAAACTCACTGTTTCGAAGGGTTTATGGCTCGAGAAGCCCTCCTTGGGCTTTAATCGAGAAAATTCTTGCTCTTCTCCTTTGAAGAGGTCGGCTAAGATGGCTGCCATCGCTGCCGGATCATTAGGTCCTTTCCATGTGTAACAGGTTGGGTCATTCTCCCCGTTGTAACACCATAAGGGGTGCGCCCTTTTTTGAAGGGGTTGAACGCACTGAGCAATGACTGCAGCCATCTCATCGATAATGGTTAACCTGTTGTGGGCTAGCCACCTCACTTGAGCGGCTAGGCGCGATACTTCGGCACCTTCCTTTTGGGAAGGGCTCTTCGGTCGCCAATTTAAGCGCTTCTTCGGAGAGGCAAGAGAGAATTTGGGCAGCCCCTTCGAGTTGGATCGAATAGGGGGACGTCCTCAATATATAACCACTCTAAGGTCCACTCCTCAGCATCCATCTTGGGACTCCCTATCGGATACCCCGTCCCGGCGATGCGCCACACTTCGGCTCCGCCGACCTCGTAAATTTCCGGTGCGAGGGACAAGACAGAAGTATTTCCTCCATAACTTGAAATGGGCCTCACAACCCAGGAACATCTCACAGAGGGCAACGTAGCCCGAGATGTGCAGAATCGATCCTGGGGTACGATGGTGGAGTTGGATCCTATAAAATTCTGGTAAACCTTTGAGAAAGGGGTGAATGGGGAAGCCTAAACCTCGTAAGAGAAAGGGCACAAAGCATACCCGCTCTTCCCCGTGTGGGGCGGGGAAGTTCTCCATAAAAGCCTCACCATTCCCAGAAGTCAATCCGGGGCGGGTGGGAGGGAGATCTGATGTGGGTAGATACCCCTGCGTGTCAAGGCTGCTCAATCTCATTCGGGGAATAGAGCAGCTCGCCCAGTCACCTTGAAGGGGCCTGTGAGGGCGCGAAGAGGAGCCTGGAGCGCTTGCCATTGTTCGAACCTTGCTGACTCTGGTTTTTCAGTGATTTGGGAGCAGGGTGTGACAACTTTCATGCCCTTGGCCTATTAAATAGGCGTCTTCCCCTCGCCCATAAGGGGCATTTCAGTAAAAGACTGTTGGGTTGTTTTCTTTCCTCTGGTGCGTAGAAATCGAGGGGCGTCATTAATACCAAATGAAGAAAATGATACGACGAGCCCCGCAATACCTCGCTGACCGAAGTGTTGTGGATGGCTGAGCTATCATCAGCCGGATATAGATGATGGAAGGAACTCGCCCCTCAAGCCGAAGACTTTAAGAAGCACGGAGCTGACGGGGATTATCGACCTAGACGTTGGACGCTAGTTCGGGGGCTACTGAGGGTGTCATGGATTAAGGTGTCCTCGGGCCGCCAGCCTATCTCTCATGGGCCAGACTGGTGGGCTGCTCTTGGATCATTAAAGGAAGGCCGGACTACAAGCAACCCCGTGCTCTGTAAGGAAAGCATCAAAGACTTGGCATATCCTCCATGTCTGGCTAGCAAAATCGGCATGTTTATCCCCCAATGGAGACCAATCAGGTGTAACCCTAGGTATCCCTGGTGCCTATATAAACCATAGGGTTTGGCCCGTAGAAGGGGAACCATTACCGCCATACCGACCTAGGGTTTAGTTCATCCGATCTTGTGGTAGATCAACTCTGTAATTGTCATACAAACACATCAATACAATCAAGCAGGACGTAGGGTTTTACCTCCTTGAGAGGGCCCGAACCTGGGTAAACGTTGTCTCTATGCTCCCTGTTACCCATCGATCCAAGATCCACAGCTCGGGACCCCCTACGCGAGATCTGCCAGTTTTGACACCGACACCATTGACTTGGGAGCCATAGAATTGTGATAGCATACAGTGGGTAATGTTTGATTATAATTGTACAATAATTTTACAGCATGACATGATGGGATTTGATGTTATATGTACTAACCCTTCTAATAAAAAGTTGGTTAAGTTTTATGTGGATGAAGTGTTCGAAGATGAAGGAGGTATCGATGTGAGGAGAATAAGTAGAGGCAACAGTTCAAGCTTCGGGATGCCCAAGGCACCCCAAGTAAACATTCAAGGAGACTCAATCGTCTAAGCTTGGGGATGCCCCGGAAGACATCCCACCTTTCTTCGACAATTATCGTTGTGTCTCGGTCTTTGTTTTGTTTACATGATATGCGTAAATTCTCGGCGATATGCGTCTGGTTATCAAAACCAATAGCGTACCTGCAGACTGGCAGACAGAAGGTTGGCTACTCCATCGAGCCCCGTTCGAGCAGCTCCGAGGTACGCGTCTACCGAACTAAGAGCATTATACTCTTGATAGGAGAACGGGGAGTGCCGCATCGACACTTTTCACCGTCGGTGATGCATCACACTTTCAACCTCGGAATTGATAACTAAGACATCGTCCGAATTCCCTGGATGTTGGTCCTCGGCGGGGACCTCTAAAGCACCGCTGACCACAGCCGGAGACCTCGGTCTGGGGTCACCCCGCGGCTCCTCTTTGGCGTCCTCGGACGCTGAGGGTTCTACATATCGCCAGCAGGACGCAATAGAGACGATTATTGATATTCATAGCAATTGTCGAAGATAAGGATACCAAGGGTACGGTGAATACATCACCTCTTTTGAGGAGGTGCGGTTGACGTAATTCCCGCTGCCGCCGCACGTTTGGACGCCCTGCAGCCACTCGCCGCTGGAGCTCCTGGTGCTGCTCTCGCTGAAGTCCGACGCGTTGTGCGACGACCCTTGGGGGTAGAAGTCAGTGTTCTCAGAGCGGCAAGAGCTGAGCATCTTTTTCGAGAAGAAGCCTTTTTGTCACTTACAGGGGAGGAAGGAAGCATCCCGGGGTGATCGGCCAAAAGGGCAACTTTAGAGCCATCAAGGCTCTCCTAGTAAAAGACTCCCTCCTCGAAATCGATCGACGTTTCAGGATCGTCGTGAAACCCAGGGTCATCGGCACGATAGTGACTCTCTGGTTGAGGAGCGGGGCAGCTCACTGTCTCGATCCAGCACCTCTAGCCCTGCTCGGATAAATTAGATATCCGAGTAAGAAATATTAATGTACCATCCGAACTATAAAGTGCGATAAAACTCACTGTTTCGAAGGGTTTATGGCTCGAGAAGCCCTCCTTGGGCTTTAATCGAGAAAATTCTTGCTCTTCTCCTTTGAAGAGGTCGGCTAAGATGGCTGCCATCGCTGCCGGATCATTAGGTCCTTTCCATGTGTAACAGGTTGGGTCATTCGCCCCATTGTAACACCATAAGGGGTGCGCCATTTATTGAAGGGGTTGAACGCACTGAGCAATGACTGCAGCCATCACATCGATAATGGTTAACCTGTTGTGGGCTAGCCACCTCACTTGAGTGGCTAGGCGCGATACTTCGGCACCTTCCTTTTGGGAAGGGCTCTTCGGTCGCCAATTTAAGCGCTTCTTCGGAGAGGCAAGAGAGAATTTGGGCAGCCCCTTCGAGTTGGATCGAATAGGGGGACGTCCTCAATATATAACCACTCTAAGGTCCACTCCTCAGCATCCATCTTGGGACTCCCTATCGGATACCCCGTCCCGGCGATGCGCCACACTTCGGCTCCGCCGACCTCTTAAATTGCCCCTCCTCGGGTGCAAGGGACAAGACAGAAGTATTTCCTCCATAACTCAAAATGGGCCTCACAACCCAGGAACATCTCGCACAAGGCAACGTAGCCCGAGATGTGCAGAATCGATCCCAGGGTAAGATGGTGGAGTTGGATCCCGTAAATTTCTGGTAAACCTTTGAGAAAGGGGTGAATGGGGAAGCCTAAACCTCGTAAGAGAAAGGGCATGAAGCATACCCGCTCTTCCCCGTGTGGGGCCGGGAAGTTGTCCACCAAAGCCTCACCGTTCAAAGAAATCAATCCTAGGCAGGTGGGAGCAAGATCTGATGCGGGTAGATACCCCTGTGTCTCAATGCTGCTCAATCTCATTCGGGAAACGGAGCAGCTCGCCCAGTCACCTTGAAGGAGGTCGTGAGGGCACGAAGAGGAGTCTGGAGCGCTCGCCATTGTTCAAAGCTTGCTGACACTGGCTTTTTGGTGATTTGGGAGCGGGGTGCGACAACTTTCATGCCCTTGGCCTATTAAATAGGCGTCTTCCCCTGGCCCATAAGGGGCATTTCTGTAAAAGATTGTTGGGCCATTTGCTTTCCTCTGGTGCACAGAAATCGAGGATTGTCATTAATACCGAATGAAGAAAACGACATGACGAGCCCCGCAATACCTTGCTACCGAAGTGTTGTGGATGGCTGAGCTATCATCAGTCGGATGTAGATGATGGAAGGAACTCGCCCCCCAAGCCGAAGACTTTAAGAAGCATGGAGCTGACAGGGATTATTGACCTCGGCGTTGGAGGCTAGTTCGGGGCCTACTGAGGGTTGATACTTCTCCAACGTATCTATAATTTTTGATTGTTCCATGATGTTATATTATCATTCTTGGATCTTTTACAATCATTTTATAGCAACTTTATATCATTTTTTGGGACTAACCTATTGACATAGTGCCCAGTGCCAGTTGTTGTTCTTTGCTTGTTTTTTACTTCGCAAAATATCCATATCAAATGGAGTCCAAACGCAGCGAAACTTTTTGGAGATTTTTTTGGACAGAAGACAACTTGGGAACCAAGGAAGCACCAGAGAGGATGCCCATGGGGCCCACAAGACACCAGGGCGTGCCAGAGGCCCCTGGCGCGCCCTAATGGGTTGTCGGGCCCACGGAGGTCCTCTCCACCACCTCTCAGCTCTATAAATAGCCAAATATTCCAGAAACCCTAGGGGAGTCGACAAAACACAATTCCAGCCGCCGCTAGTGCCAGAACCACGAGATCCAATCTAGGGCCCTATTCCGACACTCTGCCGGAGGGGAACACGATAACGGAGGGGTTCATCATCCTCATTGGTGCTCCTCCGATGATGCGTGAGTAGTTCACCATAGACCTACGGGTCCGTAGGTAGTAGCTAGATGGCTTCTTCTCTCTTTTTGATTCTCAATACAATGTTCTCTTGGAGATCTATTTGATGTAATGACTTTTTGCGGTGTGTTTGTTGGGATCCGATGAAGTTCGAGTTTATGATCAGATCTATATCCATGAATATTATTTGAGTCTTCTTTGATCTCTTATATGCATGATTATTTAGGGCCTCGTATTTCTTCTTCGAATCTTTGGTTTAGTTAGGCCAACTAGATCGATTTTTCTTACAATGGGAAGAGGTGATTTTTGATGGGTTCGATCTTGAGGTGTCCTCACCCAGTGACAGAAGGGGTAGTGAGGCACGTATGTATTGTTGCTATTAAGGATAAAAAGATGGGGTCTATTCCTACATGAATAGATCTTGTCTACATCATGTCATCATTCTTATTGCATTACTCCGTTTCTCCATCAACTTAATATACTAGATGCATGCTGGATAGCGGTCGATGTGTGGAGTAATAGTAGTAGATGCAGAATTGTTTCGGTCTACTAATCTTGGACGTGATGCCTATATTCATCATCATTGCCTTCGATATCATCATAA
Source organism: Thinopyrum elongatum (assembly GCA_011799875.1). Taxonomy (NCBI): domain Eukaryota; kingdom Viridiplantae; phylum Streptophyta; class Magnoliopsida; order Poales; family Poaceae; genus Thinopyrum; species Thinopyrum elongatum. The sequence goes on along the minus strand of CM022299.1, from coordinate 400,887,533 downwards.
TTATTTGTTCTTCTATCAATTGCCCAACAGTAATTTGTTTACCCACCGTATGCTATTTTCTCGAGAGAAGCCACTAGTGAAATCTACGGCCCCCTGGTCTATCTTCTATCATATTGCTTTCAGATATATCTTTTATCATATTTGTTTTCAGATCTATTATTCCAAAAACCCAAAAATACCTTGCTGCACTTTTTCTTTAGTTATTTTATTTTGCGTTCTTGCTAGATCTATTTATCAAATCTCATACTATTTAATCTATCTTTTTACCGAGGAGGGATTAACAACCCCTCTTACGCGTCAGATTGCAAGAATTTGTTCTTGGTGTGCAGGTACCATTTACATAGTGTTGCTTGGTTCTCCTATTGGATTGATACCTTGGTTTCACAACTGAGGGAAATACTTACCGTAGCTGTGCTGCATCATCCCTTCCTCTTTGGGGAAATACCGACGCAGTCTCAAGCCACGTCAAGGGTGTCATGGATTAAGGGGTCCTTGGGCTACCGGTCTATCTCTCCTGCGCCGGACTGGTGGGCCGCTCTTGATTCATTAAAGGAAGGCCGGACTACAGGTGACCCCGTGCTCTGCAAGGAAACCATGAAGACTTGGCGTATCCTCCATGTCTGGCTAGCGAAATCGGCATGTTTATCCCCCGATGAAGACCAATCAGGTCTAACCTTAGGTATCCCTGGTGTCTATATAAACCAGGGGGTTTAGCCCATGGAAGGGGAACCATTACCGCCATACCCACCTAAGGTTTAGTTCATCTGATCTTGTGGTAGCTCAACTCTGTAATTGTCATACAAACACATCAATACAATCAAGCAGGACATAGGGTTTTACCTCCTCAAGAGGGCCCAAACCTAGGTAAATGCAGTCTCTATGCTCCCTGTTACCCATCGATCCAATATCCACAGCTCGGGACCCACTACCGAAGATCTGCCAGTTTTGACACCGACATTGGTGCTTTCATTGAGAGTTTCGTTGTAGGATCATCCAAGGATCAATGGCTTGCCTAGTCATCAGCGATGGCATCTGCAACGGGGACGTCTTCGCTCTCGGCCAGCTATTCGTGTTTGGCAGCATCATGCTACACGCTGATTCGACCGGCCGTCTCGGCCGGGTCGATAGCTTCGCCCCCGATCAGGAGATCAGGTTTGATAACCTAAAATTCGTCACTAACTCCCGGTGAGACCTTATTCTCGCAGGGTTATCGGCTTCACCTGAAGAACCCACAAACCCCAAGGCTTTAACTTCGGGTACGGCTTACCCCACTATTGGGTTGGCCGCCACTCCGGATCTGGCCTTGAGCTCAAATTCGATCGCTACGCTCGACAGCCCAGGGTCAGCCTCAGCCTAGCACGACTTCAGAGTGATTTCGAATGCTCCTGGCACAGCAACATTGCAAATCAACCCCAAGCACTGTCAGAACATGGACCCGACAGATCTCTCGCTATTAAACGAAATACTTGATCGGATCCAAGCCATGGGGATTGCCGACGGCCAGCCCTCGGTTTACGATCATATCGAACTTAAAGACAATGACAGGGAAATTTATGTCCCTCCTGTCACCCACTTAGTTGCCACCGTCGAAGACTTGGCTGAGGGCTCACCCCTACTACCTCTGGAGCCAAGAACGGATTGGGTACAAATCTCCGATCATCAAGCTCTGTCCTCTAGCTTGGAATCCAACCTCCGCTCTGTAGAGAGCCCAAAGCTGAAGTACGATTCGGTACATGACCTTGAGTCTACACAGCTGTGCCCGGCAGAAAATCCGGACCCAGAGCCTGGCACGTCGAATTCCACGTCCGCCCAGGACTCAGTGATGAATACTCCAGACTCACATCCTGCTGGGATCAAATTTTTTGTCCCACCCACCCCCCACATCGAGTACTCTCCAAGTAATTCAGGGCGACCTGACATATGGGATTTAATGTATGTAAAACAGCAGCCCGGAGAAATAGTACGGCAATTCTGGACTAGATTCTTCCTTGTCAAAAACAAGATAGCGGATTGCGCCAGCTAGGAAATTTTGGCGACGTTCCGGCATAACTGCCGAGATGAAGGCATCCTAAACACCCTCGCCTGCTGTCACATTCAAAACTTCTTCGAGCTATCAGAATTGGTGCACAGATACTACGCTATGGAGGATGCTTGGCGGGCTCAGCAAGAGCAAACGGAGTCAATCCATGTCGCTGGAGCTGCTGGTGCTGCTCTCGCTGAAGTCCGACGCGTTATGCAACGACCCTTGGGGGTAGAAGTCAGTGTTCTCGGAGCGACAAGAGCTGAGCATCTTTTTCGAGAAGAAGCCTTTTTGTCCCTTACAGGGGAGGAAGGAAGCGTCCCGGGGTGATCGGCCAAAAGGGCAACTTTAGAGCCGTCAAGGTTCTCCTGGTAAAAGACTCCCTCCTCGAAATCGATCGATGTTTCGGGATCATCGTGAAACCCAGGGTCATTAGCATGATAGTGACTCTCCGGTTGAGGAGCGGGGCAGCTCACTATCTCGATCCAGCACCTCCAGCCCAGCTCGGATAAATTAGATATCCGAGTAAGAAAGATTAATGTACCATCCGAACTATAAAGTGCGATAAAACTCACCATTTCAAAGGGTTTATGGCTCGAGAAGCCCTCCCTTGGCTTTAATCGAGAAAATTCTTGCCCTTCTCCTTTGAAGAGGTCGGCTAAGATGGCTGCCATCGCCGCCAGATCATTAGGTCCTTTCCATGTGTAACAGGTTGGGTCATTCGCCCCGTTGTAACACCATAAGGGGTGTGCCCTTTATTGAAGGGGTTGAACGCACCGAGCAATGACTACGGCCATCACATCGATAATGGTCAACCCGTTGTGGGCTAGCCACCTCACTTGAGTGGCTAGGCACGATACTTCGGCACCTGCCTTTTGGGAAGGGCTATTCCGTCACCAATTTAACCGCTTCTTCGGAGAGGCAAGAGGGAATTCGGGCAGCCCCTTCGAGTTGGATCGAATAGGGGGACGTCCTCAATATATAACCACTCTGAGGTCCACTCCTCAGCATCCTTCTTGGGAGTCCCTATCGGATACCCCGTCCAGGCGATGCGCCACACTTTGACTCCGCCTAACTCGTAAATTGCCCCTCCTTTGGTACGAGGGACAAGACAGAAGTATTTCCTCCATAACTCAAAATGGGCCTCACAACCCAGGAACATCTCATAGAGGGCAACATAGCCCGAGATGTGCAGAATCGATCCCGGGGTAAGATGGTGGAGTTGGATCCCGTAAAATTCTGGTAAACCTTTAAGAAATGGGTGAATGGGGAAGCCTAAACCTCATAAGCGAAAGGGCATGAAGCATACCCGCTCTTCCCCGTGTGGGGCGGGGAAGTTCTCCACAAAAATCTCATCGTTCAAAGAAGTCAATCCGGGGCGGGTGGGAGCGAGATCTGATCCGGGTAGATACCCCTGTGTCTCAACGCTACTCAATCTCATTTGGGAAACGGAGTAGCTCGCTCAGTCACCTTGAAGGGGGTCGTGAGGGCACGAAGAGGAGTCTGGAGCGCTCGTCATTGTTCAAAACTTGCTGACTCAGGCTTTTCGGTGATTTGGGAGCGGGGCACGACAACTTTCATGCCCTTGGCCTATTAAATTGGCGTCTTCCCCTGGCCCATAAGGGGCATTTCTATAAAAGATTATTGGGCCATTTGCTTTCCTCTGGCGCACAGAAATCGAAGGGTGTCATTAATACCGAATGAAAAAAATCACACGACGAGCCCCGCAATACCTCGCTGATCGAAGTGTTGTGCATGGCTGAGCTATCATCAGCCGGATATAGATGATGGAAGGAACTCGCCCCCCAAGACGAAGACTTAAGAAGCATGGAGCTGACGGGGATTATCGACCTCGGTGTTGGAGGCTTGTTCGGGGGCTTCTGAGGGTTGATACGTCTCCAACGTATCTATAATTTTTTATTGTTCCATGCTATTATATTATCATTCTTGGATGTTTTACAATCATTTTATAGCAACTTTATATCATTTTTTGGGACTAACCTATTGACATAGTGCCCAGTGCCAGTTGCTATTTTTTGCTTGTCTTTTACTTCGCAGAATATACATATGAAACGGAGTCCAAACGCAGCAAAACTTTTTTGAGATTTTTTGGACCAGAAGACAACTTGGGAGCCAAGGAAGCACCAGAGGGGAGGCCCATGGGGCCCACACGACACCAGGGCGCGCCAGAGGCCCCTTGCGCGCCCTGATGGGTTGTGGGGCCCACGGAGGTCCTCTCCACCGCCTCTCAGCTCTATAAATAGCCAAATATTCCAGAAACCCTAGGGGTGTTGACGAAATACAATTCTAGCCGCCGCTAGTTCCAGAACCACGAGATCCAATCTAGAGCCCTATTCTGGCACTTTACCGGAGGGGAACACGATAACGGAGGGGTTCATCATCCTCATTGGATGCTCCTCCGATGATGCGTGAGTAGTTCACCATAGACCTACGGGTCCATAGGCAGTAGCTAAATGGCTTCTTCTCTCTTTTTGATTCTCAATACAATGTTCCCTTGGAGATCTGTTTAATGTAGTGACTTTCTGCGGTGTGTTTGTTGGGATCCGATGAAGTTCGAGTTTATGATCAAATCTATATCCATGAATATTATTTCAGTCTTCTTTGATCTCTTATATGCATGATTATTTATAGCCTCGTATTTCTTCTTCGAATCTTTGGTTTAGTTAGGCCAACTAGATCGATTTTTCTTGCAATGGGAAGAGGTGCTTTGTAATGGGTTCGATCTTGCGGTGTCCTCACCCAGTGATAGAAGGGGTAGTGAGGCACGTATGTATCATTGCTATTAAGGATAAAAGATGGGGTCTATTCCTACATGAATAGATCTTGTCTACATCATGTCATCATTCTTATTGCATTACTCTGTTTCTCCATGAACTTAATACACTAGATGCATGCTGGATAGCGGTCGATGTGTTGAGTAATAGTAGTAGATGCAGAATCGTTTCGGTCTACTAATCTTGGACGTGATGCCTATATTCATGATCATTGCCTTGGATATCGTCATAATTATTTGTTCTTCTATCAATTGCCTAACAGTAATTTGTTTACCCACCGTATGCTATTTTCTCGAGAGAAGCCACTAGTGAAATCTACGGCCCCCGGGTCTATCTTCTACTCCCTCCGTTCCTAAATATTTGTCTTTTTAGAGGTTTCAAAAGGACTACCACATACGAATGTATATAGACTTATTTTAGAGTGTAGATTCACTCATTTTGCTCCGTATGTAGTCACTTGTTGAAATCTCTAGAAAGACAAATAATTAGGAACGGAGCGAGTATCATATTGCTTTCAGATCTATCTTTTATCATATTTGTTTTCAGATTTATTATTCCAAAAACCCAAAAATACCTTGGTGCTCTTTTTCTTTACTTATTTTATTTTGCGTTCTTGCTAGATCTATTTATCAAATCTCATACTATTTAATCTATCTTTTTACCGAGGAGGGATTGACAACCCCTCTTACACGTCGGGTTGCAAGTATTTGTTCTTTGTGTGCAGGTACCGTTTACATAGTGTTGCTTGGTTCTCCTACTGGATTGATACCTTGGTTTCACAACTGAGGGAAATACTTACCGTAGCTGTGTTGCATCATCCCTTCCTCTTTGGGGAAATACCGACGCAGTCTCAAGCCACGTCAAGGGTGTCATGGATTAAGGGGTCCTCGGGCTACCGGTCTATCTCTCCTGGGCCGGACTGGTAGGCCGCTCTTGATTCATTAAAGGAAGGCCGGACTATAGGCGACCCCGTGCTCTAGAAGGAAACCACCGAAGACTTGGCGTATCCTCCGTGTCTTGCTAGCGAAATCGGCATATTTATCCCCCGATGAAGACCAATCAGGTGTAACCCTAGGTATCCCTGGTGTCTATATAAACCAGAGGGTTTAGCCCGTGGAAGGGGAACCATTACCGCCATACCCACCTAGGGTTTAGTTCATCTGTTCTTATGGTAGATCAACTATGTAATTGTCATACAAACACATCAATACAATCAAGCAGGATGTAGAGTTTTACCTCCTCGAGAGGGCCCGAACCTGGGTAAACGTGGACTCTATGCTCCCTGTTACCCATCGATCCAATGTCCACAGCTTGGGACCCACTGCCCGAGATCTGCCAGTTTTGACACTGACATTGGTGCTTTCATTGAGTGTTTCGTTGTAGGATCATCGAAGGATCAATGGCTCGCCTAGTCATCAGCGATGGCATATGCAACGGGGACGTCTTCGTTCCCGGCTAGCTCTTCGCGTTTGGTAGCATCATGCTACATGCTGATTCGACCGGCCGTCTTGGCCGGGTCGATAGCTCCGCCCCCGATCAGAAGATCAGGTTTGATAACCTAAAATTCGTCACTGACTCCCGGGGAGACCTTATTCTCGCAGGGTTATCGGCTTCACCTGAAGAACCCACAAACCCCAAGGCTTTAACTTCGGGTACGGCTCACCCCACTATTGGGTTGGCCGCCACTCTGGATCCGGCCTTGAGCTCAGATTCGATCGCTACGCTCGACAGCCCGGGGTCAGCCTCAGCCTAGCACGACTTCAGTGCGATTTTGAATGCTCCTGGCGCAGCAACATTGCAAATCAACCCCGAGCACTGCCAGAACATGGACCCGACAGATCTTTCGCTATTAAACGAGATACTAGATCGGATCCAAGCCATGGCGATTACCGACGATGAGTCCTCGGTTTACGATCATATCAAACTTAAAGCCGACGACAGGGAAATTTACGTCCGTCCTGTCACCCACTTAGTCGCCACCATCGAAGACTTGGCTGAGGGCTCGCCCCTACTACCTCTAGAGCCAAGAACGGATTGGGTACAAATCTCCGATCATCAAGCTCCGTCCTCTAGCTCGGAATCCGACCTCGCGACATAGAGAGCCCAAAGCCGAAGTCTGATTCGGTACATGACCTCGAGTCTACACAACTGTGCCCGGCTGAAAATCCGGACCCAGAACCTGGCACGTCGGATTCCACGTCGGCCCAGGACTCAGCCATGAATACTCCAGACTCACATCCTGCTGGAATCAAATTTTTTGTCCCACCCACCCCCACATCGAGTGCTCTCCAAGTAACTCGGGGCGGCGTGACATATGGCATCTAATGTACGTAAAACAGCAGTCCGGAGAAATAGTACGGCAATTCTGGACTAGATTCCTCCTTGTCAAAAACAAGATAGTGGATTACGCCAGCCAGGAAATTCTGGCGATGTTCCTGCATAACTGCTGAGACAAAGGCATCCTAAACGCCCTCGCCTGCCGTCACATTCAAAACTTCTCCGAGCTATCAGAATTGGTGCACAGATAATGCGCTATGGAGGATGCTTAGCGGGCTCAGCAAGAGCAAACAGAGTCAATCCATGCCGAGGAATCCAGACGAGCTCGGGCGAAGTGCGCACATTCGCGCCGGCCAGCCAAATATGAGCCGTCCGAGAAAAATAATAAATTCCTGGCAGGATCCAGAATGGTCCTTGACGAACTACTGGACAAACCATGCCCAGTACACTCGGTCCTGCTCAATACAAACCCAACCCACAGCCTTCGAGCTTGCTGGGTGGTCAAGCAAGTTGCCAAGAGTGGAGAAGCAATCTCGGATGCCCGCAGTCAAACATATGTCGGCGACACCGAGATCCTAATGATGTACAAGACGTATTCCTCAAAAATTTAGAGGAAAAGAGCCCTTCAAGAGCTCGGTCAAATACACCATGTGGCAGCGATAGACTTATGGACAGAGACACCTTTCACCTTCGGTGAAGAAGACCAGCCGAGGTCCCGCCCTATCCGAGCACCTACCACCCTTGTCCTTGACCCCATAGTGGACGGATTCTGAGTTTCTGACTCCATAAGGTACTAATGGACAGCGGCAGCGGGTTAAACCTCATTTATGAGGACACCTTGGGCAAAATGCAGTTCGATAGATCTCGCATCGAGCAAAGCCACACCACCTTTCGAGGGATCATCCTCAAAAAAGAGGCACATTGCACTGGCCGAGTTACTCTTGATGTGGTATTCGGAACTCCTAAGAACTATAGATACGAGGAATTACTCTTCCACATTGTGCCCTTCCACATCGGTTACCATGCCTTATTGGGATGCGACACATTCGCATGATTCCATGCTATACCACATTACGGATATATGAAACTAAAGATGCCAGGGCCTAATGGCATGATCACAGTAACAAATGATACAGACAATGCTCTTCGGGCCGAGAACAAAATAGCATCATTCACCCTTGAAGCTTTATCCGAGGCTCTCGCAGCCGAAGAATTAACCGCACTTCGCTCAACGATGGATAAAGACGATGTAATCCTCGACAAAAGGCCCAAATCCACATCTTTCAAGCTAGCAAACGAAATAATCAAATTTCAAGTGCATCCGACGGACCCTGACAAGACAGCATCCATTGGAGCTCAGCTGGACCCCACGGTTGATGAGGCATTGCGTAAATTTTTGCGTGAAAACTAGGACATCTTTGCTTGGCACCCTTCAGATATGCTAGGGATCCCACGAAACCTCGTCGAGCATAGCCTGAACATAATTAAAGGCTTCAAGCCAGTCAAACAGGCGCTGCGCCGATTCTCTGAACCCAAGTGTCAGGCCATGGGTGAAGAGCTAGCAAAACTGCTCAAAGCTGGATTCATCCGAGACATTAAACATCCCGAGTGGGTGGCTAATCTGGTCATGGTGCCTAAGAAAGACAAATCCTGGTGGTTGTGCATCGATTTCAAGGACCTAAATAAAGCCTGCCTCAAGGATCCTTTCCCCCTGCCCCGCATAGACCAGATCATAGACGCCACCGCCAGACATGACTCATTATGTTTTCTCAATGCCTACTCCGGATACCATCAGATTAAAAAGAAGGAGTCCGATCAAGCAGCCACAGCCTTCATCACCCCCTATGGGCTGTTCTGCTTCAACACAATGCCCTTCGGATTAAAAACGCAGGTGCTACCTACCAGCGCATGATCCAGACATGTCTTGCAAAGCAGATCGGCAAAATGATCAAGGCATATGTGGACGACCTGGTCATGACAACCAAGCACGTTAGTCAGCTGGTGGATGACCTCCGCCAAACCTTCAACAGTCTGCAGACTTACAATATACGGCTGAATCCGGACAAATGTGTCTTCGGAGTACCCGCGGGCAAGCTGCTCGGATTTATTGTCTCCCATAGAGGAATAGAGGCTAATCCGGCCAAAATCCGAGCCATGTCCCAGTTAGAGGTTCCTACCGAGCTAAAACACGTCCAAAAATTGGCCAGCTGCATGGCGGCCCTAAGCTGCTTTATTTCACGCCTTGGTGAAACGGCCTTACCACTCTACAGACTGCTTAAACGGACCAAAAACTTCGAATGGACTGGCGAGGCAATGGCTGCATTGGAGGAAATTAAAACATTATTGGTCGGTAATCCCATCTTGGCGGCACCCAGCTTTGGTGAGCCAATGCTGCTCTACATTTCGGCCACAAATCAAGTAGTCGGTGCAGTACTCGTCATTGAATGAGAGGTAGAGGGTCACAAGCTCTAGGTGCAAAAGCCAGTCTACTATGTATCCGAGGTGCTCACCCCGTGTAAAACATGGTATCCGCATTACCAAAAGATCGCCTACACAGTTTTCATGGCATCCCGAAAGCTCCAACACTATTTTCAAGAGTGTTCGATCACGGTGGCATCCGAAGTACCCCTGAATGATATAATTAACAACAGGGACACTATGGGCCGTATAGCCAAATGGGCCATAGAGCTCCTCCCTTTTGAAATCATATATCGATCACGCTGAGCTATTAAATCTCAGGTGTTGGCAGATTTTGTGGCCGAGTGGATGAAAGTCAAGCTCCCTAGAGAGTATAGTACGTACTCGCATTGGATGATGTACTTCGACGGCTCCAAAATGCTCGCCAGACTGGGGGTTGGAGTGGTTCTCACATCTCCCACTGGCGATAATATCCGGTACATACTGCAGATTATGTACACCGACTCTAACAATGAAACCGAATAGGAGGCTCTGTTGCATGAACTTTGGATGGCAGTGTCAATGGGAGTACAGCGGCTCAAGGTGCGGGGAGACTCTAATCTCGCCATCTATCAAGTCAACGGTGAATTCGACGCAAAAGACCCAAAAATGACAGCATATCTCAATACCGTCCTAAAAATATCCGCCCGGTTTGAGGGGCTGGAGTTTCATCATGTCACTAGAGACAGCAATCAAGCTGCGGATGTCCTTGCTCGAATGGGCGCTAAACGTGATCTCGTCCCCGAGAACACCTTTCTGGAACGACTCTTCAAGCTGTCCATGGTGTGGCAGGATGATGGCAAGGACGCCGGTACCAACAATTCGGGAACGATCGCTCCCCCAACCACCGAACCAGACGACGGAATTATTGAGGGCTCGGTAATCGAAGAAACATATTCGGCCCATGAAGTCATGGCAGTAATCGCGCCATGGACTGCGCCTTTCCTCGCCTATCAACTCCATCAAGAGCTGTCCGATGACCAGACCTAGGCAAGGCGCATACTTTGGCGATCTAAAGCCTATAAGGTCCATGAGGGCAAACTTTACAAGAAAAGCACCACCGGAGTCCTCCGAAGATGCATCTTTGAAGAGGAGGGGAGACAGCTCTTGACCGAGATTCACGATGGCATAGGCGGTCACCATGTAGCACCTCGGGCCCTGGTCAGCAAGGCTTTCCGAGCTGGGTTCTTCTGGCCCACCGCCCTCTCTCACGCCCAAACATTGGTCCAACATTGTGTTGGTTGCCAGCTCTTTGCAAATCAAAGTCACATGCCCCATACGGCCCTTCAGACAAAAACTGATCACTTGGCCTTTTGTGGTCTAGGGGTTGGACATGGTCGGACCACTTAAAGGGGGGACCAAGCAAAAGAAGTACCTACTCGTTATGGTAGATAAATTCACAAAATGGATCAAGGCGAAACTAGTAACCTCAGCCAAGTCCGGGCCGGTTATTGATTTCATATCCGGCGTGGTTCACCATTGCGGTGTCCCTCATAGCATAATAATGGACAATTGATCGAATTTTAATGCCCCGGAAGTAAAGGAATCATGCGCTAACTTAGGCATTAAGCTTGACTATGCCTCTGTATACCACCCACAGTCCAATGGACAAGTCAAAAGAGCCAATGGCCTAATTTTGAGCGGCATTAAGCCCAGTTTGGTCTGATCTTTGAAAGAGTCCGACTGCCACTGGGTTGAGGATCTTGACTCCAAGCACCAACTAGGGAGCACTATGATCATACTTGTGCATTGGATGTAGCTAATATTCAAGTGTTTTTCGTGAATGGATCAATGATTGAGCATGATGGGCTAGGGATAGCTTTCTTTAGTGTTGATATTTTGAAAGACATGGTTGCTTGTTGATATGCTTGAGTATTGATGTCCTCATGTCAATTATAGACTATTGCTTTGAATCATCTAAAAGTCCAAATGTCCATGCTACAAAAGAAAAGAAATGTGATGAACATGTTAGGCAGTATTCCACATCAAAAATTCTGTTTTTATCATTTACCTACTCGAGGACGAGCAAGAATTAAGCTTGGGGATGCTGATACGTCTCCAACGTATCTATAATTTTTTATTGTTTCATGCTGTTATATTATCAATCTTGGATGTTTTACATTCATTTACTAGCAACTTTATATCATGTTTTGGGACTAACCTATTGACGTAGTGCCCAGTGTTAGTTGTTGTTTTTTGCTTGCTTTTACTTCGCAGAATATCCATATCAAACAGAATCCAAATGCAGTGAAACCTTTTGGAGATTTTTTCTGCCCAGAAGAGACCCAGGGAGCCCAGGAGGTGTACCAGAGGAGGCCCATGGGGCCCACAAGACACCATGGCCCGCCAGAGGCCCCAGGCATGCCCTGGTGCCTTGTGGGGCCCACGGTGATCTTTTCCACCGCCTCTCAGCTCTATAAAAACCCAGATATTCCAGAAACCCTAGGGGAGTCGACAAAAAACAATTCTAGCCACCGCAAGTTCCAGAACCATGAGATCCAATCTAAAGCCCTTTTCTGGCACCTTGCCGGAAGGGGAAACGATCACGGAGGGGTTCATCATCCTTATTCGTGCTCCTCCGATGATGCGTGAGTTGTTATCACAGACCTACGGGTCTGTAGGTAGTAGCTAGATGGCTTCTTCTCTCTCTTTGATCTTCAATACAATGTTCTCCTCGATGTTCTTGGAGATCTATTTGATGTAATGACTTTATGCGGTGTGTTTGTTGGGATCCAATGAATTACTAGTTTATGACCAGTTCTATCTATGATTATTATTTGAGTCTTCTCTGAACTCTTTTATGCATGATCTTTATAGCCTCATATTTCTTCTCCGAAACTTTGGTTTGGTTTGGTTTGGCCAACTAGATTATTTTTCTTGCAATGGGAAGAGGTGCTTTGTGATGGGTTCGATCTTGCGGTGCTCAATCTTAGTGACAGAAGAAGAAGTGACACGCATGTATTGTTGCCATTAATGATAAAAAGATGGGGTCTATTCCTACATGAATAGATCTTGTCTACATCATGTCATCGTTCTTATTGCATTACTCCATTTTTCCAAGAACTTAATACACTAGATGCATGCTAGATAGCGGTCGATGTGTGGAGTAATAGTAGTAGATGCAGGCATGAGTTGGTCTACTAATCTTAGACGTGATGCCTATATACATGATCATTGCCTTGGATATCATCATGATTATTTGCTTTTCTATCAATTGCCCAATTGTAATTTGTTTACCCACCGTATGCTATTTTCTCGAGAGAAGCCACTAGTGAAATCTACGGCCCCCGGGTCTATTTCCTATCATATTGTTTTCAGATCTATTATTCCAAAAACCCAAAAATACCTTGCTGCACTTTTTCTTTATTTATTTTATTTTGTGTTTTTGTTAGATCTATTTATCAAATCTCATACAATTTTCTCTATCTCAATACCGAGGAGGGATTGACAACCCCTCTTACGCGTTGGGTTGCAAGTATTTGTTATTTGTGTGCGGGTGCGGGTGCTATTTACATAGTGTTGCTTGGTTCTCCTACTGGATTGATTACCTTGGTTTCATAACTGGGGGGAATACTTATCGTTGCTGTGTTGCATCATCCTCTCCTCTTCGGGGAAATACCAACACAGATACAAGCAATCACTCGCTCTCGCACCCTCTCCATATCTAAACATGATGATAGTGTCCACTCTATCTCTCTCCTCACCGGTGGTCATAGATCCGGCCGGATCCCGTCCGCCGCGGGAGGTGAGGAGGTGCAGCGTTGATGTTGTCACCATCGGCGATGGAGGAAGCCGATGTGCACCATCCTCTCTGAGCTGGCGTAGGTGCGGACAAAGGTCCTCCACGCCCTTGTTCGCTATTGTCATGTGGGCAGATCCCGCCCGCCCGCCTAAGCCACATCTCCCCCACCTGTGGTATAACTTCTTTTGGATTTCATGCTTTATTGTACTGGTGCAGCTCCCCAGGTCACTGCATGCGGGTTTTCTTCCATACCACTACTTCCCAGCTCCCCATGTACAGTAGCTAGGGTTCGTCGGCTGGTCCAACATCACCTATTTTTTACTCCCTCTGTTCCTAAATATAAGTCTTTTAGACATTTCAAATGGACTACATCATACGGATGTATGTAGATATATTTTAGAGTGTAGATTCACTCATTTTACTCCGTATGTAGTCACTTGTTGGAATCTATAAAAAGACTTATATTTGGAATCTCTAAACAGAATTATAGAGGAAAGGCCACTCCAAAAGTTGTCCTGGTTTATGCCTCGGTGGAGGTATACATGTTTTTTTCTGACAAAAGTACATGGTGGTTGTGCGGTCATTGTCCATATGCTCCTATTGCTGCTGCTAATCTAATACTATCACTGGTTAAATGAAGCAATGCCCATGTTAAAGTGACGTCCCTTCTAAGTAATGTTGCTGTCAATCTAGAGGCGTTGATAAATGCTTCTGTCCTGCTTTAGTTTTTTATTCGGGTATCCTGCTTTAGTTCCCATCAAGATAATCATGATGCTTCTATTTTTTGGTGTACATTTCATTAATTCTTATTGACAATTAAGATCTCGCTGTTAATCTTGTTCCACTGCCAAAACAAAGTAACAACACAACTTAAATATCCTTTTTTATATTATTGCAAACAACGATGCGTATCTCCATACCCAGGCATGTCTTCCTCAATTTTAGTGGAACTACACAAAATTGGATGGCCACTGTTGCTCCGCCTCACTCTCCTTTGCCAAGTGGTTCTTCCTTTCTCGAGCTTGATTACTGAGAAGAAACAAACCATAGTGAGGATTATCAAACTTCAGTGTTGCCTGACCCAAACTTGATGCCAAAATCGATGATGCATCACCATGATGACCTATCGATGCTCATGGTTGCATCTCATGGTTGCATCGACTGGTGAAGTTGATCGATGTTCAACGAAGAAAGGGTTGTATTCCATCAGTGCTCTTTGCTTGTTACCCACAAAGACGATATCCTTCATCAGTTCACCTTGGTTGCGTTGGAGACGCTGTCGCCTACGTTGGTGCAATTTTATCACACAATTGGATATGAACCAAATGTTTCCTCGAAGAAGCATCGACGTTGGTACTAAGAGCAAAAGTTTTGTTTTGATTTCAAGGGCTTCTCACAACTTTGTCTTCAGCTCCCCTGTAATTTTATTTTTCCAGCTATGAACTAAATATGTAGTAAAACTTTGATTAAAAATATGGTGTGGACTAAAAACCCGGATGGAGGTAGTACCCAACACTGATTTAGGCCAAACACAACAAACCATAATTATTGAGAGAGGGCAAACTGTACATACAAAATAAATAAAATTAAATTTCTTTATTTGTACACACTCTCACACCTTTCCGATAATTTGGCGCATGTGTGGTTGTTCACTTAACGGAGGGTAGTGTACTGCACGTGAACGACAGGAAGTGCGACCAGGACGCATGGATCGTTAGTTGATCGTAGTTTTATTCACTGGTACGTTAAATAAAGAGTTTCATTTCGTACACAATTTAAAATGATTGTTATGGAGAGAAAAAGAAAACCACTCCACTATATTAGTACTATATACGAGTACTATATAAGCTGGAGCCTCAGCACTTCTTCGCTAGGGTTTGCACTCTTCACACTCTCGCTGCACTACATATATATATACACACTGGAGGCTTAGCAGTCCTTTGCTAGGGTTTGCTCTATTCACAATCTCTCACCCTCTTCATCAGATCTAAACAAGACTACATTGGCCTCTCCCCCCCCCCCCTCACAGCTGGTCAAGGAGCCGTCCGGATCCCGTCGGACCGGGAAGGGGAGGAGGTGCATCGTTCACTTTGTCGCCTTCGGCGAGGGAGTCAATCCACTGCTGGCTGCGTTGTTCTCTTTCACCCAACGCCTGTGCGGAAGAGCCTCCGACCCCTTCTTCCTCGCTGTTGTATGTAGTGTGGGCAGATCCGGCCTCCCGCCGCACGCCTAGCCACATCCCAACGACCCTAAGGTATACCTTTCTTTGAAACCGTCATTGCTCTAGCTGCATGCAGATCTTTCTCGACTCTATATTCGAATCTAGGTCTTGGTTCAAAGAGGAAAGAAGGGGGGTGGGGTGGAGCATGAATCTAGGACATGGTTCAATGAGGAAAGAAGGGAGGGAAAGTAGTACAGACTGGCTATCCAGCCGCTCTGTTGGGCGAAAAGGGAAAAAGGGGGTAACCTAGTACACACATCTGTAAGGAACCGATCTCTTTGTTGAAAAAGGAAAGAAACCAGGGAGTCGGGGAGTTTGTGCTGGACTAGATTTGCTGCCCTCACATAGGAAAAAGGTTCAAAGAGAACAAATATGGGACCAACATAGATATGCTGCTTGGCAACATACTCTGCATCACCTATTTATACATGTGGAGGCACATGGTGCTGGCATGTCCCATGTCCCATACAAGTATTTTGCTGTTGTTAATCTAAGAATGCCGCTGAAAAATTGAAGCAATGCCACTGTTAAAAGTAAATTACATTTTTAACGAATGCTATTTTAAGAGAATGTCTCTATTAATATGAATCAATGCAACCGTTTTAGAAATACTACTGTCCTACTTTGTTTTCCATCAAGATAAGGTAGATGCTTCTTTTTGTGGTCGTATGTTTCACCCTCTTTATTGGCCAGTAATTGTTTCCTTTTTCACCTCTGTGAAAACATGGATATCTATTCAACTCATTGCTATTGTGACCTTTTGCTTCAGTGCGCAAAACACTTTCGTTTTAAGAGTGTTTTGTGCAGTTCAACTTAAATGTCACACCGGCAACTTTGCTTGATTTAGTTGAACTGCACAAAATGAGATTTGATTTCCTATTCATGTTGGCAGATTCGTATTTGATCTTGTCTGCCTCATGAAAGGTCAGTACCGGCCTTCATCCACATGATTGTGCAGTGTGCTTTGAGATGTTGTACTACTTGTATTGGTACTGTTTTAAATAAATGTTGAATTGAAGCTACTGTATTGTTGTCTTTTCCCATTAAGTGAACAAAAATGGGACCAACCCAGACATGATGCTTGTTTCTTTGTTACAACAAACTCTGCATCACCCCCTTTATAAGTCGATGGAAGCAAATAGTGTTGTTGCGCCCACTCTCCCCTACAACTGTTTATGCTTTTTGTTAATATAATGCCACTGGTAAAATTAAGCAATGCCACTCTTAGAATTAACTACTGAATCTTAGTTCAAAACTACAACACTTGTTAGGGATCGGCGGGAGTACATGTTTAACAAATGTATTGTTGAGATAATGTCTCGGTTATTATAAATTAGTTATAGTGTTTTAGAAATAGTATTATCCTGCTTTGTAGTTCTTTCTACATGTTTAACCAAGGTATTGTTAAGATAATGTCTCTGTTAATATGAATCAGTTACACTGTTTTAGGAATGGTACTTTCCTGCTTTGTCATTCTTTATACATGTTTAACCAAGGTACTGTTCAGATAATGTCTCAGTTAATATGAATGAATCACACTGTTTGAGAATTGCTACTGTCCTTCTTTGTTTCCCATTAAGATAAGGTAAATGTTTTTTCTTCTGGGCGTATAAGTCATCAACTGTTATTGCTAAATAATTGTTTCCTTTATACCTATTTGTGCATACAGGGATATCAAAACCTCTGCTCGTTGCTATTTTGACTTTGATTTTAGTTGAACTACACAAAAGGAGCCAATGTGTTGAAGGAAAACTGTTGCATTATTGGGCCTAGTTGATCTTTCCACTTTGCAGAAAGAAGCAGTCACTGTTTGCACTACATTACACAAGGAATGATCGAGAAGCTTTAGAGAGTATTAGTAGACGCTGGTGACATGACTAGTCTGCAGAGAGCATGGGAAACTCAACGGCACGTGGAGTGCAAAATCCACTCCACAAGGAAAGGTATGACCAAGTCAGTGGTCGACGCAGCTGTAACAAACGAGTTCAGTGTCGGCCTTCATCCACATGATCGTGCTTTTGTTATGTTGTGCTAGTTATATTGTTGTATTATTGTGAATAAATGTTTAATTGAAGCTATTGTATTGCTATCTTTTCCTGTTAAGATAATGAAGATGATTATCTTTGTGAGTGTATGTTTAATCAACTAGTACCACTATTATATTCATCACACTTTTTCTCTATTTATGCAGACAGGGATGCTCAGCTTGATTTCAGTGGAACTGCACAAAATGTTCAGATGGTTCGTGTCCTCCATAATACTTCATCATGCACAATACATCGAATGGTACTCTAATCATTCGTTGTCACCTTGAGCCACCGGACTATCTACATGAAAGGAGCTGCCAATGTCTTTAAGGACTTGCAACATATGAATACGAAATCCACCATGCTACGCAAGACATTGGTTGATTTCAGTGGAACTGCACAAAAAGATAAGCTGGTTAATCTAGCTCCATGTTCCATTGTAATGTGCAAACTGATGACAAACCCCGCCCGTTCCACAATCATAGGCATTAGATATTTTGAATGGGAAAAGCTTGTCAAAGTTTAATCATTGATGTTAGCAAGAAGACATTCGTTTGATATTTTAGAATTGGAAAACCTTGTCAAATTTTGCTCATTGATGTTAGCCAGAAGACATGCATTTGATATTTTCGAATGGGACACCCTTTGTCGTGAGTAGCGTCGATCGTTTTTTTCCTATTCGTGTGTTCAGTTCAGAAGTAAATATTGGCTCTGATGAGATGCATAATCATGAATGTTGACTTATGTATGGTATTTTAAGAGTTTGTTCTGAATGTTGTCTATGAAATGCTAGGCCTTGTGAATTTGATTGCAAAGTTGAGCTTGGAATGTTGTGGCACGCGGCATCATGAGTTGTTCAACGTGCCTCCTGAGAATAATGCTTCGTATTGTTTTGCATGTTGATCTAATGCCGGTGACTTGCATGTTAAGAAGATCATCCTCTTCTGTTGTTTCTGTGCTTAAGAAGTTCATCGTCTCATGTTTCATTCATAGCCTATACGACAACTAGTTCGGGTAGGCTAGAGGTGAAACCATATGATCTTACGACCAACTCATCATCTTACCGTTCCATGCATAACCAATGTTATAAAATATAAATGTATGAAATAACTTAAATTCTCCAGCCTTGCAGTCATAAGAGCATCTACCGCATCTTTTTATTTTTAGAAACTAGAGCATCTATAGCCGGACGCCCTAACCTGCCTCAAATAATAGGGCGGACGGCCCGGTCACGAAATTCGACCCAGACGGGCTCCTCAAATGGGTGTCAAACGCCCGGGCCGACCGGCAGCCCCCATATACAACCCAAATATGGGGCGGATATGGTGCGCCCGGTCACGTCCGCCACGTCGGACTAACATCGGGGTCCCACGCAGGATCGCCCGGAAACCCGGCGGTCCGACAGACGCCTCCTCCGGCCGTGGGGGGTGGCAGTGTGAATGGTGTGTGGTGCCGGTCCAGCTCGCTGCCTGAGGCCAATAAATCCTCCCGCTCCGGCACCCTTCCCACGCTCTCCGGCTTAATTCGCCATGACCAGGAAGAAGATAACCACCTACGCTATGCTCATGCCGGAGTATCGGTACTAGATCGAGCAAGAGATCCTGGAGAGGCCCGTCGCTCGCATCGCTGTCGGGTTGCCTCCGGACTCGCCGAAGCCGGAGGAGGAGGAGCTGGCGGAGGAGGAGGAGGGAGAGGAGCAGCAGCCGGCTCCGATGGAGGTGGTGGATCCGAAAGACGATGAGGAGGTAGAGCAGCCGGAGCAGGAGCTGGCGCTGGCTCCAGGCATCAACACGCAGGAAGCGGAGGCGGAGTTCGCCGTCGCCTATGCGGACAAGACGGCGGAGTAAAAGGCCATCCTGGAGTCCATCCGGGATGAGGCCTATGTGGAAGCCAACCGATGCTTCATCCGGCAAGAACGGGCGGCGACCGACGCCCTCTTCGACGAGGTCAAACCAGAGATGGATGCGGAGTAGCCGGAGGAGCCGCAGCTGCGGCTACTGGCCATGTACCCAGCGTCGGGCACGGAGATAGTGGACATCTCCGATGATGAGTAGGCTACTTGATCTACGTAGTACTTAGGTTTTTTCATTTGCATGCTTTTGTATGTATGGATTTAAGATTTCTAGTATGAGGTATCCGGATGCAGATGAGCAAATTTGAGGCTTCACCGGTCAGTGTCCAGCTGTAGATGCAGTAAGATGCTACACAACACAGGTCTTCCATTCTAATCCCGTCTCTTTTTTCTTTTTTTTTATTAAGCTCGTCTTCCTCATCGGTGAGCTCGCTGAGCTCAGTGACCAGGACCAGACGATGGACAAGGCTTCCGACCAGGAGCCAGTGCCACCGCCCACGCCGGTTCATGCCGTGTTCACCATAGAGCAGGTGCGGCCGCACTTCGACACCGTAATGGCGGAAGAGCTACCAGGGTCGCCGGTCTCGGTGTTTCGGCAAGCACAGGAGGAGCAGTGCTACAACCTCTGTCTCCTCAACGAGCGTCGGCTCATGGAGGGACGAATCGTCGGCTAACAGGCGAACGTTAATGCCGTCGCGGACATGCTGGCCAATGATTCTGGCTTCCTGGATGAGCAGCGGGCGCTGTATCAGACCATCCGTAGGGCCCGCGAGGCCCTCTCCGTCGACCTTCGAGTTGTTGCGCTCACCGTGGCGCCGCCGTATCGCGTTGTCAACATGGTCAATGAACATGAGGAATTAGGAGATGACTTTACATGGAGAGTATGACAGTAGGGACCCACCACGGCCATAGCCGTACGTACGCAAGTGCTTCCTTATTACAACCATAAAAAATTGCTCCCTCCTGGTTTCCTGACATCATGGTCCCACACCACTGTCAACGTATATAGTCAATAAACGAGAGAAATGCACAAGGAGCAGCCGACGGCTGGGACCCAGCAGCTTGAGCAGTATTTATTTTTTGAGGGGTGAGCAGAATTTTTTTGAGCAATGTTTCGCGCGGGAAGCGTTGATACGTCTCCAACGTATCTATAATTTTTTATTGTTCCATGCTATTATATTATCTGTTTTGGATGTTTTATATGCATTAATATGCTATTTTATATTATTTTTGGGACTCACTTATTAACCTAGAGCCCAGTGCCAGTTTATGTTTTTTCCTTGTTTTTGAGTTTTACAGAAAAGGAATACCAAACGGAGTCCAAATGGAATAAAACTTTCGCGATGATTTTTCTTGGACCAGAAGACACACGTAGGACTTGGAGATGAAGTCAGAGGAGTCCCGAGGCGGCCACAAGCCTCACGGGCGCGCCCTAGGGGGGCACGCCCTGAGGGCTTGTGGGCCCCTCAGAGCTCCTCCAACCCTAATTATTGGCCTATAAATTCAGAAATATTCCCAAACGACCAGAGGCGTCCACCAAAATACTTTTCCGCCGCCGCAACCTTCTATACCCGTGAGATCCCATCTTGGGGCCTTTTCCGGCACCCTGCCGGAGGGGGATTCGATCACGAAGGGCTTCTACATCAACTCTATTCCCCTTCCAATGAAGCATGAGTAGTTTACCACAGACCTACGGGTCCATAGCTAGTAGCTAGATGGCTTCTTCTCTCTCTTTGATCTTCAATACAATGTTCTCCTCGATGTTCTTGGAGATCTATCTGATGTAATATTCTTTTGCGGTGTGTTTGTCGCGACCCGATGAATTGTGGATTTATGATCAGATTATCTATGAATATTATTTGAATCTTCTCTGAATTCTTATATGCATGATTTGATATCTTTGTATTTCTCTTCAAATTATCGGTTTGGTTTGGCCAACTAGATTGGTACTTCTTGCAATGGGATAGGTGCTTAGTTTTGGGTTCAATCTTGCGGTGTCCTCACCCACTGACAAAGTAGGGGTAGCGAGGCACGTATTGTATTGTTGCCATCAAGGGTAAAAAGATGGGGCTTTCATCATATTGCTTGAGTTTATACCTCTATATCATGTCATCTTACTTAAGGCGTTACTCTGTTCTTTTGAACTTAATACTCTAGATGCATGCTGGATAGCGGTCGATGTGTGGAGTAATAGTAGTAGATGCAGGCAGGAGTCGGTCTACTTGACACGGACGTGATGCCTATATTCATAATCATTGCCTTGGATATCGTCATAACTTTGCGCTTTTCTATCAATTGCTCGACAGTAATTTGTTCACCCACCGTATTATTTTCTTTCAAGAGAGAAGCCTCTAGTGAAACCTATGGCCCCCGGGTCTATTTTCTATCATATATTTTCAGATCTATAAACCAAAAAACCCAAAAATACCTTGCTGCAATTTATTTGTTTTTACTTTGTTTTACGTTTTAGTAATCTTTTATATCTATCTCTATCATATCTCATCCTTGCAAGTGATCGTGAAGGGATTGACAACCCCTTTATCGCATTGGGTGCAAGTGTTTGATTGTTTGTGCAGGTGCATTGATTGGAGACTTGTGTGTACCTCCTACTGGATTGATATCTTGGTTCTCAAACTGAGGGAAATAATTATCTCTACTTTGCTGCATCACCCTTTCCTCTTGAAGGGAAAAACCAACGCAAGCTCAAGAAGTAGCAAGCGCGCGCACGTGGGCGGGTTGTGGCCCGTCTAGCCCAGGCTATTATTTTATGTCGGCCAAATATCCAGCCCAGATATTAAATTTTGAAGGTGAAAATGGCTTGCCCAGCTATACTTTTTTTGAGGAATACCCAACCCAGGCCAACTTGTTATTCTCTGACCCGTTGGGCTGCAAATCTTTCCTAGGAGGGATGCATTAGGCTTGCCATGAAAATGGGCTTTGAGAAATAATAAATAGGCTGTAATTAAAAAAATGTGCTGTAAATATAAAAAACGCACCGAACAGGTAATTAGTTTCAAAATTAGTTTTTATGAATTTTTAAAATTTTAATTTCATTACTTGTTGCGTGCAAAACTATGTTGAATTTTTACCAAATATATATTTATTTTTAAATTAGATCTAATCTGACTCAAAAATTTGGGATAAAAAATATTTTGGATCCCATCAAAATGTGGGAAATTTGGTTGAAATTATAAACCGTTGTCCTCCCTTGAAAATGGGTTGTAATATTAACAAACAGTAAATAGGCTGCAGTAAATTCCACTAGAATTAAGAAATGGGTTGTAAATTATTACAAATCGTAAATGGGCTATATGCTCTCTGCCACAGATGTGCTGCTCACTTGTGGGCCCACTAAGTTGACGCGTACGCAAGGCTTTTTCAACTTATAGTCAACACACGATTCTAGCAGCAGTGGCCATTGGATGTCCATCCAACGGTTGTCGTGCTTCTTCAATCTCGGATATTCTTGCTTCTGCCGCCCAAACCACCGCCGGCGGTACCGCCTGCTACCGCCTCTCGTGGCTGGCTATGCTGCCATGCAGGCCCCACCGGCCCACCCTACTCCCATCGCCGTCCAGGCCATTCCTCTACTCACCAACACCTCATGTTATTCTCCGGCGATGGCAGCCTCACACCGCAGCCGAACCAGTGAACCCTCGTACTCCCTTTCGCGTGGGTATCCACTTATGTGTCTTCGCCGGCTCTAGGTCATTCCCTTCCTAGGCCTCGCCGTCGTCCACCACGTTGGTTTTCTCGGCGCGGCGTGGTCAACTTTGTCAACAAACGACAGCAATTGGAAGAGGGATGTACGTGGAGTGGCTGACAGTAGGGACCCACATGGTACATGGCTGCATGCAAGCAAGTGCCTCTTTATTATCCGAAAACAAATGATTTCTCCCCCTGACAGGTTTGACCCACAAGCTACATCTTCCTCTCCCTGATAGCTGGGACCCACCAGCTACATCTTCACACGCAAGGAAGTGACACCTTATTACGTGCAAAAAAGATTCCCCCTGCTAGCTAGGACCCACCAGATTTGGAGGCTGACTTGTGGGCCTACTAAGTTGACGCATACATAGGGCGTTGTCAACTTAGTCAACAAACGATTCTAGGTGCAGTGATCGTTGGATGTTAATCCAACCGCCGTGATGCGCCTTCAACCTCTGGTCTTCTTGCTCCAACCGCCCAAACACTACAAAAAAAAGACACATCCGTGACATTCTGGCCCGAACGAAAAAAAATCTGTCATGCTTATGACACTTCTATAACGATAATTGTGACAAAAGCACGTATCATCATAGATGTGATGGGCTCCTACTTCTATGAAAAAAAATCATGACAGAAAATGGGCTTTTTGTCCTGGGCGGGCCGGGGACGCACCTGCATGACATTCTTTGGGCCGTCCATGACGGAAAAAATCATGGTAGAAGCGAGGGCGAGGAAAATTTCGGGGAGTTCCCGGTTGCGGTGGGTGGTCGGGGCTGAGCGATGCACGAAGGTTTGCGCGTTTCTCTCGTACACGTACGCGTGTGGGTGCGAGGCATTGGGCTCTAACTGAACCCGAGCGAGGCGTTCGCTTACTGAACCCGAGCGATTGCACTAGCTACATTACTGAACCCGAGCGATCGATCCATGGCTGTTAACTGAACCCGAGCGGTTCCTTCGCTACTGCTGCTAACTGAAGCCGATCGAAGCTGCTGCCTCTTGATGAACAGTGACCGTTGTTGGGGGTTGGATGAATAGTTCCCGGTGGGTGTTGGATGAACAGGACCCCGTGGTAGTAGAGGTCGTTGCCGCTGGATGAACAGGACCCCGATCGAGGAGACCGCCATACACCCGAGCCGGTTGGGGGTGGATGAACAGGACCCCGTGGAGGGCTGGTTGAACAGTAGCCGATGGAGGCTGGATGAACAGGACCTCGTGGAGGGTTGGTTGAACAGTAGCCGGTTGTCGTGGGAAACCACGGCCACCTATGGGGCCATCAGCCCCTTTGTGGTTCGGCAGGGGGGATGAGCACATTGCACAAAGAGCGGAGAATGTAGCGCAGCACGACAGAGATCACACGGGCAGTTTTACCGAGGTTCAGGCCGCCGCGAGGCATAAAAACCCTACTCCTGCTTTGGTGGATTGATGGTGGATTGTGGTGGAAACGCAGCGCTCTTGCCCGACAGGGTTGCCTCGGGGCAAGGGCAGCTACGCGCGTACGAGTGTACAAGGGTCCGAATCCTTTCTATGGTTGCCATGGCCCTCCTTTTATAGATCAAGGGGTCACCACAATGGCAAATCAGTCATTGTGTACTGATTAGATAGCGAACAGTGCTATCATACCTAACCGTGCAGTCAGAGCAGAGCGCATTAAATGCGCCACTTAGTGTCACATCATGGCGTGCCCGGCAAGCCTTGCCGGGCTGCTCGGCCACCTCCTCGCCTGTCTGCTTGACACGTCGCTGGACGGGTGTCATTTGGAGGTGATTTCTATAGGAAGTGGCTGCCACGTGCCAAATAACAACCACTTAGTCACTTGGGAGCTTGACACCGCACCGATCGATGACTTGCGTCGCTGTGAGGTGGAGCAGTGGAGCCTTGGCGGGGTAGTTTGCCCTCGTAGCGCCCGGCAGGCCTGCCGGGACGGTCTTGAGGCTCGACTTCGGGGCCACCTCGTCCTCGCCAGGCTCGCCTGCCCGGCAAGGGAGGTTTCTCCTTAGTGGTGTCTTACTCATTTAGCTTGTCTTGGTCCTCCTGATCTGCCCTTTGATTCCTCAAAGAGCTGATCTCTCCTTGCTTGTTCTGGACTTGGACATTGCGAGCTTGGCTTTTCAGGCCTGTGCACGGTCTGGGCAACAGACCCAGGGTTTGTTGCACCGACAAGAGCCCCCGGGCCTGGCCTGAACGCGCTGCCGGGCGTCGTCGGGGTAGGCCCTATCCAGTGCACAGGAAAGAGGGGAGCATTTGCTTGTCCTTTGAGATCTTCTTTGCTTCTTCATTAATCTGAGCTTGGATCAGTTTCCGATTTTCCCGCACGTCGCGTAACGCCAATTGTAGTGGGAGAGATAATGGGCCATGATCCGTGGGGTACCCACGTCCCACGTTCACGGGGCGGTAACCGCCACCCCATTATCCTTCCCGCCCCAAGCACCTCCGCCACGTGTATTGCATGCAGTGTGCAAAGTTGGTGGTGGATTTGGAGGGCGCAGGAATGAGCGCCGTGGTAGAAAGCCAGGCTTCGTGGATTGGTGCAGGGGGTCGGCCTTGATTCCTCGAGCCGTTGATGGCGAAGAGGAGCCAGACAGGGTGAACGGGGCGGCTACCTCCATGGAAAAATCTAGCCCCCTGCCTCGCTCACCTATAAAAAGGGAACGTGGGGCAAGGCGTTTTTTCCACACATGCTTCTCCTTCCATTCTTGTAGCAGTCCTCGCCCACCATGGCGAGAGGTTGGGAGCGCGGCGTTGTTCCAGTGGCGGCGACGAGAACTTCTGCTTGACAGCGTCTCCCTCCTCCCTCCGAAGATGCGGGGGCGGAGCCCGCCACGAGAGGAGGTGGGAGGGGGCGAGGTCGTGGTCGTCATGGCACCCGGGGCCGAGGAGGACGGGGTGGCGCTCTGATTGCGCCCCCACTGGCCGCCCCTCCCCCGATGGAAGGCCATGTCGAAGACCAACCTCTGGAGTTCATCATCAGATTGTACAAGCCTCCGCGCAGCCGCCTTCGTCTCCCCACTCCATTCACAAGGGCGATGGAGCTTGAGCAGCCGCGCGCATTGAAGCTGCACATGAGGGGTTGCGGGAACGGCGGCATGCGGGTGGATGTGGATTTTTCCCGCCCCTCACGTCATGTTCTTTCGATGTGGCTGGAAGACCTTTGCTCGCACCCATAGCTTGTTAGAGGGGCACGTCCGCCATTTTAAATTAATGGAGGCCGACCTGCTCTCCGTCAAGGTCTTCGGGTGCTCGGGTGCTCGCTTAGGGTGCTGCGCGGAGAGCTCGACCGACGATGAAAGCTCCTCCTCGAGTGACAGCGACAAGGAGGACAGTGACGGCGATGACGACGACGCCGATGGGGAGGACGATGACTCTGACTCCGGCTGAACACCAGCCGCACCATCACCGTCAGGCCGGGGCACCAATATCTGCACCTGGACTCCGTTCCCGGCAAGGTGATTTGCCGGGGAGTCGGATGCAGAGGTGTGGATGGCGTCCCGGGCTCCTCCAGCAGCCTTCCAGCTAGACCCCGGTAGGCTTCCTCGCGGGCTGCAGCTCCGTTAGCCCTACCGCGTCCTACTGGCCCTAGTGGTGGCGGCTGGTGGGCTGTCCCTGCCGCTCTCTTCACCATCACCTTCGCCCGCGCCCTCCCGCTCTTGTGAGGCCCCTCGCTAAGGGGCCTGATGGGGTCAGGCTGGGCTTCAGCCCAGGTGCCCCTTTTGCCTTCTTCACCTTCCGCCGCAGTGCCTCGGAGGAGAAAGACAAGAAAGGGCATCACGGGGCACTTATCTTTTTTCAATTTAAAATATGTAGGCACTTGCCAAACTTTAGTCTAAATAATGTAATCTTCTTTATCCATGTTGGAATTCTGTAAGATCTGTACTTGTTCATCAGCATATTAATGAAAAAGACAAGCTTTGCCGGGCACTTGTGCATGCATCATACCCATGCAGAGGTGAAATGCCTCTATATGTTCAAGTAAACAAGCTATCCCCGGCAAGCTATCCTGCCGGTACCCTCGAATTGTTGTCGTGGGGCTAAGCCTGCCGGGCACAAATCGCAAAGAGGGACTAGCCCCCCGCCAAGCCTTCTCCGCCAAAGGCCACTGCGACCATCCTGACCGAAGCAACGTTCGAGTCAAAGGATGGGAGCACCTAAGTTTTGAAGGTGACGAGGTTTTCATATGCACAAGTTTCTACTTACAGAACACGTAAGGATAAGAAGAGAACTTATCTGTTTGGCTTGCCGAGGATCGTCACGTAGGCTCGTCTTCATTTCTTCTTTTTGTGACCGAGTCCACGACAAGAACCCTACAACTCAATGCAGATGAAAACAATGCCTCATGCGGCCTCATCTATATGATCATGCTATGCTCATGATATGCTTATGCATGCATGCAAGTTTTGGGGGCCCCCCAGTGCTTCGTTTATTTCTGTTGCTCAGGGTCTGCGCCTGGCTTTATACAAGGGGTTACATGCAACAGCAGCAAGGCCTATACAAAAGGGTGGCTGTTGGGCAGGGCCCGACAGCCGCGCCTTACGGGTAGAACTTACGGAGATGCTCAATGTTCCATGAGTTTTGCAACTGAATGCCATCTTTGGTCTCCAAACGGACTGCGCCAGGTCGGGTGACTCGTACTACCCGGTAAGGGCCTTCCCACTTCAGCGTCAACTTGTTTGTACCCTTGGCGGACTGAACACGCCTAAGGATAAGGTCGCCTTCCTCAAAACCCCGGGCACGAATCCTGCGGCTGTGATAGTGACGCAGGGCTTGCTAGTAGCGTGCAGCACGCGTAGCGGCCCGGACACGGTTCTCCTCAAGTAGCACAGCGTCGTCATGCCGGTGCCGTTCCTGCGCTACTTCATTGTAGGCAAGCACTCAAGGAGATCCGAATATGAGTTCCGTGGGGATAACTGCTTCTGCCCCATAGACTAGGGAGAAGGGAATTTGCCCGGTAGCTCGATTTGGTGTCGTTCTGAGGGACCAAAGAACCACCGGTAGCTCGTCGATCCATCGCCTACCACACTTCTACAGTCTATCAAAGGTTCTTGTCTTGAGACCTCGCAGCACTTCAGCGTTTGCCCTCTCAGCTTGTCCGTTGCTTCTGGGATGGGCGACAGAGGCAAATGAGATCTTGCTTCCGAGGGCATGAACATATGGCATGAAGGCGTGCCTCGTGAATTGGGTGCCATTGTCGGTGATGATTCGGGCAGGTACCCCGAAGCGGCACACCAATCCTTTCAAGAACTTGATAGCTGACTGTGTGGTCACCTTTATCACGGGCTCCACCTCTGGCCACTTTGTGAACTTGTCAATAGTGACGAACAAGAACTCAAAGCCCCCGGTAGCACGGGGGAAGAGGCCCAAGATATCGAGCCCCCAGACCGAGAAGGGCCATGACAAAGGGATCGTCTGAAGAGCTTGGGCAGGCTGATGGATGTTCTTGGAGTGGAACTGGCAGGCTTCACATTTGGTGACGATCTCAACTGCATCCTGGAGGGCTGTGGGCCAATAGAAACCTTGCCGGAAGGCTTTTCCAACCATAGCCCTTGATCCAATGTGTGAGCCGCACATACCCTTGTGTACCTCTGCCAATAGTTCCTTTCCTTCCTCCCGGCAAATGCACTTCAATTTCACACCGTTAGGCCTCCTTCTGTACAGCGTGTCGTCAACGAACTGATACATACTGGCCCTCCGGGCTACTCTTTCAGCTTCTTCTTGCTCTTTGGGGAGTTCTCCAGTTTGGAGGAAATGGACTATGTGTCGTGCCCAGGTTGGGGCCAGGGGCTCGGCAACAAGGACCAGCGGCACCTCCTCTTTCGCGGGAGCGCACTTCTCGACCGCAGGGACCGGTGGTCTGGCGGGATTGTGCAGCTCACTGATCGAAGGGGAGTTGTTCCCGCCAAGCTCTCTGTTGGGAGCCTCGGGAGGCTCTGCCGGGTGAGGCTTGCCGGAGTCCTGTTTCCTCCTCTTTCTGGCCATTGTTGCCGGGGATACGGAGGGCTGAGTCAGATGGAGAACAAAAGTCCCTGGTTCCACAGGGAGTTTTTGCGCAGCGCACTTTGACAGATGATCAGCAATGCTGTTTTCTGCACGGGGCACGTGCTCTGTTTGCAATCCGTCAAAGCGCTCCTCCAACTTTCTCACTTCCTCGACGTATGCCTCCATCAATGGACTTTGGTAATCCTTGTTGACTTGTCTCACCACAAGTTGTGAATCTCCGCGGATGATCAGCTTTGTGATTCCCAGTTCTGTTGCAATCCTGAGCCCGGCAAGGAGCCCTTCATACTCTGCAGCATTGTTGGTAGCCTCCTCCCGGGGAAAGTGCATCTGGACGACGTACTTAAGGTGCTTCCCAGTGGGGGCAACAAGAAGCACGCCAGCCCCTGCACCTTGTAGGGAGAAGGCACCATTGAAATACATAATCCATTCTTGGGGCGCTTCCTTACCGGGGATGATCGTCTCCAATACTTCTTCATCAGGAGTTGGTGTCCACTCTGCGATGAATTCTGCTAGTGCTCTGCTCTGAATAGTTGACGTGCTTTCAAACTTCAAACCAAAGCTAGACAACTCCAAGGCCCATTCCACAATCCTGCCGATGGCCTCGGGGTTTTGGAGTATGCGCTGTAAGGGGAAGCGGGTGACAACTGTGATCTCGTGGGCTTGGAAGTAGTGGCGCAGTTTCCTTAAGACCATGATGAGGCCAAAAATCAACTTTTGCATGCCAGAGTACCTCGATCTAGCTCCTTGTAACAGAGAGCTGACGAAGTACACTGGGCGATGCACCACTTTCTTCCTTACCGCAACCATAGAACCGCTTCCGCTGCCCTGCCTTTCTTCGCTCTGGACTGACTCTAGTCTTGCCAGGACGGGTTCGCTTTCCTCTTCAGAGGGGACAGTGGTTGTGGCTGCCGCGTCATCCACTTCCCGCTGCACTAACCACTTGATTGGTTGCCGCTAAGTATAGCAGCAACGACTCTTGTGGTTTGGGAGCGACCAAGGTGGGCATAGAGGAAAGATAGGTCTTCAAATCTTGTAGCACAACGTCTGCCTCTGGGGTCCACTCCATGGGTCCTGACTTCTTCAAGATTTTGAAGAACGGCAGGGCGCGCTCGGCAGACTTGGAAATGAACCTGCTCAGTGCAGCCACGCATCCAGTCAAACGCCTCACGTCCTTGACTGTCTTGGGTGCTTGAATTTGCTCGATAGCCTTGATCTTGTCGGGGTTGACCTCTATCCCTTGATGAGACACAAAGAAGCCAAGTAGCTTGCCGGAGGGAACTCCAAACACACACTTTTTCGGGTTCAGCTTCAAGTTGATCTTGTGTAGATTAGCAAAGGTTTCTTCCAAATCCTGGATGAGGGTTGATATGTCCTTGGTCTTGACCACGATATCATCCATGCAAGCTTCAATGTTTCTGTACAGTTGGGACTCAAAGCCAATCTGTACTGCTCTTGCAAAAGTGGATCCGGCGCTCTTTAACCCGAAGGGCATCCGTACAAAGCAGTACGTGCCACATGGGGTTATGAATGCGGTCTTTTCTTCGTCTTGCTTGGACATGAAGATCTGGTGGTATCCGGAGTAGGCATCCAGAAAGGAAAGTAGTTCACACCCGGAAGTGGAATCCACAATCTGGTCAGTGCGCGGCAAGGGGAACGGGTCCTTCGGGCATGCCTTGTTTAGATCTATGAAGTCTATGCAAAGCCTCCATTTCCCATTCTCCTTGTGCACCACCACTGGATTTGCTAACCATGTGGGATGTAACACTCCCCTGACCAAACCAGCTGCTTCAAGCTTCTTGATCTCCTCGGCAATAAACCGTTGCCGCTCCAAAGCTTGCTTCCGGACCCTCTGCTTGATGGGCCGGGCATGCGGGCAGACAGCAAGGTGGTGCTCAATTACCTCCCTGGGAACACCGGGGATATCATATGGTTGCCAGGCAAACACATCGATATTCGCCTGCAGGAAGGCAACGAGCGTGCTTTCCTATTTGTCATCAAGGGTGGCACTGATAGTGA
The DNA here is from genome assembly GCA_011799875.1 of Thinopyrum elongatum. Lineage (NCBI taxonomy): Eukaryota > Viridiplantae > Streptophyta > Magnoliopsida > Poales > Poaceae > Thinopyrum > Thinopyrum elongatum. Next base: position 400,856,427 of record CM022299.1, on the reverse strand, counting down.
AGGTATCATCCGCGCCAGCCAGCCCTGCCGGGACCTTCTTCATAGCAGGTGCAGCAGCTTTGGATCTCTTGCTATTGGAACTCTCCGGCAAGTCATCAACAGGCACAGCATACTCCGGAGAGGCACGCTTCCTGGATTCCTTGCTGGCATCCTTGCTAGCTCTCTTCATTTTCTTACTTTCCTTGGCGGGAGCAGTGGTTTCTGCAGCCTCAGCAGCGACCGCCTCCCGGTACATCTTGTCCATGCATATAACTGCGTCCTTCTGATCTGACAGAATGGAAATGACTCCTATCAACCCTGGCATCTTCAAGGTTTTGTAGGCATAGTGGGATGCCGCCATGAACTTGGCCAGAGCTGGGCGACCAAGGATTCCGTTGTACGGCAAGGGGAGGTCAACCACGTCAAACACGATCTTCTTAGTCCGGTAGTTTAACTCCCCTTCGAACATCACTGGCAGCGTGATCTTTCCCTTAGGACGACTCCTGTCGGGGTTGATTCCTTGGAACGTGCAAGTAACCTTGAGCTCCCCATCTGCTATCTGAAGTTTGCTAATGACCTTTGGAGATATCAAATTCAACCCGGCCCTGCCGTCAACCAACATCTTTGTGACTTTGAGGTTGCGTATTGTTGGTGAGACCAACAACGGCAAGCACCCTACCGCGATGGTGCGGTCAGGGTGATCCTCTCCGTCAAAGATGATGGGCGTGTGGGACCACTTGAGCGGCTTTCGAGAATCTGCCGCTAGCTCCACGGCATTGACTTCACGCACCCACTGTTTAAGTTGGCGGTGAGAGGAGTGCAGAGATGCACCCCCGTCTATGCACAGGGCATCAGTGGCTTTCTGCAACTCCTGCTCTCTGGTTTCCTCTTCATCTCCTCCATCACTCTCATCATTGCAATCCTCCTTCTTACGGCCTCTGGCGGGCTTCCCTTGGGACCGAGGAGCCTTGCTGGGGCGACTTACTCCGCCGCCCCGGCCCTTCCCTTCCAGCACCATCCTGGTTTTTCTCTTTATCACGCTTCTCATACTCAGCCCTCTGCTTCTTGACGAGCTGCTCAACTTGATGACACTCCTGAAGGTCGTGGCCCTTGGTCATATGGACCTTACAGTACGGCCCATCACCCTTCCCAGCCTTCTCGGCAGCCACGGCCGCCCGGCCGTCAGTGCACGCCGCAACCTCCTTATCAGGGGCCTCGGCCTTGGCCTTCTTGCCGGTACTAGGTGTGCTTGATCCTTCGACGGCCATCACAACTTTCTCCTTGCGCTTCTTATTGCGTTTCTTGTTCTTCTTCTTATGACTGGTGGCCTCGTCGTCATCGTCTGAATCGATGTCGATGCCATCCTCTTCACCGGGAAGTCGCCTTCCCTCCTCTATGCGAGCACACTTATCCACCAGAGTGTATAACTCATTCACAGTCTTGGGCAGCCGCACGTTCATTTTGGAACGTATCCTGCGGTTGCGCATGTTGGACTGGAATGCGGCTATCACAGCTGCCGAGTGGATATCTGGGATGTTCCCGTGCACTCAACTAAACCTTTGCATGTACTTCTGCAGACTTTCTCCTTCCTTCTGCGGGAGGAGCTGCAGATCACTGGGCCGCCCTGGTTCTTGGTGGCCGCCCGTGAAGGCACCAACAAACTCATGGCACAGGTCAGCCCAGGTCGAAATGGAGTTCTCCGGCAGGTGCATTAGCCAAGACCTCACATTTGGCTTGAGTGCCAAAGGGAAGTAGTTGGCGAACACCTTCTCATCTCTTCCCCCGGCAGCCTGAACAACGATGGTGTAGATGCTCAGGAACTCTGCCGGGTTCAATCTCCCATCGTACTTCTCTGGTATCTCTGGCTTGAACATGTGGGAAGATGGCCAACGGACTTGCCGCAGTTCACGAGTGAAGGCGGGGCACCCAACCTCGAAAGGTAGGTACCCACCCTCTCTGGGTGCAGGCTCGTCGACGTCGGGGCCATTGTGCCTATCAGACAGGCGGTGGGTGTCACGGCGCCGCTCGATGGTGACGCGCGCGTCTTCCCCTCGCCTGTCTTTCTGGGCCTGCCGCTGGTCTCGACGTGCTCGAGGGCCGGACGAAGCCATCGAGACGTCGTTGGGTTCTTGATCGCGTGGCTCCGGCCGTGGCCCCTACGCAGGCTGTCGTGGAGGGGACTGCACCGTGGGGGTGGCCCCTTCGGCACGGCCAGCAGCGCGGGCCGTAGTCGTCGCCTGGGGAGGCCGTGGCGGGCCAGCTCGCTGTGATCCTCCTGCCTCGGCAAAACCAATCAGGCTTTGAATGGTGGCTCTCCACTCATCCATCTGATCGGCTGCCAGCGGAAATCTCAACAGCAGCTGGGCCCATGCTATAGCCTCCGAAGCGGTGCTTGGCATGGATAACGACGTAGACCGTAGCGTCGCTTGGCTCCTCATGGTGCCGGTAGTAGCTGCACCGTGTTCTCGTCATCATGAGCCCGTCGCCAGGGTGGCGTAGTGACGAGGTGGAGGCGCTTGAGGGCCAGCGGCTCCGTTTGGCGCATCAGCTGGGGCAGCTCATTCCGGGAGTGGCGCACGCCCTGCGGCCGCGCCCGCGGCGGGTGTGGCCAGAGAGTTGCGATTCACCCCAGAGCGAGTGCCACCGCTGCGGCTGTGCCCTTCAGCTGGGCGGAGAGGTGCAGACGGAATGATTTCTCCACCTGTACCTCGTGGAATGTGGCCGCTGGGATGTTGTTGGTGTTGTCCTTCCCCGGTTCCTTTTGCCCTCGTTTCAGCCGCGGGGGAGGTGGGGACGACGCCACCTACGCCGGCCACGTCCCCTGCAGTGTCCATGTCTCCGTGCGTCCCCGTAGCCCCCGCGGCATCGGCGGCCGCGTGCGACGGGGCCTTCGAAGTGGACGGATGGGCTGCAGCACCGGGCTTCTTCTTGGGCGCCATGGATGATGGAGCCGTCAATGAAGAAGATGAAGAAAATGACGTACTGCGTACGCTTCTCGGGTTCGCGCAAGCGCAGCCCCCTACCTGGTGCGCCAAAGATGCCGTGGGAAACCACGCCACCTATGGGGCCATCAGCCCCTTTGTGGTTCGGCAGGGGGGATGAGCACATTGCACAAAGAGCGGAGAATGTAGCGTAGCAAGGCAGAGATCACACGGGCAGTTTTACCAAGGTTCGGGCCGCTGCGAGGCATAAAAACCCTACTCCTAGTTTGGTGGATTGATGGTGGATTGTGGTGGAAACGCAGCGCTCTTGCCCAACAGGGTTGCCTCGGGGCGAGGGCAGCTACGCGCGTACGAGTGTACAAGGGTCCGAATCCTTTCTATGGTTGCCATGGCCCTCCTTTTATAGATCAAGGGGTCACCACAATGGCAAATCAGTCATTGTGTACTGATTAGATAGCAAACAGTGCTATCATACCTAACTCTACAGTCAGAGCAGAGCGCATTAAATGCGCCACTTAGTGTCACATCGTGGCGTGCCCGGCAAGCCTTGCCGGGCTGCTCGGCCACCTCCTCGCCTGTCTGCTTGACACGTCACTGGACGGGTGTCATTTGGAGGTGATTTCTGTAGGAAGTGGCTACCACGTGCCAAATAGCAGCCACTTAGTCACTTGGGAGCTTGACATTGCACCGATCGATGACTTGCGTCGCTGTGAGGTGGAGCAGTGGAGCCTTGGCGGGGTAGTTTACCCTCGTAGCGCCCGGCAGGCCTGCCGGGACGGTCTTGAGGCTCGACTTCGGGGCCACCTCGTCCTCGCCAGGCTCACCTGCCCGGCAAGGGAGGTTTCTCCTTAGTGGTGTCTTGCTTATTTAGCTTGTCTTGGTCCTCTTGATCTGCCCTTTGATTCCTCAAAGAGCTGATCTCTCCTTGCTTGTTTTGGACTTGGACATTGCGAGCTTGCCTTTTCAGGCCTGTGCACGGTCTGGGCAAGAGACCCAGGGTGTGTTGCACTGACACCGGTGGTGGCTGGATGAAAAGGACCCCGTGGATGAATAGTAGCTGGTGGAGGCTGGAGGAAGTCGACGGTGGATGAACAGTAGCAGGTGGAGGCTGGAGGAAGTCGATGGTGGATGAACAGTAGCCTGTGGAGGCTGGAACGAGGCACTAGATGGTGAATGAACAATAGCCCATGGAGTCCCGTTTTGCGGTACGCCACACCCCTCCCGATGAACAGGACCCCGTTTCGACCGTAGGCGCTCCAACACAAGTCAGTTTCCTTCATTTTGCGGTACGCCACACCCCTCCCGATCAACAGGACCCCGTTTCGACCGTATAGGAGCTCGAACAGAAGGTCATTTCCTCCGTACTGCGGTATGCCAGACCCAGTTTCGGCTGTTCCATCCAAGCCGGTTGGCTCCCGATGAACACGATGCATTCCGACCCAGTCTGTTGCCTCCCGATGAACACGATGTTGTTTCTCCGTTCCGACCCAGCCGGTTGGCTGCCGATGAATAGGACGCCATCGTTGTACGCGTTCGAGACCCCGCCCGTATGTACGTACGTAGCCGTATTTACTTTCTTGCAGCGTGGCTGTACGTACGTGTACATGATATAGCCGGACTGCCTGAACAGCTACCGCTCCTTACTGGGCCACGGTTCATCGTGCCAGAAAGATCGATGGACCAGTATGTACGTACATGTTTGCTAACAGAATGATAACGCTCTGTACACTTCGACCGGGTGGGTCCCGGCTGTCAGGGAGGATAAGGACGCACTTCCTTGCATGCGAACATATTGATGGTGGGTCTGAGCTGACAGGGGGAGGATTCTTTTTTTGGCGCGTAATAAGGAGGCACTTCCTTGCGTGCGAAGATGTAGCTGGTGGGTCCATCTGTCAGCCTCACCGTGTACAGTCCTCTTCCGATGGTTGTCGTTGGTTGACCACGCCGTGCGGATAGCACCCAGGCGGTGGACGATGATGAGGCAGGGAATGATGCAGAGCATGGGAACATGCGGAGGGTAGTATGAGGGTTGACTGGTTCGGCTGCGGTGTGAGGCTGCCGTCGCCGCAGAATAACAGGGGCTGTGGGTGAGTAGAGGGATGGCCTGGCCAGCGGTGGGAGTAGTAGGGGGCGGTGAGGCCTGCGCGGTAGCACAGCCGGCCACGGGAGGCAGGAGCACGCGGTGGTTTGGACGGCTGGAGCAAGAAAATCAGAGGTTGAAGAAGCAGGACGACCGTTGGATGTTAACAATCCAACGGTCACTGGTGATAGAATCGTTTGTTGACTAAGTTGACAAAGCCCTGCGCACGCGTCAACTTAGTAGGGCCACAAGTCAGCCTCCAAATCTGGTGGGCCCCATCTGTCATTGGGAGCACTCGTTATTTTTCGCTTAATAAGGAGGCACTTCCTTCCGTGCCAAGATATAGCTGGTGGGTCCCAGCTATCATGGGGAGGATTCATTCTTTTTGGCATAATAAGGAGGTACTTGCTTGCATGCGGCCATGGACCATGTGGGTCCCAAATGTCAGCCTCTCCATGTACATCCCTCTTTCGATGTTGTCGTTTGTTGACAACGTTGACCACGCCATGCCGAGAACACCAACGCGATGGACGACAGGGAGACCCAGGAAGGGAATGACTCGGAGGCGGCGAAGCCACAGTAGTGGAGGGATGTGGGAGAGTACAGGTATGACCTGTCCAGCGGTGGGAGTAGTAGGGTAGTAGGGGGCAGTGAGGCCAGCGCGGCAGCACAACCGGCCACGGGAGGCAAATGCAGGCGCTCTAGCCGGAGATGGTTTTGGCGGCTGGAGCAAGAGCAACTAGATCAGAGATTGAAGAAGCAGGATTTCTGTAAGTGCATCTAGTGCCCCTTAGTGATTTTGGTGTATTGAAGACTTATAGGTTAAGGGACTAATGCGTTTGTGAGTGTACACAGGTCTATAAGTCTATGAGGAGTTTGTTATTTACGATGAATGTCGACCCCTAAAAATGAATGTCTTCAACTGAAGAATTTGGTTTTCTTGAAGACTTTGAAAGTGAAGAAATTGGTGTTACCCTGAAGACTTGATATTCATGCGAGGATTATGAAGCGTGAAGACTTTTGTTTTCGTAGTTTCATTTTCTTCTTCTTGAGTCATAGGAAACACCGTACTGTAAAAGGGGGTCGAGGTAAAACTAAGGAAAAGTTTCCAAGTGATACTCAACTCAAAATTCTACACCTACCCAATCCTTTCGAGTGAAGCCATTGGAAATCTCATTCAGTTTAGTCAAGTTCTTCAGTGACAGAGATGAAGTTCTTCTGTTCTCTGAGGAATTTGTTCTGACTGAGGAGTTAGGAATTCGCCAGTGCGGATTGCCTACAAGTGAGGAACATGATAGCCCTGAGGAATTTGATACTCAAATATCCGACCGTTGCTGTGCTATGCGCCAGCTGTCCAAATATCCTACCCACCTAACGGTCATATCATTGAAGGGCATTTATGTCTTATCATGTCAGGCTGCTCCCTAGGCTATAAATAGCCGCCCCCCTCAACCACTAGCTGGTTGGCTGCTCCGAGAGATAGATTGACACTTGTCATTTAGAGCATCCCATCCTCCAAGGACTTTGAGCGAAAATCATCAAGTGAGGAAAAACCCAAAAACCCAAACACCTACAAACCCAAAGTGATTGAGCATCACTGAAGAGATTGTTCCTGTGTGGAACCAACGCATGTTACCTTTGAGGACTATGCATCCTCCAGACGGTTAGGCGTCATGGTCTAGAGCATCCAAGAGGAAATTGTGGATTGCCGAGTAACCGAGTATGTGAAGGTTTGGAAGTCACCTGAAGACTTACCACGAGTGATTGGGCGAGGTCTGTGTGACCTTAGCTCAAGGAGAATACGGTGAGGACTGTGTGTCCGGGACTGTGTGTCCTCAGGTTTAAATACCTAGCCGCTCTAACCAGACGTACAACTGTCACAGCAGTTGGAAATGGTCTACCAAATCATTGTCTTCTCCGAGCTACTGGTTCTATTTCCTCAACCCTTTCATTTCCTCGCATACTTGCTAGGTATTTGATCATTACTGTTTGAAGACTTTGACTGAAGACTTTCTCAATTTCCTCAGTACAATTTCTTCAGTCAGTTTGTCTTCTGCCTGCTTATCCTGTGTTTACGCTACTCGTACTCTGTGCTTGTTTTCATTTCATCATGATGACTGTGCTACTGCTCTGTTATGCTTGCATCTGAGTACTTATTCCGCTGCTATGTAGTTCGTCGATTAGGAATTTCCTCACCTTGAAATTCCTCAGTGACGAATTTGTAAAAATCGCCTATTCACCCCCCTCTAGTTGATATAACGCACTTTCAATTGGTATCAGAGCAAGGTACTCCCTTGTTCTGTGTGATTTTGGTTTAACCACCTGGAGTTTTAGTTATGTCGACTGCAGGCATGATCAAGGTCTCGGCTGGGTGTCCTACCTTCGATGGGATGGACTACCCCTACTGGAAGAACAAGATGCGCATGCATCTTGAGGCAATTGACAATGATCTCTGGTATGTTGTGGAAAATGGTGTTCCCTCTGTCACTCCTTCCGTAAACGCTGCTGATGTGAAGAGATTCAAGCAACTTGACTCTCAAGCGAAGAATATCATATGTGGCCATCTGAGCAAAGGGCAGTATGGCAGAGTGAGTGCTTTGGAGACAGCTAAGCTTATCTGGGATAGGCTGTCCAAGGTCAACGAAGGAGTCTCAACTCAATGTGACTCTCGAGTTGACGTTCTTCGCAATCTCTTCAACCGCTTCAAAAGACTCGACAACGAAATTGTTCAGCAAACCTTTGATCGCCTCACTGACATTTCAAACGAGCTTCAAGCACTGGGTGCCACTGACATCACCGACCATGAAGTGGTGAAGAAATTGCTGAGGTCACTCGATTCTTCATTCGATACACTGTCACTGATGATTCAAGAACGTGGAGACTACAAGTCACTTGATCCTGCTGATATTCTTGAGAGGCTGAACACTCATGAATTCCAACTAGCTGAGAAGAGAGATCTCTACGGACTGAGCTATGGTAGATCTCGTGCACTGAAAGCCAAGGCAGTCTTTGAATCTGAAGATGAAGATTCTGGTAGCAGCCTTGGTGATCCTGAAGAACTGAGTCAGGAGCTAGCAATGCTCGTGAGGAAATTCCAGAAGTTCTCTAGACGTGGCCGATTTGGAAAATCCTCAAGAGGTGATGACATGAAATCAGATTCCTCATCCCGTGACTACAAGAAGAGAACTTGCCATAAATGCAAGAAACCTGGTAACTACATTACTGATTGTCCTCAGTGGGAGAAGGAATCAAAGAAGAAGAAATACAAGGATGATAGTTCAGATGACTCTAAGAAGAAGAAGAAATCTTCAAAGTCCTCATCGTCAAAATCTTCAAAGTCTTCATCTCACAAGAAGAGCAGCTCCAAGAAAGCTCGGGCATTCATTGGCAAGGAAATGGACTCTGAAGCTGAATCTGAGGAACATGAGGAAGAGGAGGCATCTGAGGAGTCAGACTCTGGTGTGGCGAGCCTAGCCCTCGCTACTGCTTACGTTAGCAAGTCCATCTTCAACACTGAGGAAAATTGCTTCCCCAACACTGCTGATGACGGCAACGATGACTATGCTCCCACCTATTGCTTCATGGCAAAAGGTGCCAAGGTACTCAAATATCCCTCCTCTGAATCAAGTGAGGATGAATCTGATGATAACCTCAAACCCAGCTATTCCAAACTTGCTAATATTGCTGTTAAACAACAAAAGGCTTTGGAAAAGGTTCAAAATATGCTAGACAAAAGTGATGATCTGTTAGGTGAGGAAATGGATCGAACTCAAACACTGACTAATAATCTTCAGCAACTACAGTCTAAGTTTGACAACCTTCAAGGTCATCATGAAACTCTCTTAGCCGATCATGAGAAGCTTTCTTATGAATTTCTTCAAAGAAAGCAAGATCTTGAGAAGCTAAGGGTGAGCCATGAAGATCTTCAGAAGGAAAATGATTCTTTGCTTGCTCAACAGATCAGTTCCGCTCAGGAAGAATTTATTCCACCATGCTTGAAATGCATTGAACGTGAAACTGCTAATTCTTCACCTGAATGTTCAAATGCTTCTCTTGCTGCAAATTCTTCAACTATCTTTGTGGTCACAAATTCCTCATCTGAGGATACCACTAGTATCACTGACGAAAATGCAGGGTTGAAGGAATTGTATGTGACAGGCATGTACAAAAGCCTCAAAGGGCATCAGACTCTTTGTGATGTGCTCAAAAAGCAGATCTTGAACAGGAACCCTAGGAAAGAGGGTATTGCATTTGAGAGGAAACTCAATGCTGATGGAACCTACTGGAAACCTGAGCAGTATCCCAAAACCTTATGGGTTGCTGCGAAGGGATCTCCCGTAGATCCATCCACTTTATCTGGCTTTACTTGTGAATCCTCATATTCATCTGATATGTCAATTGACTCCAACTATAAACTGTTTAAAAATCAGAATGGTGAGGTATTTGCTAGATATGTTGGATCTAACTGCAGGAATGGTCCCCCTATGAAGAAAATCTGGGTTCCCAAAAGGTGCCTTGAAAGTCTTCAGGTGAATGTCCTCATGACACCACCTGTGAAGAATAAGAACCCCAGATCAAATTCTTCATATGGACCAAAGTCTTCATATGGATCCAAGTCCTCTTATGGATCAAATTCCTCACATGATCATCATCATGCTAACGCTTCTGTTTCACAGGGAAAATCTAAGAGTTCTGATTATGTGCATTATTTTTCAAATCATTATATTCATAAGTCCTCGAAGAATTTCTCTGCTTACTCATATGTCTATGTTAATCCCTCTCCTGTGAAACGAAGCACTCTGGCTTCAATGCCACCTTTCTCTTATGGAGCTCGTAGAATGATGAACTCTTTGCCACCCCTCCAGATGTGGGTGGTGAAGAAAAAGAACTAATCTCTTATGCAGGGTCAGGTCTCCAGATGAACTAAATCGTCTGAAGAATCTGCTGGAGACCTGAAATGCTTGAAAGGACGCAAGCTAATCATGAAGAAATGATTTATTCATTTCTCACGTCCTCACATTGCTATATATATATACATATGTTGCTTTTTTTGATGAAATATGTCTGATGAATTTGATGTCATATTCTTCACTCTGAAGTATATGAGTTCGTAAGATGCACTAATTCATCTGCAGGATGGTTTACCCAAAGCTACTGAGTGGGTCCTCGATAGTGGATGTACAAATCACATGACCGGTGACAAGAGCTTACTGATGAACACTCCTTTATCTCCATCACACTTGAAGCAAATCACCTATGCTGACAAAGGCAAAAGCAAGGTATTGGGTCTAGGTAGGGTTGCAATCTCAAAGGATCGACACATGGATAAAGTCATGCTTGTCGAGTCCCTCGGATTCAACCTCATGTCTGTCTCAATGCTTTGTGATCTTGATATGGTTGTTGTCTTTGGCAAATATCATTGCTTAGTGCTCATGGAATCTGACAATTCCAAAGTCTTCGAAGGCTTTAGGAGAGGAGACTTGTATATTGTTGATTTCTCTGCAGGACCACAGCCTGCCACTTGTCTACTTGCTAAAGCTTCAGAAGGCTGGCTATGGCATCGACGACTGGGTCATCTTGGCATGAGGAACTTACACACGCTCGTGAAGAAAAAGCACGTCATTGGCATCGAGGGTGTCAAATTCCTCAAAGATCATCTTTGTGGGGCTTGTGAGGCTGGAAAGATGACCAGAGCCAAGCATCCCTCGAAGACTATCATGACTACTTCTCGTCCTTTTGAATTGCTTCATATGGATCTCTTTGGCCCTACTCATTATGCCACACTAACAAATGCAGCATCTCTATATGGCTTTGTCATTGTTGATGACTATTCTCGTTACACATGGGTGCATGTCATTACTTACAAAACTGAAGTGCAGGAAGTCTTCAGACGATTTTCCTCAAGGGCTTCGACGAATTTCGGCGTGAAGATCAAGCATATACGTAGTGACAATGGGACCGAGTTCAAGAATACTGGTCTTGATGACTATCTCGATGAACTTGGTATTACTCATGAGCTATCTGCCCCATACACTCCTCAGCAGAATGGCGTTGTGGAGCACAAGAACAGGACTCCATGCTTGATGAATACAAGACACCTCGTCACTTCTGGCCTGAGGCAATTGATACTGCATGCCACATCATCAACAGGGTATATCTTCACAAATTCTTCAAGAAGACCTCATATGAACTCCTCACTGACAAGAAACCCAATGTGAGTTATTTCAAAGTCTTCGGTGCTAAATGCTGGATTAGAGATCCTCATCACAATTCTAAATTTGCACCGAAAGCACATGAAGGTTTTATGCTTGGTTACGGAAAGGACTCGCACACCTACATGGTCTTCAACACCTATCACAACAAGGTTGTTGAAACTGTAGATGTGTGGTTCGATGAAACTAACGGCTCGCAAAGAGAGCACCTACCTCCTGTGCTAGATGAAAAGACGCCTGATGAAACCATCAAGTTCAAAGCTACTGAGGATGTCATTCCTACTGAAGAATCTGCTGAAGAAATCATTCTAGAACATGAAGAACAGCATGCTGGCGCATCTGAAGAAAATGCTGAGCCAAATCAAAGTCGTCAACCTGCTCATCCTCGCGTTGCAAATGAAGTACAGATTGAGAGAATCATCAACGACATCAACGCACCAGGTCCTCTAACTCGCTCAAAAGCTTCACATTTGTCTAACTTTTGTGGGCATTTTGCTTTCGTCTCTATCACAGAGCCCACCAAAGTTGATGAGGCATTTCTGGAGCCTGAATGGATTCAAGCGATGCAAGAGGAATTACATCAATTCAAGCTGAACAATGTGTGGGAGCTTGTCAAGCGACCGGACCCATGCAAGCACAATATCATCGGTACCAAATGGATATACCATAACAAGCAAGATGAAAATGGCCTAGTGGTGAGGAACAAGGCTCGTCTTGTGGCTCAAGGCTACACACAGGTTGAAGGAATTGATTTCGATGAAACTTTTGCACCTGTTGCTAGACTTGAGGCTATTCGCATATTGCTTGCTTATGCTAACCATCATAATATCATCTTATATCAAATGGATGTGAAAAGTGCATTCCTCAATGGTAAGCTTGAGGAAGAAGTATATGTTGCTCAACCCCCAGGTTTTGAAGATCCTAAGCATCCTGACAAAGTCTTCAGACTCAATAAGGCCCTCTATGGCCTCAAGCAGGCCCCTCGGGCGTGGTATGATACTTTGAAGGAATTCCTCATGAAGAAAGGCTTCAAACCCGGTTCACTCGACCCAACTCTTTTCACCAAAACCTATGATGATGAATTATTCGTATGCCAAATATATGTTGATGATATTATCTTTGGCTGTACTAACCAACATTACAGTGATGAATTTGCTTACATGATGAGTGAGGAATATCAAATGTCCATGATGGGAGAACTGAAATTCTTCTTAGGTCTTCAAATTCGTCAACAACGCAATGGCATCTTCATTTCTCAAGAGAAATACCTCAAGGACGTTCTGAGGAAATTCGGTATGCAAGAATGCAAAGGCGTCAAAATCCCTATGCCCACAAATGGCCATCTATGCACTGATGAAAATGGAATAGACTTCGATCAAAAGGTATACCGCTCCATGATTGGCTCTTTATTGTACCTATGTGCATCTAGGCTGGATATTATGCCTAGTGTTTGCATGTGTGCCCGTTTTCAAGCTACACCGAAGGAATCACACCATAAGGCTGTGAAACATATTCTTCGATATCTAGCTCACACTCCAACACTTGGATTATGGTATCCCAAGGGCTCGGCTTTTGATCTCATTGGATATTCTGACTCTGACTATGCTGGTGATCGTGTGGACCGCAAGTCAACATCAGGCACATGCCATTTCCTCGGACGATCCTTAGTATGTTGGTCCTCGAAGAAGCAGAACTACGTATCACTCTCTACTGCTGAACCTGAGTATATTGCTGCTGGTTCTTGCTATGCTCAATTGCTATGGATGAAGCAAACCCTCAAGGACTACGGCATCAATGTGAAGAATGTGCCACTCTACTGCGATAACGAGAGTGCCATCAAAATTGCTCATAACCCAGTTCAGCACTCGAAGATAAAGCACATCGAGATTCATCATCATTTTCTTCGAGATCATGTGTTGAAGGGTGACATCTCTATTGATCCCGTGAAGTCTGAAGAACAGCTAGCGGATATCTTCACAAAGCCCTTGGATGAGAAGAGATTTAGCAAGTTGCGGTGTGAGCTAAATATCTTAGAATCTTTGAATGTTCTTTGAAAAGGACACACATCCTAACACTTATGCAAATTGATGACTTAGATGTGCAACACACGAAGTAACGTTTTTCTTCAATCAATGAAGACTAACCCTCTAAGTGTGAAGAAATTAATGAAGAATTTGATTCTCAGAGCCCTACGACAATTGTACGCGGTGTCTGAAATCATCATTCTTACACGGTGGGTCACGCCACCACAAAAAGTTGAAAATCTTCAAAAGTTGAGTTTTTCATCATTGTGCAAATTGTTCAAATTTTCAAATTCTTCAACTTTGCAAAATCTTCACTCTTTCCGTATGTGTTCTTCATTGACTATATATATATATATTTGAGTTTTCTGTCCTCTACAGCATTCACTTATTGCTAATTCTTCAAGTTGTTTTTTCTTCTAAGTGAATGTGATCGGACCCTTTCCCCCTCTATGCTAAACTCAATCCAGTCCGTTCACAAATTCTTCATGTGCTTTCTATTTGAAACCCGTTCAAAGTCTTCACTGTGTCCTTGACGGCTGAACAATTTGCGAACGAAACCTTAAAATATTCTTATCTGAATTTTCGGCTTTTGCGGCTCAAACCATTCCATATCCCTCGATAAGATTTATCTATTCACCCGCGATCAAACACGATCTCCACTTCATAGTACGTGGGTGACACATGTCGCTAGGATGAGAAGGGTCAGGGGCATGTTCGTCCATTTTCTTCGGACGAGTGGTTTTTCACCTCGGCTATAAATACCCCTCGCCCTCCTCAGATCTCATTTACCCCACTCGATCTTACTCCCTCGCTCGAGCTCTCAGACCTAGCGCCGCCGCTACACTCCATCGTCGCCGGTGAGGAAGAGCTTCACTGCCTCGACCTCGTCGCCGTCGTACTCACACCGGCCACGGAAATCTTCACTCCGCCGCCGCCGTAGCTGTTTTCCATCGCCAAGTTAGGGCGTGGAAGATCTGAATGGACGAACTTCTCCACTGCTACTCTCAGTTCGTCGTGTTCTTCGTCAAGTGTAAATAAAATTTATTTTTACTGCCCTTGTTGATTCTGATGATTTCCACAAAATCTTCAAAAGGTGTTTATTCTTCAACTTTCATGTTCTTAAACACCAACTTGCTTCTGTCCTTGATCAGTTTCTCTAAGCAACGTTTTTCTTCAAGATTCCTCAATTGTGTGGATTTTCAATCTACACAACTCTGGAACCTAAGTCAAAAATGCTTAGTGAAATTCCTCAAGACACCCCTGGTCAAATTCCTCAAAACTTGATACTTTTGAAAATCTTCTGAGAACGCATATGACCTCTCCAAAACTCTTCGCACCTATATTCTGTTCACAGGTACACATGTCCGCTGCTGAATCTCTAGGTTCTCATCAACTTAACTCATTTGCAGCGTTCCTTGAAGAAAAATTGCATACCTCATCAGAAAATTCGATTGTTCAAAATCCTCAAGTGAAGAAAATCTCTGATGGTAAAAGACCTCAGAAGGGAGGAAAGAGGCCAGAAACAAATACTGCTTTTGAGATCCCTGATGACATCTATGATGAATATTGTACTCCTGATGAAGCAACTCATGGCAAGGAGAACAAAAATTAGCGCAAAGTGCGCATTCAGAAGATTGAGAGGAGATGGGCAAGAGAATGGAGGGAATATTGCTATGTCACTCCCAAGTACATGAAGAAATTCGCTGTTAACCCTCCATGTCCAAGACCTCCATTGGCTCCTGGCCAAGAAGCTGATCCCACTAGCATCAGAAGAGGTGAGGAATTTCCTCAGGAGTGGGCTAAGCGTCAAGCCAAGCTGGCCAAAATGGCTAAGGAGGCAGTGAAGAAATTCAATGAAGATTCTGTTGCTGCCGCCGCTGAGGCCTCTGCTATCAAGCCTAAGAAGGCTATGCTGAAGAAATCAGCTGTCAAGACAAGTTCCTCAGCTGCAATGCCCTCACGGCCAAGCTCTTCAATGCCCTCATGGCCAAGCTCTTCAAAGCCCTCACGGCCTGTTCCTCAAGCAAATTCCTCAAAAGCAGCTCCAACTCCCTCAATTGCAAAATCCTCAGCTGCTCCTACAAAGTCCTCAGCACCTGTGCATCTTGCCACATGCCAAAGGACTACTGGAATCTCAATTGCTTCAGGAGTCTCTGCAAGTTCTTCAGCTCCACCTCAGTCTTCAACAACTCCTATCTTGCTGAAGAAAGAGGCCACTGCTGGACGAGGCACAAGGACAAGTCCTCACAAGAAGCAAGTCGCCTTTCAGGTTCCGTCAAGCGAAGACGAAGCTGATGATGAAGAATTAGCTGAGATCATCAGAGAGCGACAACAAAGGGCCTCTAGTGCCAAAGGCAGTACTGTGCCCCTCATGCTGGATCCAAGGAAGATCCTTGATTTCATCGATCTATGGCACAAGGATCCAAATACACCTTTGCCTGAATTAAACCTCACTCCTGGTCAAAGTCACATGTTGACGGCCTTCATAAATGAAGAGAAATGGAAATTTGAAAAGGCCAGGTAGGTGAAGAAGGCTCAGAACAAGAAGGAGCGTTTTCTGAAGAACAATGTTGTAAAAATGTCTCCTGAAGAACTTGTGTCTATGCAGGCTGAGATCAAAGCACTCAGTGATGAATTTCATGCATTCCGTGCAGATTGGCTAGGCGCCAAAGTCAGATTCGTCAGAATGGTAAAAGGATTTACTCCAAGTGTTGCAGCTTCATCGCAACCCAAATTTCCTCAGACTGGAACATCTGTTCAGTCTGCTGAAGAAAATGAAAGCGCCAGAGCTGATGAAGAAATTCCAGTCTCTGAAGAAAATGCCAGGGCAACCTCCAATATTGCGCCTGAAGAGCAATCCAGGCCAGTTGAAGCATCTGCTACTGTGCCTGAGGAATCTGAACAAGCCAGGGCAACTGCATCAGTTGTGCCTGAAGAAATTCAACCAATTTCCTCTGCTCCTCCTGCACCGATGACAAGCATCAACCTTCCTTCTGCAACAGAAGCAAAGAAAACCAAGGCTGCGGAGCGAGCAGCTGTGAAGAAAAGGAAAGCATCTGCATCTTCAGAGTCTTCAGCTCCCAAGAAATTGAAGACTTTGACGAGTTCATCTGAAAACCCAATTGATGCTATTCCAATATCAAGCATGCCATCAAAGGAGATCATTCCCTTTGGTGAGGAATATGAAATTCCAAGTAAATCTGATGAAGAAGATCCTTCTGCTGCTTCGATAGAGCAGATGGATGAAGAAATTGAAGTGGATACTTTCCCTTCAACCCCACTGGTATCATCGCCCATGCCTTAGTTCACAGCCGAAGAAGCAGGCGTCGAAGAAATTGAAGAAGATGAGGATGTGGATATTGGGTCTATAACACCTATTCTGAATGATGACTTTTGGGAAAGTCATCACCCCAATTCACCTCTGACAACCCCGCTACATCATGTTCCTCAGTCCCCTGTACCAACTGAAGAAATTCATACGGGCTCTGATGAACGTCAAGCTTCACTTCATTCTGTTCCTGAAGAAGTTCTAGTCACTAGCGCTGATGTACATATGTCTGAAGAAATGGAGGCCAAGGCTGCTGCTGAAATTCCTCAGCCTGTGGCTCCAGTGGCTATACCTCAAGAGGCTGTAAATTCTTCAACTGTTAATCTTCAGCCCAAGCCACAGAACCCTCACTCCAAGAAGCAGAAGTTTAATGCTGAGGATTTCTTCAATGAGCACATATTCTTCACTGAATACAATCCCTATGACTCTGCTCGACTTCGTCGCAAGCGCTTCTGGACTGCAAGCCAGATGAACTTCTATTCCTCATTGTTGTTTGATAAGGATAAGATCTTTGAACATGAGCAAATTCCTCATGTAGATATGGAATCGCTGCCCTGCTTCACCCCAGTCCTCAGTGTTCTTCATGACGCTGGGTTACTCAATTTCTGCACTGACATCTGCGATTGGAATGAAGAACTCATTCTTCAATTCTTCGCCACGCTGCACATTACTGGAAATGTTGATGATGTCAATTCATGGGTACTGGACTGGATGACCGATAATACTCATTTCAAAGCACCAGCCTCTGAATTGCTTCATGCCGTCCCAGTCAGTCCTCCCACTGAAGGTGCAAGGCTTCTCTATGTTGAACCTGAACTGTCTGATCATCTGATGCAAGTGCTGATGAAGCCTTTGAAGCCAGGCCAAGCTCCAAGGACCAAATTCCTTGTCAAGGAATTGCTCTATGTGCCAAGGACAGTTTATCGCATATTGACCAAAACCCTCAGTCCAATCAAGGGCCACAACTCTGATGATGAAGAAGTTGTTGGCATTATGAAGAATCTGCTGTTCAATATCATTCATGGTATTCCTATCAACTACCATGATTTCTTCATGAGGACTTTGGCCAATGCTGCTCTGTCACCTTTTGAGTTGAAGCCTTATGCTCCCTGGATCATGAAGTTCATCAGATCAAGGTCTTCAATTCATTATAAGGCTGACTTTCAAAATCATCTTAGCTATTTGCCCCCTATCGAAGTCCTCAAACGGACTATTTCCTCAGCTGACGAGAAGGGCAAGGCTGCTGTTATTGATGAAGGTACTCGTCCATTGGATGGACAGTTTCGCAAAGCTACTTCCTATTCCACCAATGATGACTCTGCAACTCAAGATTCTGCCGCCAAAGCTTCAGAACATCATCCTCAAGCCACAGCTCCGCGTGTGATGACTGATCGTGAACTTCTCCTTAGTCTTCATCAGAAAGTTGATCGAAATCACAAGTGGGTCAAGCGTCAGTTTGGTGCAATTCTTCAGAACATGACAGTCACTCAAAATACTGTGAAGAAGAATCACTACTACTTGCATGAAGTTTTTGACCGCACTTGGGCCATTCTGTCTAATCTTCGTAGTGCTGAAGAACTCAAGGAGATGGGATTCCAACAGGACTTTGACTGGTCTCAGCCACCTTCGAAGAAATTCAAGAAAGTCAAAGTTCCTCAGCTTGTTGCCAGTTCATATTCTTCATCGCGCGAGACGAATGAAGCTGAAGACTTGAACGACACTGCGGCAGGCCCTACCTCAACGGACGACCCCAACAATGCTGGCGCTCCTCCATCGACATCATGATGATATTCTTCAGGGGCATTAGTCCTCATTTTTCGTCCCTTTTTGTCATTCGATGACAAAGGGGGAGAAATTTGAGTTAGTCTTCAAGCGGGTCTTATATATGGGCTATATTTGTGTTAAGTTACAACTCTTGCTTTTCTGAGGTGTTTGCTCTGATGAGTTGTAAACTTAAGTCCTATGGTGGTCTGATACTTTTGAACTACTTTCTGCATGCTGAATTTCGTCAGACATCATATTTCATCATGCATTTCAAATTCTTCATACCATATGATAAATGCGTGTATGGATTTCAAGATATAGGAGGAGATCTCCATGATATTACTCAACAATGTGCATTTGCTATTTCAAAGCAAATTCCTCAAATATGCACATCTTCAGGGGGAGTTCTTCTATATCTTGCAGTCAAATTCCTCAATATCAGTATTTACACTTCATATGTTTATCCCCGCTGAAAACTTAACCTATATTGTCATCAATCACCAAAAAGGGGGAGATTGTAAGTGCATCTAGTGCCCCTTAGTGATTTTGGTGTATTGAAGACTTATAGGTTAAGGGACTAATGCGTTTGTGAGTGTACACAAGTCTATAAGTCTATGAGGAGTTTGTTATTTACGATGAATGTCGACCCCTAAAAATGAATGTCTTCAACTGAAGACTTTGGTTTTCTTGAAGACTTTGAAAGTGAAGAAATTGGTGTTACCCTGAAGACTTGATATTCATGCGAGGATTATGAAGCGTGAAGACTTTTGTTTTCGTAGTTTCATTTTCTTCTTCTTGAGTCATAGGAAACACCGTACTATAAAAGGGGGTCGAGGTAAAACTAAGGAAAAGTTTCCAAGTGATGCTCAACTCAAAATCCTACACCTACCCAATCCTTTCGAGTGAAGCCATTGGAAATCTCATTCAGTTTAGTCAAGTTCTTCAGTGACAGAGACGAAGTTCTTCTGTTCTCTGAGGAATTTGTTCTGACTGAGGAGTTAGGAATTCGCCAGTGCGGATTGCCTACAAGTGAGGAACATGATAGCCCTGAGGAATTTGATACTCAAATATCCGACCGTTGCTGTGCTATGCGCCAGCTGTCCAAATATCCTACCCACCTAACGGTCATATCATTGAAGGGCATTTATGTCTTATCATGTCGGGCTGCTCCCTAGGCTATAAATAGCCGCCCCCCTCAACCACTAGCTGGTTGGCTGCTCCGAGAGATAGATTGACACTTGTCATTTAGAGCATCCCATCCTCCGAGGACTTTGAGCGAAAATCATCAAGTGAGGAAAAACCCAAAAACCCAAACACCTACAAACCCAAAGTGATTGAGCATCACTGAAGAGATTGTTCCTATGTGGAACCAACGCTTGTTACCTTTGAGGACTGTGCATCCTCCAGACGGTTAGGCATCATGGTCTAGAGCATCCAAGAGGGAATTGTGGATTGCCGAGTGACCGAGTATGTGAAGGTTTGGAAGTCACCTGAAGACTTACCACGAGTGATTGGGCGAGGTCTGTGTGACCTTAGCTCAAGGAGAATACGGTGAGGACTGTGTGTCCGGGACTGTGTGTCCTCAGGTTTAAATACCTAGCCGCTCTAACCAGACGTACAACTGTCACAGCAGTTGGAACTGGTCTACCAAATCATTGTCTTCTCTGAGCTACTGGTTCTATTTCCTCAACCCTTTCATTTCCTCGCATACTTGCTAGGTATTTGATCATTACTGTTTGAAGACTTTGACTGAAGACTTTCTCAATTTCCTCAGTACAATTTCTTCAGTCAGTTTGTCTTCTGCCTGCTTATCCTGTGTTTACGCTACTCGTACTCTGTGCTTGTTTTCATTTCATCATGATGATTGTGCTACTGCTCTGTTATGCTTGCATCTGAGTACTTATTTCGCTGCTATGTAGTTCGTCGCTTAGGAATTTCCTCACCTTGAAATTCCTCAGTGACGAATTTGTAAAAATCGCCTATTCACCACCCCTCTAGTCGATATAACGCACTTTCAATTTCCATTGGATGTCAATCCAACGACTACAGATGTCAAAATAATTTGTTGACATTTTGTTGTAGACCATTAAATCGTTTTGTTCACTAAATGGACAACACCTTGCGCAGGCTTCATCTAGTGGTCCAACAAAGTCAGCTTCGAAAGCTGTGGCAGAATGCAACCCATTTATTTAGGTTTTACAGCCCATTTCATTTTGTTTGCCAATACATCTATTTCCTGGGCTTTGACTCAAAAAATAATCTATTTCCTGGGCTGGGTAAAAATAATAATGCCGATTTACTATTTATGATAATTTACAGCGCATTTGATTATTTATTCGAATACACCTATTTACTGGGCTGGGTGAAAAATAATATTGCGTACATGCAGCCCATTTATCATTTCTGATAATTTACAAGCCATTTGATTTCAGTAGAAATGGACCCATTTTCTGGGATGGGTGAAAAAACAATGATGGTCTGGACTGAGCATTTCGTATAAGAAATAATATTGAGATAGGAATATTATTAAAAAATTAAGTTGGGCTTGGTAATCTTATTATATAAAAATTGAACTGAGCTGTGCATTTCATTAAAAGAAACATAGGCCAGGCTGCGCTTATTTTAGGATCTTGGGTACAACTGTCGGCCCAGTTGCATTGCTGATGTTCAACGAAAAAGGCCTGTGTAGTATAGTACAACCTTACATGGCTACTCAGCCCACATTCAACGACGCCTGAAAAGGCCCAAACAAGGCTTATGTACAACTTTTTGAAGTCACTGAGCTCAATTAATAACTTAAGAAAAAAGTTAGAGTACAGTGGAACCTAATTAAAAGCTGTCACGAACGAAGAAATAATTCAACAGTCCCACTTGTGTGTGTGTGTGAGAGAGAGAGAGACCTATCGGTCGATGCTCGTAAATACATCTTTCAGCCATATGCATTGCTGATGCTCAGTAAAAACTTATATAGTTGACACAATCATATAGAACATCATAGTACACTGAACTTGCATACAAAAATTTCATGCAGGCGGCATAATCAGGGTGGAAGCAGTGGATCGCTATGGGTAGGGCTGTGTTGAAACCAATGAACTCGTACATAACCATTCATCGTCTTTATCAATGATGGGGAAATATCTTGAATGTTGTGCAAAGAAAACAAAGAGACAACACAATAAGTTCTGCTAGCACATTAAGTTGACGTACACCCCTCTCTAAAAAAAGTTCAAGTACAAAAATAGAACAGGTCACAATCAAATGTAATGGCACATCAGTGCTTCACACCGATAGCTCGGATTTAACTAGTATCTAAGAAGATTCAGTTGTTACCTCAAATTAGAGAACATCCAGGCAGCCAGCCCTGCCTCTTCTCCCAAAGAAGCAGTGGCCTCCGCCGCGCGATGGAGTAGGCCCTGTGCCATCCATCATTCCGAGCAACACGGGGAAAGTCTGACGTTGACTCCTGTAATGGATGTCATCGACGGACCCTGGCACCAGCGGCGGAGGCAGGACTTCGATTGATGGATTGACCACTTCTTCGACATGCACGAACACTCGATATAGGTACATCCCTAACGTGGTCCGCGGCGGCCTTGGTGACGACGAATAGTACAACCCCGGTTCCTGCACCGATATCTCAACACTAATCACCTTCGGTATGGTGGACGGCTTCTTCATCCATGCTATAACCGTCAGAGCCCACCTGTCTGGAGGAACAAACATACTTATGAGCTCACCTCCTAGGTCGTTGATAAGCTCATTCATGGACTCGTTGTTCCAAGCACCTCGAGGCATGCCGTGGAAGGTAAGCTTTGTTAAAAACTCATGCTCAGAGGGCACTGAGCCCCATCCTGGGTGCCACCAATCAAAGCTCACCAGCACGCCATCGCAGAACAAACGCTGGGAAGATTCGAACACACGACTGTAGTCGAAAGTTTTCCGGAACCTGACGAAGAAATCAGCCGGTGGCGGACAGACTTCGACGAGCAAGTCACTTATTTGGATGTCGTGCGCAATGCCAAGAGCTTTGACAAGGTCGTCCGATGAGACGGGAGGCCGGTTGCCATTGATGGTTACCATCAGCACTTTGCCAGCAAACTGGTCGTCAAGCGCCGCCATACCACTGTTGAGCGACAGCACGCAGCGCCCGAAGGTAGGATGGACCTCAAGATCTCTGGCTCAGAGATTCGCGTTGACCGGTGACATGGTAGTGCACTTGAGTACAGGGAGTACACGAGGGGGATTTGGGGGAACTGGAGTAGGAATCGAGATTCCAGAGGTGGGGGAGGGGCGGGAGATTGGGGATGAAAAGGTAGCATGAATTTCGAACACGCGCCAATATGCTCTCGGCGCGCAAGCGCACGAAAACACAGGTGGCGCCCACATGTCAGCCTAAGAGTCCTTTTTCTTTCTTTTTTTGAGCGCCCGGCCTGAGAGTCATAATTGACCTGTTTGGCATTGCGTTACTACTCGGCCCATATTCAACGACACCTCACTGGCCCAAACAAGTGTACATCATCGAAAAGACACTCAGCTCAAATTATAACTTGAAAAAGGAGATATACTCTGAACACTAGAGAATGGTGATGCCCTCATTTAGCCCACCAGCTATTCGAGATAATAAACAGTTCGAAACAATGATATATACAACATTCAAACACTGACTAGTGACTACTACTGACATAAACAGCAAGACATGATAGTTCATAAGAAGTCTTGCTACACCACCAAAACGCACCCATCTGCGGCGCTCAGACTCCCGTGATCCAGACGAGAATGACATTCTAAATAGAGGCAACTATTACATAGCAAGAGTGACATAGATGAGGATGACCAAATGACAAGGAGTATGCATAACAAAAGAGAGAACTACCCATCCAGAACAAGCAGCAAAGACAACAAGTCATTCGAAGAGGGATGGTCCAACACCATCATAATTTGCAGCCCACTTCAGCCACCAGTGATTCGGAAACACCAGAACTCCACCCTTTCGACGCAATAGCCCAATTACCTATCAACCTGAAGGCTTGAACCACATCACTGCCTGTCGGACTTGAGACATCCAAGGATCAAAGTTAATCCAGATGCCTTTGTCATTCTCACCTTCTTTTGGCTGCAGGCTGTATCGTTGACAATCAGGGGAGTCTGCTCCCGAAGTCCTAGGGCTCACTGTGTAGACACATTTTTCCCTAGCAAACAAAGCCTCTCTGCCATCAAGGTCCTTGCCAACAGTGATCTCTTGGTTAATCGGATAATTGAGACCGAGAAACAGAGAGTGTGAACCAAGGCTGTTTACCCGCCTCCAACTCAAAAATCCTGAAGGCCCCAACAAGCTGGTATCCTGCTCATAGACGTAACAGCCACTGTCCGGATACTCACGTATTTCACGGTGCTTGTACACAGTGGGGTTTTTGCAATATAACTTTTTTGGCTCATGTGTGCAAATGATCATCAGTCTTTTGCCGTCATCTAATCGAGCGAGGAACCAGTTGTGCTTCCCTGTTTTTGGCAAAGGTGGTGTGATTACAAAGGGCAGTAACTATAGGGACACTGCATCATATCAAAAAGGACAGGCATTGTTAATGTAAGATCAGCATTGTTCAGAGTATGAGTAGGATAATGCAAGAAATAGCATTGATCTGTCCCTGTTGGAACAAATACAGGGAAATGTATACTGGGTTCAAAAATATAGAAGCGCCATGCATGGTTATCCTCATGTTATCTCGCAATCGATTCTTCACAGGAAACTACCATGCCATGCATGTTATGTAATCATGTTCTGTCCTCACAAATAAATTCTTTAAGGAAACTAACACACCATGCATGTTATGTAATCATGTTCTGTCCTCACAAATAAATTCTTCAAGGAAACTAACACACCATGCATTGTTATATACTCATGTTTTGTGGGCAAAATTCTTGTGAGGATATTATTCTAGCCATTGATTGCTAAAGGGCGATATAGGTATGTACACATGGTAAGCATTACAGGATTTCACTACTTCCAAATATAGAGTTCTCCATATGCACATTTACTTCCCTAATGTATGGTTAGATGAAACCAACAGTGTGATGCATTTTTCTACATCATGAAAATGAGGAAACTGACATGGCTATTGATACACACTCATACTTAGTAGTATATAGATTACTATAAAGTAAGGACAATATCCATATCTTCCTAACCGTTTTATTATTCAAGGGTACAAATTTGCTGTAATGACATGGTCACAATCGCATGAATTAACTCATTCCAAATATAGCTGATTTATGGCGTCTCCAATACATTGCCATAGTTCTACTCAAATTCTGCTTAAACAGGGATACGCCAATCATCACAAAAAGTTCAAACAGTGTCATGGCGTTATCATTAAAATCAGACAAAAACAACTTACACGCGTCGTCCCAGCAATACGTGGTGCCATCTGCTTTGTTGATCACGTAGATGATGCCATTGTGTTCAATAGCATCACAGAAGTGTGTATCAGCTTTGACGATCCACTGCGAGGTGAGTCATCTCCAGCTAAAGAATGCACCCGCGGAAAGATAGGCGAGTCCGCGGTCGAACAAGGCAATTAGCTTGAAGTCTGCGTAATCTGCATATCGTGTGGGCACTTGGCAGATTACAATCTTCTGCAAAACAAGGTCCGTCCAACTGACGTGGTAATCTAGATGACTTGTACCGCGACGGTAAAACCCTACATACTCCAACGGAGGAAGGATAATCTCATGGGAGGTGTGGAAGTTCATGAGCACCAACTTTTTCCCATCTTCTCTGACGGCAGCCATCCAGTGGGAGTTCATGCCGACCCAGTACATACCTGCCAAGAAGTTTCGGGCGATGGTGATTGGATCAAAGTCAAGGGAAATGATGTACGGCGACCCACTACATACCTGCAAAGAAGTTTCGGCTAATGGAGGTCGGATTGAAGTCGAGGGGCATCATGTACGCCTCTGTATCATGGTGAGCAAATCTCGCTAGACCAGATAGCAGCAAGCAGGGTGTCTTGAAAAGCTCAGGCCTCGCTTTGACGATGGCCGCGTGCATGTCCCTCGAGCATGCAGCCAGCCGCACGACACACAACATATCCATACACGAACAACAGAGGTCGAGGATGTCACTGGGGAGATTGCTCCAATCGCGACTTATATTGATGTTGCGCTGTTCGCGTTTGGCCATGGTGGAGTTTGGAAGGTGGGGTTTTTGGGGGCTTGATTTACAGGGGAGAAAGCTCTCGGTGCTGGAGCGGCTAGTTAGGGAATAGTGGCACTGGGGGAGGCGAGCAATCAAGGCGAGGGTACGTGGGGGCATAGTGAGATGATGAAGAGTGACCTCAGGATCTCCGGTGAGACGGAGATGGAGATGGAGTGGTGCTAGGGGAGAGGGAGGCGAGGCGAGGCATGCTATACAGCGGCGGTGACAGTGACTGCACAATGCATAAGGTGAGGCTGACTTTGGTAACCCGAACACACCGCCTGGACTAGTGTCACCTCAGGCGCAGGGTCTAGTCACTTCACTGTGAGGACCGGATGAATATTATTTTGACCATCAAGTGTACCACAGTTGTACTACTACTAGTAGTAACATACGGAGTAGTACTGTATAGCGGAGATAGGTCTCCCGTGCTAGCATGCCTCTGGGTAGAATCCATATTGCGAGCAGAACCAAATTCTTGTGCATGCGGAAGCGCGAAGAAGGGCTTTTCATTTTTTAGGATAACCGCATATTCCTTAACCAGAAAAGTTTGTCTCTCGCAGGCACGTCCCAATATCAATCTGAACTAGCTATGACACATTTTTTTGTGCAAAGAGACGGATATGTTTGTATATCTGTTTGTCCACCCAAGTGGGTTTTGCGTAGGTCCCACCTGTTAGGAGGGGTGCAGAAATAAAAAGGAATCATAAAATGTTTCGCCACGGTGATTCGAAAGAGTGACCTCAACTAACCAGTGGCACATGTAGCGATAGAAGGATGGGCATGTACATAGACACGGACCACTCCTCAGTAGGCTACACGCATAGCCTTTTCGTTTTGCAGGTTGGTCTACCTAGCCGTCTAATCAACTACCTGCATGCCACTTCTCCCATTTACTTCTCCATCGGGAACCGATTTTCCTCGGCTTCTTCACCTCTCCTTCATTTGCATTCAAACCCCACTGGATTCACATCCTCCCGGAGTAATTCCGAAGCCCCTTTAAATAATCATCTTCTTTAGTTAAACTAGCCATCTTAATCCTAATTCTCCAAACCATAGCCCTCCAGTCCAGCGGTTCCAAATGGCGAAAGAGATCCCTATGCAGGTTTTTAGCGTCAAACATGTCCTCGTCGAAGGCTCCTTGAGCATAGTTGCCACCGTCACCGACCACCCAAGGGTCGTTCGGGAGTGGATCAACAATGTATCCAACTCCCTCCAAAAGGTGGAGATGAAGGTCGTCGGTCTCGATGCAGAGTATACGGAGCGTGCCACTGGGAAGATCCAACGCGCCGCCGTCCTTCAGCTGTGCCTCGAAGATGAAGTTTTGGTGTATCACATCATACACGCGCCCTCCATACCAGGTGAGCTACATGATTTCATGTCTCGGGAGGACATATACTTCTGTGGGGCAGCCATCGAAGGGGACAAAGAGAAGCTGGCACCGTACAACCTTGACTTGAAAAACATCATTGACCTACAAACCAGAATTCCTGTAGACGATTGTGATAAAGAAACACCATCCCTGTTCGACATAGCAAATTCTGTGCTCGGAAAAAATCTTGAGAAGGGTGACGAGACGCTGGGATTAAGGTCGTCTGGATGGGAGAATTATCCCTTGACTTACGAGCAGATAAAATATGCTACCCTAGATACCCATGTGAGTTTCGAGATACCTGCAAGGTCGAAAGAGCTTGTTGTGAAGCCGTCTCCCATAGAAAATGAGAAGAAGAAGAAGAAGAAGAAGATGATGATGATGAAAAAGAAGAAGAAGAAGAAAGAAAGAAGAAGAAGAAGCTGCACCAGCAGCAGGGCATTATAGATGGATGAACTATTTCCTCTCTTGTAAAAATTATATTTCCTCTTTGTGTACATTGATATAGATGAACTATTTCACTGGTGTGCATGTCTTTGGAACAAGTGTACTTTGTGTACATTGATATAGGTCCGCTTGACTACAATGAACTATTTATCCACCTAGTTTTCTCTACTACTACTCCTTGCGGTGAGCGGTGTGCAATGCATGTGTCAGTAGACATGACAGCTTGTCCATGGAAGTTCAACTACGACGACCATCATGTTTCTACCACTGCCACACGCGATTTTCACGATGCCGCTCCAACCGACGGCACCACGTCCCCCAACGTGCGCCTCACCCTCTTGGCCCCACCGCATTCTCTGCCTTTGTGTGCATGACATGCGGGCCAGATGAACTGCGGCGACCATCAAGTTTCTACCACAGCCACACGCGATTCCCACGACGCCGCTCGAACCCATGACACCACACGTCCCCCGACCTGCACCTCACCCCTCTCGGTCCCACCGCCCCTCTGCTTTTATGAGAATGACATGTGGGCCAGCCGCATTTAGGGTCCACATGTCATTGACTCAAAGCCAGGTGCACTAAGCCACTGAAGCTCGGTCCCGTGGGCCTCGAGAGGGAAATGTAACTCCTGCGCCAGGCCTTGTGGTGCTCCCGCAGTATGAACTCGTGCCAAACGTGGAATTTGGTTCTTACTACTACCAATGTGCAGGCCCGTGCGATGCAATGGATCCAAAGTAGTAGAATAATACTTGTTCACAAACTTTAAATATAAACACTCTAGTTTTGATATACATATATCAGTAAAAATAAATTATGCTTCACTGAAGACATATTCCTCGGGCTGTTTTGATGAGGTGAGGGGCGGGTGTGGCTGGTTTCAAGATAATAATAGATTTTTAAAACATTGGAGCAGATTTTTTTCTAACATTTTGTAGCGTGGCACAGCATCCGGTGCACCTCAGCGTCTGAAAACAAAAAGTGGAGTGCACTCTAAAGATATTTACATGCTCCCATTTAGTGGAGTGCACTCTAAACACATTATCTATTTATTTTTCTCTAGCCTTTCCTAGCCATGCAACCAAGCCACATAAGCTAGTCATGCATGCAATCCATAAATTGCAATATACTCCAGCATGCAATGCCGCCATGTCATCTATTTATGCATGTTAGTCATAGGTTGTTTTTTGCTTTAGTCTTGATCCTTCACAGTTTGGTAGAGGTATGATTAATCCAAATATTAATGTTCCATAAAACTAAACTCCAAACGTCCGCCGGAGCCAAGGTAGAGGACGTACGATGGGGCCGGTGGAGGCGTCTTCGTAAGAGGAGGAGAGCTCGAAGGATAATCTTGCACGTCCGCCGCCACCTGCATATCAGCGCGGGACTCCTCGAGCGCCCACTGGAGCTCGCGCTCCTCCAGGGAGCGGCGGAGTCACGGGATATTCCTAAACCACGATGGGCATGATGCAGTACTCCTCGTAGCCGGGGGCGCGGTGCTCGTGTCCCGACTCCTGGGGTACTGTCTAGAGCACGCGCTCAACCACCTCCTGAGCCACGAGGATGCCATGCTTGCGGTCATCCTGTTGGAGCACACGCTCGTGCACCTGAGCGGCGAGGATGCGATGTTCTCGGGCGTGCTGCCAGAGCACGCACTCGTCCATGTCGAGAGCGGCGATGATGTGATGTTCGCGGGCAGCGATGATGCGATGCTCGCGGGCATGCTGCTGGAGAACACGCTCGTCCACATTGTGAGCGGCGAGGATGCGATGTTCGCGGGCGTGCTGCCGGAGCACGCGCTTGTCCATGTCGAGAGCAGCGATGATGCGATGTTCGCGGGCGTGCTCTCGACGATGTGATGCTCGCCGGCATGCTGCTGGAGAACGCACTCGTCCACATTGTGAGCGGCGAGGACGCAATGCACCTCCTCGTGACCAACCAGGGCATGCTGCTGGAGCACAGCTACCCCTCGTGGCCGATGAGGGCGAGCCGCTAGATCACACTGTCCTCCGCGTGGACAGTCAGCGTGCGCTACTCGTGGCCGTAGAGGGCGTGCTCCACTTCGGCGATGTCGGAGACTCCGTCCTCGTCCTAGGCCATGGCGCCGTCCACTTCAGCAACGGCTGCGTGCTCCGCTGGGTGTTGTGTCCGTATGGGAGATTTGAGCTACAGTACCAGTGGGGGCGGGTGGTGACCTTTTCGTGGTTTCACATGGTCTGAGGAGAAAAATAGAATCGGAAGCAGCACAATATGTTGGAACGTGTCGGAGGAAGGCTGGCAGGAGCAGTACAACAAACATCACATGCGCGCCATATTTTGAGAAGGGTTCAATGTAATTTGTGTGAAATGGGTCTGTGTGGATGTACGAGTAGTACATCCATATCATTGACATTCATGCACGCAACAAACATTTGTGTGCACAATTTCACCCTATTTTCATATTCTGTTTGGGAGTGGATTTGATTTTTGTAATCGGAGCTCATTTTTGTAGTTGGTTTCAATTTAGACTATGCATGTATTATTGCGAGAGATAGATATAGAGAGAATGTTTGTGTGACAAAGAGGGGGGCCGGGGGTAGCGATACCTAACGAGAGAGGGGCATATGCGTGTTCGAAAGACTATGTGTGTCATAGAGAGAGGAGTGTCCGAAAGGGAGAGAGAGAGTGTGTGCATGTGCGTGTGTGTGTGTTAGAGAGAGAGAGAGGTGCATGTAACGTCGGGATCGACAAGGTTACAAGGTTGCGGATATGGGAGAGCGATAGTGTGTGTGTGCGATGAAGGGACACACAGACAGCGTCTGTTTGCGTGTGAGAGAGCTGGATAGACCTCGACAGCACGGCTGGCTAGGGGTGGAAGGTTATGTGTGGTAGAAAGCAATAGTAGAGAGACAGATGAATGCTTGTTTGTTGCAAGGAGACCTAACTACATAGATGGGGGTAGCAAGAAGAAGAGAATGGCGGTGTGCCTTTTTGTCATGGGATGGAAGAGAGATCAAGAGACACGCATCGTGTGGAGAGGTGTGTGTGTTTCGAGAGAGAGGGAGGTGTGGACCTGAATAATGAGATGGGTGCTCATGTGTATGTTACAGGGAAGGAATTGTCTAGGTGGTAGTCTTATGATGGTGACCCAATCTTTCAATGAGAGTGGGGACAAGTATCGATTTAGTGGATTTTGACATTGACGATCCAACTATATCGTACCCGGTGATACAAATCGACAATCGTTACTAAACAAATCTTCGATGGATGATGATCTTGTCGTATGCACAAAATCAACCTGAATAACGAGATGGAGTTCCTCCAAGCAACCGAAGAACCGGCTAGAACTAAGATAATGCAATCGTAATTGCCAGTATGAATTAATTAAGGATAAAGGTGGGGTTGCTGGTACTGAACAAAAGGCGGTAGTCCTACACACACCCCGCAAATGCAAATTGTAGCGAAGCAAAACAATGTGTACACAACAACGCGAGTTCTAACCGAGAAAAAGGGTAGTAGCCTTATTTATATCTATAGACTATATTACTATATTTTTTATTTGTATAGTTATATCTATATCTATTCCACTCCCTCCGTTTGTAATTTACTCCGCACGTATATAGCTTTCACTGCAGCCAAATTTTATAAAGCTTGACCGAATTTGGTGAAAACAATATGAACATTTACACTAACAAATTTACACGATGTGGGAATAAAAGCAATGATGAATCAAATGATATATATTTGGTGGTGTATATGTTAATACTTTTTCCTACAAATTGTTGAAAGTATACAAAGTTTGACTTTAGAGAAACCCAATATGTGGTATTACGTATTATATATTCTATATTCATTATTTTTCCGGAGTCAATGCGTGTATTTGCACGTACACGATATAAACCGTTGATTGATGTTGATCCAATGGTCCAGGTGGCTGCGATTCGGATCTACTATAACCTAACTGTACCCATACACGTTCTTCTCAAACGAGCAGCATGACAGTGTGATCGATCCACACAAGAAGATCTAAATAAGACCTCCAGACGTGCCACGTGGCTTCATGGGTGCCCCCCCCCCCCCACATCATATTATTCATACTACGTTGACTGAAAAAAAGATAAATCACCCAAAACAAGATCTTCCCGTTTTTTGTTCCTACGATGTTGTGCGGTGCACGTACCTACTAGTTGTGTAGTGGTAGTAGTAGTACAAACTTCGTAGTAGGAGTAGTACGGAGTGCTCCTACTCTATCAACGAGTCCCATCTGACACCAAATTTTTGGCGTCCGTGCTACAGCTAGATCTTCCCCTCCTCGTTTCTGTTTTCCAACGCGGCGGGCGGGGTGCGGTTTGCCGATAGTCGGTTTGCTCAACGGCGGTCCCACATGAAAGTGAAAATGCTAGGCAACACGCCATCCCTAGCTATGTGGCATGCCGGACGGGCCGTGGAGTACTCCCGATTCCCGGGCGTGGGGGGTGCGACGCGAACGCAGCAGGCCTTTTCCTTTTACTAGCAACTAGCAAGATGCCCGTGCGTTGCACGGAACATCAAGATGCATTTGTATGAGTAGTTTATCTTGTGGGAGAAAAGGATGAATGAGGGAAGGCCTTATTTGCAAATGTGGAGAGGGGAGTGGGTATCTTTTTGCAAAATTGCCATAGTTTCCTTCCTATCCGTCAGATATAAATCGGACGGCCAATATTGCAGGATGGCAGGCACACCATCATCACCAACTCTATTTTTTATAAGAGTAGAGAAAGAGTAGAGATGTGCCCGTGCGTTGCAACGGATCCAAAGTAGAATAGTACTTGTTCACAAACTTGAAAGGAAACACTCTTGTTTTGATATACATATACCACTAAAAATATATTACGTTTCACTCAAATATATTTCTCAGGCTGTTTTGATGAGGTGAGGGAGGGATGTGGTTGCTTTCAAGATAATAAGGGGTTTTCTGCAAATTGGAGCAGAGAAGTGGGCTATTGTTGCAAAAATGCCACAACTTACCTCACAGCCATTAGATGCAGATCTAATGGTCAGAAATGACGGATGACAGACACACCATCATCACCAACTGAGTCTTTTATAGGAGTAGAGAAACATGTATAAATTGTAACATTTGGTTCTGCTCCTTGGCACAATCGATAGATAGAAATAACGATTGGAAATGCTAGGGCGGGGCTTTTCCCGCCAGATAAGCAGGGTAGTAGCTAGGTTGGCGCATCATTGGTTTGGTCACATGCGGTCCCACATGTTGTAGTCATATAAAGCCTAGCCAATGTGCGTTGACCAGGGGGCCGGAACGACTGTGTGGTATGCGACGGGGAAGGGAAACATGCTTCACGTACGTGTTCCAGTTTCTCGTTTTGAACTTGCGAACGTGACAGGCGTGCTGCACGAGTAGTTTTGAATTTATAAGTTCGGTCTCAGTTTTTGAATTTAGGAGTAGTTCATAGGTCGGGTCAAGCATCAAACATAAATTACGAGGTTGATGGAAAAGGTAAGCACAACTTATAAATTGACGGATGGAGTACTAGTTATAGTGATGCATATAATTGCCTCCAAATGTGAGCAAAGGGATCACACATGTCTTTATTGACTGGAACGAGAATGCGATAGCACAATAAGAATTAAGGCCACGATGATGCGGTCGCAGTGGTGGTTACAAGAGGCAAGAAGAAAGATGCATCCATCAACATACGACCTCCTCCTCCTCGACTCAGTGCGCCGGGCCACCGACCGGTGGCTTAGGAGCGGCGACTTTTGTGGCGAGGTCAAGGTGCTTCTCAACAAAGGCGTCCAAGGCTTCTAGCCAGTTGACGAAGGCTAATGTTGTAGCGTCCTCACCGGCCTTGTAGATACCTATGTACACGACTTCCTCGTACATGTGGATGTGTAGGTCGACGAATTCTTGCAGGGTGAGGCGCCTCGCGGCGAGCGCAACCTCCAGGTGGACATTCTTCATTGCGTCGGCGGGCAGTCGCAGGGCCACCAGTGCTTGAAAGAGGTTCTCGCCATGGAGGCCGATTAGGGTGGCAAGCAATGAGGAGCCCGGGCGCGCGGGCTGGAGGAGTACGGTGATGTCGTCCGCGAGCTTGTTGACGACGGTGAACTTGTTGATGGTGGCAACGATCATCTTGTCCAACTGAGAGTCGTAACTGGCGTCGACGATGGCCATGAACCAACCGGTCACCAACACCCTCTGGAGACGATCCTCGGTGCCATGCCGCAGGCCGGTGTCGTGGACCATCTGGCACAGCTGCTGGCCGCTCACGCACATCGCCACCATGGGTCTGGAGTGAGCACTTTTGCGCTTTGTGTAGGTGCTTAGGTGCGTACGATGTGGTAGATGCATTGGATTGGAGGGGCTCCTTTATATGAGTGCAAACTGCGTTGCATTCACATCGTGCTGCCTCTTTTAACTCAGCATGCTAATTAAAGGAGGATGCATCATTGGCCGTTCAACATTTCGGGAACCGCTACCCTCTCCCTCGTCTGCATTAAAGCCATATTGGGAACTGTCCTGGTTTACTCAATATATTTTTACCGTCCTGGTTTACTAGTAGCTGTCAAATCGAATAGTACTGCGCCGTCCACTGCACGCCCGGCTGAACACGCCTCCTCGCCTCCATCAAATGCCTCCGTTAAACCCGCATGGAAACCGAGAAACCTACCCCGGCCACACATCCGTTCATGAGCGGGACGGAACTAAACGCAACGCCGGCCGAGCTCCTCCCGTCTGCCCTCAGTTTAAAAGAGGCCAGACACCAGCCAAGCTCCTACCGTCCGCCCTCTATTCAAATGAGGCCAGACAGTGGGCAAGAATCGCACCCCTCCGCCGCTCCCCCATCTCCTCCTTCACCATTTTCTCCACTCTTCCGATGGCTTCCGAGGAGCCGTTCTCCGGCATACTACCAGGCTGGGTGGCTAGCTGAGCCCTCCGGATATGAGCGAGGCTGCTCGGTGCTTCACCTACCTCACCTGGCCCGACGGAGCCAGTTGCCGCCCCAAGCCGGCGCATGGTTCAGCAATTCGCCGCTCCAGTTCAGCTCGATGAGTAGTGGCAAGTTGCTCCACGCCGGCACGGCGGCACGGGGGTCATCGCTGCCGCGTCGTACCGCGCCACCAGTGTCTGCGGCCGCGCCTCCTGTGTCTGTGGCCATGCCTCCCGTGCCTGCGGCAGTGCCATGCAGGCAGAGACAGAAGCCGGGTGCGCGGAGAGCGACCAGTCGGTGGCCAGCTTCTCCGTGTCCACCGCCATAATCGAGGAGAAGTAGAACACGGGAGGCCGCCGCCGCTTGGGTCCCATGAAGGCCACCGCCGAGGTGACAACTGCGTATACAGGTGGTCTCTTGGCTGCTTCGTCTCTTGCGAGGACCTTCATCGACCCCGCTAGTGTCTGCTAGACATGAGGAAGACAAAGGGATCCATGGGCGGCCATTTAGATTAGGTATTAATTATACCAAGAGAGCCGGATTAGCACCGCTTAGTTCATGTAAATGTAATGAAATCCATCATGTTTATATGAAGATCCGGCTTTTTTATACGAAATCATTCATGCTTATATGAAATCAGTCCGTGTTTTCACGAATTTCCGCTGGTTGGTTAGAGTTGTGAAAATGCATGCCGCTGGCGTTGGATGTCGTCCTCCGCGGAAGGAAGCGGGAGGAAATTTACCGGTTGCCGTAGGAGATGCTCTTATGCTGGAAATAATAGAGTCACATCCAATCCATTTGAGTTAATTGCGTGTATGATTCTCCCTCTATAAAAAGTTGATTGCATGTACAGTGTACATGACTTGCAGGGTGGCTACAGATTCGTAACAGAAAATTAAAAAGAAACAAATCCATCCTTAATCTTGTATTCTAAGTACTCTATGGGTTCCACTGTCAGTACAGTAGCGAAAGAAGTATATATTAAAAAAATATAAAAATATAAAGTTTTACTAAGACAGAATTCGAAGTCAGGTCATCGCGTTGCGAGCATCCGGCGCTAACCAGTCCACCAGATGTTCGTTGTGGACGATGCAAGAGATATATCCCTACTCTTATAAAAAACAGAGTTGGTGATGATGGTGTGCCTGCCATCCTGCAATATAGACCGTCCGATTTATATCTGACGGATAGGAAGGAAACTATGGCAATTTTGCAAAAAGATACCCACACCCCTCTCCACATTTGCAAATAAGGCCTTCTCTCGTTCATCCATTTCTCCCACAAGATAAACTACTCATGCAAATGCATCTTGATGTTCCGTGCAACGCACGAGCATCTTGCTAGTTTCTTTTTAAATAGTTACTGCGATAATTGGGTTGAAGTGATATATTTTATGTCTGTCCCGAATGATCTCAAATTCACTAGTAGTAACAAAGAAATGGTTGCCTTGTTAATTAACAGAAAACAGGGTGAAAACTATCACATGAGGCCGGTAAAAACAAGGCACACTGGGTTCAGCGTCATCGTCACTACAGTTGTGCGCGCGCGAGAAATCTACATATCAAGGGGGCTACGGAGAGAAAGACATATCGAGTGTGTGTGAGCGAGGCACAGAGACACAACTAGCGTGTGTGTGTGTGTTTGAGAGAGAAGCCAATTCATAGATTAACATCAAGATCGAGGTGTCACCCTTCTGCTGTCATTGTTCGGGGGGTGGGGAGAGGGGAGGGAGAGAAAGACGTATCAAGAGTGTGCGCGCAGTAGGCACAAAGGCACAACTAGCGAGTGTGTGTGTGTGTGTTTGAGAGAGAAGCTAGTAGATAGATTAGTATCAAGATCGAGGTGTCACCCTACTCCTTCGGTGTCAGGAAGTGTGTGTGTGTGTGTGTTTGAGAGAGAAGCTAGTAGATAGATTAGTATCAAGATCGAGGTGTCACCCTACTCCTTTGGTGTCGGGAAGTGTGTGTGTGTGTGTGTGTTTGAGAGAGAAGCCAGTAGATAGATTAGTATCAAGATCGAGGTGTGCGAGACATATTTATACTTTGAGACATTAGTGGCGGTGGGTGGGCGGAATTAAAGGGGTGGGCATGTTCGACAGAGAGAGCGTGTGTGTTTTTGTGTGAGAGACTTGTGGGACGGGGTAGAAAGACGAATTCTAACCTTGACGGAGGGAGACAAATACACGAAGTGCGCGTGTGTGATTCCGATGCCCACGAAGAAACGAGATATGTATGCGTGTGAGAGAGATTGCACAATTCATTCACGTATGACTATCTAGCGATCATGGACGTGCATCGCTTGAACATAATCAATATCTACTTCGTCTCGTGGCCAACGATACAATATTGATTCAACGCTACAAAGATTGGACACTCACATATCGCATTTTTTTTCAAATAGTCTTTTTTAATTGTGCATGCCAAAGTTATAGTGATGTTTCTTCAAACAACCACTGTAGTTATCATGTACATGCACCATTGTTAGTTTTGCATTCAAATTCATTAGTCTTGGATGATTTAAGGTTCTATTATGAAGTAATATATGTAATATTCATATATGAATTCAACGGGTACGCAATTTATGAAATGGAGGCCATGTAATCATATGAGGTAACACTTTTAAGTAGCGGACTACAATATCCATTTCTTTTGTGCATCTATATTATCCATTTGTTACTGTGCAATATAATTAAAATTAACACGTCAATGCATTGTGTTTAAAATAAATAACCAATGGCACTAAACTATATATTTACATGAGAAATACATAGGCTGAGCGTTTGATCCATTTTTTTGTGAACGCGCCTCTACACCCGTATGATTGGCCGCGCCCGTGTGAACGTCCAAGTTATCGGTGCATCATCCTGAGTTATTGTCTTTTTTCTGGGGTAGACTTCATACCAGTTATTAACTGCTGACGTGTGCCCTATGTACACAGTCTCGCATGACCTTCCCGCTAGCATTGTCCAAAATTAGTTGAAACTGGATACGAACGATCCCGCGGGCGGCAAAATCTCCCGCTTCCTTCTAAAATTTCCGCCACCTAGTCTATAGCATGCGAAATTCCCCTTATGTCCTTGGTGCATGAAGAACAATAGTTACAATACGGCCCTCATTTACATAATAGGTCGGGGTTGCTTTGGTAACTTCCGGTTCCCGCACCACACGGCACCCCCATTTCCTCTCCCCCTCCCACAAAAACAACTACTCCACAGCACCAGAGCATCTTACATCACGCCGTCCATACTTCATCGGCCTTTCTACCCCTTCCCTCTCGAAACCCTAGACTGCTCATCCACCGGCGTACCAGAGCCCATTCACTGCCAGCGTCGTCCACCTCGCTGGATCTGCTTCTGCGGCCGCATCTACCCCTCCCACCTCCCCTAGAAACAAGTAGACTGCTCATCCACCACAGCCCATTCAGTGCCGGCCTTGTCCACGGCGCCGGATCTGCTTCGCCGGTGCTCTTGTCAACCGCAGCGCATCTGCAGTGGCTCCTTCATACTCCCCATCGGAGACGCTTTGTCCACACCCCCGGAGCTGCCCCACCGACGCCCCCGTCGAGGGCCTCTGATCCTCTTCGCCGACACCTTTCTCAATCCTACCGGAGCCACTTTGCCGACATCATCCTCAACCCTACCGAAGTAGCTTCACCTATACCATTCTCAACCCTACCAGGGCCGCTTTGGCAATGCCCAAGTCCACGGCCTCAGATCCTCTTCGTCGCACCCTTGTCCAACCTACCGGAGCAGCTTCTGACGCCCCGTCCACGGCCGCAGATCCGCATCGTCGACACCATCCTGAACCCAACCACCGGAGCAGCTTCACCAACGCCCTCATCCACGGCCTCAGATCCGCTTCGCCCACACCGTAGTTCACCCTACCGGAGCCGCTCCACAAACACCCTACTCCACGGTTCTAGATCTCCTTACCGGACCCCGACAGCCAGCGCAGCGTCATCACCCTTGACGTTTCTAACCTGATTCCCACCGTCTGGCAAGATGCCAAGCACCCACCGCAGCCTAGGTACTTGTCACCTTTAAACCCGTCGAGCATCACCTGCCCGATGTACTTCAAATATACTAACAGGTCACTGTTACATGTTATGCAGCTGGCAAGAACTACAAGGACGATGTTTCTTCTGGATCTAATAGCTTGGCCAACCAAGATCTTGGACAGAGGCATTGCTATGATCTTGTAAGTGCGTCTCTCTCTTGTATTGTTGTGTGCCTGCCAGCGTGCTTTGCTAGGATTTTCGACCAGTAATCCCTTTGTGCAGACAATGATTTCCACTACTGGCTGCTAAATTAGAGATGTAGGTGTCATACATGATACTCCCTCCGTTCCTAAATATAAGTCTTTCTAGAGATTCCACTATAGACTACATACAGAGCAAAATGAGTGAATCTACACTCGAAAATGCATATATATACATCTGTATGTGGTCCATAGTGGAATCTCTACAAAGACATATTTAGGAATAGAGGTAGTACATTACACAAAATCATAGGTGGCATGTAGGAATTCCAGTGCACTACATTAGGCTCCCTTAGAGTGCCTGCTAGTCCAGTACACATAGTCATGGCTAGTTTATGCTACGCACACAATCGTTAATTGGTGGTTTAAATATGCGCAAGGGATATGCAACGTATTATCATGTGGAGATATCTCAAATTAGCTGTGTCAATTTGCAGATGGGGTGCCACAATGAAAAAGTACAAGATTTCTTAGTACAAGATGTATGTGGCAATTTCATGGAACATCGCAAAAAAAGGAGAGGCAGCGGTGAGCCTATATAGTGTGCTATGGTAGGTCACTCCATTGCAATCATCATGACATGTTATTTGTATGTCAGTGCTGTTGGCCAGGGTTCTTAGGGAAGTTATTTCGAGTTATCCTAAGAAAATAAGCACCTTTGAATATAAGCTCCAGATAATAAGCCAACCAATTCTTTTCATTGCCTGCCTTTTCTGCTTATCTGTGGTATGATCAGTGAAAAGTCTAGATTGCATTATATTTTGTCATTTTGCTGCCCATATGAAAATTAATTTGACTTGCAAACATCACAAATTGAACCCAGTGCAGTAATTAATATGATAGGAAAACAGACCATCAATATTTGTTCAAAATGCAAATACAAAGATACCATTTACTTGGCACAAGCTACTTTGGTCAATGTCTTCCATAGAGAGCCCATTGCCTAATTTAAATGAAGAACGCATTGCCTAAATTTAAATGAAGAACCATTATTTATCAAAATTCGATGGTCCAAGTGGCTGGTTATTATCATATAGCAGCACCACCTAAAAGCATCATATAGCAGCAGCAACAGCTCATAGCAACTCATCATACAGCAGCAACAGCTAGCAATTCATCATATACCAGCAGCAGCTCATAGCAATTCATCATATAGCAGCAGCAGGAGCAATTCATCATATGGTAGCAGCAGGAGCAGCTTATAGCAACTCATCATATAGCAGCAGCAGCTCATAGCAATTCATCATATAGCAGCAACAACTCATAGCAATTCATCATATAACAGCTGCAGGAGCAGCTCATAGCAATGCATCATATAGCAGCAGCAGCAGCTCATAGCAATTCATCATATAGCGGATCAAAATGAAAATTTGGCAAAACATCAGAGGAGATCCTCACCTTGTTGGATGAGCTCATCCTTGAACAACACCTCAAGGCCACAGCCTGGGAGGAGGGGAGGGGGAACGAGGTGCCTTCTGCCGGAGTGGGGCATCGGCCGTAGTTGTGCGGCGACCGCCGGAGTAGTGCGTTGGACGGACCATAGCGGAGCAGCTGCTGGAGACCATGTGAATGAGGGGCGGCGCCAGACGGAGGAGCAGCCGAGGAGATTTGGCCCTACCCGCCGGCCATGTAGCCTAGCTGGACAAAGCATCGTCGAGGAGCAGGCCAGATGGGACCAGTGGCGGTGGCTCACTGGAGGAACCCTAGCGCTGCAGGTAGGGGATTGAGGTAGAGGGAAAGGGGAGAGGACATGCAAGCGGGCAGGGCAATGAACGCTTGCGTGTTTGTTTTTACTTGAGGGTCAGGTGTGACGCGGGTGAGCAGTGGCATTTTGAGTGTAATATAGGCATACAATAGAGTCATTTCGCTATTCCCCTTCCCTTCAATTTTTAGTGAGCTTCTACCCAAAGCACCCCCCCCCCCAAAGCGAAATAAGTTAAGCCCAAGCCCATAACTCAAAAATGAGTTCTTTACATCTTTTATGGCTTATTTTGACAATAAACTCTGAAAAGGTGGAATAGAACTGGCCCTTAACCTGCAATTCAATTGTGCGTGCAATGATGAATCACTCCTGCCTGCTATAGTGTACATTTAGGCATCATATATGGCATAACCTAATAAATGTGCATTTCATTATAGAATCTGAAATACGCAATGTTTATGTTAGTTCATACGTTGCACATGATGTTTAAATGCCCCTTAAATCTGGTCAGTCAAGTGATGGTCTTTAAGCCTCCTTCTATGCTTGTTTTCTTGATATGTAATTCAGTGTTGTGCAAGATTTGCTCACACATCTGTTCAATTGCTTGTTTGTATCAGCCAGCCATTATAGGACTGTTTGCTTTGATTACTTGCTGTTCTTGACTTAACAGAGATTGTCAACGATTTAAACACTAAGGGCTGTTGTAGTGGGGGCTTGTATAACTCATAGGTGACATAAAGTTTTGGTTGTACACTAAAGTAGGCTCTCCAAGAGTACCTGGAGGTCCAGTTCGAAGGTATGCCTAGTTTTTACACAGCGCACACATAGTAAATGCTCATTTCATTGTGTGCAAGAGATGTGGCATGTTTCATTATGTGGTGTTGTTTTGTTATAAACTCATCCTTTGGTGTTGTTCACTGACTGGAAAGTATGCATATTTATCTTCCAAGGAGACCAGTAACTAGTTTGTGTCACCTTGCAGAGGGGGTGCAATGAAGATAAGATTGAGGATTTCCAAGTACAAGATGTTAGGAAGGAGCCTTGCAAGAGAAGGAGGAGCAGCGCTGAGCCTGTTCAACTAGTTATGGTAAGTCACTGTATTACAATTACCAGGACATCCTATTTGTCTGACATTGTGCTTGTGTAGGGTTATTCACCTATAACCCAGTCATTGGGCCATTGATTAAAACTCCCTCCGCTCACTACTATATGATGTTCTAACTTTTTTGTAAATCAGATGTTTGTAAACACATTTTAATGTGTCTGTTCACTCATTACGGATGTAGTTTACTTTTAAATATCTAAAACATCTTATAGTAGTGAACAGTGTGAAACTACTTCCTGCTATGGTAGAGTTGTCGATGTCATAAATGTCATAATGAAATGCATATTCACATCATTAGGCTCCCTATCATTACTAGGATCTTGATTACATACTAGTCGAGATACTTCATAGGGGGCAAACAATATTACATTACTTGTTCCTTTATATAGTAAATGTAGCTAGGCCATGGATGTTATTGAGGCGTGCATGTATGCATGCTGCCAACTCAACAGTTCAATTGCTTGTTTGTTTCAGGCATAGTTAAATTGCTCTTTTCAATTGCTTTATTTGTCCTCAGTTAATGAGATGCCCAAACAATGATGCCTGATGTAGGGAACTTGTATAACTATTAGTAGTTGACATAATTAAAGGCCTTGCCATATAATTACTCTCGCGAAGTGTGCCTGAAGCTTTGAAGTCTATTAACCAACTATTACTGCATGAGGCTCACAATCTAGTTTATACAAGGCTAATGATTTCATAGTTTTGCTTGCTGTAGTAGGTTTGTATGAATCCCTTTGTTGTTCATTATGCTCCCTAAGACTCTTCTAGAACATGGCACACAATGTTCCAGCTAGTTAATTGAGCTACAGAATGGCCAACTGCTTACTTACTTATACGCAAGATATATATATATAATGTTTAGTAGCTGCGTGTGGTCTAAATTTGTAACCTGTCTGTGTTTTGGATTTGGCCCCAACATCCAGCTCCTCTGGTGAGCTAAGAGAGATTTTTGTATGCGGGCTGCACAGACTACCATTTTTATAATTTTTAAAATATCACATGTTTATGCTTCATGACGTGTAACATTATTGTTAGTCCTGTTTTGCCATGTACAAGATAGTCTGTCTTGCTCGCTTCACTGTTGTAACTATATTTTTGCCCTAGTCATGTGTACTCACAAAAACATTTCAGGATGAAGTGACATCAACACAAATATCTCAGAGCAGTGCGGCATGGCCGTTACCAAATGATTATGGATTGGAATTGGAATGTGCTGATGTTCTTGAGCATCAACTAGAAGTGGCAAGACAATGTATATATGATTCTCAACATGTAATCAAAATGTTGAGGCTGGAGTTGCAGGTATTAGATGCAGGAGTCAAAAAAATGAAACAAGACACTGAGGTAACCACAAAGGAATTGGAGATTTTGCACACTGAAATTTGTGCTATTTGAATTCGGCCAATCCTATTTTCTGAAGAGATTATAGTTCAAATGGTAAGTTCTATTGATGCGCATCCATGATGTATGAGCTTTATTTGCCAAGTGTATGTAATTTGCTGTTTCTGTATGCTTTATTATCACTGGTGCAGAACTATAATGCCCAGTGGATATAATCTGCTGTAAATTCTTTATTGTATAGTGTAGGATTATTCTTCGTTTCTAT
This sequence comes from Thinopyrum elongatum, assembly GCA_011799875.1. Classification (NCBI taxonomy): domain Eukaryota; kingdom Viridiplantae; phylum Streptophyta; class Magnoliopsida; order Poales; family Poaceae; genus Thinopyrum; species Thinopyrum elongatum. Next base: position 400,813,498 of record CM022299.1, on the reverse strand, counting down.
GCCTTAGTCTCTTTATTGTATAGTGTAGGTTTTTTAGAGGCGATAGTATAGAGTAGGATAATTCTTTGTATATGCTATATCGTTGAAACGGGGGCCAACATGCCCAAACATTACCTGGACGCCATCCGAACGAACAAACATGTGTAGTCAAAGCGGGCCTTAATTGGGCTGGTCAACTAATATTTAGTGGATCTCAATCGTTGTGGCCCACCGTAACAACCTTAGCAGGCTGTTAACAGGCCGAAAGCTCGGTAGGGCCGTATAAATGGAAATGGCTCGCGGGCCTCTAGCAGGTTGAAATAAATATCAATTTTGTCTCGGCCCTTTTACTTGATGGACCATTAAGAGGCCGAAAGTGCTTTGGGCAAATAGAGGCCCAATTTACGAACTAGGCTTTTAACAGGCCGAAAGTCTCGTCGGGCTGAAATCATGCCCTGCTTAAAGTGGGCCGCTAATGGACCCAAATTCAGGAGGCAACGACAAAGGCCCAACTGTTGTGCGGGCCATTAACAGGTCAAAAGACAAAATGGGCTAGAAGTTGGCCCATGTACAGAATGGGCCGAGGAAAGGCCGTAAGTCACAATGGGCTAGAAGTTGGCCCAACTATAGAATGGGCCCAGAAAAGGCTGAAAGACGTACCGGCGGCATATTGGTCCATATCTATAATGGGCTGCTAACAGGCCGAAAGAAGGTCGGGCCGTAATTGAGCCCAAAGATGTAGCGGGCCGTTAACGGGCTGGAACTGACGATGGGCTGGAAATTATCAAATCTAAAATGGGCCTTTGATGGGCCAATTCTATGTAACTCGTATGGGCCATGGTTGTGAATGGGTCTGACGCAAGTAGGCCGCTAATGGGCCAGCCCGCTTATTCTGACAGGCCGGCCTTTTAACCTGAATGGGCCACTCTTGGGCCGATCCACGTGTCGACTTATCATAGGCGCGTCCCGACCATTGGCTGGATGACAATTGTCCCAAGGCTGAGCTGACATGTGGATCCTCCAGCGAATCGGAATTTTACACGTGGAAAATCCCCATTGGTCTGGGCTGTTAACAGGTTATTGGATCAAAATCGGAACCCGATAGCTTAACTGCGACCCGTTACGGTGGATGCCATGTGTCGGTTACCCTTGACGAAAACACTTCCATGACGTGCCATTTAACGTCATGGAAGTGGACACTTCCGTGATGATAATTTTGGTATTGTCATGGAACACTTCTACGACAGCACATGTATGACTATCTTGATTCTGTCATAAAATCGTCATGGATGTACATGCATGACAGAAAACGTGACCTACTATGACAAACACGTATCATCATGGAAGTGTATTTTTTGTAGTGAAACCAGCGCCCGCCGTACCGCCTGCTCCTGCCTCCCGTGGCCGACTGTGCTGCCACCGCTGGCTATGCCATCCCTCTACACACCCACACCTCCTGTTATTCTCTGGCGACGGCGTACTCCCCTCTACTCACCCACACTGCAGCCAAACCAGTCAACCCTCGTACTCCCCTACGCGTGGGCATCCACTGTCGCGTCTTACCCGGCTCCGCATCATTCCCTTCCTAGGCCTCACCATCGTCCACCGCCTTGGTGCTCTCGACGCGGCGTGGTTAACATGGTCAATGAATGGCAGGCATCGGAAGATGACTGTACGCGGTGACGCTAACAGCTGGACCCACCAGCTACATCTTCGGACGCAAGGAAGTGCCTCCATATTACGTGCAAAATAAAATGATTCCTCCCCCTGACAACTGGGACCCAGCAGCTATATCTTCACACGCAAAGAAGTGCCTCCTTATCCTCCCTGATAGTTGGGACCCACCCGGTCGAAGCATACGTAGCGTTGTCTGTCTGGTCGCCAACGTGTACGTACATACTGACCGATCGGTGTCTCTGCAAGGATGAACCGTGGCTGAGCAAGCAGCGGCACATGTCGTAGTACAGTCCGGCCCCTACATAGCAGTCCATGCAGTCCCATCTAAATAGAGTACACATACGTATAGCCACACTGCAAAAACTACGGGCACGCATGTACATACGGCCGAGGTCTCGAGCGCGTACTCGCGCATATGTATGGCCAGGGCTCATGTACATGCATGTATAGGCAACAGACGGCAGCAACAACCTCCTATTCATCGGGAGCCAACCGGCTTGGACAGAATAGTTGAAACGGGATCTGGCGTACCGCAAAACGGAGGAAAATGACCTTTTGTTCAACCACGTACGGTCGAAACGGGGTCCTGTTCATCGGGAAGGGTCTGGCGTACCGCAAAACAGAGGAAACGGACTTCTCTTCGAGTGCCTACGGTCGAAACGGGGTCCTGTTCATCAGGAAGGGTCTGGCGTACCGCAAAACGGAGGAAACGGACTTCTCTTTGAACGCCTATGGTCGAAACGGGGTACTGTTCATTGGGAGGGGTGTGGCCTACCGCAAAACGGGACTCCATGGGGTACTATTCATCCACTGTCTATGGCCTCGCTCCAGCCTCCACAAACTACTGTTCATCCACCATCGACTTACTCCAGCCTCCACCTGCTACTGTTCATCCACCGCGACTTCCTCCTGCCTCCACCAACTACTGTTCATCCAGCCTCCACAGGCTACTATTCATAGAGCCTCCATGGGGTACTGTTCTGTTGGGGAACGTTGCATGGAAAACAAAAAAAAATTACGCACATGCAAGATATATCCATGGAGATGCGTAGCAACAAGAGGGGAGAGTGTGTCTACGTACCCTCATAGACCATAAAGCGGAAGCATTTATTAACGCGGTTGATGTAGTCGAACACCTTCGCGATCCAACTGATCAAGTACCGAACGTGCGGCACCTCCGCGTTCAGCACATGTTCAGCTCGATGACGTCCTCGCCTTCTTGATCCAGCAAGACGGGTGAAGTAGTAGATGAGTTCCGGCAGCACGACGGCATGGTGACCGTGATGGTGAACTCGTTCCCACAGGGCTTCGCCGTGCACCGCGGAAAACTAGATGGAGGACTAAACTGTGGAGAGGGGCGCCGCACACGGCTAAGAGATTATCGTCATCTTTTGTGGTGCCCCTCCCTCATATATATATATATATATATATATATAGGTGGGGGAAGGGAGGCATGAGGGGGTGCCCCCCCCCCTTTCCTTCCTCTTAGGTGGAGGGAAGGAAAGAGGGGCTAGCCCTCCCCCTTTTCCATCCATAGGGCCGGCATCCAAGGGAGGGGCGCGCCAGCCCCTTGTGGTCTGGTGTGTTCCCCCCTCTTGGCCCATAAGGCCCATTAACCTCTCGGGGCTTCCCGGAACCCCTTCCGGTGATCTGATGACTACCCGATACACTCCAAAACCTTTCCGGTGACCAAATAGCATCGTCCTATATATCAATCTTTACCTCCGGACCATTCTGGAGCTCCTCGTCATGTCCGTGATCTCATCCGGGACTCCAAACAACATTCGGTCACCAAATCACATAACTCATATAATACTATATCGTCAACGAACGTTAAGCGTGCGGACCCTACGGGTTCGAGAATGATGTAGACATGACCGAGACGCCTCTCCGATCAATAACCAATAGCGGAACCTGGATGCCCATATTGGTTCCTACATATTCTACGAAGATCTTTATCGGTCGAACCTTATGACAACATAAGTAACTCCCTTTGTCTGTCGGTATGTTACTTGCCCGAGATTCGATCGTTGGTATCTTCATACCTAGTTCAATCTCGTTACCAGCAAGTCTCTTTACTCGTTTCTTAATACATCATCTCATAACTAACTCATTAGTCATTTTGCTTGCAAGCTTCTTGTGATGTGTATTATCGAGAGGGCCCAGAGATACCTCTCCGATACACGGAGTGACAAATCCTAATCTCGATCCATGCCAACTCAACAGACACCTTCGGAGATAACTGTAGAGCATCTATATGATCACCCAATTACGTTGTGATGTTTGATAGCACACAAGGTATTCCTCCGGTATCCGGGAGTTGCATGATCTCGTAGTCGAAGGAATATGTATTTGACATTAAGAAAGCAATAGCAATAAACTGAACGATCATATGCTAAGCTACCGGATGGGTCTTGTCCATCACATCATTCTCCTAATGATGTGATCCCGTTATCAAGTGACAACACATGTCCATGGTTAGGAAACCTTAACCATGTTTGATCAACGAGCTAGTCTAGTAGAGGCTTACTAGGGACACGGTATTTGTTTATGTATTCACACATGTATTTAAGTTTCCGATCAATATAATTCTAGCATGAACAATAAACCTTTATCATGAATAAGGAAATATAATAATAACAAATTTATTATTGCCTCTAGGGCATATTTCCATTAGTCTCCCACTTGCACTAGAGTCAATAATCTAGATTACATTGTAATGAATCTAACACCCATGGAGTCTTGGTGCTGATCATGTTTTGCTCATGGAAGAGGCTTAGTCAACGGGTCTGCTACATTTAGATCCGTATGTATTTTACAAATCTCTATGTCTCCATCCTTAACCTTTTCACGAATGGAGTTGAAGCGTCTTTTGATGTGTTTGGTTCTCTTGTGAAACCTGGATTCCTTCGCTAAGGCAATTGCTCCAGTGTTGTCACAAAAGATTTTCATTGGACCCGATGCACTAGGTATTACACCCAGATCGGATATGAACTCCTTCATCCAGACTCCTTCATGTGCTGCTTCCGAAGCAGCTATGTACTTCGCTTCACACGTAGATCCCGCCACGACGCTTTGCTTGGAACTGCACCAACTGACAGCTCCACCATTCAATATAAATATGTATCCGGTTTGTGACTTAGAGTCATCCGGATCAGTGTCAAAGCTAGCATCGACGTAACCATTTACGACGAGCTCTTCGTCACCTCCATAAACGAGAAACATATCCTTGGTCCTTTTTAGGTACTTTAGGATGTTCTTGACTGCTGTCCAGTGATCCACTCCTGGATTACTTTGGTACCTTCCTGCCAAACTTACGGCAAGGCACACATCATGTCTAGTACATAGCATAGCATACATGATAGAAACCATGGCTGAGGCATAGGGAATGACTTTCATTTTCTCTCTATCTTCTACCGTGGTCGGGCTTTTGAGTCTGACTCAATTTCACACCTTGCAACACAGGCAAGAACCCTTTCTTTGACTCGTCCATTTTGAACTTCTTCAGAACTTTGTCAAGGTATGTCCTTTGTGAAAGTCCTGTTAAGCATCTCGATCTATCCCTATAGATCTTGATGCCCAATATATAAGCAGCTTCACCAAGGTCTTTTATTGAAAAATTCTTATTCAGGTATCCTCTTATGCTATCCAGAAATTCTATATCATTTCCAATCAACAATATGTCATCCACATATAATATCAGAAATGCTACAGAGCTCCCACTCACTTTCTTGTAAATACAGGCTTCACCTTAAGTCTGTATAAAACCATATGCTTTGATCACCTCATCAAAGCGTATGTTCCAACTCCGAGATGCTTGCACCGGTCCATAGATGGATCGCTGGAGCTTGTACACTTTGCTAGCACCTTTAGGATCGACAAAACCTTATGGTTGCATCATATACAACTCTTCTTTAAGAAATCCATTAAGGAATGCAGTTTTGACGTCCATTTGCCAGATTTCATAATTATAAAATGCGGCAATTGCTAACATGATTCGGACAGACTTAAGCATCGCTACGGGTGAGAAAGTCTTGTCGTAGTCAATCCCTTGAATTTGTCGAAAACCTTTTGTGACAAGTCGAGCTTTGTAGACAGTGACATTACCATCAGCGTTTGTCATCTTCTTGAAGATCCATTTATTCTCAATGGCTTGCCGATCATCAGGAAAGTCCACCAAAGTCCACACTTTGTTCTCATACATGGATCCTATCTCAGATTTCATGGCCTCGAGCCATTTATCAGAATCTGGGCTCATCATAGTTTCTTCATAGTTCGTAGGTTCGCCATGGTCTAATAACATGACTTCCAGGATAGGATTACAGTACAACTCTGGTGCGGAACATGTTCTGGTCGACCTACGAGGTTCAGTAGTAACTTGATCTGAAGTTTCATGATCATCATTTGCTTCCTATCTAGTTGGTGTAGGCATCACGGGAACGGTTTTCTGTGATGTGCTACTTTCTAATTCGAGAGAAGGTACAATTACCTCATCAAGTTCTACTTTCCTCCCACTCACTTCTTTCGAGAGAAACTCCTTCTCTAGAAAGGACCCATTCTTGGCAAAAAGATCTTGCCTTTGGATCTGTGTTAGAAGGTGTACCCAAAAGTTTCCTTAGGGTATCCTATGAAGGCGTACTTCTTTGATTTAGGTTCGAGCTTATCAGGCTGAAGCCTTTTGACATAAGCGTGGCATCCCCAAACTTTAAGAAACAACAGCTTAGGTTTCTTGCCAAACCACAGTTCATAGGGTGTCGTCTCAACGGATTTAGACGGTGCCCTATTTAACGTGAATGCGGCTATCTCTAATGCATAATCCCAAAAAGATAGTGGTAAATCGGTAAGAGACATCATAGAACGCACCATATCTAATAAAGTACAGTTACGACGTTCGGACACACCATTACACTGTGGTGTTCCAGGTGGCGTGAGTTGTGAAACAATTCCACATTGTTTTAAATGAAGGCCAAACTCGTAACTCAAATATTCACCTCCACGATCAGATCGTAGAAAATTTATTTTCTTGTTACGATGATTCTCTACTTCACTCTGAAATTCTTTGAACTTTTCAAATGTTTCAGATTTGTGTTTCATTAAGTGGATATACCCATACCTACTCAAATCATCTATAAAGGTTAGAAAATAACGATACCTGCCGCGTGCCTCAACACTCATCGGACCGCATACACCGGTATGTATTATTTCCAATAAGTCATTAGCTCGCTCCATTGTTCCAAAGAACGGAGTTTTAGTCACCTTGCCCATGAGGCATGGTTCGCAAGTATCAAATGATTCATAATCAAGTGATTCCAAAAGTCCATTCACATGGAGTTTCTTCATGCGCTTTACACCAATATGACCTAAACAGCAGTGCCACAAATATGTTACACTATCATTATCAACTTTGCATCTTTTGGCATCAATATTATGAATATGTGTATCACTGCGATCAAGATTCAACAAGAATAGACCATTCATCAAAGGTGCATGACCATAAAAGATATTACTCATATAAATAGAACAACCATTATTCTCTGACTTAAATGAATAACCGTCTCGCAATAAACAAGATCCACATATAATGTTCATGCTCAACGCTGGCACCAAATAACAATTATTGAGGTCTAAAACTAATCCCGAAAGTAGATGCAGAGGTAGCGTGCCGATGGCGATCACATCGACCTTGGAACCATTCCCGACGTGCATCGTCACCTCGTCCTTAGCCAATCTTCGTTCATTCCGCAGCTCCTGTTTCGAGTTACAAATATGAGCAACCGAACCAGTATGAAATACCCAGGCGCTACTACGAGCATAAGTAAGGTACACATCAATAACATGTATATCAAATATACCTTTGTTCACTTTGCCATCCTTCTTATCCGCCAAGTATTTGGGGCAGTTCCGCTTCCAGTGACCATTCCCTTTGTAGTAGAAGCACTGAGTTTCAGGCTTGGGTCCAGCTTTGGGCTTCTTCACGGGAGCGGCAACTTGCTTGCCATTCTTCTTGAAGTTCCCTTTCTTTCCCTTGCCCTTTTTCTTGAAACTAGTGGTCTTGTTAACCATCAACACTTGATGCTCCTTCTTGATTTCTACCTCCGCGTCCTTAAGCATTGCGAAGAGCTCGGGAATCATTTTCGTCATCCCTTGCATATTATAGTTCATCATGAAGCCTTTGTAGCTTGGTGGCAGTGACTGAAGAACTCTGTCAATAACACTATCAACTGGAAGATCAACTCCCAGCTGAGTCAAGTGATTATGATACACAGACATTTTGAGGATGTGTTCACTGACAGAACTGTTCTCCTCCATCTTGCAGCTATAGAACTTGTTGGAGACTTCATATCTCTCAACCCGGGCATTAGCTTGAAATATCAACTTCAGCTCTTGGAACATCACATATGCTCCATGACGTTCAAAATGTCTTTGAAGTCCCGGTTCTAAGCCGTAAAGCATGGCACACTAAACTATTGAGTAGTCATCAGACCGCGCTTGCCAGGCATTCACAACGTCTAGATTAGCGGGAGCGGGTTTGTCACCTAGCGGTGCATCAAGGACATAATTTTTCTGTGCAGCAATGAGGATAATCCTCAAGTTACGGACCCAGTCCATGTAGTTGCTACCATCATTTTTTCAACTTAACTTTCTCTAGGAATGCATTAAAATTCAGGGAAACAGTAGCACGGGCCATTGATCTACAACATAGATATGCAAAACTATTAAGACTAAGTTCATGATAAATTAAGTTCAATTAATAAAATTACTAATGAACTCCCACTTAAATTAACGTCCCTCAAGTTATCTAAGTGATACATGATCCAAATCAACTAACCCATGTCCGATCATCACATGAGATGGGGTAGTCATCAATGGTGAACATCTCTATGTTGATCATATCTACTATATGACTTACGTTCGACCTTTCGGTCTCCAGTGTTCCCAGACTATGTTTGTACATGCTAGGCTCGTCAAGTTTAACCCAAGTATTCTGCATGTGCAAAACTGTCTTACACCCGTTGTATGTGAACGTAGAGTCTATCACACCCGATCATCACGAGGTGCTTCGAAACGCTGAACTTTGGCAACGGTGCATACTCGGGGAGAACACTTTTATCTTGAAATTTATTGAAGGGATCATCTTATAATGCTACCGCCGTTCTAAGCAAAATAAGATGCATAAAGGATAATCATCACATGCAATCAAAATATGTGACATGATATGGCCATCATCATCTTGTGCTTTTGATCTCCATCTCCAAAGCATCGTCATGATCCCCATCGTCACCGGCTCGACACCTTGATCTCCATCATTGCGTAGGGATTGTCTCGCCAACTATTGCTTCTACAACTATTGCTAACGCATAGCGATAAAGTAAAGCAATTACATGGCGCTTGCATTTCATACAATAATTAAGAGACAACCCTAAGGCTCCTGCCGGTTGTCGATATTACAAAACATGATCATCTCATAAAACAACATATATCACATCACGTCTTGACCATATCACATCACAACATGCCCTGCAAAAACAAGTTAGACGTCCTCTACTTTGTTGTTGCAAGTTTTACGTGGCTGCTACAGGCTTCTAGCAAGAACCGTTCTTAACTACGCAAAAACCACAACGGTGATTATCAAGTTTGCTGTTTTAACCTTCTTCAAGGACCGGCCATAGTCAAATTCGATTCAACTAAAGTAGGAGAAATAGACACCCGCCAGCCACCTTTATGCAAAACAAGTTGCATGTCAGTCGATGGAACCGGTCTCATGTGCGTGGACATGTAAGGTTGGTCCAGGCCGCTTCATCCCATAATACCGCCGAATCAAAATAAGACATTGGTGGTAAGTAGTATGACTATCACTGCCCACAACTTCTTTGTGTTCTACTCGTGCATATCATCTACGCATAGACCTGGCTCATGATGCCACTATTAGGGAACGTTGCATGGAAAACAAAAAAAATTCTACGCACACGCAAGATCTATCCATGGAGATGCATAGCAACGAGAGGGGAGAGTGTGTCTATGTACCCTCGTAGACCGTAAAGCAGAAGCATTTATTAACGCGGTTGATGTAGTCGAACACCTTCGCGATCCAATCGATCAAGTACCGAACGTACGGCACCTCCGCATTTAGCACACGTTCAGCTCGATGACGTCCTCGCCTTCTTGATCCAGCAAGACGGGTGAAGTAGTAGATGAGTTCCTGCAGCACGACGGCGTGGTGACGGTGATGGTGAACTCGTTCCCGCAGGGCTTCGCCGTGCACTGCGGAAAACTAGACGGAGGACTAAACTGTGGAGAGGGGCGTCGCACACGGCTAAGAGATTGTCGTCGTATTTTGTGGCGCCCCCTCCCTCATATATATATGTGGGGGGAGGGGAGGTAGCCAGGAGGCACCCCAAGGGTGGTCGGCCGGCCCCCTTGGGCTCCTGCCCTCTAGCGCCCCCCCCCCTTCCTTGTTTGCCTGCGGGGGGAAGGCATGAGGGGGTGCCCCCCCCCCCCCTTTCCTTCCTCTTAGGTGGAGGGAAGGAAAGAGGGGCTAGCCCTCCCCCTTTTCCATCCATAGGGCTGGCATCCAAGGGAGGGGCGCGCCAGCCCCTTGTGGTCTGGTGTGTTCCCCCCTCTTGGCCCATAAGGCCCATTAACCTCCCGGGGCTTCCCGGAACCCCTTCCGGTGATCTGATGACTACCCGATACACTCCAAAACCTTTCCGGTGACCAAATAGCATCGTCCTATATATCAATCTTTACCTCCGGACCATTCTGGAGCTCCTCGTCATGTCTGTGATCTCATCCGGGACTCCAAACAACATTCGGTCACCAAATCACATAACTCATATAATACTATATCGTCAACGAACGTTAAGCGTGCGGACCCTACGGGTTCGAGAATGATGTAGACATGACCGAGACGCCTCTCCGATCAATAACCAATAGCGGAACCTGGATGCCCATATTGGTTCCTACATATTCTACGAAGATCTTTATCGGTCGAACCTTATGACAACATAAGTAACTCCCTTTGTCTGTCGGTATGTTACTTGCCCGAGATTCGATCGTTGGTATCTTCATACCTAGTTCAATCTCGTTACCGGCAAGTCTCTTTACTCATTCTATAATACATCATCTCGTAACTAACTCCTTAGTCATTTTGCTTGCAAACTTCTTGTGATGTGTATTACCGAGAGGGCCCAGAGATACCTCTCCGATACACGGAGTGACAAATCCTAATCTCGATCCATGCCAACTCAATAGACACCTTTGGAGATACCTGTAGAGCATATTTATGATCACCCAGTTATGTTGTGATGTTTGATAGCACAAAAGGTATTCCTCCGGTATCCGGGAGTTGCATGATCTTGTAGTCGAAGGAATATGTATTTGACATTAAGAAAGCAATAGCAATAAACTGAACGATCATATGCTAAGCTAACAGATGGGTCTTGTCCATCACATCATTCTCCTAATGATGTGATCCCATTATCAAGTGACAACACATGTCCATGGTTAGGAAACCTTAACCATCTTTGATCAACGAGCTAGTCTAGTAGAGGATTACTAGGGACACGATATTTGTTTATGTATTCACACATGTATTTAAGTTTCCGATCAATACAATTCTATCATGAACATTAAACCTTTATCATGAATAAGGAAATATAATAATAACAATTTTATTATTACCTCTAGGGCATATTTCCATCATGTTCATCCACCCCCAACCGGCTGGGGTGTGGCGGCCTCCTCGGGGTCCTGTTCATCCAGCGGCAACCGCCTACTACCACGGGGTCCTGTTCATCCAACCCCCACCGGGAACTGTTCATCCACAGCCAACCAACCGGCTCGACTCACCACGTCTTGACTCATTCTACGTACCACGCGCACGGTAGCAACGGTCACTGTTCATCGAGAAGCAACCCAAACCGGCTGGCTACGTCTCGCACGGGGGCTCCATCTGCGTTAGTAAGCAGCAGCAGCGATCAATCGCTTGGGTTCAGTTAGCAGCAGCAGCAAAGGAATCGCTTGGGTTCAGTTAAGAGTAGGGATCGATCGCTCGGGTTCAGTAACGTAGCTAGTGTGATCGCTCGGGTTCAGTTAGCCAACGCCTCGCACACACGCGCGTACGAGAGAGAAACGCGCAAACCACAGTGCATCGCACGGCCCCGACCACCCACCGTAACCGAGAACTCCCCAATATTTTCCTCGCCCTCGCTTCTACCACGATTTTTTCCGTCATGAACGGCCCAAAGAATGTCATGAAGGTGCGTCTCCGACCCGCCCAGGACGAAAAGCCCATTTTTCTGTCATGATTTTTTGTCATAGAAGTAGGAGCCCACCACATCTATGATGATACATGTTTTTGTCACAATTATCGTCATAGAAGTGTCATAAGCATGACAGAAAAAAAAATTGTTCGGGCCATAATGTCACGGATGTGTCATTTTTTGTAGTGATATTTGATGTAAAGTACATAGATACACAAAATCAAACCCCCTACTCTCGTTCAAGGCCATCTATTAAGGTCTCCAGGGCACAATCTTCTTGGGAAGTCCGAGCAGCGGGCATCACTTGGTCATATACCAAATGTAGTGGCACTTCTTGCCCATCCGACCCTACTGGCCGAACCCGAGCTAAGTGCTCCGGATTCAACTTGGTAAATCAACACTTAACCATTGCCCAAGCCTCCCGCGCTCCCTCTCGATAGGCTGACATTTTCCATAGCTCAAAGCAGCGCCGAGCTCCTTTAAATCGGTTTGCCAGCTCGGTCATCCCCTCCGGAGCCACCTCGCCAGACCATAACGCCTTGAACATGCTCTTCATGGCTTTTCGGGCTCGCTCATGTGCGGCGGATAGCTCCTTCAGCAGGTGCCGTTTGAAGGAGCTGGCCTCCCCCTCGGGGCGTCCGGTTAGGAGAACTACAGACAAACATGGCATTGTTTATATGGCAGCATGATACACGCAGTTTGAGTATTGAAAAATCAGGTCACACTCATCGAGCATGCCAGCTTTCAGTCTCTGGTTCTCCTCCTGGGGTAGAGCCAGTTGAGCTTTCAAGCTCTTAATTTCCTGGGCCTGTTGTTCTTTTTCTACCTTAAGCTTATCCCTTTCCTCATGGCTTCAGGTCAGCACATGGTAGCCAGCCTCTTGTTGTGACTCCGCATACCTTTGAGCTTCTCTGGCAATGACCAAATCCTTCTACAGTTTATTTATCGACTCACCTACTATGGAACAATCTTTCATTAGAAAAGGTGCTCCATCGAAATCTTTTTAGACATATCATCTTTTACTTACCATGTGCTTCTCTGGTAAAAAAATTGACGCCCTCTAGCTCGGCCTCCACAGATTTCAACTGTGTCTGTGTCAGCCCGAGGTCTTCGGTCAACTTCTTGTTCTATTCCTGAGCAGTCTGCATGATAGTCTGGCATTTTCAAACGGCAGACCCTTAACTCGGCCGTCCCCGCCCAAATTAAGGCTTGGGGGCTACTGGGTTTAGTGCTCAAATATGATAACTTTTTCTAAGATGGCTACTGGGTTGGGTGATACGTCTCCGACGTATATATATTTTTTGATTGTTCCATGCTATTATATTATCCATCTTGGATGTTTTATATGCATTATTACGCTATTTTATATCATTTTTTGGGACTAACCAGTTAACCTAGTACCCAGTGCCAATTGCTATTTTTTTTCTTGTTTTTGTCTTTTACAGAAAATCAATACCAAACGGAGTCCAAATAGAACGAAACTTTTTGAGGATTTTTCTTGGACCAAAAGACACCTAGGAACCTTTGGGAATAGGTCAGAGGGGCCACCAGTTGGCGACAAGCTTGGAGGGCGCGCCCTAGGGGGCACCCCCAGGCTTGTGGGCCCCCTCATGCTCCTCTAACCCTAATCTTTGCTCAATAAATACCCAAATATTCCCCGTATACCAGACGGCACACCAAAAATACTTTTCCGCCGCCGCAAGTTTCTATCGTTGTGAGATCCCATCTGGGGACCTTTTCCGGTACTCTGCCGGAGGGAGAATCAACCACGGAGCGCTTCTACATCAACCTTGTTGCACTTCCGATGATGTGTGAGTAGTTTACCACAGACCTACGGGTCCATAGCTAGTAGCTAGATGGCTTCTTATCTCTCTTTGATCTTCAATACAATGTTCTCCTTGATGTTCTTGTAGTTCTATTCGATGTAATCTTTCTTTTGCGGTGCGTTTGTTGAGATCCGATGAATTGTGGACTTATGATCAGATTATCTATGAATATTATTTGAGTCTTCTCTGAACTCTTTTAGGCATGATTAATATAGCTTTGTATTTCACTCTGATCTATTGATTTGGTTTGGCCAAATAGATTGATTTTTCTTGCCATCGGAGAGGTGCTTTGTAATGGATTCAATCTTGCGGTGCTCATACCCAGCAACAGAAGGGGACATGACATGTATTTGTATTGTTGCCATTAAGGATAAAAATGTGGGTTTTATTTCATATCGATTGGATTTATCCCTCTACATCATGTCATCTTGCTTAAGGCGTTACTCCGTTCTTGTTAACTTAATACACTAGATGCATGCTGGATAGTGGTCGATGTGTGGAGTAATAGTAGTAGATGCAGGCAGGAGTCGGTCTACTTGTCACGGATGTGATGCCTATATTCATGATCATTACCTTAGATATCGTCATAACTTTGCGCTTTTCTATCAATTGCTCAACAGTAATTTGTTTACCCATCATATGCGTTCTTTCAAGAGACAAGCCTCTAGTGAAAACTATGGCCCCCAGGTCTATTTTTATCATATTATTTTCAGAACTACAAAATCAAAAACCCAAAAATACCTTGCTGTAATTTATTTACCTTTACTTTATTTTTGCACTTTCATTTATCTTTTATACCTATCTCTATCGGATCTCATCCTTGCAAGTAACCGTGAAGGGATTGACAACCCCTTTTATCGCGTTGGGTGCAAGTATTTGTTTGTTTGTGTAGGTGCAACCATTGGTGACTTGTGTGTTCCTCCTACTGGATTGATACCTTGGTTCTCAAACTGAGGGAAATACTTATCTCTACTTTGCTGCACCACACTTTCCTCTTCAAGGGAAAAACCAACGCAAGCTCAAGAAGTAGCAGGAAGAATTTTTGGCGCTGTTGCCGGGGAGGATCTACATCAAGCCTACCAAGTATCCATCCTAAACTCTCATCTCTTGCATTACATTATTCGCCATTTGTCTCTTGTTTTTCTCTCCCCCACTTCTAAAATGTTTTCAGAAAAACACAAAAAATATTTGCCTTCTTTCCGTTAGCTTTTTCGTTTGCTATCTTTGCTTGTGTTGCCATGTGCCTTCTATTTGCTTGCATCTTTGCTTGCTAATAATCTATTTATATGGATCCACTTAAACTTTTCTACTTGGATCATCTTCGATCCATATGTGCTCGTGCTGAAACCCCAACTAGTTTAGTTGAGGGAAAATCATTAGATCAACATGCTCATTTTGTGCGTCACCGTTTGTATCAAAAAGGGGGACTCTTATGAAATCAAATAAATTATTTGCTATGCTATGCTTGGAATCTATGTGAAATTTATGATTTTACTTGTTGCTCGGAGAACCCTAAAAAACACCTTCCCTACCTATGTGAGTTTAATGATAATGAAATCCTATCTTCTTGTGCCAAAGGTGTTTATAGTTACTATGATATTGAACAAGTTGAAGAATTTGTTGCTTTTAAGGGTGCTTATGAAGTTGCTTCTTTGATTGAAAAATATGATATTACTCTCTACAAATCTGAAATTTTTGACATACTTAAATATTGCTATGAAAACTATGCTCATAATGCCTATGTTAAAGAATTTATTGAGAGAATTTCTTCTGCTTTCGAAGAAAATAATGATGTGCATGAATCTATAGATAATTATGATTCCGTTGATTTAACTGAATTACCCATTATTGATGAACATGATGCTTGCTATTCTTATGGCCATGATGCCAATATTAATTATACTTATGGAGATGAACTTGCTATAGTTCCTTATGTTAAACATGAAATTATTGCTACTGCACCCACACTTGATAACTCCTTGAATGAAAAGCATGATTGCAATGATTTTACTATAAATTCTATTAATGTCAATTGTGTTAATGATATGCAAAACCCCAAGCTTGGGGATGATAATTTTGCTATGTCCACTACGTATTGTAATGATCATGATTGGGGTAATTCTTCTTATGATCTTGAAAATTTATTTAAGCCTCATGATGAATATGTTTGCCATAATATTGAAAGTGGGTTTGGAAGAGTGTCAACTTTGGCTAATAATAAACCCACATATTGGAGAATGGTCAATCTTATGAAATTTTTGATAAAAGTGGGCTTGGAGAGGTCATGACTTTATTTGATGATAATCCCACTATTTTGGAAGAGTGTCAACTTTGCATGCATGTGGATCATGTAGAGAATATGTTATGTGATAGCTATATTGTTGAATTTGAATATGATCCCACATGTAATTATTATGAGAGAGGGAAATATGGTTGTAGAATTTTTCATGTTACTAAATTACCTCTCATAATGTTGAGATTACTATTGTTTCTTTCTTCTTCCTTGCATATGCTAGTTTTTGCTTGTCTTGATAAATCTTTCCCCTATAAAATGCCTATGCATAGGAAGTATGTTAGACTTAAACTTGTTTTTCACATGCAATATGATGCTCTCTTTGTGCTTCATTTTTTTGTCTTTCATGTGAGCATCATTAAAATTATCAACGCCTAGCTAAAAGGCTTTACAGAAAAGCGCTTGTTGGGAGACAACCCAATATTTGTATTTTCTGTTTTTATGAGTTTATGCAATTATACTTCTGTTATGATTGTGTTTTAATGTTTTAATTAGTGTTTGAGCCAAGTAAGACCTTTGGGATGATTTGGAAGATCGTTGATTTGATTCTGAGAAAAGCCAGAAACTTTTGTGTCCAGTAGCAGCATTGTTAAAATTTGCTGGAACATGGAAAAACTCTGAATTTTTTACACAAGAGTGATATACAAATTACCTACGTTGGTCTAATTTTTCAAAAAAATTGGAGTTAAATAAGTATGATCTTAATTCGGGTCTTTATAGACTGTTCTGTTTTTGACAGATTCTTTTTTCATTGTGTTGTTCACTTATTTTGATGGATCTATGGGTAGTATCGGGGGTATGAGCCATGGTGAAGTTAGAATACAGTAGATATAATGCAAATATAAAATTGGAATGAGTTTACAACAGTACCTAAAAGTGGAGATTTGTTTTATTATACTAACGGATCTCATGAGTTTTCTCTTGAGTTTTGTGTTGTGAAGTTTTCAAGTTTTGGGTAAAGTTTCGATAGACTATGGAATAAGGAGTGGCAAGAGCCTAGGCTTGGGGATGCCCAAGGCACCCCAAGGTAATATTCAAGGACAACCAAGCATCTAAGCTTGGGGATGCCTCAGATGGCATCCCCTCTTTTGTCTTCAATCTATTGGTAAATTACTTGAGGCTATATTTTTATTCACCACATGATATGTGTTTTTCTTGGAGCGTCTTGTATTATATGAGTCTTTGCTTTTTAGTTTGCCACAATCATCCTTACTGTACACACCTTTTGAGAGGTACACACATTAATCATGAATTTATTAGAATACTCTATGTGCTTCACTAATATCTTTTGAGCTAGGTAGTTGCTCTAGTGCTTCACTTATATCTTTTAGAGCACGGCGGTGGTTATATTTTGAAGAAATTGATGAACTCTCATGCTTCACTTATATTATTTTGAGAGTCTTATAAATAGTCTGGCAATTTTCTTAGGTTATGAATTTAGTCCTAATATGATGGGTATTCAAGAGGGATATAATAAAAACTTTCATGACGATCATTGAATATATGAGAAGTTTGATTCCTTGCAATTGTTTTGAGATATAAAGATGGTGATATTAGAGTCATGCTAGTGAGTAATTTTGGTTTAGTAAGAATATTTGTGTTAAGGTTTGTGATTCCCGAAGCATGCATGTATGGTCTCTCGTTATGCGATGAAGTTGGAGCATGATTTATTTTTGATTGTCTTCCTTATGAGTGGCGGTCGGGGACGAGCGATGGTCTTTTCCAACCAATTTATCCCCCTAGGAGCATGCATAGTAATACTTTGCTTTGAGGTCTAATAAACTTTTGCAATAAGTATGTGAGTTCTTTATGACTAATGTTGAGTCCATGGATTATACGCACTCTCACCCTTCCGCATTTTGCTAGCCTCTTTGGTACCGTGCATTGCTCTTACTCACCTTGAGTTGTGGTGCAAACTTCGCCGGTGCATCCAAACCCCGTGATATGATACGCTCTTTCACACATAAGCCACCTTATATCTTCCTCAAAACAGCCACCATACCTACCTATTATGTCATTTCCATAGCCATTCCGAGATATATTGCCATGCAACTTCCACTGTTCCGTTTTATTATGACACATACCATCATTGTCATATTGCTTTGCATGATCATATAGTTGACATAGTATTTGTGGCTTGGCCACCGTTCATATTTTTTATACATGTCATGATAGATCATTGCACATCCCAGTACATGACGTGGCTTGAGACTGCGTCGGTATTTCCCCAAAGAGGAAGGGATGATGCAGCACAACTACAGTAAGTATTTCCCTGAGTTGTGAAACCAAGGTATCAATCCAGTAGGAGAACCAAGCAACACTATGTAAACGGTACCTGCACACAAAGAACAAATACTTGCAGACTGACGCGTAAGAGGGGTTGTCAATCCCTCCTCGGTAAAAAGATAGATTAAATTGTATGAGATTGGATAAATAGATCTAGCAAGAACGCAAAATAAAATAAGTAAAGAAAAAGTGCAGCAAGGTATTTTTGGGTTTTTGGAATAATAGATCTGAAATCAAATATGATAAAAGATAGATCTCAAAGCAATATGATAAAAGATAGACCCGGGGGCCGTAGATTTCACTAGTGGCTTCTCTCGAGAAAATAGCATACGGTGGGTAAACAAATTACTGTTGGGCAATTGATAGAAGAACAAATAATTATGACGATATCCAAGGCAATGATCATGAATATAGGCATCACGTCCAAGATTAGTAGACCAAAACAATTCTGCATCTACTACTATTACTCCACACATCGACCGCTATCCAGCATGCATCTAGTGTATTAAGTTCATGGAGAAACGGAGTAATGCAAGAAGAACGATGACATGATGTAGACAAGATCTATTCATGTAGGAATAGACCCCATCTTTTTATCCTTAATAGCAATGATGCATACGTGCCTCGCTACCCCTTCTGTCACTAGGTGAGGACACCGCAAGATCGAACCCATCACAAAGCACCACTTCACATTGCAAGAAAAATCGATCTTGTTGGCCTAACTAAACCAAAGATTCGAAGAAGAAATACAAGGCTATAAATAATCATGCATATAAGAGACCAAAGAAGACTCAAATAATATTCATGGATATAGATCTGATCAAAAACTCAAACTTCATCGGATCCGAACAAACACACCGCAAAAAGTCATTACATCAAATAGATCTCCAAGAGAACATTGTATTGAGAATTAAAAAAGAGAGAAGAAGCCATCTTGCTACTGCCTACGGACCCATAGGTCTATGGTGAACTACTCACGTATCATCGGAGGAGCACCAATGAGGATGATGAACCCCTCCGTGATCATGTTCCCCTCCGGCAGAGTGCTGGAATAGGGCTATAGATTGGATCTCATGGTTCTGGAACTTGCTGCAGCTGGAATTGTGTTTCGTCGACTCCCCTAGGGTTTCTGGAATATTTGGGTATTTATAGAGCCGAGAGGCGGTGGAGAGGACCTCCGTGGGCCCCACAACCCATCAGGGCGCGCCAGGGGCCTCTAGCGTGCCTTGGTGTCTTGTGGGCCCCACGGGCCTCCCCTCTGGTGCTTCCTTGGCTCCCAAGTTGTCTTCTGGTCCAAAAAAAATCTCCAAAAAGTTCCGCTGCGTTTGGACTCCATTTGATAGGGATATTCTGCGAAGTAAAAAACAAGCAAAAAACAGCAACTGGCACGTGTGCGAACATCTCAACCTCTCAAGCTTCGAGCTCGTCACCCCATGGCCTAGCCTAGCCGGACTCACGTGAGCAAGGAAGAAGATGAACACGACAGTTTACCCAGGTTCGGGCCACCTTGCGGTGTAAAACCCTACTCCTGCTTTGTGGTGGATTGGCCTCACGAGGGGTTGAGGATGAACTACTACAGTGGATGAACAGCCTCGCGAGGGCTATGTTGGTAAGGGTGGAAAGGATCCGATCCCTCTCTACGGTGGTGGCTAACCTATATTTATAGTGGCCTCGGTCCTCTTCCCCCAAAACGTAGGCGGGAAGGGATCCCACAGTGGCCAATTTGAAAGGCGACAAGTAGTACATCTTATCCTGATGAAAGGTGGTCTTCGCCTGCAAAGCTTCTGGTCATGATGCAGCGGCGGGCTCGGTGATGGCATCCATCCTGCCGTGCTGGTGGTCTTGGTCTTGTAGCACCGGAATGGAAACCTTTGCCAGATTCCTCGGGAACCCACGCCTGTCCTTGCCTCCTTAGCACCAAAGAGGAAATTGCCTCCTCGGCGCCCGCCTGGCCTTTGTCGTCATGGCTTGCATCATCGCAGCCTCATGAGGCTGGTACCTGCATAGGAATCTCCACTCCTCAGGAGGCAGCCCGGGGAGGCCGCCCCCTCCAGAGGTCTTGGTGTCGTCCGCCTCGTGAGGCCTGGAGGCCCTCGCGAGGGTCTTGTCTTGGCAGTCTTGCAGATCGGCCGTACCTGGCCGTCGAAGGAGCCACGCCGTGGGCCGCAGGCAGGCAAGTCTGGGTACCCTGGTTCCCAGAACATCGACAGTAGCCCCCGGGACCAAGGCGCGCTCGATCTTGGCTTCGAGGCGAAGCCAAAGGGCAAGGGTGAAGCGCCGCGGGCCCCAATCGCCTGCGGGCCAGGCTGACGCGTGGCGCTTGACGGGACATGGGCGCCTCCGCTTCCCCACGTCGCCTCGGCAAACTGCCCAGGCTGACAAAATACTGGCACCCGCTACCGTGCCATCATTGCTTCCCCTTCTCCTTGCTCCAGATACCCTTTCTCCCAGCCGAGAGCACCTCCAGATCCGGTCGCGTTCCTCCTTCCTCCTACACCTCTTCCTTCAAGATTTCACGAATGGCGTCCGGGAAGGCGAAACCTGCCGCGCAGGCTGCAAGCTCCTTCCCCTCTCCTGCGCTGGCCCTTGGCGTGTCCTCCATCACCGAGGAGAAGCACCTTGCCGCTATGCTCCCGCAGACGGCGAGCGACAACAATGAATGGAACGAGACCATTCTCATGGCCGGCTCCGCCGAGCAAAGGACCTTGGCGCAGACGGTTTATCCCTTCTTCCTCCACAGCGTCTACGCGGGGCTCGTCCCGCCTTTCTCCGAGTTCTTCACCGCTGTCCTTGACCACTACCAGGTCCAGGCCCTGCACTTTCAGCCCAACTCCATCCTCCTCCTGTCCATCTTTGCCTTCTACTGCGAGGCATTCATGAGCATGAGACCCTCCATGCCGCTCCTCCAGCACTTTTTCTCCCTGCAGCTGCACGATCCGACCCAGCGCTCCGGCTGCGTGTCCTTCGTCGTGGTCCATAAGAACAACGTGCTCATGAGGGCCAGAAAGAAGGTGGAGAGCTTCCGGCATCGCTGGGTCTTCATGGACGCCAAGGGCCTCAACGCGCGGCTGGAACTGCCCACCGTGCTGCCCGAGTGGCGCGGTGGGCAGTTCCAGCAGACCCAAATGTCAAATTCGGGGCTCCGCAGACCCAAGAAGGTTCGAACTTTGGGGCGTGTGTGTAGAACTCAACCTCTCAAGCCTACCAACTTCGTCGCCCCACGGCCTAGCCTAGCCGGACTCGCGTGAGCAAAGAAGAAGATGAACACGGCAGTTTACGCAGGTTCGGGACACCTTGCGGTGTAAGACCCTACTCCTGCTTTGTGGTGGATTGGCCTCACAAGGGGCTGAGGATGAACTACTACAGAGGATGAACAACCTCGCGAGGGCTCGGGGGACAGAATGAGTCGACCCTTTCTACGGTGGCGGCTAACCTATATTTATAGTGGCCTCGGTCCTCTTCCCCCAAATCATAGGCGGGAAGGGATCCCAAAGTGGCCAATTTGAAAGGGGACAAGCAGTACATCTTATCCTGATGAAAGGTGGTCTTCGCCTGCAAAGCTTCTAGTTGTGACCCAGCGGTGGGCTCGGCGATGACATCCATCCTGCCGTGCTGGTGGTCTTGGTCTTGTAGCACCGGAATGGAAACCTTTGCCAGATTCCTCGGGAACCCACGCCTGTCCTTGCCTCCTTAGCACGAAAGAGGAAACTGCCTTCTCTGCGCCCGTTGGTGCCCGCCTGTCCTTGGTCGTCATGGCTTGCATTATCACAGCCTCATGAGGCTGATACCTGCATAGAAATCTCCGCTCCTCGAGAGGCAGCCTGGGGAGGCCGCCCCTCCAGAGGTCTTGGTGTCGTTCGCCTCGCGAGGCCAGGGGGCCTTCGCGAGGGTCTTGTCTTAGCGGTCTTGTAGGTGGGCCGTACCAGGCCGTCGAAGGAGCCACGCCGCCGGGCCGCAGGCAGGTAAGTCTGGGTACCCTGGTTCCCAGAACGCTGACAGTAGCCCCCGGGCCCAAGGCGTGCTCGGGTTTGGCTTCGAGGCGAAGCCAAAGGGGAAGGACGAAGCGCCGCGGGCTCCAATCGCCTACGGGCCAGGCCGACGCGTGGCGCTTGACGGGATGTGGGCGTTTCTGCTTCCCCATGTCGCCTCGGCAACTGCCCGACTTGACAACTGCCTGGTGCATGCAGCGGGGCCATCATTGCTTGGAACGTGAGAGGCCGCCGGTTAGCCTTCCTCCGCCTATAAATGGGGAAGGGGGGCGGAGCCCCCAGCCCATCTTCATCTTCTTGCTGCTCGCTCCTTCTTCTCCGTCGCGCCGCCATCTCGCCGAGGCATCCATGGCGCCAGTGAGGAGGTTTTCCACCGCCGAGAAAGGAAAGGCCCCCAAGGAGGGACCAGGCTCGCCACCGCCCAAAAGGGGTCGCGACCGTCCCCGCAAGTATGCTGCGACGCCGGCTATGGTTCCCCGAGGGCGTGGGCGCACCCCCTTGAAGGTCGGCGCCGCCTCTGGCAGTCCTGGGAAGTCTCCTTCCCTCATCGGAAGTTGTCGCGGCCAAGGCGGCCACAGCCAAGGGGGGAAGCATGCGGTGGCCGTCCGGCCATCGCGCCCGCGATCCCATTCGGCCGACGCGTCTTCGGAGTTTGTGGTGTGGGCGGAGACACCGGTAGGCACCTGGTTCCAGCTCCCGCGCTTCTTCGCGGGTGCGCTGCCGGCCGGAGGGCCTGGCGGCCTCTGGCTGCAGGCCGACGGCTGCTGCAACAAGGCCTCGTGGGTGGAGGTCGAGGTCACCCCCGCCGGCTACGTGTTCCTGAACCATGGGTGGCAGCCATTCGCCCATGCGCGCAGCCTACAGGGGAGATGTACCCTCCACTTCAGGAACGACGGAGCGGCGACCCTCTACGTCAGGATCTTCGGGGAGGACGATAGGCGTCTGGGGTGCTGTCTAAAGGGCGACGACGATGTCCACCCCTCCGACGACGACGGCCGGAGGGGTGGTGGCATGCTCGGTGGTGAACTCACCCTTGGCGATGGCATTGGCGCCTCTAGTAGTGGCGGCTCTTCCTCCGGGGAGAGCACGAGCGACGATGAAACGAGCCACCATGTCGCCGCTCCTGGACCGGGGAAGGTGGCGAGCCACCACGTCACCGCGCTCCTGCTCAGGAGGACGATGAGCCACCTTGCCATCACACTCCGGTGAAGCAGGAGGAGGACTCCGACTGAGCACAGGTGTCGCTGGAGCCAGGCCTCGGGAGCCGCGCTAGTCGCGAGGCCGCTTTTTCTTTTTTCTTTCTTTTTCCCTGCATCAAGAAATGTAGAAGGCCCTGCTGGGGCATGTAATGGACCATGGCGCTTGCGCCGTTATGTTAACGTTTTTATTTTGTATCTTAGCATTCGTGTTGCTACCAATCGACAGGTTCTTGTTGATCGCAATTAGGATAACTTAGCTTGGTGTGCTTGTGGTAGACTCCTGCGCCGCGAGGGCGTGCTCCTCCGGAGCTTGGATCCCCTGCGTGCCTCTCGTTCCAGAGAGATCTTGCCGGGGATTTCCCTCTTAAGGATCCGAAGGTTCTCAGGCCTCAGGAGGTGCCTAGTGGCCGCAAGGTCTCTAGCGGGCCATGAGGATATGGGGCCTCCGGAGATGCCTCACAGGGTGCCGCGCCCCACGCGAGCCCCCGAGCGAGGACTGATCATCACTGGTACACCGGGTCGTGATGCCCGGTGAGGCCAGGAGATGAGGACTCGGGAGGGCATACATGCCCGTTGGCTCATTTAAGAGCGTCGCGCGAGGATTAGGACGCCAAGGCTTTGGCGAGGTGTGTTTGTGGGCGGACCTAGGCGTACACACCGTGCCCAGCCCCCGCTCGCGAGACGCGCGGAGAGGAGTGACGGGCAACTACAAGACTCGAAAGAGAAAACGCTACAAGGAGAAAAATTCCCATCCCATTCAAATAAAGACGCGAGAACTTCGAATTTCATTCCAAGAAGTGGCAAATCGGCTACAAAAGCAAGCAAAAGAACAGCCGCGTCCGGCGCCTACACTAGTCTTCTAGTCTTCCCGCCAGCACGGAGAATGGGGCTTCCACTAGGCGTGGGCATAGTCGTTGGAAGACCATGTCGTCCGCCAGCACGGAGCATGGGGCTTCCACTTGGGCATGGGTGGGAGCCCCCGTGAGGCCCCAGGGCGGCGCTCAGGAGACTCCGGGGCGTGTACAGCCCCACTCATTATTACGTGAGAGTGTCACGGGTAGAACTTCCGGAGGTGCTGGATGTTCCACGCATTCTGGATGGGGACCCCCTCTTGCGTCTCCAGGCGCGCGGCGCCAGGCGTGGAGACACGGGCGATCCTGAACGGGCCCTCCCACATAGGCAAGATCTTGTGAAGCCCTTCCCTGGAGAGCACCTGCCTCAGGACGAGGTCACCCACCTCGAGGGGACAAGTAGTACATCTTATCCTGACGAAGGGTGGTCTTCGCCTGCAAAGCTTCTGGTTGTGACGCAGCGGTAGGCTCGGCGATGACATCCATCCTGCCGTGCTGGTGGTCTTGGTCTTGTAGCACTGGAATGTAAACCTTTGCCAGATTCCTCGGGAACCCACGCCTGTCCTTGCCTCCTTAGCACCAAAGAGGAAACTGTCTCCTCTGCGCCCGCCTGGCCTTGGTCGTCATGGCTTGCGTCATCGCAGCCTCATGAGGCTGGTACCTGCATAGGAATCTCTGCTCCTCAGGAGGCAGCCTGGGGAGGCCGCCCCCTCCAGAGGTCTTGGTGTCGTCTGCCTAGCGAGGCCTAGAGGCCCTCGCGAGGGTCTTGTCTTGGCGGTCCTGCAGATGGGCCGTACCTAGCCGTCGAAGGAGCAACGCCGTGGGCCGCAGGCAGGCAAGTCTAGGTACCTTGGTTCCCAGAATGCCGACTGTAGGAGATATGCCCTAGAGGCAATAATAAATGTTATTGATTATCTCCCTGTTCATAATTATGTTTATGTTCCATGCTATAACTGCAATGATTCTCGAGTCTACAAATAAAACGAGGCTTGGAGGAAGACTCATATGCATGTGTGGGATAATAAACGATAAAATGTATTCCTAGTCAAGCCTCTATGACTGGCTCAAGTGTTGCATGATGGCTCTGTTTTCCTGATCATGGGCATGTCTATGCCAGCAACTTTGAGGGCACAATGTTATAAGAACATTTGTGTTGAATCGACCCGATTGATGTTATGCTATGAGATTCATTCGTCACAAGTTAATGGTTAATAACACAGAGATGGTTAATGTTTGCATGATTCCTTAGACCATGAGAGTATCGAGTTTCTTCATGCTTGCTTCATGAACTTTGGGGTTTGTTAAACGTCATCCGTAACTGGATGGCTATTACGGCGGCTTACGGGTTCATGGGGAAGTATGTCAAGTAACTTGATAGCTCAAGATTGGGATTTGCTCCTCCGATGATGGAGAGATATCTCTGGGCCCTCTCGGTGTTACGGTATCCATCATCGTCTGGCCAGACACTTTGTGATTTGATCACGGGGATGCCGGAACACGGTAACGAGAAAAGAGAACAATACCGGTAACGAGGTAACTAGCATAGTGGACAAGTTGTTGATCCACGGGAATGCCAACATGTCTCACCTCGGGTATTTGTAACATATCGCGAAGCAACAGGAATAGCACACGGCAACTGGAGGTTCACTCGAATATTCATTCGTGTGGGTATAGGGGTCAATATGGGTGTCCACGGCTCCGATGTTGATCATTGATCGGAAGGGGTTCCGTGTCATGTCTATACTTCACCGAACCTATAGGGTCACACACTTAAGGGTCATCTATCTGCTGAATACTAGACAGGGAGTCTGAGAGAAAATCACCGAAAAAGTTTCGGATAGCGGAAAAGTTCCGCAGAGAGAACACCGGATGAGTTTCGGTGAAACTGAAAAGTTGTTTCGGGGTATTCCATTAAGTCAAATTGGTTTCGGCACATGCCTGATAATTCTTGGAGGGTGCCAGAATCATTCTGGAAACTTTTGGGAATTTTCTGGAAGAAAAACCGGAAATGTTCCGGAGCTGCCGGAACCGCTTCAGATGCTTTTCGCAGATGAAATCACTAAACTGGAATTGTTCCAGAACGCGTTGAAAATTATTTTAGTGGGTACTGGAAATGTTCTAAGCCCACATAAATATTTTCAGTTCGAACGGACGCTGAAAAATGTCGTCATGAATAGTGAAAGTGCTTTTTGGGTTACTTTTTGGAAAGCCATTATTTTGGGTTTTGTCCCAAGATATTTTTTGTGGGGTGACATGGATGGATGAGGCTCCCTTGGGGGGGCCCCTCCTAGGTGTGGTCGGCCACATGGGGGCTCCTCCTTGGAGCCCCCTCTTGTGCCTTGGTTTCACATTTGGGTCCTTGTGGAAGGACTTCATTCATGTGCTTTTGGGTTTTCTTGTAAAACCACCCTACCCCTTGGGATTTCCTATAAATAGAGGTGGAGGGGCAGCCCTCCACACTCACTCCTTCTCACATACAAGTGCCATTGCATGATCTGGCTTCTCTCTCCCTCCCCACAAAATAGTTTTGCAGAGCCGAAAGGCTGTCTGGGTTCCGGTGGGAACTAGTTCTGGACGGCGAAGCCCTGCCGGATAGATGACACCGTATGTGTGCAACTCTGTAGAGAGGTCGTAGTTTCGATCTTAGTGCCCGAGGGGCTGTTCGTGAGTGCCTCCCAAAGGGCTGTCCCAGTGACGATCCAAGTTCTGTGAGTCCTCTCGAAGGGCTGTCCGAGTGACCATTCGAGTTTCGAAGGTCCTCCCGAAGGGCTGTCCGCGACATCGTCCGGGGGACTGTTCGACCGCCTCCCGGAGGGCTATCCGAAGGGAAGACGAGGGTATACATCCTCGTGGTTGGGAGGTTGTAAATCCTAGCTGCGGGGATCTGCACCGCCGATCGTCATCGACTCTACTTCCGCTGCGCTACGAGTCGGTAACGAAAATGATCAAACCTTGTATGCAGTCTCCATAGTGGTCCTGGGCTGGTGCGTAGGTCGGAAATTTTTTGTTTTCTGCTGCGTTACCCTACAGTGGCATCAAGAGCCATGCTATGCGTAGATGCAGGTTGCGATCTAGAATACATAGTGATGTATGGGTGTTGCACAATATAATTAGGTAGTAGATGAGTTCTATTACTGAAAATTATTTGTGCGGGTAGCAGATGAAATCTGTTACCCGATGTTCTTGTTGCTTCCCTGGAATTTGCATGTTTCTGATCTTGATAATAGCATGGTGGAGTTTCAATGTTCTGGCAATCCGTGATCCTGATTGATCAGCGAAGTGCTAACAGTTCATTGAATTCCACTGTAGTTAAAAGGAAAGATGAAATTTCGCAGACGAAAGGGCAATGCAGATATGATCTGCACGGGGGTCATGCGTATGACGAAGTTTAGTATGGGGCTCGAGATTTTATTATCTCGGTTTTCATACACCCTGGAAAGTTAATCTAGCGACTTGAATTATCATATTTGATGATGGACGTTGGTAGCTTCGGTTTGTTTCGAAACCTTAGAAGCCACGAAAAACAAGTTTTTGCATGAACCGATTAGAGACGTCTAACTTGGTTTTGCAGGAGGGTTTGCATGTGCATATGATGTGGTATAGCAGTGCTCATAATAATTTGATTATGTATGAGATGACTATATGATGTAAATTAATTAACATGACCTGCGTGTCATGATTCGGCATGATGGCTGGAGCCATATGATTGCACTTTAAATGACCTGTGTGTCAACCTTGTTGTAATGCATTATTTTATTAGCTATAGAGATAGCAATATTATCTGGTGCATCGACAAGGTGGTGGCAATCTTTGTGAAGGTGAACACCGACGCGAATGCCGAAGACGAAGAAATACAAGACTTCTCCGTCAGAAAGGGCTATACCATATCATGCTGTTATGAATTGCCTGAGATGTTTATCCCTTATGATGCACCCTTCTTGATTGCGTGGTAGTCGCTTTTATTAGGGTGATCTCTCACAAAAATATCAAGTAGTTAGTGTTCTCCCAAGTGTAGCACCGTCACGGCACCTAACTTTTCGGGGTGCGCCATGTCCACATGGGTACGAACGATTTGGGAAGTGTGAGGCGGGTGAGGTCAGACCTCGCAGCAAGATCACTTGGTTGTCTTGACGTTCTGGCTTGATCGTCCTGAGCTCGGAACACGCCCATCAAAAGATGAACACGAGTCACATAGAGATGTGATCGGCATGTTTGCCCACCAATTGAAATTATCGTCATCAGTGATGTCCACATCAATGACGTTGAATTGAAATGTGGATCTTGAATCACTCACAATCAATTATGAGAGATATTGATTTGAGTGGGAGCGCACTGTTGAATTAACTTGTTTAATTCTCAGTGCAATTAATTATGAACACTGTCTAAGTGTGGTTTGCATAATAGTTGTAGAATAATGGCTCGCGTTTCCACCTTCCCTATTAAAAATGAATAGTTGTTAAATATCTGGTTAAAACTTTACGGTTGGTAACGTAATGTGAGGATTGTCCTCAAGAGTGCCGAGAAGAATTTTTGTCCTATCACATACTTTCGGTATTCTCTCACTTGTGCTATGGATCATGTGACTCTCATCCTTCGATCCAAAAGCTAGAATTCCATTTCAGTCAAGTACAATATGTTTGCTTCCATGAGACCCAAACTTCGAAAGTTTGGATAGTTATGTGATATTCATGGAATCTGAAAATCATTTTCAGAGATAGACAAAGGCTAAAAGATATGAGATATCCAAAGCAATGTTTGTTTGCAAACTATTAGTAAAGGTGTTTACTATGCATTAGATTGATAAGAGAGGGATCCAGAAGAACGCCTGTCATATGATGAAAGGTGAATAAAACAACAACTTAAAGAGAAAGGAAGTGTCCGAAGGGTGTTAGTGAAACTTTCACGCCTAGGAAGTCCAGGGCTAACGCCACTCTTAAGTTGGGTGCTTCTTCTGGAAGTAGGAGAAATACTAAAAGTTAAACTGTTAGAAGTATAAAGGCAATAAGAAAGAAGACTGGAATATCCAGCTCATGTATGAATGTCATACAAGTTTTTGATGTATAGAAGGCTGGTCAAAGATATAGTTCTTGGGAATTATGGTTAAACATGTTAATCACTAATTCTTGGGTATTGTGAGACAATCACAAAGATACCCGCTCGATTGCATTCTGTTGCAACTCGATGTAAGAACTACTATGGCCTGAAAGACTAGCCAGGAATGAGGTTTTGATACACGCTGGGAACATAGTAATAGTTACTATACCTTCCATCGGTGTATTCCCTATGTATTTACTTTCATAATTCATTTTAGAGTTTCATACACTCTAGCCCTTTGCATAAGGTATCTTGCAAAAAGGTTGTTCATAAGAGAACTTTTTATGTTCGATGTTATGAATAACATAAGGGCCATACTTTCATTGAGAATGAGATGTATGTTATGAATAATGATAATAATATATTACCTCTGGATTTACTTTCATAAATCATTTTAGAGTTTTACACTCTAGCCCCTTGCACAATGTTGTTGCAAAAGAGTTGTTCATAAAAGAACAATTGTTGTTCAGTATTATGAATAACATGAAGGGCCATGCTTCCATCCAGATGGGACGTATGTTATGAATATTGATGGTAATATGATACATCCATAACACTGACGCTAAATGTCGTAAGACTAAAATAATACCACACAAGTGTGGCACTGCATTTGGTCACATTGGAGAAACCCGCATGGAAAGTTCCATTATGATGGATTTTGAAGTCGTTTGATTTTGAATCATCTGACACTTGCAACTTTCCTCTGAAAAGTGAAGTGACTGAAATACCGTTCACAGGCCAAAAAGAACGAATAACAAACTTATTGGTGATCATACATTTTGATGTGTGTAGTCCGATAAATGTTGTTAGTAGTGGATTTATCTATCTTCAGAAATGACTCAAGTAGATATATGGATATTTACTTGATGAGACGTAAGTCTGGATCTTTTGAAATCATTTGAAAGGTTTTCAAAATGAAGAAGAAATTATTGTAACAAGAAAATTATGTTTCTACAATTCGATTGCAGAAAGGAAGATTTGAGTTACAAGTTTAGCGAATGTCTGATGAGTTGTGAAAGGGGTTTCATAACTTGCACCTCCCGGAGCACCACTGCAAGTGGAAAGTCCGTGAAGATGTAATCGAACCATTTATGACATGGTAAGATCAAAGATGACATAAATAAATTTGCCATTATCCCTTTTAAAGAGTGATGCTTTAGAGACTGCGGCTTTTACACTGAAAAGAGCTCCATCGGGTTTGTTGAAATGACACCATGGTATGGTACGCCCAACCATGTTATATCTTTTCTTAACATTTGGAATATGGGGCTTGTGTAAAAGGTTACAAACCTATTCCAAATCAGACAAGTGCTACTTTGTAGGTTATCCCAAGCAATTGGGTATTCCTCCCTCACTATACCGAGGCAAATAGGTTTGCCACAAAGAACGGTATGCTTTTTGAAGAAAATGGTTCTTTCAAAAAGGTGAGTGGGAGAATAATGCAACTCGACGAGATAACCAGTATCTCCGTCATCAGGTCAAAGGAAAGAGACCTTGGAAGTAATTCCAGTGTTTCCTACTGCGACTGATACGGAAGTCTCTACAATAAAATGTATGGACTTCGGTCAAACTTGCAGCTAAACCACGTAGGCAAGGCTCGTGCAAACCTCTCAGGTGCGCAGACGAGATATTGTTGTCAAACAACAGTATACCTACGATACACAAGGAAGCGTTGATGGGCCCTGACTCCGAAATTGGCTGAATGCCAATACAACCCGAGTTAGTTTCCATATAAGTGATTCAAGATTAAAACCTTGATACACCTTTCGGAAGACTTAGAGTCTAACGAATATTTATGGAACTTAAAACTGATACGGATAAAAATGTTTTATCCATAAAGCTCGACTTGTTGAAATAACAAGTTCAAGGAGTTGACTGCGATGAGGTTGTTTCACCGTAGCGATGCTTAAAGTCGGTTCGGGTTGAACTAGCAATTAATACATATTTCAGTCATGAGATATGAAACATGGATGACAATAGGATTTCCATATGATGGAAATGAAACCAAGGACTTGCATGTGTTACAGTCCAAGGTATTTTGTCATTCCAGAGGATGCTAGTGAGTGTGCAAACTTCAGAGTTCCAGCAATGGACAGAAGAGAGCATAATGGAGTTGGAATCTTCGTGTTTTGATGAAATGGTCAAAAGGGTTTGACTTCATCAATGGGTAACGAAGATGCTTGTGATTCAAGAAAGTAAGTGGGAGCATAATAAATTTCTAAAAAACGTTGCGTGCTTGACACATTGTTAATTGGAAATAAATTTCTTGACACGAATTAGGACTTCATTTGAAAATAGTTTTTCGATGAAGTGCTTGGGCTAAATAGCCTTTATATTAGGCATGATGATCTATGGAGATAGATTTACATAATGGGGCTGAGCAAAGATACATATTGACAAGATGCTAAAACCTTTTAGCATTAAAAACGTCAAGGAGTGATTCTTGCCGAAGTCACATGGAAAGAGTTTTTGCAAGACTCGGTGTCCCAAAACACTGATGAGCAAAATACATGATTGAGATTCCACACACTCTTGTGTTTGGATTAATCATGTATTCCATGGTATGTAAAAACAAACCAGATATGTCCAATACTCCCAAAGTTGTTGCGAGTATAGATACCAAAGTGATCAAAAGTACTGATCATGGGACAACAGTGAAAAAGGGTCATTGAGTACTATAATAGCACTGATGACATGTTTTCTCGCAAGCGGAGATCATGAAGAGTTCGTTGTAAAAGGTTACATCGATACAGTCTTCATCCATGCTCCATGCGATTTTCGATTTAAATTGAGGGTTTTGTGTAACACACAATCTGGTGGCACAGTTAGTTGGAATTTGTTCAAACAAGTTACTGTGGCGAATTCTATAACAGAGATGAAGTATGTTGCCGCTTTTAAAGCGACAAAGAAGATGTTGAATCATATAGTTCATTCATGAACTTAGTATGGTTCCAAGATGGCTTTTGTCAATGGGACACTACTGCGGGTAGTTGCTCCATAACTCAGTCTGAGGAATCCAGGTTCGACCTGTGATTCACATACATACAAAGCCAAGTCCACACAAAATATGAATTTTGTGAAAGCGTAAAAACGCGAGGATACGCAAAGATACACACGGAGCTGAAGTCGTCAGATCCGTTGGACATCAGGCTATACCACATGCGAAGCATATTTACACCGGTGTGCCACAGGTGTGAAGTGCATTAGCATTAACTAGATTATTGACTCTAGTGCAAGTGGGAGTCTGTAGGAGATATGCCCTAGAGGCAATAATAAATGTTATTGATTATCTCCCTGTTCATAATTATGTTTATGTTCCATGCTATAACTGCAATGATTCTCGAGTCTACAAATAAAACGAGGCTTGGAGGAAGACTCATATGCACATGTGGGATAATAAACGATAAAATGTATTCCTAGTCAAGCCTCTATGACTGGCTCAAGTGTTGCATGATGGTTCTGTTTTCCTGATCATGGGCATGTCTATGCCAGCAATTTTGAGGGCACAATGTTATAAGAACATTTGTGTTGAATCGACCCGATTGATGTTATGCTATGAGATTCATTCGTCACAAGTTAATGGTTAATAACACAGAGATGGTTAATGTTTGCATGATTCCTTAGACCATGAGAGTATCGAGTTTCTTCATGCTTGCTTCATGAACTTTGGGGTTTGTTAAACGTCATCCGTAACTGGATGGCTATTACGGCGGCTTACGGGTTCATGGGAAAGTATGTCAAGTAACTTGATAGCTCAAGATTGGGATTTGCTCCTCCGACGATGGAGAGATATCTCTGGGCCCTCTCGGTGTTACGGTATCCATCATCGTCTGGCTAGACACTTTGTGATTTGATCACGGGGATGCCGGAACACGGTAACGAGAAAAGAGAACAATACCGGTAACGAGGTAACTAGCATAGTGGACAAGTTGTTGATCCACGGGAATGCCAACATGTCTCACCTCGGGTATTTGTAACATATCGCGAAGCAACAGGAATAGCACACGGCAATTGGAGGTTCACTCGAATATTCATTCGTGTGGGTATAGGGGTCAATATGGGTGTCCACGGCTCCGATGTTGATCATTGATCGGAAGGGGTTCCGTGTCATGTCTATACTTCACCGAACCTATAGGGTCACACGCTTAAGGGTCATCTATCTGCTGAATACTAGACAGGGAGTCTGAGAGAAAATCACCGAAAAAGTTTCGGACAGCGGAAAAGTTCCGCAGAGAGAACACCGGATGAGTTTCGGTGAAACTGAAAAGTTGTTTCGGGTTCCATTAAGTCAAATTGGTTTCGGCACATGCCTGATAATTCTTGGAGGGTGCCAGAATCATTCTGGAAACTTTTGGGATTTTCTAAGAAAAACCGGAAATGTTCCGAGCTGCCGGAACCGCTTCAGATGCTTTTCGCAGATGAAATCACTAACATGGAATTGTTCCAGAACACGTTGAAAATTATTTTATGGGTACTGGAAATGTTCTAAGCCCACATAAATATTTTCAGTTCGAACGGACGCTGAAAAATGTCGTCATGAATAGTGAAAGTGCTTTTTGGGTTACTTTTTGGAAAGCCATTATTTTGGGTTTTGTCCCAAGATATTTTTTGGGGGGTGACATGGATGGATGAGGCTCCCTTGGGGGGGCCCCTCCTAGGTGTGGCCGGCCACATGGGGGCTCCTCCTTGGAGCCCCCTCTTGTGCCTTGGTTTCACATTTGGGTCCTTGTGGAAGGACTTCATTCATGTGCTTTTGGGTTTTCTTGTAAAACCACCCTACCCCTTGGGATTTCCTATAAATAGAGGTGGAGGGGCAGCCCTCCACACTCACTCCTTCTCACATACAAGTGCCATTGCATGATCTGGCTTCTCTCTCCCTCCCCGCAAAATAGTTTTGCAGAGCCGAAAGGCTGTCTGGGTTCCGGTGGGAACTAGTTCTGGACGGTGAAGCCCTGCCGGATAGATGACACCGTATGTGTGCAACTCTGTAGAGAGGTCGTAGTTTCGATCTTAGTGCCCGAGGGGCTGTTCGTGAGTGCCTTCCGAAGGGCTGTCCAAGTGACGGTCCAAGTTCTGTGAGTCCTCCCGAAGGGCTGTCCGAGTGACCGTTCGAGTTTCGAAGGTCCTCCCGAAGGGCTGTCCGCGACACCGTCCGGGGGACTGTTCGACCGCCTCCCGGAGGGCTATCCGAAGGGAAGACGAGGGTATACATCCTCGCGGTTGGGAGGTTGTAAATCCTAGCTGCGGGGATCTGCACCGCCGATCGTCATCGACTCTACTTCCGCTGCGCTACGAGTCGGTAACGAAAATGATCAAACCTTGTATGCAGTCTCCATAGTGGTCCTGGGCTGGTGCGTAGGTCGGAAAATTTTTGTTTTCTGCTGTGTTACCCTACACCGACAGTAGCCCCCAGGCCCAAGGCGCGCTCGGGCTTGGCTTCGAGGCGAAGCCAAAGGGCAAGGGTGAAGCGCTGTGGGCCCCAATTGCCTGCGGGCCAGGCTGACGCGTGGCGCATGACGGGATGTGGGTGCCTCCGCTTCCCCACGTCGCCTCGGCAACTGCCCAGGCTGACAAAAGACTGGCACCCGCTACCGTGCCATCATTGCTTCCCCTTCGCCTTGCTCCAGATCCCCTTTCTCCCAGCCGAGAGCATCTCCAGATCCGGTCACGTTCCTCCTTCCTCCTACACCTCTTCCTTCAAGATTTCGCGAATGGCGTCCAGGAAGGCGAAACCTGTCACGCAGGTCGCAAGCTCCTCCCCCTCTCCTGCGCCGGCCCTTGGCGCATCTTCCATCACCGAGGAGAAGCACCTTGCCGCTGTGCTCCCATAGACGGTGAGCGACGACAATGAATGGAACAAGACCATTCTCCTGGCCGGCTCCGTCGAGCAAAGGACCTTGGCGCAGACGGTTTATCCCTTCTTCCTCCACAGTGTCTACGCGGGGCTTGTTCCACCTTTCTCCGAGTTCTTCACCGCCGTCCTTGACCCCTACCAGGTCTAGGCCCTGCACTTTCAACCCAACTCCATCCTCCTCCTGTCCATCTTTGCCTTCTACTGCGAGGCATTCGTGGTCGTGAGACCCTCCGTGCCGCTCCTCCGGCACTTTTTCTCCCTGCGGCTGAACGATCCGACCCAGTGCTCCGGCTGCGTGTCCTTCGTCGCGGTCCATAAGAACAATGTGCTCATGAGAGCCGGAAAGAAGGTGGAGAGCTTCCGGCATCGCTGGGTCTTCATGGACGCCAAGGGCCTCAACGCGCGGCTGGAACTGCCCACCACGCTGCTCGAGCGACTCGAGAGGTGGAGCCACGAGAAGTTCTCTGACCCCGGGCGGCGCCTATCCTGAGGAAGATGACTGCAGACATGGATGCCAGGGCGCTGACGGGGGGCATGCTCATGAAGGAGTTCCTGACGCGGCACCTGGGTTCGGAGAACTTGACAGGCGAGGAGCTGGACAAGGCCATGAACACACTGCTCGAGTGTGAGCCGGGGGACCTCCCGGAGGCCTACGGCCCGCTGTACCGCTGTGCCGACAGGGAAGCGCTGATCACTGCCATGCTCGTCTTCAACGAGCTGGGGCTCGTGTCGCCTGAGCACCCCAACTCCCCGGTGCCGGTGTCCTCCGGCGACAGTGCCGATGAGGAGGGCGAAGGGGACTCGGAGGCGATCGAGGACAATGTGGTGGAGATACCCCCCCCCCCCAGTCACAAAGCGAGCTCCTCCGAGGCGTCGCAGACGACGACGATGCCGACGAGCCCCCGGCTGTGGAATCCCCACGCTCCGCCGGGGTCCCCACAAGGTCCGGGGCCACTCCCCGAGCCCTACGAAGGTCAGGCCAGGTGACCCCGAAGAAGAGCGGGGCGGCACCCCCTCCTCAGCGCAACGCCTCCGCCTCACCAAGCGTCGGCGCTGCACCGAGGCCGGCCGAAGAGCGCCCCGCCAACCCCCCAAGCGCGACAAAGGCCGCGCCCAGGAAGAGCGGAGGTGCCCCAGCCCCGGCCAGGAAGAGGGCGTACATCGACCCCGACGAGTAAGTACCGTACCTTGCTTTTTGTTTGGCGCTCATTAGTATCGTGCCCACAGCACTCCACTCCCGATGACAAGGACGGGCGTCGCGGTGAAGAAGAGGAAGGAAGGAGCCGGGACTCCAGAAGCGCCACCTCTCGCTGCAGCCGTAGCGACTCCGGCACAGGCAGAAGAGGCCGCCTCTCGTCCTCTCGCTGCGGAGCAAGCCCTCTAGGGCGCGGTGATGCGGCCTCAGGAGGAGCCAGCTCCCACGCGCCAGCAAGCCGCGGAGCCGTCCGCCCTTGCCGTGCCCGAGGGGGGCTTAGAGCCGCTGGTGCCCCAAGCCGCCCTCGCCACTGCTTCCCTGGCGATGACGCCAGCTGACGCGTCGGTGCCGCCTCCTCCCCAGGCCCTTGCGCTGGCAGACTATGGCCCCCTCATCAGGCCAGGTGCCCTGGATGAAGCTTATGCCGCGCTCGGTCAGCTCTGAGCCAACCTCCAAGATGCCGACAGGTGCCTCATGAGGGAGCGCCTCGGGCTTATCTCAGGGTGGCTCCAGGCCGACACATCCGTCAAGACGGCCTGGGGTCGGGCCGAGGCCGCTACCGCCGAAGGCAGGAAGGAGGCTGCCGAAGCCAAGGAGGCTCGTGACGCAGCGTTGGCCAACGCTGCGTTCACGGGGGAGCGCCGCGCTGAGGTGGAGGCCAAGCTGAAGGCCCTCCAGGAGGAGCAGGCCTCACTCGCCCAACGGCTTCAGCAACGGGAAGAGGACCTAAGGGCCCGTGAAGCGAAGTCCACCGATCGCGACGCCAAGTTGCCACAGGTGACCACCGATCAAGTCGCGGAGTGGGACCGCCTGGCCAAGCTGAAGGAGGAGGTGGACAAGGCCCAAGCATCCCACGCTCAGCACATTTCTGAGGCAACAGCCCGGCTGGAGGCCAGGGAGAAGGTGCTTGCTGCCGCCGAGAAGAAAGCGGCCGTAGGACGTGAGGCCTTCCTCTCTCTTGAGCTCGGATCTTGCAAGGCGCTGCGCTCCATCAACGGGGGAGGGTACAAAGAGCCGCTGGCGACCCCCGAAGATGGCCTTGCAGGGATCTTTCCCAAGCTTATCGAAGCGCTTAAGGGTGCCGCCGCTGAAGTGGACTCCTTCTTGCAGGAGGAGTGCCACTCGTCTTCACCGCAGCTGCGACGCGCGTCTTCAGCCATCTCTACCTCCAGGACCTAGGCTTCAACCTCGGCGCGCTGATCCACCCGGTGGCTCCTGAGTCCCGCGCCGCCGCCGCGGAGGCCGTGAAGGATCAGGTAGACGCCCTGCTGAAGAAGTTCCTCTGCGTCCCCGATCCCGGGGCCTCGGCGACGGAGGCTGGCGGCGGCGAGGATGGCGGCAGCGACGTCGACGACGGGCTCCCGGCGACCAGGACAAGCGACGGTGATGGCCAAGGCGGTGATGGCGCTTCTTCCTAGTTATTCCTACAATATTTACCGTGCCTCGTGGAGGCGTAAGACTTCTGTTTGAATTTGCGGAACACTTGTGCTTGTAATAACTGTTAGGGCTCTGCAATTTCCTTTTCGTGCTTGGTTTCCTCCTTGTTTGCTTTTGTGCTCTACGTCGGAAGGGCCCAGCTCCGCGCATACCTCGACCGCCGTTGGGGCATCCGGATCGCCAGGACGACACCAAGGGGCGAGGGGCTACGTGACTAGTGAGGCCCCTGAGTCGCGGTGCTCAGGAGGTCCCCCTTGACGTGCGAGCAGCCCTCATGAAGGAAACATAGGCAACTGCGAGATTAATCCGGAGCCCCCATACCTTTCCTCGTCAGCTTTCACCTGGGGGGGACGCGAGAAGACTAGGTACCCGGACCTGGTAGGGTGGAGTGTGCCAGGCCTGTCCTGAGCACAGCCCCCGTGTCCAGCCCCCTCGCGCGTGCCTCCTGTGGGGGAAGTTGCGCGATAGGATCGCACGAAGAGCCAACAGGCTACCCTGAGGTTAGTGCGGCCACTAGGGTGCCCTCAGTTGTTTATTCACCAGCGCGGAGCATGGTGCTTCCACTTTGGCATGGGCATAGCCGCTCCTCGGCCGTGTCGTCCGCCAGCGCGGAGCATGGGGCTTCCACTGGTGCGTGGGCATAGCCGCTCCTCGGCCGTGTCGTCCGCCAGCGCGGAGCATGGGGCTTCCACTGGTGCGTGGGCATAGCCGCTCCTCGGCCGTGTCGTCCGCCAGCGTGGAGCATGGGGCTTCCACTGGCGCGTGGGTGGGAGTTCCCTCTGGGGGAGACTCCGGGGCGTGTACAGCCCCGTTCGTACGCGTGGCCAGCACGACAGAACTGGAGGAGGTGTATCTGGGCACTCATGAGCCAGCGCGGGACTCACGAGGCCCTACCTCAAGGCGCGGGGCGCGCTTAAGACACATGTGGGGCGATGGGGGGTCCTGCGCTGAATGCCCCTCTGGAGGTTATCGCATGAGAAGGCCGGACACCAATGACCCCAGGAGGTGACGTGAACGGGGCCGGCCCGCCAGACAGAGCTCAGCCATTGGTTTTATCGATGCTGCAGGGACGGACCCGATCACAGACGCCGTGCCAAGTCTTCTCATGCAACGATCCCACGGAAAAACACCCGGCACACGGCTCCCGCTACGGCGAAGCGCCGAACTACGGTTGTACGAACCGGGCCGCGTGCCCTTACTCGCCCACACGCGATTATCTCATGCGAGAACAAGGCACCAAGGACCCCGGGAGGTGACGCGCACGGGAACTGGCCCGCGGGACAGAGCTCGGTCGCTTGGATTTCACAACGCTGCAAGGATGGACCCGAGCACAGACGCCGTGCCAGCCCTTAATCATGAGGCGGTCGCGGGCGGGTTTGCGAGGGCGCAGCGACATCATAGTGACGAAGCACCGGACATGCAATTGAAATACTTGGGAAATTCATAAAGGCAAGGCCAGTTCTGATACATGCGCAAAAACGATACAGCTGCGGGGCTCGGCCCTAGCAGCCTAAGGATGATGCAGCCCGAGGGGCGCCCTTAGTTGAACAAACCAAAAAGTCACCTGGCACCGGTGTTGAAGAAGCGTCGAGGTAGCTGAAGGAGCGCACTGCAGAGATCGCTCCTCACGAGCCAACCGGCTCCTGAGGCCTGGGAGGCTCAGGAGGTCCGGGAGCTCGCAAGGGTCCGGCACCTCCTCCATCAGGACCGCCTGGCCTCGTGGGCCGCCATGGCACCCTACGCGAAGCGCTGGTACGAGGCAGCCACGTTCAACAGGCCAAACGGCATCACTACAAGAAATATGTCAACTTGTGACCTTCTGTCAGTGACCCTGGAAGAATTGGTCATAAATCTACGATCATTTGAGACCAATTGGTCAAAAGCTGTTCGGGGGGCTCCAAACCCTAAACCATAACGACCATTTTGGTCAGAAAGGTCGTAATTTCCTTACATGAAATGGTCGTAAAGCAAACAGCACCGGTCCGCTGCCTTATTTCTAGCTGATAACGACCAATATAGATGGT
This sequence comes from Thinopyrum elongatum, assembly GCA_011799875.1. Classification (NCBI taxonomy): domain Eukaryota; kingdom Viridiplantae; phylum Streptophyta; class Magnoliopsida; order Poales; family Poaceae; genus Thinopyrum; species Thinopyrum elongatum. The sequence continues at coordinate 400,773,532 of CM022299.1, read as the reverse complement.
CATAGCCTTGTAAATTGTGGTGCATTGCTATGACTAGGCGCCACCTCATCAGTTTTGCCTATGTGTCATGTCTATGTGTCAATTTTTGCCCTAGGTTGTGAAGCAGCCTATATTTCTGTCATTCCCAAAATTCCCCAAAAAATGGGCATTCGTTACTATCCAAACCATTGCCTCATGACAATATTCAGCTCCATTTGCCTGGTAAATCTTCCTCGGCAAATTTCCAAAGTTTCTGTTCAGCTAGAACCATTGTGAAGGAAGTACTAGCTAGGCATATCATAATGAGCTGAATTTTTGCCACATCTTCTATATTCCCAAATCATAGCTCTGCAAAAAATTTGAGCCCCATCTAACAATCCATGTGAGCTCACCATTTAATCTTTGTTTCTGGTAATATTTTCAGTTTGTGAAGCAACTATATTTTATGTTAATTTATAATTGCTGAAAATTTACCACGACATGACCCTGCCCATAGAACCTCCCTCCACCAAATTTTAGCTCATTTATTCTAGCCAATTTCCCACAACATTTTTCCCAATTTTCTGTTCAGTGGAGAGCACTGTGAAGGAAGTACCATTTTTATTTATCCAAATGGTATGAAAATTTTAAAGTGCCTTCATATGCCCAAATTATCATCCTCCTCCAAATTTCAGATCAATCCATTCATTCATTTGAGTCCAGCTTCAACATTCATATTTCTGTCCAGTGTGGTTCTTTGCAAAGCAAGTGACACCTAGGCTCCTCCATTTGAGCTGCAAATTTTCCAAGACAGTGTCCTTAGTAGATGATCATCCTCGGCCAAAACTCAGGCCCATTAGCCATATGCATTTTCCCCACCACTAATCAAACACGGCTGCTAATTTATATTTGAGCTCAGTTCAGTCTCCTCATGAGATTCTTCTATTGCATTCTTCTTCCTGGCACCTACCGGGGGAGTGCCCAACCCACTAGACATGCCTAGGCCGCCCAGAACGTGTGGCAACGCCACGGTCATGCGGTGACCACGCGACGGGCATGCGAGTTTACGCGCTCTAGAGTTGGGGCCCTCGGCCACCGTCCAAACCTCGACGTATCGCCACCAAACCATGTATTTCTGATTAAATAGATACTTATGTACCTAGAAATGATTTTTGGAAAAAATAAAGAGCAAACTATAAGGCAGGTGCAGTTCAAATTTGACTCGCTTCCTACTGAATCGACGAAAATTTGTCTTTTTCATGAGAGGTGGATCAAAGCTTTTGACACCCAACCATTTGGTCAATTGTGCATTAAATATGTCCTAGTATTTTAGAAAATTGATTTGGTATAATTTTGCAACAAATATATGGTAGGTCCTTCACAAAAAACTCATTTTGGGCACTCGAAAATGGAAAATGAAATTTCCGTCCAAAGAAAATGAAAACTTCCTTAGGCAACATTGTTTGCCATTCCAAGAAGCACCCTTGTGCACAATATTAGATCATTTGAACAAACTATGCCATGAATGTGGCCATAAGATTGATCATTTGACTTGAAAGCCATGAATCTTCACACATAATAGCTCATTTCTGAGAACACTTTTTAAAAAAAATTGCTGTATTACAATTTTATTATTTTCCTGGTAACTTGGTCACATATAATGACACAATGCGAAGGTTTTCTAAATTTTTATTTTTTTTCTTAATTTTTCATGCCCGTTTCAAAATGCGGTCAAAACTGCGGACATGACCGTTCCAAGCTAGTGGTTGAAACTTGGAAAACTTTTGGTGTTTCTCTGATTAAATAGATACTTATGTACCTATAAATGATTTTTGGAAAAAATAAAGATCAAACTATGAGGCAGCTGCAGTTCAAATCTGACCCGCTTCCTACTGAATTGGCAAAAAATTGTCTTTTTCACTAGAGGTGGATCAAAGATTTTGACACCCAACCATTTGGTCAATTGTGAATTAAATATGGCCTACTATTTTATAAAATTGATTTGGTACAATTTTGCAACAAATATATGGTAAGTCCTTCACAAAAAAACTCATTTTGGGTACTCGAAAAATGGAAAATGAATTTTTCATCCAAAGAAAATGAAAACTTCCTTAGGAAACATTGTTTGCTATTCCAAGATGCACCCTTGTGCACAATATGAGATCATTTGAAGAAACTATGCCATGAATGTGGCCATAAAATTGATTATTTGGCTTGAAAGCCATGAATCTTCACACATGATAGCTCGTTTCTGAGAATATTTTTTTAAATGAATTGCCGTATTACAAGTTTATTATTTTCCTGGTAACTTGGTCACATATAGTGACACAATGCGAAGGTTTTCCAATTTTTTGATTTTTTAAAAAAAATTCATGCCAATTTCAAAATGCGGTCAAAACGACGGGCATGACCGTTCCTAACTAGTGGTTGAATCTTGATTTTTTTTAGTAATTCTCTTATTAAATAGATACTTATGTACCTAAAAATAATTTTTAGAAAAAATAAAGAGCAAACTATGAGGCAGCTGCAGTTCAAATTTGACCCACTTCCAACTGAATCGGCGGAAATTTGTCTTTTTCACGAGAGGGGGATCAAAACTTTTGACACCCAACCATTTGGTCAATTGTGAATTAAATATGGCCTAGTATTTTAGAAAATTGATTTCGTACGATTTTGCAACAAATATATGGTAGGTCCTTCACAAAAAAACTCATTTTGGGCACTCAAAAAATGGAAAATGAATTTTTCGTCCAAAGAAAATGAACACTTCCTTAGGCAACATTGTTTGCTATTCCAAGATGCACCATTGTGCACAATATGAGATCATTTGAAGAAACTATGCCATGAATGTGACCATAAAATTGATTATTTGGCTTGAAAGCCATGAATCTTCACACATGATAGCTCGTTTCTGAGAACACTTTTAAAAAATAATTGCCGTATTACAAGTTTATTATTTTTCCTGATAAGTTGGTCACATATAATGACACAATGCAAATGTTTTCCAATGTTTTTGATTTTTTTGGATTTTTCATGCCCGTTTCAAAATGCGGTCAAAACTGCGGGCATGACTGTTCCTAGCTAGTGGTTGAATCTTGGAAAAATTTTGTTGTTTCTCTGATTAAATAGATACTTATGTACCTAGAAATGATTTTTGGAAAAAATAAAGAGCAAACTATAAGACAGCTGCAGTTCAAATTTGACCCGCTTCCAGCTGAATTGACGAAAATTTGTCTTTTTCACAATAGGTGGATCAAAACTTTTGACACCCAACCATATGATCAATTGTACATTAAATATGGCCTAATTTTTTAGAAAATTGATTTGGTCCAATTTTGCAACAAATATATTGTAGGTCCTTCACAAAAAACTCATTTTGGGCACTTGAAAAATAGAAAATATTTTTTTTTCCAAAAACTCATTTCTCACGACACCTTTTTAAAGATATTTATCTTATTTCATGTTTATTATTTTTCCTGAAAACTTGTTCATATCTGATGACACAATGAGAAGGTTTTACATTTTATTTTTGAATTTCTCAGTTCATAACATAGCTGACATGATTTTAACACTTTATTTTTAGTCAACTACGACCAATTTAGATGGTCATAACGTCGTACTGCATTCTGATTGGTCCGTGAACATCTCACGCGGATCATGCATCAAACACCGTCAGATGCTCACCGTCGGATGCTCGCGGATCCAACGGGCAGACCTCAACCCTACCTATGTCCTCGTGGTCATTTTCCATCCACCCCGACGCCCCCTCCTCTTGATCCCGTCCCCTTCCTCCCCGCCGTCTTCTCTCTCGCGACGCCGCACCCTCCCGCCAGCCTTCTCTCTCGCGACCCCAACCACCTCATCGCCACCCCGACCACCCTCCCCGCCGTCTTCTCTCTCGCGACCGCGTCGCATGACTCTCCTCGCCATGCCATGGATCGACTGATCCCGGCGAACTCCGGCGGGAATCGACAGTGCCAAGCACACCACCGGGATCCACTCGCTCTGCACCTCCCTCCTGTCCGTCGATGACCCAGATCGACCAGGCGAGGCTGCGCTCCCAGACCCGCGACGGCCGCAGCTGGGATTCGTAGCCGATGTGGACCTCGATCTGGAGGAATTTTGCCTCCCTCCTCCAACTCCATCGGCGGGGCCAGGGAAGGCGCGGCTCCCGCGGCCAGAAGACGGCGTCGGTGATGCTGCTCCCCGTCGACGACCTCCTACCTCTCCCGCCGTCCATGGAGCTTCCCTTCCCCCCTCCTCGGGACGCCATCAAGGTCCGCCCACTTCTTCTTCCCTTCCATTCCTCACGCACAGAGCTGCAACTCACTCAATGTCAGGAGGACAGGAGGACGACGCCCAGCATAGCCATTGAGCGGCAACAACCCAAGGTCAAGGTCATGGGTCATGGACGACGCCATGGAGATGGAGCAGCAACGACTCACAAACTCCTGCTCCGACGCCACCAACAGCACCAACTCAAGGTCCCTTCTCCTCCACGCCTCCCTCTACCGCTCTCTCCTTTCGATTTCATCCCCCTGATGTGCTGCGGCGCTACTCAATTCATACTGTGCTTAGTGTTCCCTTTCTTGGTGGAATTAACTGGGTTAGGTTGTGGCTACTACTGCTATTAACTGGCTCGGATTGCTACTGTGTTAGGTCAATTGAGTTGTGCTAAAAACTATAATTGATGCGTGTGTGGTTGATGGTCAGGAACTAGCTAAGGTTGTTTTGCTAATATTTCAGTTTTGTATCTCACCCAGCTGCTCCCCTGTTATTGTTATCTAAAATAAAACTGCTCCCTGAAAATGTGTAAGTTTCATATGGCAGAAGGTTGTGCATTTACTGATGAACCATTATTTCTTGCACATTGGTGATTTTGTTGTCCATGATTAGGGATGAACCTCATATGTCCACCAATTAATTGTTGAACATGTTGTAATCAATTACAATGGATTTTCTTGTTTGCCAAAATGTTAATGAATCTGTAATTTTGATGTGTTGCCAATTTATTCTGGCCAGTTTGTGGTGATATAATGCTTAATCCTGAGCATGTTCCGCCTAGTGCACCGGGCTGTTCCATGCTCGCTGCTACAAGGCCCATCTTCATCTTTGTGGGGAACCAGTCCAACCTTTGATTTTTGTGTGCAGCAGGATGACCGGGATCCCACCCCTGAGCTGACCAGGACACCGTCATCCACCCCGACCACCACACAAGGTCGGCATCGATGTTGCCAACAAGAATGGCATCACCATCGGCGACATGCATGTATGTATCATACATCCAGCTCATTTGAGTGACGAACAAGTTCCTTTTGATATGACGAGCGTTACTCCGAAGTCTGAATTATCTCTGATATTATGAATGTTTGAAGTCTGAACCTACTTGGTTTGATGAATGCTTCAATCGAGTCCAAATCTCTTAATTGATTGATTGATTGCAGATGATCTCCCCGTACCACCTGTACCTGAACCCCAAGCTGGTGGTGCAGCACTATGAGATCTGGCGCCTCGTCACCAACTTCCTCTACTTAAGCAAGATGGGTATGTGTGTCCATGAACGATGCTCGCCTCCTATCCACTCCCTGGTCCAAGTGCAAGGCGTTGTGAAATTCGGTAGGCTGGCATGGCGTAGGGCTAGGTTTGCCGAGGCTACGTAGATTCATTCATGCAAGTGTTGTGAATGGACGAGCGATCAATAGCTCTTGATGTATCAAACATTGCATCCTACTGATGTCAACTGGTTGAGCACAACTAAGAGTAGTGTGTGCAGTTATTTGCATATTGAAAAGCATGCTCTATATTGTTTTGTCACATGCACTTTGGTCTATATATGATGGGAGATAATGTACATGAAGAAAAGAAACAAAGGTAAAACGTATTTATCACTTTGCATAACCTCAGTACATTTACATGCACACGCACACACATTTGACTACTGGGTGTTTGAGTTATTGGAATATGGGGGATGGTCTGTTTATTCCCATGCTCTTTGCTTGTTGATCCTATTCAATTTAAACCATGAACTTATTCTGCATGTATTCAACTAGATCAAGTACAAGTACATTAGTTCGTCATATCTGCTATTAATACACTGTCCAAGTCATGGATTTCCTGAACTGGTGCCTGTATATATTTGGGTGCTTGTCAAATAGAAAATGTCTTCGTCTAGCCTTGTCTCATCATTAAATTTGTGATACATCATTGCTGAACATTTTTCTTCTCCTATGTTATTCAAGGAAATCTATATGATCTCTATTCTTGACATAAAAATATGAGCTAAATTACCTCTAGGTATATACAGATGCCATCTACAAGTGAATGCTGAAATACCATGTTTGTACTATGTGCGAGTGTAGTTGTACTGATGCATATACTACTTATGTACTTATGGAGTAGTAAATAACCTGTCATGTAATATATACTAATTGGTGGATCTATGTTGGAGCAGAGTAGGATTGTTCAGGGCGGCCCCTTATTGCTCATATTTCTCTGTTCCTGTCTCTGGTACAAAGCACAGACACAGGTATTGTGTTCGAGTAGAGTAGGATTGTACAGGCGCAGCACCAAACTCGGGTTCTAAGCGGGAGGAGTGGGGGCACTGGATGCTGCTGCTTATGAGGATCTGGGGTTTATTTGTTTCCTGATATTTGGATGTTTGCGTAACCTAGCATCGGTCTCTGTATGTCAATTCTAAGAATTTTACTTTTGTTTATATTAGTACTGCTTGTAGCATACCTGGGACATGATCATATTGAGGAACCACTTTTATCCTGCTTAGATTCTTGATTATATCTGAGTTGCAGTAGTGATTGGGTCACTTCCTAGCCTCAATTTATTTGTCGTCGTGTTTGTTTGTGTGCATGTTTGAGCGACTATTGCTGGTGTGCTGAAAGTTGCTTAGAGCTCATGTAGGTTAGTTATTAAACACAACTGAACATATTCATGGAAATTCTGTTAGTGGTTGGATGGCTTCTAGTTCTAAATGCCATCCTCAACAAATTGAACTTATTTGAAGAAGACACTACATATTCATTCATCTACTGTAACGCCAAGTTTGGTCTACTAACGTGGCGTCGATTTTGTGCTGCAGATAAGCATGAACCAAGATTTGGAAGCTGGGAAGCTGGGCAATGTGAAGTTTGAAGAGACCTGGAGTATCTAGACTGATTGCCATTGTATATGTGTTATATGATGATGTAACACACTGATTCTGCTATTGTATGATGTATCAAACTGATTTTGGCTATTATTTGAAGTATTACGTGTGTTCTTTGTCTGTTCCCACTTGAATATTGGTTATTTATTTACTAGCAAATTGAAATTTGAAGAAAATGACCTTGACAATTGGGACCCACTTACCAGAAGAACCTGACAATTGGGACCCATCTTTTTAAAAAAGAAATACTTAAACTGCTGAGCCAAAAAGGCCACAACCAAGAAAATAAAAAATGCTTAATTGTTGGGCTTGGCCCATGTAGCTGACCAAAATCAAAAGAAAAATAACTAATAAATGAGCTGAATTATTGGGCTCGGCCCACAAAGACGGTTGAAATGGACTGGGCTGATTCTTATCAACGACCAATTCAATTGGCTGCAATTTTGCCACGTCAGCTTGCCATGTTGGATCCGACATGGCCTGGGCAGACAACCAGCGACCAAAACAAAAGGTCACAGGACCAACGACCTTTTATTTTGGTCGTTGCCTTCTACGACGATATCATAGAGAAGGGCGTTAAGTTTCATTAAAGACGGTCAGCTTTTGACCAATTGTTTTTGGTCATAAAAAGGTCGCAAATGAACAGCAATGACCATTCAGCGACCAATAGTGATGGTCGCAAGTTGACATATTTCTTGTAGTGCATGCGGGCGTAGCTGCAGGGGTAGCCTCCACTTCGGCCGACGCGGGACGGCCAGAAGAGGTCTTGCGAAGCAGCCCTGTTGAGGCCTGGGATGTTGACGCAGATGCGCAGCCAGCCGCCCATGTCAGGGGCCGCGGCTGCACACGTTGGTGCGGAGCGACGCTCGCCACGCATGGCTCGCGCCTCCTGAAGCTCTTCGATTGCCTTGGTGATGAACTCTTGCGCGCCTGGCGCCTCGCGCCTTGCACCTTGCTCACGGAGGCGTGCGTCAAAGCACGCCTCCAAGTGGTGCCCGAACACCTCCCTCGTTGCACTGGTCAGGTCTGAGGCCCTCCAGATAAGAGCCCCCAAGCCCGTCCTAAGGGGGACGCCGGGCGCGCCTTCCTATGCGAGAGGGAAAGGCACCCCGGCCATGGGCGCGGTGCCTGAGGCACCATCGGCAGGCGCCCCAGCCTCCTGACGACCCTCGCGGAGGGGCTGCTTCTTCTTCTTGGGGGTGGCCTCAGGAGGCAGGATGGCGCCCTCGTCGTCAGAGTTTTCGACCGCCGCAGCTTGGTAAGCGCGCTCGAGGGAGCACACCGCATCCTTTTCGTCGCAGGCCACCGTGATGATACCGCCGCACCCCGGCATCTTGAGGACGTTGTAACCATGGTGGGTTGCTGCCATGAACTTGGCAAGGGCCGGATACCCAAGGATGGCATTGTACGGGAGGTCGATGTGGGCGACGTTGAAGTCGATGAGCTCGGTGTGGTAATTTTCGCGCTTGCCGAAGGTGACTAGGAGGCGTACCTGTCCCAGGGGGACGATGGAGCCATCGGTCACCCCTGAGAAAGGCTTGGTGGGCAGGAGCTGGTCGTAGGGCACCTGGAGCATCTCAAATGTCTCGACGGAGAGAACATTGAGCCCCGCGCCACCGTCGATGAGGGTTTTGGTGACAAGGACGTTGCTGATGGTAGGCGTGCAGAGCATAGGGAGTGCGCCAGCGGCGGCGGAGCACTTAAGTTGGTCCTTGGAGTCGAAGGTGATGGCGTGTTGCGACCACCTAAGGGGACGCGTCGCCTCAAGCTTCGGGAGGGCCGCGTTCACCTCACGAGAGAACTGCTTGAAGATGCGGTGTGAGGCGGGGGTCCCGCGCCACCTGGCAGCTTGCTTCATCCCTTGTTGGCGCCCCGCGCCGTGGGTCGCTCGGGGGCACGTCGCGCCTGGGCTCCGGGTCCACGTCGCGCCGAGGAGGAGGAGGAGGCGCACCATGAGCCACGTCGCCCGCCTGGGATGGCGGGGGAGGCAGCGAGCAGGACGACGCAGAGGCCTCACCAGCAGTGTTGACGAGCTCAGTGATGCATCCGAGCCAGTCGTCGTAGAGGTCATTGGCAGGGCGGTAGCGCAGGAGCTCGCGCGCCATGAGCAGCGCAGCCTGCGCGTTCGCCGGCCCACGGCGAGCATGGGAGGATGATGTCGTGGCAGGAGTAGGCGACGGAGTGGCGGCGCAGCCATCACGCCGCACGGAAGGCGGCAGCGACGAGTCTTGCTGCTAGCGAGCAGCAGGGTCAGTGGCGGCATTGGCCGCGGGGGAGGCAGAGCGGCGAGGAGCGCCGTTGCCCACGGGCGCCGTCTGGACGACACGAGCTGCCCGACGCTCGGCCCGGACGCGACGAGCGTTGGCCATGGGAGCGACGGAATGGAGGCGAAGCGAACGATGGAAGAAGGACTTCGACACGCCCCTACCTGGCGCGCCAAATGTTGGATTCAGGGCTCCACAGACCCAAGAAGGTTCGAACTCTGGGGCATATGCGAAGATCTCAACCTCTCAAGCTTTGAGCTCGTTGCCCCACAGCCTAGCCTAGCCGGACTCGCGTGAGCAAGGAAGAAGATGAACACGGCAGTTTACCCAGGTTCGGGCCACCTTGCGGTGTAAAACCCTACTCCTGCTTTGTGGTGGATTGGCCTCACGAGGGGCTGAGGATGAACTAGTACAGTGGATGAACAGCCTCGCGAGGGCTATGTTGGTGAGGGTGGAAAGGATCCGATCCCTCTCTATGGTGGTGGCTAATCTATATTTATAGTGGCCTCCGTCCTCTTCCCCCAAAACGTAGGCGGGAAGGGATCCCGCAGTGGCCAATTTGAAATGGGACAAGTAGTACATCTTATCCTGACGAAATGTGGTCTTCGCCTGCAAAGCTTCTGGTCGTGACGCAGCGGCGGGCTCGGCGATGACATCCGTCCTGCCGTGCTGGTGTTCTTGGTCTTGTAGCACCGAAATGGAAACCTTTGCCAGATTCCTCGGGAACCCACGCCTGTCCTTGCCTCCTTAGCACCAAAGAGGAAACTGCCTCCTCTGCGCCCGCTGGCACCCGCCTGGCCTTGGTCGTCATAGCTTGCATCATCGCAGCCTCATGAGGCTGGTACCTGCATAGGAATCTCCGCTCCTCAAGAGGCAGCCTGGGGAGGCCGCCCCCTCCAGAGGTCTTGGTGTCGTCCGCCTCGCGAGGCCTGGAGGCCCTCGCGAGCGTCTTGTCTTGGCAGTCTTGCAGATGGACCGTACCTGTCCGTCGAAGGAGCCACGCCGTGGGCCGCAGGCAGGCAAGTCTGGGTACCCTGGTTCCCAGAATGCTGACATGCTCAATCATTGATCCATTCACAAAACACACTCGAATATTAGCTACATCCAATGCACAAGTATGTCATAGTGCTCCCTAGTTGGTGCTTTATAAGAGAAGATGGAGACTCAAATAAAAATAAAAATTGCATAAAAGTAAATAGATAGGCCCTTCGCAGAGAGAAGCAGAGATTTGTAGAGGTGCTAGAGCTCAAAGCTTAATTGAGAGATAATTTTTTTTGAGTGGCATGCTTTTCCCGTCAACGAAAACGACCGACTAGTTCCCAATACTTTCCATGCTAGATACATCATAGGCGGTTCCCAAACATAAAATAAAGTTTATTCCTTTTTCCACCATTCTTTCACAATCCATGGCTAGCCGTATCCACGGGTGCCTTCCATACCAACACTTTCCAAGGAATTTATTATTTGACAACATAAAGTAAATTTCTTTTTCATTTCGGGACTGGGCATCCCTATTACCGCCATACTCTCGTGCAATGACAAGTGAATGAACACTCATCTTGAGAATAACACATCTAGCATGGAAAAATATTGGCCACCCCCTGCCGCTTCATGAGCGGTACGGGCACACAAAAAGGAAATTCATTTTGAAAATTAGAGTTGGCACATACAAATTTATTTAGAACGGCACGGAAATACTGCATATAGGTAGGTATGGTGGGCTCATGTGGCAAAACTGGGTTTAAGGATTTTGGATGCACAAGTAGTATTCCCACTTAGTACAAATGAAGGCTAGCAAAAAGATTGAGAAGCAACCAACCAAGAAACAAAAATTCTAATAAATGAGCATTAAGCATAACTAACACCGAATAATGCACCACAAGTAGGATGTAATTTCATTGCATAATATTGATTTTCGTGCTTGCATTAGGAATCACAAACCTTAAAACCTTAACACCAATATTCTTACTAAAGCATAATTACTCACCAACATGACTCACATATTACTATCATCATATCTCAAAACTATTACTAAGAATCAAGTTTATTTTGTCCAATGATCTTCATGAAAGTTTTTATTATATCCCTCTTGAATATCTATCACTTTGGGACTAATTTCATATGTTGCATTTGCTTTTGACAAGCTCAAACAAATTTAAGTGAAGAACATGAGCATAAAATTTTTCATCTCTCAAAATAATATAAGTGAAGCATGAGAGAATTTCTTCAAAAAATTTACTAACTCTCAAATAGATCTAAGTAAAACATGAGAGTATTTCTTCAAAAATATTAAAGCACACCGTGCTCAAAAAGATATAAGTGAAGGACTAGAGCAATTCCATAGCTCCAAAAAATTTAAGTGAAGCACATAGAGCAATTCTAACAAATCATAGCATAAGTTTGGCTCTCTCAAATAGGTGTGTCTAGCAAGGATGATTGTGACAAACTAAAAAGCAAAATAAGCGAAGACTCATCTAATACAAGTCACTCCAAGCAAAACTCATGATATGTGACGAATAAAATATAGCTCCAAGTAAAATTACCGATTGTTGTTAGAAGAAAGAAGGGATGTCTTCCGGGGATCCCCAAGCTTAGTTGCTTGGTTCTCCTTGAATATTAAGTTGGGGTGCCATGGGCATCCCCAAGCTTAGGCTCTTTTCACTCCTTGTTCCTTCATCCATCGAGATCTCACCCAAAACTTGAAAACTTCAATCGCACAAAACTTAACAAAACCTTCGTGAGATCCGTTAGTATAATAAAACCAATCTTTGCTTTAAGTACTGTTGAAAACACATTCATATTTTGTTATTGCATTATACCTAATGTATTCTAACTTTACCATGGCATGTACCCCCCGATACAATCCATAGATTCATCAAAATAAGCACACAATGCGAAGAAAAACAGAATCTGTCAAAAACAGAACAGTCTGTAAAGATGTGAACTTTACTCATAATTTTGTAACTCCAAAAATTCGGAAAAATTAGGACAACAGAGGCAATTGGTATATCAATCTTGTGTAAAACATTCAGAATTTTTTGTCGCTTTTGTGAATTTAAACAATTCTGTTACTGGACGCAAAAGTTTCTGTTTTTCAACAGGATCAAATCAACTATCACCCAAAGCTATCCCAAAGGCTTTACTTCGCACAAACACTAATTAAAACATAAAAAACACAAGCATAAAAGAGGCATAATTGTACAAACACTCAAGAACAGAAAGAAAAAGGCAGAAATAAATTTTATTCATTGGGTTGCCTCTCAACAAGCGCTATTGTTTTATGCCCCTAACTAGGCATTGATAATTTTAATGATGCTCGCATGAAAGATAAAATTTGAAGCACAAAGAGAGCATCATAAAAGACGTGACCAGCATATTTAAGTCTAACATACTTCCTATGCATAGGAATTTTATAAGCAAACAAATTATCAAGACAAGAATTATCTAACATATGCATAGGATAAGAAAGAGACAATAGCAATCTCAACATGAAGAGAGGTAATTTAGTAACATGAAAATTTCTACAACCATATTTTCCTATCTCATAATAATTATATGTAGGATCATAATCAAATTCAACAATATAGCTATCATATAAATTTTTTTCTTCATGATCCACATGCATAAAAGTTTTATAATCTTCCAAGATAGTGGGATTAACATCAACTAAAGTCATGAACTCTCCAAACCCACTTTCATCATGAAATTCACAAGATTGATAATTTTACAAAGTAGTGGGATCATTAATACCTAAAGTTGACACTCTTATAAACCCACTTTCAATATTATTGCAAACATTATTATCAATATCATATTCATCATGAGGCTTAAATAAATTTTCAAGATCATAAGAAGCATCACCCCAATCATGATCATTACAATGAGTTGTGGACATAACAAAATTAGCATCCCCTAGCTTGGGGTTTTGCATATTATTAACACAATTGACATTAATATAACTTATAATAACATCATTGCAATCATGCTTTTCATTGAAAGAGCTATCATGAATCACTTTATAAATTTCTTCTTTCAACACTTCATCACAATTTTCAGATTCCCGAATCTCAAGCAAAACTTCATAAAGATAATCTTGTGAACTCAGTTGACTAGCAATTGGTTCATCATAATTGGATCTTTTAAAAAGATTAGCAAGTGGATGGGGATCCATATCAATAGATTTTTAGCAAGCGAAGATGCAAGCAAATAGAAGACACATGGCAACACAAGTAAAGATAGCAAACAAGCAAACAAAAGATCAAACGAGAAAAAGGCAAACGAAAAAGAAGGCAATTTTTTTTTGTGAAGTGGGGGAGATGAAAACGAGAGGCAAATGGAAAATAATGTAAATTGCAAGGAGATGAGATTTGTGATTAGGAACCTAATAGATATTGATGATGTCTCACCGACAACGGCGCCAGAAATTCCTTTGACGTGGCTTGAGACTGCGTCGGTATATTCCCAAAGAGGAAGGGATGATGCAGCACAACTACGGTAAGTATTTCCCTCAGTTGTGAAACCAAGATATCAATCCAGTAGGAGAACCAAGCAACACTATGTAAACAGTACCGGCACACAAAGAACAAATACTTGCAACCCGACGCGTAAGAGGGGTTGTCAATCCCTCCTCGGTAAAAAGATAGATTAAATTGTATAAGATTGGATAAATAGATCTAGCAAGAACGCAAAATAAAATAAGTAAAGAAAAAGTGCAGCAAGGTATTTTTGGGTTTTTGGAATAATAGATCTGAAAACAAATATGATAAAAGATAGATCTGAAAGCAATATGATAAAAGATAGACCCGGGGGCCGTAGATTTCACTAGTGGCTTCTCTCGAGAAAATAGCATACGGCGGGTAAACAAATTACTGTTGGGCAATTGATAGAATAACAAATAATTATGACGATATCCAAGGCAATGATCATGAATATAGGCATCACATCCATGATTAGTAGACAGAAATGATTTTGCATCTACTACTATTACTCCACACATCGACCGCTATCCAACATGCATCTAGTGTATTAAGTTCATGGAGAAACGAAGTAATGCGATAAGAATGATGACATGATGTAGACAAGATCTATTCATGTAGGAATATACCCCATCTTTTTTATCCTTAATAGCAATGATACATAAGTGCCTCGCTACCCCTTTTGTCACTGGGTGAGGAAACCGCAAGATCGAACCCATCACAAAGCACCTCTTCCTATTGCAAGAAAAATCGATCTAGTTGGCCTAACTAAACCAAAGATTCGAAGAAGAAATACGAGGCTATAAATAATCATGCATGTAAGAGATCAAAGAAGACTCAAATAATATTCATGGATATAGATCTGATCATAAACTCGAACTTCATCGGATCCCAACAAACACATCGCGAAAAGTCATTACATCAAATAGATCTCCAAGAGAACATTGTATTGAGAATCAAAAAAGAGAGAAGAAGCCATTTAGCTGCTGCCTATGGACCTGTAGGTCTATGGTGAACTACTCACGCATCATCGGAGGAGCACCAATGAGGATGATGAACCCCTCCGTGTTCGTGTTCCCCTCCGGCAGAGTGCCGGAATAGGGCTCTAGATTGGATCTCATGGTTCTAGAACTTGCGGCGGCTGGAATTGTGTTTCATCGACTCCCGTGGGGTTTCTGGAATATTTGGGTATTTATAGAGCTGAGAGGCGGTGGAGAGGACCTTCGTGGGCCCCACAACTCATCAGGGTGCGCCAGGGGGCTCTGGCGCGCCTTGGTGTCTTGTAGGCCCCACAGGCCTCTCCTCTGGTGCTTCCATGGCTCCCAAGTTGTCTTCTGGTCCAAAAAAAATCTCCAAAAAGTTTCGCTGCGTTTGGACTCCGTTTGATAGGGATATTCTGCGAAGTAAAAAAACAAGCAAAAAACAGCAACTGGCACTGGACACTATGTCAATAGGTTAGTCCTAAAAAATGATATAAAGTTGCTATAAATGATTGTAAAACATCCAAGAATGATAATATAACAGCATGGAACAATAAAAAATTATAGATACGTTGGAGATGTATCAGTACACCACCGGAGGCACTCATATAGAGTCATATTTTTGTTCTAGTATCGAGTTGTAATTCTTGAGTTGTAAGTAAGTAAAAGTGTGATGATCATCATTATTAGAGCATTATCCCATGTGAGGAAAGGATGATGGAGACTATGATTCGCCCACAAGTCAGGATGAGACTCTGGACTTAAAAATAAAAAAAGAGCCCAAAGAGCCCAAAATAAAATAAGAGAAAAAATGAGATAAAAAGAGAGAAGGGACAATGTTACTATCCTTTTCCACACTTGTGCTTCTGAGTAGCACCATGTTCTTCATGATAGAGAGTCTCCTATTTTGTCACTTTCATATATTACTAGTGGGAATTTTTCATTATAGAACTTGGCTTGTATATTCCAATGATGGGCTTCTCAAAATGCCCTAGGTCTTCATGAGCAAGCAAGTTGGATGCACACCCACTTAATTTTCTTTTGAGCTTTCATACACTTATAGCTCTAGTGCATCCGTTGCATTGCAATCCCTACTCCTTGCATTGACATCAATTGATGGGCATCTCCATAGCCCGTTGATTAGCCTCATCAATGTGAGACTTTCTCCTTTTTTGTCTTCTCCACACAACCTCCACCATCATATTCTATTCCACCCATAGTGCTATATCCATGGCTCACGCTCATGTATTGCGTGAGAGTTTAAAAAGCTAAAGCACTTTAAAAGTATGAACCAATTGCTTGGCTTGTCATCGGGGTTATGCATGATAAATACTTTGTGTTAAGAAGATAGAGCATGACAAGATTATATGATTTTGTAGGGATAACTTTCTTTAGCCATGATATTTTGAGAAGACATGATTTCTTTATTAGTATGCTTGAAATATTGTTATTTTATGTAAATATTAAACTTTTGTTTTGAATCTTATGGATCTGAATATTCATGCCACATTAATAAAGATTACATGATAAACATGTTAGGTAGCATTCCACATCAAAAATTATGTTTTTATCATTTACCTACTTGAGGACGAGCAGGAAATAAGCTTGGGGATGCTTGATACGTCTCCGACGTATCTATAATTTTTATTGTTCCATGCTACTATATTATCCATCTTGGATGTTTTATATGTATTATTATGCTATTTTATATCATTTTTGGGACTAACCTATTAACCTAGTGCCCAGTGCCAGTTGCTGTTTTTTCCTTGTTTTGTCTTTTACAGAAAATTAATACCAAACGGAGTCCCAACGGAACGAAACTTTTTGAGGATTTTTCTTGGACCATAAGACACCTAGGAACCTTCGGGAAGAGGTCAGAGGGGCCACCAATTGGCGACAAGATCGGAGGGTGCGCCCTAGGGGGCGCCCCCTAGGCTTGTGGGCCCCCTGATGCTCCTCTAACCCTAATCTTTGCTCTATAAATACCCAAATATTCCCCGTATACTAGAGGGCACACCAAAAATATTTTTCCGCCACCGCAAGTTTTTGTCTTCGTGAGATCCCATCTGGGGACCTTTTCCGATACTCTCTCGGAGGGGGAATCGACCATGGAGCTGTTCTACATCAACCTTGCTGCCATTTCGATGATGTGTGAGTAGTTTACCACAGACCTACGGGTCCACATCTAGTAGCTAGATGGTTTCTTCTCTCTCTTTGATCTTCAATACAATGTTCTCCTCGATGTTCTTG
Source organism: Thinopyrum elongatum (assembly GCA_011799875.1). NCBI lineage: Eukaryota > Viridiplantae > Streptophyta > Magnoliopsida > Poales > Poaceae > Thinopyrum > Thinopyrum elongatum. The sequence goes on along the minus strand of CM022299.1, from coordinate 400,756,446 downwards.
GAGTTCTATTCGATGTAATCTTCTTTTGTGGTGTGTTTGTTGAGATATGATTAATTGTGGATTTATGATCAGATTATTTATGAATATTATTTGAGTCTTCTCTGAACTCTTTTATGCATGATTAAGATAGCTTTGTATTTCTCTCCAATCTATTGATTTGGTTTGGCCAACTAGATTGATTTTTCTTGCCATGGGAGAGGTGCTTTGTAATGGGTTCAATTTATGGTGCTCATACCCAGTGACAGAAGGGGACATGACACGTATTTGTATTGTTGCCATTAAGGATAAAAAGGTGGGGTTTATTTCATATTGATTGGATCTATCCCTCTGCATCATGTCATCTTGCTTAACGCGTTACTCCGTCTTGTTAACTTAATACACTAGATGCATGCTGGATAGCGGTCGATGTGTGGAGTAATAGTAGTAGATGCAGGCAGGAGTCGGTCTACTTATCACAGACGTGATGCCTATATTCATGATCATTGCCTTAGACATCGTCATAACTTTACGCTTTTCTATCAATTGCACAACAGTAATTTGTTTACCCACCGTATGCGTTCTTTCAAGAGAGAAGCCTCTAGTGAAAACTATGGCCCTCGGGTCTATTTTTATCATATTATTTTCAGATCTACAAAACCAAAAACCCCAAAATACCTTGCTGCAATTTATTTACCTTTAATTTATTTTGCACTTTTATTTATCTTTTATACCTATCTCTATCAGATCTCATCCTTGCAAAGTAACTGAAGGGATTGACAACCCCTTTATCGCGTTGGGTGCAAGTATTTGTTTGTTTGTGTAGGTGCAACCATTGGTGACTTGTATGTTCCTCCTACTGGATTGATACCTTGGTTCTCAAACTGAGGGAAATACTTATCTCTACTTTGCTGCATCACCCTTTCCTCTTCAAGGGAAAAACCAACGCAAGCTCAAGAAGTAGCATTGGGTTATGCGTCCGGTTATCAAAACCAATTGCGTACCTGCATACTGGTGGACAGAAGGTTGGCTACTCCCTCGAGCCCCGTTCGAGCAGCTCTGAGGTACGCATCTACCGAACTAAGAACATTAAACTCTTGATCGGAGAACGCGGAGTGCCGCAGCGACGCCTTTCACCGTCGGTGATGCATCACACTTTCAACCTCGGAATTGGTAACCGAGACATCCTCCGAATTCCCTGGATGTTGGTCCTCGACGGGGACCTCTGAAGCACCACCGACCACAGCCGGAGACCTCGGTCTGGGGTCACCCCTCGGCTCCTCTTCAATGTCCTCGAATGCTGGGGGTTCTACATATCACCTGCAGGACGCAATAGAGAAGATTATTGATATTCGCAGCAATTATCGAAGATAAGGATACCAAGGGTACGGTGAATACATCACCTCTTTGGAGGAGGTGCAGTTGACGTAATTCCCGCTGCCGCCGCACGTTTGGACGCCCTGCGGCCACTCGCCGCTGGAGCTGCTGGTGCCGCTCTCGCTGAAGTCCGACGTGTTGTGCGACGACCCTTGGGAGTAGAAGTCAGCGTTCTCGGAGCGGCAGGAGCTGAGCGTCTTTTCGAGAAGAAGCCTTTTGTCACTTACAGCGGAGGAAGGAAGCGTCCCGGTGTGATCGGCCAAAAGGGCCACTTTAGAGCCGTCAAAACTCTCCTGGTAAAAGACTCCCTCCTCGAAATCGATCGACGTTTCTGGATCATCATGAAACCTAGGGTCATCGGCGTGAGAGTGACTCTCCGGTTGAGGAGCGGGGCAGCTCACCGTCTCGATCCAGCACCTCCAGCCCTGCTCGGATAAATTAGATATCCAAGTAAGAAAGATTAATGTACCATCTCGAGAAGCCCTCCTTTGGCTTTAATCAAGAAAATTATTGCTCTTCTCCTTTGAATAGGTCGACTAAGACAGCTGCCATCGCCGCCGAATCATTGGGTCCTTTCCATGTGTAATGGGTTGGGTCATTCGCCCCGTTGTAACACCATAAGGGGTGCGCCCTTTGTTGAAGGGGTTGAACGCACGAGCAATGACTGTGGCCATCACGTCCATAATGGTCAACCTGTTGTGGGCTAGCCACCTCACTTGAGTGGCTAGGCGCTATACTTCGGCACCCTCCTTTTGGGAAGGGCCACTCGGTCGCCAATTGAACCGCTTCTTCGGAGAGGCAAGAGAGAATTCGGGCAGCCCCCTTCGAGTTGGATCGAATAGGGGGACATCCTCAATATATAACCACTCCGAGGTCCACTCCTCGGCAACCTTCTTGGGAGTCCCTATCGGATACCCCGTCCAGGCGATACGCCACACTTTGGCTCCGCCGACCTCGTAAATTGCCCCTCCTCAAGTGCGAGGGACAAGACAGAAGTATTTCCTCCATAACTCAAAATGGGCCTCACAACCCAGGAACATCTCGCAGAGGGCAACACAGCTCGAGATGTGCAGAATCAATCCCGGGGTAAGATGGTGGAGTTGGATCCCGTAAAATTCTAGTAAACCTCTGAGAAAGGGGTGAATGGGTAAGCCTAAACCTCGTAAGAGAAAGGGCACGAAGCATACCCGCTCTTCCCTGTGTGGGGCGGGGAAGTTCTCCACAAAAGCCTCACCGTTCGCAGAAGTCAATCCGGGCCGGGTGGTAGTGAGATCTGATGTGGGTAGATACCCCTGCGTCTCAAGGCTGCTCAATCTCATTCGGGAAACGGAGCAGCTCGCCCAGTCACCTTGAAGGGGGCCGTGAGGGCGCGAAGAGGAGCCTGGAGCACTCGCCATTGTTCAAAGCTTGCTCACTCTGGCTTTTCGGTGATTTGGGAGCGGGATGTGACAACTTTCATGCCCTGGGCCTATTAAATAGGCGTCTTCCCCTGGCCCATAAGGGGCATTTATGTAAAAGACTATTGGGCTGTTTGCTTTCCTCTGGCGCACAAAAATCGAGGGGCGTCATTAATACCGAATGAAGAAAATGACACGATGAGCCCCGCAATACCTCGCTGACCGAAGTGTTGTGGATGGCCGAGATATCATCAGCCGGATATAGATGATGGAAGGAACTCGCCCCTCAAGCCGAAGACTTTAAGAAGCATGGAGCTGACGGGGATTATCGACCTCGGCGTTGGAGGCTAGTTCGGGGGCTACTGAGGGTGTCATGGATTAAGGGGTCCTCGGGCCGCCGGTCTATCTCTCGTGGGCCGGACTGGTGGGTCGCTCTTGATTCATTAAAGGAAGGCCGGACTACAGGCGACCCCGTGCTCTGGAAGGAAACCACTAAAGACTTGGCGTATCCTCCATGTATGGCTAGCGAAATCGGCAAGTTTATCCACCGATGGAGACCAATCAGGTGTAACCCTAGGTATCCCTGGTGTCTATATAAACCAGAGGGTTTAACCCATAGAAGGGGAACCATTACCGCCATACCCACCTAGGGTTTAGTTCATCCGATCTTGTGGTAGATCAACTCTGTAATTGTCATACAAACACATCGATACAATCAAGCAGGACGTAGGGTTTTACCTCCTCGAGAGGGCCCGAACCTGGGTAAACGCTGCCTCTACGCTCCCTGTTACCCATCGATCCAAGATCCACAGCTCGGGACCCCCTACTCGAGATATGCCGGTTTTGACACCGACACCATTGACTTGGGAGCTATAGAATTGTGATAGCATACAGTGGGTAATGTTTGATTATAATTGTACAATAATGTTACAACACGACATGATGGGATTTGATGTTATATGTACTAACCCTTCTAATAAAAAGTTCAGTTAAGTTTTGTGTGGATGAAGTGTTCAAAGATCGAGGAGGTATCGATGTGAGGAGAATAAGTAGAGGCGAGAGTTCAAGATTGGGGATGCCCAAGGCACCTAAGTAAATATTTAAGGAGGCTCAAGTGTCTAAGCTTAGGGATGCCCCGGAAGGCATTCCATCTTTCTTCGACAATTATCGGCGTGTCTCGGTTTTTGTTTTGTTCACATGATATGCTTAAATTCTTGGAGCGTCGTGTGTTTTTATTTTTCTTTTAGTAATGCACATGATGGTATGAGGTAGTCCTTGGTTTATTTATAGAATGCTCTTTGCACTTCACTTATATCTTTTGAGTATGGATTTATAGAATGCTTCATGTGCTTCATTTATATCATTTGAAGTTTGGATGCATGTTTCTCTACATATAGAAAACCGTTATTTGTAGAATGCTCTTTTGCTTCACTTATATTTATTAGAGTGTGGTCTTTTGTAGAAAGAATCAAACTCTCATGTGTCACTTATATCTGTTTAGAGAGTCAACAGGAATTGGTCATTCACATGGTTAGTCATAAAATCCTACATAAAACTTGTAGATCACTGAATATGATATGTTTGATTCTTTGCAATAGTTTTGCGATATTAAGATGATGATATGTGGGAGGTACTAGTGAATGATTGTGGTTTAGTAAGAATATTGGTGTTAAGGTTTGTGATTCTCGAAGCATGCACGTATAGTCTCTAGTTATGCTAAGAAGTTGGATCGTGATTTATTATTGATTGTCTTCCTTATGAGTGGCGGTCGGGGATGAGCCATGGTCTTTTCCTACCAATCTACCCCCTTGCCTCACAACTCAGGACGAAAAGAAGGATGATGGATACTATGATTCCCCCACAAGTCAGGACGAGAATCCGAACGAAAAAGAGGCCAAAAAATGGGAGAAAAAGAGAGAAAGGGCAATGCTACTATCCTTTTCCACACTTGTGCTTCAGAGTAGCACCATGTTCTTCATGTAGAGAGTCTCCTGAGTTGTCACTTTCATATACTAGTAGGAATATAATGTTATAGAACTTGGCTTGTATATTCCGATGATGGGCTTCCTCAAATGGCCGAGGTCTTCATGAGCAAGCAAGTTGAATGCACATCCACTTAGTTTCCGTTGAGCTTTCATACACTTATAACTCTTAGTGCATTCATTGCATGGCAATCCCTACTCACTGCATTGATATTGATTGATGGGCATTTTCATAGCCCATTGATTAGCCACGATAATGCGAGACTTTCTTTCTTTTTTTACTTTCCCTTATTGATCTATATCACCGCATTCTATTCCACCCATAGTGCTATATCCATGCCTCACGTTCATGTATTGCATGGGGTTGAAAATGTTAAATCGCGTTAAAAAGTACTCCCTCCGTCCCAAAATAAGTGTCTCAACCTTAGTACAACTTTGCACTAAAGTTAGTACAAAGTTGAGACACTTATTTTGGGACGGAGGGAGTATGATCCAATTGCTTGACTTGTCATCATGGTAATTCATTATTAATATTTTATGTTAGGAAGACCAAGCATGACGGGCTATATGATTTTGTAGGGATAGTGTTTTTTATTTTGAAAGGCATGATTGTTTGTTAGTATGCCTGAGTATTGATGTCTTTATATCAAATTATAGACTATTGCCTCGAATCATTCATTTCTCAAATATTCATACCGTAAAAGAGATTACATGATACACATGTTAGGTAGCATTTCACATCAAAAATTCTGTTTTTCTCATTTACCTACTCCAGGACGAGCAGGAATTAAACTTGGGGATGCTGATATGTCGCTAACATATCTATAATTTTTGATTGTTTCATGCTGTTATATTATCAATTTTGCATGCTTTATATGCATTTATATGCTATTTTATATCATTTTTTGGGACTAACCTATTAACCTAGCGCCCAGTGCCACTTCCTTTTTTTTTCTTTTTTTTTGACTTTCCAGGAAAAAAGTACCAAATAAAGTCCAAACTCGATGAAACTTTACGATAATGTTTTCTGGACCAGAAGGGGCCCTAGAAGGACCACGAGCTCACAGGGCGCGCCCTAGGGGGGTAGGCGCTCCCCCTGAGCTCGTGAGCCCCACGCAACTCCGTTTGACCTAATTCCACCTCTATAAATTCCCAAACCAACGGAGAGCCACCCGAAACACTTTTTCCGCCGCCGCAAACTTCTGGTCTTCCGCGATCCCATCTGGAGGCCTTTTCAGGTACTCTCCGAAGGGGGAATCAATCATGGAGGGCCTCTACATCATCCTTGCTGCCTTTCGATGATATGTGAGTATTTCACCACAGACCTACGGGTCCATAGCTAGTATCTAGATGGCTTCTTCTCTCTCTTTGATCTTCAATACAATGTTCTCCTCGATCTTCTTGGAGTTCTATCTGATTTAATCTTCTTCTGCGGTGTGTTTGTTTGTGATTCAATGAATTGTGGGTTTATGATCAGATTACTCATTAAAAGTAACTGAGTCTTTTCTTAACTTTATTATGCATGATTGTTATAGCTTTATATTTGTAAGTGCATCTAGTGCCCCTTAGTGATTTTGGTGTATTGAAGACTTATAGGTTAAGGGACTAATGTGTTTGTGAGTGTACACAGGTTCTATAAGTCTATGAGGAGTTTGATATTTACGATGAAAGTCGACCCCTAAAAATGAATGTCTTCATTTGAAGACTTTGAAAATAAGGAAATTGGTGTGACCTTGAAGACTTTGATACTGATGCGAGGATCATGAAGCGTGAAGACTTTTGTTTTCGTAGTTTCATTTTCTCTTTCTTGAGTCATAGGAAACACGGTACTGTTAAAGGGGGTCAAGAGATTGTTCCTGTGTGGAACCGACGCTTGTTACCATTGAGGACTGTGCATCCTCCAGACGGTTAGGCGTCATGGTCCAGAGCATCCAAGAGGAATTGTGGATCGCCGAGTGGCCAAGTATGTGAAGGTTTGGAAGTCACATGTGAAGATTTACCACGAGTGATTGGGCGAGGTCTGTGTGACCTCAGCTCAAGGAGAATACGGTGAGGACTATGTGTCCGGGACTGTGTGTCCTCAGGTTTAAATATCCAGCCGCTCCAACCAGACGTACAACTGTCACAATAGTTGGAACTGGTCTACCAAATCATTGTCTTCACCGAGCTACTGGTTCTATTTCCTCAACCATTTCATTTCCTCAATCTCGTGTTATTGTTCATGATCATTACTGTTTGAAGACTTTAACTGAAGACTTTCTCAATTTCCCCAATCCTATTTCTTCAGTCATCTTGTCTTCTGCCTGCTTATCCTGTTTACACGCTACCTGTGCTCTGTGCTTGTTTCATATTATCATGATGCATGTGTTACTGCCATGTTATGCTTGCACCTGAGTACTTATTCCGCTGCTTGTATTTCGTTACTGAGGAAATTCCTTAAACTCTTTTTCCTCAGTGATGAATTTGTAAAAATCGCCTATTCACCCTCCCTCTAGTCGATATAACGCACTTTCAATATTTCTCTCCGATCTATCTGTTTGATTTGACCAACTAGATTTATTTATCTTCAGTAGGAGAGGTGCTTTGTAATGGGTTCAATCTTGTGGTGCTCTATATCCTAGTGACAGAAGGGGACAATACACGTATTTGTATTGTTGCCATTAAGGGTGAAACAATGGGGTTTATTCATATTGATTGGGTTTATTTTGTCTACATCATGTCATCTCGCTTAAGGCGTTACTCCATTTTTATGAACTTAACACCATAGATGCATGCAGGATAGGGGTCGACTGGTGGAGTAATAGTAGTAGATGCAGTTAGGAGTCGATCTACTTGTCTCGGACATGATGCCTATATATATGATCATTGCCGTGAATACGTCATAACTACGCGCTTTTCTATCAATTGCCCAACAGTAATTTGTTCACCCACCGTTTACTATGTATTCGAGAGAGAAGCCTCTAGTGAAAGTATGGCCCCCGGGTCTACTTTATCATATTATAAAATATAAAAACACCTTGCTGCAATTTATTAATTTTATTTTATTTTACAATTTATCTAGATTTAATTCTTGTGAGTAACAAGTTTAAGGGGATTGACAACCCTCTTGCCCGCGTTTGGTGCAAGTATTTGATTTTGTGTGTGTAGATGTTGTTCACGAGACTTTGCGTGATTCTTCTATTGGTTCGATAACCTTAGTTCTCACTGAGAGAAATACTTATCTCTATTGTACTGCATCTTCCCTCCTCTTCGGGAAAAATCCCAATGCAGCTCACAAGTAGCACTTCTCCTCCGCCGCCGCCCGCCTCACCTCGTCATGACGCGCGCGCCTTAGGTTGCGGGAATGAGCCGAGCCGATGCTTATTTTTACCGGTCAGGAATGGTCTCGTATTAATTGATGAGTCGTTATAGTAATATCACTATCCAAGACATTGGACCGTGGGATGTTCGCGGACTCGGTCATGGGCCCGAGCCTAGGCCCATCTACCTGGCGGCCTATATAAGGAGCGCGGGCTAGTGGAGTGAACCCTAACCAGTTCACTCACTCCCTCTTGCACAACCTTATCTGTCATCTACTGTTCCTCTCTCTGTGCTGCTTCCGGCGATTCCATCCCGAGGACCACGTGCACGGTTGGTCGGGAGAGCACGTGCCTCCAAAACCCTGTCGTTCGAGATCCTGCCCGGGAGAACAACATTAAGGTTTTTGGGGAGCGTCTCAACGCGGCTGCTCCTGATCCATCCCCGTCTCCGTTCACCTCTGCTTCCAATACTTCCCCTGCATCGACTCATGGCTGACGGCGAAGCCGCCAAGAAGAAGGCCTCGGCACCGCCGCCGCCGCATTGGCTTGGCCAACCAGAGGGTATGACTCGCTCATCCTTTATTTTCTTGTTCATGTGATGGCCGTATATATGTTGTTCATAGATGTTTCGGTTCTATGTATTGTGCGTGCTCACATGCTTAGGTATCGGTATGAGATGCATACCATATTTGTCATGTTTACTGTATACTCGTGGATTTGATTAGTAAAAAATGTGCTAATCTTTCCAACAAATTATTTTAAAAAATATACTGTGGGAAGCAATTCCCACGGGTTCGGTAAAAAAAAGAAGTAAAATAATCGAATTGATGCTTCGTGCTATAGGAGATTCTGCGAGAGTTGTTCTAGCTACAGAATCGCAGTGCGCTCTTCTCCAAGGCTCGGCAGTTCGCTCTTGTCCACGCTCCACAACACCGAGGCATATACGATGGTCTTATCTACTGCATCATGCTTTGTCATCCACCCTTTAAATATCCCATCTATTGCCCTTCGTCATAGACCGTGAAAATATCCCCGATACTCTCTGCGGCTTCAGTTCCTGACCGAAGAAGGGCCCGCAAGGTAAGCATCACGCATCACATATTCGCAGTCGGCAACTCGCTGCCGCTGCCATCAACGGAGGGAGCGCGTGAGAGATTCACGTCCTCACGGGTCCCAATCCCACCATCGCTCGTTCTGGAACAACAGCGACATTTCCACCCGGACTTGTTTCGGAATTTGAGCTTCCCGCAGCAAACGCCAACTCGTGGCTGAATTTGAGCTTACCGGAGCGCATGGCAGTGCCGACTGTATACACGCGTTTCACTTACATAGACGATTGGACGTGTAGTACTCCATCCGTTTCAAAATATAGCGCGCCCATATTTTTCGAGGTTCAACTTTGACCATAAATTTAACCAATGAGACCGACTACGGCGGAAACAAAAATTATATAATTGAAAACTTCTTTTGAATACGAATTCACTGGTATAATTTTTGCCCCGCCGCAATTGGTCTCGTTGGTTAAATTTATGGTCAAAGTTAAAGCACAGAAACCAAGAACGCACTATATTTTGAAATTGAGGGAGTATTATTTTCCTATCACATGCACGACTGGCCATGACTGTCAGGTCTGGTGAATTGAGCATAAAAAAAAGGTCTGGTGAATTGTGTTTCTCAAACCACCGCCACTGGTTCCGATTCACTCCGCACTTTCTCAGCACAAGTCACTTTCTTGTAATAATAACAAGGTGTTGCATTGCCCAAATGGGAGAGAAAGCGGGTCGCGTTCCATCCTTGTCTTAGTTGTGTAATCACCATCGCATTAGCAAATTGTTTACAGAATTATTACAACTACTCGTTGCCATCAGAGATCAGACATGGACCTTTGTTTATGCGTTAGGTGCCGCGTTCCGTAAGTTCATTTGGCTCTACCAAAAACAACTAGCCATCGAACCCGTCAAAGTCCATTGCAAGATTATCCAGACGCTTAGATAAAAAGATAATTACATATTTTTTTGCGATGAAAAAAAAACATCGGAGCACCTGCTGTTTTTTTTTTTGAGAATAGCACCTGCTGTTTCAACGCAGAGCACCTCGTGTTTAAAAATATAAGTACTACTCATCTACGTACACGACGTTTTTGTAGTTCAATTAGATTTAGATGTAGAGGAAGTACCAGCACATACTGATTCTGCTTACATTGCACTTAACTGCAGGCGGAAGCAGTTGCTCCGATTTGCATTTCCGCGCCAGTAAAAGCAACGCCGAACCACACAGCACGGATCGGGCGGCCTGCAATGACCAAAACTCCGTAGCCGCTGCTCCGTCGTCGTCCTCTTCAAGAGCCCCGTGCTTTAGTTAAGACGCATAAACTAAAACCCGTCCCGCGTCGCCGCGAGGAACTGCTACTCCGGTACGTGGTCGTACACGGCACGGCACGAAGTCACCGGTACAAATCTGGGGAGACGAGAGCGCGCCCTCCTAACTCAGGAGAGACAACGCGCGTGCATGCTTGCACCGCACGGTACGCGGGGGCGACAGCACCAACATTTGTGCCCAAGCCCAGTCCGGTGGCATTCTATTCCGAACCCAACACGCTTGCCCAGCCGCAACCCAGCCAAACAAAAACCGGGCAAATTCCCCGGGCAGACTGCTGTTATCCACGGGTTTTCCCCCCTCTCACGGCAACAGAGGTGAAAGTGAAACCGAGCGGCGAATAAGCAGGAGCAGGTCTGCGTGCGTTGGTTGTCGCGGGGCGCCGGCCGTTCCCGTTCTTATCCACTCCGGCGCGGTGAGCCGAGGCGGCGTCGGGGCCACGCGGCCGAATCGCTGCCAGTGACCCCCTCGCGCCCGTGGATCCACGTCGACCAGGTCAAGCCCCATTATCCCCTCCCCCTCCCCCTCCCCCCACCCTCACCACTAGCCCGACTATTATTATCAACGCGTCGGCGTCGCCCGCCCGCCTCTCCCTCGTCCTCCTCCTTTCCCCATTCCCCTCTCCATTCGCCCCCGCCCTCGCCTACCCCGATTCCATCCACTTCGACCGCGCCCGGAATCTGCGCTCCGAGGGGATCCCCACCGAGGCCTCGCGCGCGCATGGAGATCTCCTTCGAGGCGTGGGAGGGGGTGCAGCGCCACGGCCAGGACATCGCCGACCGCCTCGCGCAGGGCTTCACGGGCCTGCTGCAGGCGCCGCCGCAGTTCCCGTGGCCGCCCGTCTCGCACAAGCTCATGCCCTTCGAGATCGACCTCCCCGTCGTGCCCTTCGGCGCCGCTCGCGGAGCCGCCGGCGCCGGCAAGGACTTCTTCCCCACCGCCGCCGTCGCCTCCGTCATCGACATCGGCGGCAGGCTCGGCCAGGCCGGCGTCGAGATCGGCACGTCCGTCGGCGGGGCCGTGCAGCACGCCGTGCGCCAGCTGCCCGTGCCCTTCCGGGGCGCCCAGATCCGCCGCCGAAAGCTGCAGCCGCCGCCTTCTGCGGACGGGGCCGTCGGCCTCTCCTCGGAGAGGGCCGTCGATAGATGTCCTCTCGAGGCGGCCGCCGCCGCTGCGGCCGCGGCGACTGGAAGCGCTGCCGCGTCGACTGTCAGTGGTGTCAGAAGCGGGGACGACCTTGATGAAGACGATGACGGATATGGCTGCGAAATCGGAACCCTCGGAAACTTTAAGAAGTCCAAGGTACGATTCAACTACTTCCTACTCCTAGTTCTATTGTGGGTTTGAGTATGTTTGCGTCTCACAGCCTTAATTCAGGCTTTACTCCCATTGAAAGTACTAAAATCTTAGAATCACAATCTTATTATCCCTGAATTGACTGGAATATGTAAGCTAAACCTTAGAATTTTGATGAACTAGAATTGTCGGGATTATGTGAATCTTATTATCCCTCTGCTTGTTTAGAGCCAAGCCGTCTTTACAGGCATGACACAACATAATACTTTGCTCTTCTCTTGACGAACATTCAGGGTACCGTAAATATGTCAGCGACATACAACACCAGGAACAATGATATTGAGAGTTCCGTTGTTGCACGTGGAGACCTGTGGAGGCTAGAGGCATCACGCAGCGGTTCAACTTCTGGAAACGATACTTCGCCCCTTTACCTTGTTCAGTTGGGGCCTTTACTATTTGTTCGTGACTCTACACTCCTATTGCCTGTTCATCTGTCAAAGCAACATCTGCTGTGGTATGGCTATGATCGCAAGGTACTCATATCCTTTATGTTTCCTTCTCCCAATATGTTATACCCATTCATTCATTATTCGATACAGGCTTTTGTTTTATGGAAATTCATGGTCTCTTCGTTTTCTTATATGCTACTGCGTATTATATATCCTGGATCTTCACTGAAAAGGGGCTGTTTCATATGCAGAATGGAGTGCATTCCCTCTGTCCAGCTATTTGGTCGAAACAGAGAAGATGGCTGATGATGTCGATGATGTGTCTTAATCCAGTAGCTTGTGTAAGTATGAGCATGTTGTTTATTGAAGTTTCTGCGTACTACAGTTTTTCTCATATGCTGTGATGTGTTAGAGTTGGAAATTGGCACTGTTTGGGCTTTCCGATGTGCTTACTTTGCATTATAGTAGCGGGATGAATCATATATGCTGCCATGGTTCTGTGGTTAGGGGGGATTGCACATTTCCTTGTTATTTGCTAGAAAGGTCTGTCCAGTTGACTTTCATTGGACATCTGATAACCAGTGAGTAATAGTTCTGCACAACTAGTGTGCCAGCATTTTTCACTGGCCAGTAGAATTGGTGAGGAGTCTTGCATTCTATAAAATATCTACGCCATTCACAATGGTAACCATGTTTTTAAAATTATTAACAGGCGTAACTTTGTTGGGATATTTATTGTTATAAGTTGGTTTTATCTAATAGAATGACACTTTTTTGTTACAGTCCTTTATGGATCTACAGTTCCCTAATGGGCAAGTAACGTACGTTGCTGGAGAAGGGATAACAGCGAGTGGTTTTGTTCCATTGTTTGGTGGGTTGCTTCAAGCTCACGGGAAATTCCCAGGAGAAACAAGAATGAGCTTCTCTTGCAAGGTTAGTGTTTCCAACTTAGTTCCCTTAAGTTCATTTGTATCATCAAAAAGTACTGTTTTCTGTAAGTCAATGCCCATGGGTCGTGAGCTTCTCCTTGAAGATTGCATTTCTGCTGCCATTTCTGAAAATAAATTTCTGCTAGTCATACGTACAGCAAAGTTATAAGTTCTAAGCATTTGGCCAGTGTCTGATTGGAATTCATCTGTAATAATTAATTGATAATACAGTGGTTCGTTTGCAAAAACACTATGTATGTCAGATGTGGTCTGGTGACATTTTATCATACAGGGAGCTGCACATAAATTTGCGCATTACCATATTCGTCTTATTTTTCTAGTTATATTTCTTGTGACACAAGAACAAATATTTACGATCTATTCTGTTGCAGTAATCTTTTCATGTTCTTAAGAACCATTTGTCTTATCTTTCTAGTTATATTTCTTGTGACACAAGAACAAATATTTACGATCTATTCTGTTACAGTAATCTTTTCATGTTCTTAAGAACCAACATGACTCTCAATTCTCTTGCATTGCATTTACACAATATTAGTTAGCACAGATTTTACCTTTGGTAATCTTCAACCTTACTCTTCTTTTTTTCTTCCTTATTCAAGAACAAGCGAGGCACAAGGTTCACTCCTATGTTTCAATGGCCTGACAAATCTCTTTCACTTGGAGTTACTCAAGCTTTAGCATATAAAAGATCTGGTCTTATGGTGAGGCCCAGCATACAAGTCAGGTAATTCACTGAAATCATTTGGATAATTGTGGAGCCTTCTGTTGTTACATCTTGCCCTATATTATATGATCAAATGAGTAGATTGTGAATGACAATTGTTTTGCAATGTTTGCTACTATCTTAGATGCGTTGATATGATGCTAAAAGCATGCTTTGTTGCAACTATTTTTTTTTATGCAGCATTGCATTCCTTTTTGATAAATGAATAGCTAGGGCCAAGGATAGATCAGAATCTTCCATGGCTAATGATCAAAGTTTTGAACTTCTCATAGAGTGGAATCTTCTATTGTTATTTTTCTCAGTACATAGAATAATTATGTGCTGCTTCTTTTTTGTATGCATTAATCTTGTGGAACATGAGAAATTGTTTTGATGCTGGATGGTATCGGCTTTTATGGGATTTTGTTAAATGTTTGCTTTTGCATTGCTGACTCATTTTAGTACTAAAACTATGGGCCTCTGGGTGGACAGTGCTGTTCTCAACGTTACCCTCGAGTGACCAAGAGACTGCTAAGCAGATGCCATTGATCAACTTACATCTTCTTGTGTTAGACTAAAATAATCCTCTGTGCTGTGTTGTTAGTTTTGTTTTGTTCATCCTTGTATTTTTTGTTTTTGTTTTAATAAAACTCTTGAAGGCATTCTACTCTACAGTGTATGCCCTACATTTGGAGGAAGTGATCCCGGTGTACGTGCAGAGGTCGTCCATTCATTAAAGGAGGAACTAAATGTGATGTGTGGTTTATCCTGCTCAAGAAATCCGTCAGCTTTTACTGCTCTTTCTGTAAGTTTTCCTCATTGAAACAAGGCATCTGCTCGATTCTTTTCTAATACCACAGTTTGACTGTAACTACGATCATACTCCCTCCGTCCGGAAATACTTGTCGTAGAAATGCATAAAAATGAATGTATCTAGAACTAAAATACGTCTAGATACATCCATTCCTCCGACAAGTATTTCTGGACGGAGGGAGTACATTGGCTCTAACTGTACCTATATATGGCAGATTGGGCGGTCAAAGTGGAATGGTCAAGTGGGCAGTTCTGGAGTAGTAGTCACGTTGGAAACACCTCTAAATAACATTGGAAGGCCGTCTTTATCTGTGCAGTTAAATGGCGGTTTCGAGATTTGAAGTCCTGCGCAGGAGTTGTACATACCATTGTACATAACACCACCACTAATCTTGATGTTCCACCCCTGCTGGGATAGCGCATCGGCCCGTTACATGTATGCGGAAGTGAGATGCAGCTTGTTCTTGTGGCCATAGGTCTTGACTTAGCAAATCAACCGGTCTATTACATATGTAGACAGCGACGACCATATTTCCCGAAGAGACTGGTGAAGCAATCACGAGTTCAAGCACTTCCTAAGGGAAGTAGAGATAAAATAAGCTCAAGCCTAGTTCGCCGTTTGTAAGGTGGCAAAGGAAATGCTTGCGGACTGCTTATGTGTCATGCAAAGAAGATTGGCAAATTGGATAATTGTTGGTGCTGGATTGTCTGCCAATTTTGTGACTTACGCTGGATTTTTGTCTCCACCGCTGTTGATTGGTGCTTATTTTGTGACAAAGGTGAACTGGGTGGATGAATTGGCGTGCTTTTTTTTTTTCCTGCACTCTTGTATTCCATGTAACCCTCACTAAAGACTTGGCATATACTTTGTCTGGCGGAACTGACAAATCTGTTCTGCCTTGCCTAGTTGTATGCCGTCTGACTATCGCACTGTTGGATATTGAACTTTAAGAAGTCAAGTCATAAGTGTACTAAAATTAGCGGGTGGAGCACAACTTATTCCGTTAACTTAACAAGCTGTATGTGGTGCCAGCTACAAGGTGTTCTACATGACTTGGTAGCTTTCCCGCTGCATACTTTGCACCATACGCAATGTCCTGAAATATTACTAGCTCGTTTACAAGTTACTACTCCCTCTGTTACAAATATAAGATGTTCTAACGTTCTCTAAATCGGATGTATACAAACATGTTCTAGTGTGCTTGTTTACTCATTTCAAAACTATCACAAAACGCATGCTGGTCTCATCAAAGGGGTCGTCCAACAAATCCACAAACCAAACCAATGGATCCCTTCAATGACCCTCATTCCATCGTCCATCAATTGGATTTCTCTTTTGGACATCATTTCAGAGGATAGGTTCGTGATCTCTTCTTGTCTTCGGTGAACCCTGTGTCACCATCATATGGTTTCAAGTTGGTGGTATCATTTGCCCGATCCTCTTTCCATCTGGATCCGCTCAATGTCAGTTTGGCTCCATCGGCATGCACGAGTGGTGCATATGATTCTTTGGATGTTCTTCATATTCATGGCAACGTATATCGTTTCTCGGTGTGCACCAAGGCAGTGGGTTTCTATCTGGTCAGAAAGAAGTTCTTTGATTGCCCTATGTTCAAGTGCTTTTTCCACTTATGGAGTAATGGTGGTGCAAATTGGTTATTTGAAGAAAAGGCATGGTATGCCGAGCAAGATGCAGAATGGACGACGGTGACTCGCAAAAAAGGTAAAAACCAGCACCGCCCTATCCCTGTTAAGAAAGTTTATCAATGCATCTCGAATGTTCTTGCTCGCGGTTCTACACCTAGATCAGATCCTAATCGTCAACTGGTGCTAATCGGGTACCCATCACCATCACATCTCCAGATCTCGATCATGGCACCCGCAGCGATGAACACCCATGCACCCAACCTCCCCCCATGCATAATGGATCTCAGCCCGTTGGTCAAAACCAACTTTCAAACCCTACACGGGCCAACGACCGAAGAGTTGGGCCGAACACACATGACCGGGCAGACAGACAGCCCAATCCACCAGAGGTCGTAGCGCTAGAGCCTCCCCTGGCACCATCTGACCGCAGCACGCGGTTCTGTTACCGATGCCTTGGTTCTGACCATTATCGTAATAACTGTACCAATAAAATCAGGTGCCGAGTTTGTTATAGATATAATCATATCGCCAAAGTTTGTTTCTTCAAGCAAAACAAAACCCAGATATATTGGGCCAAACAACAAGCTGTTGCTCAAGTACTTAATCCTCCCGCAAACGCCCTGGCCTCTTCGCCTTCTGCTCCCCCCTCTGCTCCACGCAACACCTCCTTGCCCACCTTGAGCTTGGCTCCCATGGCGTGCTATCCGTGCAACCCATACCCCCACCTCCCCCCAGGCACCACCATTGTTGCCCCTGGCCCTCTCCGCGAACAACATGGGTACGTGGTCGTCGGCGGTGAACTTCCCATGGTCTGTGATGAATGGGCTATTGCCACGTTGGCTCCTAGAATCGCCCCGGAGGAGTTTCATGGCGCCAATGCCATGATTACCAACTTCTTGGAGAACAGAGGATGGAGAATCTGTTGGGGAACGTTGCATGGGAAACAAAAATTTTCCTACGCTCACCAAGATCCAATCTAGGAGATGACCATCTACGAGAGGAGAGATTGGATCTACATCAATGAAAAAAATAGCGCGCTACAGCAAAATAGCGGCGACCTCAAAATATGCTATTAGCGTGCTATATCGCGCTATTAGCGAGACGTTGTACACTGATATATTTAGCGAGGCAATTCTCAATACGTTATAGCGTGCTATTTTTTTCAGTGATCTACATACCCTTGTAGATCGCTAAGCGGAAGCTTTAAGAACGCGGTTGATGTAGTCGAACGTCTTCGCGATCCAATCACGATCCGTCCGGTGAACTCCCGATCCAAGTGCCGAACGGACGGCACCTCCGCGTTCAACACATGTACGGCTTGGTGACGCCTTCACCTCCTCGATCCAGCGAGCGATGGTGAAGTAGTAGCTCGAGTCCTCCAGCAGCACGACGGCGTGGTGGCGGTGGTGGTGGAGAAATCTCGGCAGAGCTTCGCTAAGCACTATGAAGAAGAAGAGGGATGCAAGGAAGAGGAGAGGCAGCGCTGTGGCGTGGAGATGTGCTCAAGGGGTGCGGCTGCCCTCTCTCTACCTCTCTATATATAGGGGAAGGGAGGAGGGAGCGGCGCCCCTAGGGTTTCCCCTAGGGGGGCGGCGGCCAGGGCAGATGGGATCTCCCCTAGGGTGACTTGCCCCCCAAGCCGGGTGGAGGGAAACCCTAGAGGGGGGCGCCCCACCTCTCCCGGTCACGTGGGAAAGGGTGAGGGGGGCGCACAACCCCTTAGTGGGCTGGTTTGCCCCCTCCCCTTGGCCCATGAGGCCCCCCAACACTTGCCGGGACCCCCCGAAACCCCTTTCGGTCATGCTGGTCATCACCCGGTACCCCCGGAACAATTCCGGACTCCAATACCCTTCGTCCAATATATCAATCTTCACCTCCAGACCATTCTGAAGTTCCTCGTCATGTCCGAGATCTCATCCGGGACTCTGAACAACCTTCGGTAACCACCATAATGACTCAATTATACTTATATCGTCACCAAACGTTAAGTGTGTAGACCCTGCGGGTTCGAGAACTATGTAGACATGAACGAGACACCTCTACGGTCAATAACCAATAGCGGGACCTGGATGCCCATATTGGTTCCTACATATTCTACGAAGAACTTATCGGTCGAACCTCGATGTCAAGGATTCAGCTAATCACATATGCAGTTCCCTTTGTCTATCGGTATGTTACTTGCCCGAGATTCGATCGTCGGTATCTCCATACCTAGTTCAATCTCGTTACCGGCAAGTCTCTTTACTCGTTCCATAATACAAAATCCCGTGACTAACTCATTGGCCATATTGCTTGCAAGCTTATAGTGATGTTGTATTACCGAGTGGGCCGTGAGATACCTCTCCGTCATACGGAGTGACAAATCCCAGTCTTGATCCATGCCAACTCAACAGACACCCTCGGAGATACCTGTAGAGCACCTTTATAGCCACCCAGTTACGTTGCGACGTTTGGTACACACAAGGCACTCCTCCGGTGTCAGTGAGTTGCATGATCTCATGGTCATAGGAACATATACTTGACATGCAGAAAACGATAGCAATAAACTTACCACGATCATATGCTACGTTCATAGTTTGGGTCTTGTCCATCACATCATTCCCTAATGATGTGATCCCGTTATCAAATGACAACTCATGTCCATGGCTAGGAAACCATAGCCATCTTTGATCAATGAGCTAGTCCGGTAGAGGCTTACTAGGGACATGTTGTTGTCTATGTATCCACACATGTATTTGAGTTTCCGGTTAATACAATTAAAGCATGGATAATAAACGATTATCATGAACAAGGAAATATAATAATAACCACTTTATTATTGCCTCTAGGGCATATTTCCAACAGTCTCCCACTTGCACTAGAGTCAATAATCTAGCATTACATGGTAATGAATCTAACACCCATAGAGTTCTGGTGTTGATCGTGCTTTGCCCGTGGAAGAGGTTTAGTCAACGGATCTGCAACATTCAGGTCCGTATGCACTTTGCAAATGTTTATGTCTTCCTCCTTGATGTAATCGCGGATGGAATTGTAGCGTCGCTTTATGTGTCTGGTCCTCTTGTGAAACCTTGGTTCCTTGGCTAGAGCAATGGCACCAGTGTTGTCACAGAACAGAGTCATCGGGTCCAGTGCACTGGGCACAACTCCAAGATCTGTCATGAACTGCTTCATCCAGACACCTTCCTTTACTGCCTCCGAGGCAGCTATATACTCCGCTTCGCTTGTAGAATCAGCTACCACGCTTTGCTTGGAACTGCACCAGCTTACCGCTCCCCCATTTAGAATATATACGTATCCGGTTTAAGGCTTAGAGTCATCCGGATCAGTGTCAAAGCTTGCATCGACGTAACCCTTTACGACGAGCTCTTGATCACCTCCATAAACGAGAAACATTTCCTTAGTCCTTTTCAGGTACTTAAGGATATTCTTCACCGCTGTCCAGTGATCCACTCCTGGATTACTTTGAAACCTTCCGGCCATACTTATGGCAAGGCTGACATCCGGTCTTGTGCACAGCATCGCATACATGATAGAGCCTATGGCAGAGGCATAGGGGATGACACTCATCTTTTCTCTATCCTCTGTAGTCGCTGGGCATTGAGTCTGACTCAACTTCACACCTTGCAAAACAGGCAAGAACCCCTTCTTGGACTGATCCATTTTGAACTTCTTCAAAATCTTATCAAGGTATGTGTTTTGTGAAAGTCCTATCAAGCGTCTTGATCTATCTCTATAGATCTTGATGCCTAATATGAAAGCAGCTTCTCCTAGGTCCTTCATTGAAAACTCTTGTTCAAATATTCCTTCACGTTTTCCAAAAGTTCTATATTGTTTCCAATCAGCAATATGTCATCCACATATAATATTAGAAACGCTATAGAGCTCCCACTCACTTTCTTGTAAATACAAGCTTCTCCGTAAACTTGTATAAACCCAAACGCTTTGATCACCTCATCAAAGCGAAGATTCCAACTCTGAGATGCTTGCACCAGTCAATAAATGGATCGCTGGAGTTTTCACACTTTGTCAGCATTCTCTGGATCGACAAAACCTTCCGGTTGCATCATATACAACTCTTCCTTAAGGAAACCGTTAAGGAACACTGTTTTGACATCCATCTGCCAGATTTCATAATCGAAAAATGCAGCTATTGCCAACATGATTCTGACGACTTAAGCATCGCTACGGGTGAGAAAGTCTCATCGTAGTCAACTCCTTGAACTTGTGAAAACCCCTTTGCCACAAGTCGAGCTTTATAGACGGTGACATTGCCGTTCGCGTCCGTCTTCTTCTTGAAGATCCATTTATTCCGAATGGCCTTTCGCCCTTCAGGTAATACTTCCAAAGTCCATACTTTGTTTTCATACATGGATCCCATCTCGGATTTCATGGCCTCTAACCATTTGTTGGAATCCGGGCCCACCATCGCTTCTCCATAGCTCGTAGGTTCATCGTTGTCCAACAACATGACCTCTAAGACAGGGTTGCCGTACCACTCAGGAGCTGTACGTACCCTTGTCGACCTACGAGGTTCGATAGTAACTTGATCCGAAACTTCATGATCACTATCATTAGCTTCCTCTTCAACTGACGTAGGTGTCATAGAAACATCTTTCTGCGCTGCAGTACTCACTGGTTGAAGTAGAGGTTCAACAACCTCATCAAGTTCTATCTTCCTCCCACTCGATTCTTTCGAGAGAAACTCTTTCTCGAGAAAGGACCCGTTCTTAGCGACAAACACTTTGCCTTCGGATCTGAGATAGAAGGTATACCCAACCGTCTCTTTTGGGTACCCTATGAAGACGCATTTGTCCGCTTTGGGTTCGAGCTTTTCTAGCTGAAGCCTTTTGACATAAGCATCGCAGCCCCAAACTTTAAGAAACGACAACTTAGGTTTCTTGCCAAACCACAGTTCATACGGCGTCGTCTCCACGGACTTAGATGGTGCCCTATTTAAAGTGAATGCAGCTGTATCTAACGCATAACCCCAAAACGATAGTGGCAGATCGGCAAGAGACATCATAGAACGCACCATATCCAATAAGGTACGATTACGATGTTCAGGCACACCATTACGTTGTGGTGTTCCAGGTGGCGTCAACTGTGAAACAATTCCACATTGTCTTCAGTGATTGCCAAACTCATAACTCAGATATTCTCCCCCTCGATCGGATCGTAGGAATTTAATCTTCTTGTTACGATGATTCTCAACTTCACTCTGAAATTGCTTGAACTTTTCAAACGTTTCAGACTTATGCTTCATCAAGTAAATATACCCGTATCTACTCAAGTCATCGGTGAAGGTGAGAAAGTAATGATATCCACCGCGCGCGTCAACGCTCATCGGACCGCACACATCAGTATGTATGATTTCCAACAAGTCACTTGCCCGTTCCATTGTTCCGGAAAACGGGGTCTTAGTCATCTTGCCCATGAGGCATGGTTCGCATGTGTCAAGTGATTCAAAATCAAGTGACTCCAAAAGTCCATCAGCATGGAGTTTCTTCATGCGCTTTACACCAATATGACCTAAGCGGCAGTGCCACAAGAAAGTGGTACTATCATTATCAACTCTACATCTTTTGGCATCAATGTTATAAACATGTGTATCATCACTATCGAGATTCAATAAGTATAAACCCCTCACAATGGGTGCATGACCATAAAAGATATTACCCATATAAATAGAACAACCATTATTCTCCGATTTAAATGAGTAACCGTCACGCATTAAACAAGATCCAGATATAATGTTCATGCTCAACGCAAGCACTAAATAACATTTATTCAGGTTCATCACTAATCCCGATGGTAATCGAAGAGCGAGCGTGCCGACAGCGATCACATCAACCTTGGAACCATTTCCCACGCGCATCGTCACTTCGTCCTTTGCCAGCCTCCATCTATTCCGTAGTTCCTGCTTTGAGTTGCAAATGTGAGCAACCGAACCGGTATCAAATACCCAGGCACTACAACGAGAGTTGGTAAGGTACACATCAATAACATGTATATCATATATACCTTTGTTGACGTTGGCCCCTTTCTTGTCAGCCAGATACTTGGGGCAGTTCCGCTTCCAGTGGCCAGTTCCCTTGCAATAGAAGCACTCAGTTTCCGGCTTGGGTCCAGCCTTGGGTTTCTTCATGGGAGGAGCAACTGCTTTGCCACCTTTCTTGACGTTTCCCTTCTTTCCCTTGCCTTTCTTGAAACTAGTGGTTTTATTCACCATCAACACTTGATGCTTCTTCTGGATGTCTGACTCAGCGACTTTTAGCATCGCGAACAGCTCGGCGACTGACTTGTTCATCCCTTGCATGTTATAGTTCAACACAAAGCTCTTGTAGTTAGGTGGTAGCGATTGAAGAACTCTGTCAGTGACAGCCTCTGGCGGGAGCTCAACTCCCAACTCAGCCAGACGGTTGTAGTACCCAGACATTCTGAGTATGTGCTCACTGACAGACCCGTTCTCCTCCATCTTGCAGGCATAGAACTTATCGGAGGTCTCATACCTCTCGATCCGGGCATTCTTCTCAAAGATAAACTTCAACTCCTGGAACATCTCATATGCTCCATGACGTTCAAAATGCCTTTGAAGTCCCGGCTCTAAGCCATAAAGCATGGCGCACTGAACTATTGAGTAGTCATCAACACGCGACTGCCAGGTGTTCACAATGTCCACAGTCACTGGAGGGGGTGGCGCACCAAGCGGTGCATCAAGGACATAAGACTTATGGGAAGCCGTGAGGATAATCCTCAGATTACGGGCCCAGTCCACAAAGTTACTTCCATCATCTTTCAGCTTAGCTTTCTCTAGGAACGCATTGAAATTCAGGGGAGCTACTGCGCGAGCCATTGATCTACAACATAAATTTGCAAAGGCAATTTTAGACTATTGTTCATGATAATGAGTTCAATTAATCATATTACCTAAGAACTCCCACTCAAATCAACATCCCTTCGGTTGTCCGAGTGTAACACGATCCAAATTCACCAACCCAAGTCCGATCATCACGTGAGATGAGGTGGTTTCAATGGTGAACATCTCCATGTTGATCATATCAACTATATGACTCGTGTTCGACCTTTCGGTCTCTTGTGTTCCTAGGCCATGTCTGTACATGCTAGGCTCGTCAAGTTTAACCCAAGTGTTCCGCATGTGCAAAACTGGCTTGCACCCATTGTATGCGAACGTAGAGTCTATCACACCCGATCATCACGTGGTGCTTCGAAACGACGAACTTTCGCAACGGTGCACACTTGGGGAGAACACAATTTTATCTTGAAATTTTAGTGAGGGATCACCTTATAATGCTACCGTTGTCCTAAGCAAAATAAGATGTATAAAAGGATTAACATCACATGCAAATCATAAGTGACATGATATGGCCATCAATGTGACGACCCCGGCTTAATCGTGCACTAACCATACACGCAAATGCACACGATCAAGCCTAAGGACTCACTTGAAGATATCACAACACAACTCTAAAACATAAATAAATTCATACAAGCTTTATATTACAAGCCAGGGCCTCGAGGGATCGAATACAAAGCTCGATGGCATACAAGTGTCAGTGGAAGCATCAGATATCTGGGTACAGATATATTACAGCAATGAAGATAAGCCTTTAGAAGGCGGGGCAAAATAAAACTCTACGATCGAAAGGCGTAGGCCTCCTGCCTAGGATCCTCCGCATCCTACTCCTGGTCGTCAGTCGGCTCCTCGTAGTAGTACTCGCCTGGAGGGTAGTAGTAGTAGCCGTAGTCGTCGACGGGGGCTGCTATCTCAGGGGCTCCGTCATCTGGCGGCGTCAAATGGATATGGGGAGGAAAAGAAAATAAAGCAAACGTGAGTACTCATCCGAAGTACTCAGCAAGCAAGGATCTACACTACATATGCAACATTTTCAAAGGGGGCTGTATATATGGACTAGGCTGCAGAAGTGCCAGAGTAGAGGGGGAAAGCCTAGTCCTATCGAAGACTAGCATCTTTAATCATCTTCATCGTTCTTGCAGCATTAGAAGAGTACAGATTACATAATGTAAAGTAGTAGTAGTATCATCAACCTTGGCCAGAGATTCTTCCTCGACTCCCTGCGAGAAAGCAATCCCAGAGCCATACTATCCAGTTATCATCTCAAGTTCTAGTTGTACCGATCGGGATACAACTCCGAGTGTCCGTTACCGTAGGACATGCTATCGATAGATTGTTTCTTCCCTGCAGGGGTGCACCAAGTTACCCACCACGCTCGCTTAACTCCGGCCGGACACACTTTTCTGGGTCATGCCCGGCCTCGGCCAAACGATACGCCACAACCCGACCGAATACCTAACAGAGAGGTCAGCACGCCGGACTAAACCTATGCCCCCAGGGGTCTTGGGCCTTCGCCCCGGGAACTCCTGCGTGTTGCGTGGGCGGCCGGAAGCAGACCTAGCAACCCCTTAATACAAGCGCGGTTGCGTAACCAGTCCAATCCAGCGCGCGCCGCTCAGTCGCTGACGTCTATTAAGCTTCGGCTGAAGTATACGACGCAGAACGCCCATACTATGCCCACATGATGGTTAGTGCTATCAGGCCAGAGGCCCCTCAGATCAAATATCCAAACCGTTAGTGTGTTGATAGTGCGGAAACGAGCAAAGACTCACGAAAGATGTGACCCCGTCACCCCGTCTCGAGGACTTGCGGCAAGGGCGAGGAATGCCCGGCCACGCCTCATGTTCAACCCTCGGGCACGATCCAGGTCCACCCGATCTCACATCACTTCGCTAATAAGCTCGCGCGGGTACCCCTCAGGGCCGACCCGTCTTTAGTATCATGTTACATTGTACAGTCATAGTAAACAAAGTATCCGTGTGTCTGACACCAAAGGGACCCTGAGGAATCACCCTCGATGGAATTCCCTCTGATGTTACCGTCAAGGTGAATGGAGGAGGAATCACCCTCGAGGTCCACACTTGAGGAGTTGCGCGACGACGTCGTTATCGGGGGTGGTGTAGGAGGAATCACCCTCGCTTACCACGACCGAATAACTAACCTACAAGGTTATCATCAGAAGTGCTGACGAGGTATCACCCTCGGCACTCGATAGTAACCCAGCAGTGTCAGCAACTAAGGGGGATGTGACGTGCGGTGTCGGGGCCTGGTCTTCAATCCCGTTACAAGGGTCTTCTGATCATCCAGCGGGGCAGTCGGGTTAAGTGGGGTCTCTGTCGGTCTCTACCCAACCTATTCTAAATAGTTTAGGATAACAGATAAGTATCAACAACAGGTTACAAGTAAACAAGCTATGCAGCAGATATAGGATACAGTAACAGCATCAGATTCTAATGCAAGCATAAGAGAGAAGAGAATGGGTGATATCGGAATGCTCAAAAAGGGGGTGCTTGCCTGCAAGCTCTAGGGCAAGTGGCTGGTCGTCGGGGACGTAGTCGTTCTCCGGAGCGGCGTCTGCCTCAGGAGCTACGTCAACGTCGGGGTCTAATCGAGAGAGAAGAGGGGGAGGAAACAGGTAAATATAATGCAATCAATGCAACACGGGGCATGCCATTACATATGATGCAGTGCAGGGTTGCCTGACGTATGTCTAAGTCATTTTAGTTATTTTAGGATTAGTGTTGGATTTATTAATCGGTGATTATGCACTTTTCATCTACCGGAATGGGGCTAAAGGTTACGGGTTCTCCTACGTAGGAGGTTCCGACATGGAAACAGACGGCACGATCAAACTCGTCTCGTCGTACTGAGCAACTTTCATGTTTTAAGTTTTTCGATCTGAGCTACGGTTTAAAAGTTATTAATTTTCAAAGTTTAAATGATTTTCTGGAATTATTTTTATTAACAAAATTGAATTATGACGTCAGCATGAGGTAATGCTGACATCAGCAGGTCAACTGGTCGTCTGACCAGGTCAAACCTGACATGTGGGTCCAGTGGGACCCACATGTCAGCCTCTGTTATTCTAACAGTGGATTATTTGAACTAACAGAGTGATTAGTGGGGTGGGCCCCATATGTCAGTGAGTCATTAGTATAACTAATTTGTTTTTATTTATTTAATCATTTATTAGTTTAATTAGCAGAGGGGGTCCCACATGTCAGCGACTGGGCTCGGCCCAGTCAGCACGTTGACCCGAGTCAACGGGGTCAACGGGACCCACCGGGGCCACTGGCAGCAACCCAGGGTGGACCCCACGCCTGGCCACGTTGGCTGGGTCGTCGGAGACAACTCCGACGGCCAAATATGCGGCAGAGCTCGCCGGAGATGGGCGGATTCGTGCTACGGGGCTCGGTTCGAGCCGTGGTTAGGTGCGTTCAAAAGCTAGAGGACTCGCGCGTCGAGTGGTGTGGTTGGATGAGCTCGGGGGCGACCGGAACTGGGCCGGCGACGAGTGGAGGCGGACGCCGGAGTTCGGGACCTCGCGGATTCGGCGAAAAACAGCGCAAGAGCTCGAGCTGGTTATCTAGGCAGCAGCAGTAGCACTCCAGGAGCTCACCAGAGCCACTGGCTCGAACCGTAGTGGCTCGGGAGCTCGCCAATGGCAGCGACGGCAGAGGTCAGAGCTCGGTGCGGTGGCGAGCTAGCTAGATGGAGCGGAGCGGCTCAGGAGAGGGACAGAGGGGAGAGGAGAGCTCACCGCGCGGTCAAGAAAGACCTTTGACACGTTAGGAGCAGCAGAACGACGACGTTCGTCGGAGGAACGCCGGCGACCCGTGGAAGAAGACGAGCTCGATCCAGGCGCTGCAGGGCTCCCGGGCTCCTTCCAACTACGCCAGTAGACGTGGCCGACCACGGCGCTTCTCCCAGGCACCTCCAGGCGATGCGGGAGGCCGCTGGCCACGGCGGTGGCGAAGCGCGGCGACGGCAACGCTCGGGCGCCGCGGATCTAGAGGAGAAGGGGGAGAGGCGAGCGAGGGAGAGAGAGGAGAATGATGGGGAAAGGCCAGGGAAGAAGCACGACCTCGACCTTATCTCCCCAGCGTGTCGGTGGCGTCGGCGCCGTCGCCGTGTCGCTACCCGGCTGGCGCGCGCGCGAGCGGCCATGGCGCGGCCGACACGGGGAGGAGGGAGAAGGAGTTGGGCCGGTTGGGCCGCGGTCGGGGCACTGTGCACTAAGGCCCAGTGCACAATGCCTCGTTTTATTTTCCTGTTTCTGTTTTGTGTTTTTCTTTTATTTCTTTTTCTGTTTTGTATTAGTTAGGACACTTTTGCACTTTTGTAAAATATGAGACTAGGCCCAAATATTACAATGCAATATTCCTTGTCACCAAAAACTGGTTTGGGTGAATTTGGATTTCATTTGAATTTGAAATGAATTTAATTAGTTTAAATAATCCTGTTTTGGTGCTATTTCAAGTTGTTGGAGCCATTTAACTGAACCTAGTTTCATTGGTTATATTTTTATGATTGCTTCTGGAATATTTGCTATTTAGTGAACATTTTTCCCATAGTGTTTGAACAAATTTATTTTGCACTTTTGAATTTGAGTTGATTTTCAAAATGGAGTTGAATTGCTTTGGTTAACCACTATGTTTAAGCACTGCAAATGATATGACTTGGCATTATTAGCAGTAGATCACAGTGACTAATACGCAGGGGTGTTACAATCAACTTGTGCTTTTGATCTCCATCTCCAAAGCACCGGCATGATCTCCATCGTCACCGGCATGACACCATGATCTCCATCATCGTGTCGCCATCGGGGTTGTCACGCCAACCATGCTTCTACTACTATTGCTACCGCTTAGCGATAAAGTAAAGCATTATATAGCGCTTAATGATTGACACGCAGGTCATACAATAATTAAAGACAACCCTATGGCTCCTGCCGGTTGCCGTATGCATCGACATGCAAGTTGATATAAACTATTACAAACATGATCATCTCATACATCAAATATATTTCATCATGTCTTTGGCCATATCATATCACAACATACCCTGCAAAAACAAGTTAGACGTCCTCTAATTGTTGTTGCATGTTTTACGTGGCTGCTATGGGTATCTAGCAAGAACGATTCTTACCTACGCAAAGCCACAACGGTGATATGCAAGTTGCTATTTAACCTTCTACAAGGACCGCCTTTGTCGAATCCAATTCAACTAAGGTGGGAGAGACAGTCACCCGCCAGCCATCTTTATGCAACAAAGTCACATGTCAGTCGATGGAACTGGTCTCATGTACGTGGACATGTAAAGTTGGTCCGGGCCGCTTCATCCCACAATACCGCTGAATCAAGAAAAGACCAAGGAAGGAAGCAATCTGAATATCAACGCCCACAAACTCCTTTGTGTTCTACTCGTCATGTCATCTACGCATAGACCTAGCTCTGATGCCACTGTTGGGGAACATTGCATGGGAAACAAAAAATTTCCTACGCTCACCAAGATCCAATCTAGGAGATGACCATCTACGAGAGGAGAGATTGGATCTACATACCCTTGTAGATCGCTAAGCGGAAGCGTTAAGAAACGCGGTTGATGTAGTCGAACGTCTTCGCGATCCAATCACGATCCGTCCCGCGAACTCCCGATCCAAGTGCCGAACGGACGGCACCTCCGCGTTCAACACACGTACGGCTTGATGACGCCTTCACCTCCTCGATCCAATGAGCGATGGTGAAGTAGTAGCTCAAGTCCTCCAGCAGCACGATGGCGTGGTGGCGGTGGTGGTGGAGAAATCTCGGCAGAGCTTCGCTAAGCACTACGGAGAAGAAGAGGGATGCAAGGGAGAGGAGAGGCAGCGCCGTGGCGTGGAGATGTGCCCAAGGGATGCGGCTGCCCTCTCTCTACCTCTCTATATATAGGGGAAGGGAGGAAGGGGTGGCGCCCCTAGGGTTTCCCCTGGGGGGGGGGGGGGCGGCCAGGGCAGATGGGATCTCCCCTAGGGTGACTTGCCCCCCAAGCCGGGTGGAGGGAAACCCTAGAGGGGGGCGCCCCACCTCTCCTGGTCACGTGGGAAAGGGTGAGGGGGCACACAGCCCCTTAGTGGACTGGTTTGCCCCCTCCCCTTGGCCCATGAGGCCCCCCAACACTTGCCGGGACCCCCTGAAACCCCTTTCGGTCATGCTGGTCATCACCCGGTACCCCCGGAACAATTCCGGACTCCAATACCCTTCGTCCAATATATCAATCTTCACCTCCGGACCATTCCAGAGTTCCTCGTCACGTCCGAGATCTCATCTGGGACTCCGAACAACCTTCGGTAACCACCATAATGACTCAACTATACTTATATCGTCACCAAACGTTAAGTGTGTAGACCCTGCGGGTTCGAGAACTATGTAGACATGACCAAGACACCTCTACGATCAATAACCAATAGCGGGACCTGGATGCCCATATTGGTTCCTACATATTCTACGAAGATCTTATCGGTCGAACCTCGATGTCAAGGATTCAGCTAATCCCGTATGCAGTTCCCTTTGTCTATCGGTATGTTACTTGCCCGAGATTCGATCATCGGTATCTCCATACCTAGTTCAATCTCATTACCGGCAAGTCTCTTTACTCGTTCCGTAATACAAGATCCCGTGACTAACTCATTGGTCACATTGCTTGCAAGCTTATTGTGATGTTGTATCACCGAGTGGGCTCTGAGATACCTCTCCGTCATACGGAGTGACAAATCCCAGTCTTGATCCATGCCAACTCAACAGACACCCTCGGAGATACCTGTAGAGCACCTTTATAGCCACCCAGCTATGTTGCGATGTTTGGTACACACAAGGCACTCCTCCGGTGTCAGTGAGTTGCATGATCTCATGGTCATAGGAACATATACTTGACATGCAGAAAACGATAGCAATAAACTTACCACGATCATATGCTACATTCATAGTTTGGGTCTTGTCCATCACATCATTCTCCTAATGATGTGATCCCGTTATCAAATGACAACTCATGTCCATGGCTAGGAAACCATAGCCATCTTTGTTCAACGAGCTAGTCCGGTAGAGGCTTACTAGGGACATGTTGTTGTCTATGTATCCACACATGTATTTGAGTTTCTGGTTAATACAATTAAAGCATGGATAATAAACGATTATCATGAACAAGGAAATATAATAATAACCACTTTATTATTGCCTCTAGGGCATATTTCCAACATGATCAACTACTCATCATGCTGTGGTATGGGATCTGTTCTTATTCAGTTTACAACTGCATGCTCTCGTGACACTTCAATAGCCAATAGCCCATATCAGATCGGGGACTCTGTTCAAAGAATCACTAGGCAAGATCATGGTCTCAACTACCATAGCATTACTTTCACTCATGATGTTTGGCTTCTGTCGATGAATTATCCTCTTGAATGCTGGGATGTGAATGTGATTAGCCACATTGTTGCTCCTTACGGTAGATTCCTCATATGGAACAAAGATCCTAGAGACAAAACCAGAATTATTGTGAAAGTTAGAGTTATGAACCCGGATACTCTACCTTTGAGCATTGTTGTACTTCGCAATATGGATGATATTGGTTTTGGTGACTCTTGGACATGTCCAACATATATTCTGTCTAGAGAGATCATTGGGCAGCAGGGAGGTGATGAAGATCCTCTACCACCTGATGGTGGTAACCCCCACCCTCTGCCCCATGTCCATGGTGGTTTCTGCATGATGAGGTGATGGGAAATATCCCTATGGAACAGGTTGTGATCAACCCACACAATGAGAACCTGGGTGCTCCTTTTGAAGATGTTCCTGTTGTAGATGGGCAACATAACAATGCTGCTGCTATGCAGGACCAATTTCATGCTGCTATGGACCACAACAACTCTGATGCAGCTCTTGCAGCACAAACTGTGGCCACACCTGATGCTCTGAATAATCATATCAACCAGGATGACAGTATGCAGAATTCTGCTCTCCCTGCTGAGGATTTCATCCAAGTCCCAACGGCACACAACTGCCCTAATTTTTTTCCTCAGAATGTTAACATGAATTACAATGACATTGCATCATCCAGCCAGGTGTCTGAAGCACAGAACAACATTACTTTGGAGGGAATGACTGAACATATCTCTGCACTTCAAAGTCTGATTAGTAATTTAGCTGCCAATGCTCAGAACATCATCCCTAAGATTGGTGAAGCCAACATCATCAATGCCACTTTCCAGGTAGTGGATGTTGAGGGCTCTAATGGTACTAGGAAAAGATGCTTCCTCCAATTCCAGACATCCAATCCTATCCAGCAATTTGCACAAGAGTCTAGCTCTGCAAGTGTTGTGGAGATCACTGAAGACACATTTGCCACAACCAGCAAACCAACCAAAGCTACAAACAAAAGGAAGAAGAATGTAATTGTGGATTAAACTCTATGCAGAAGGAGCAACAGGCTTGCTAAGATCACCATGGGTTTTAAAAACAAGGAAGCAGCAACAACAAACCTCCCACAAGCTGACAAGCCAGAGAGCAGCAACTGTGCCAATAACGGTAAGAAGAAAGATGTAGCTGTCAACCTGGGTCCTAAATTTGATGCCATTGTGATTGACAAGCAGGCCCCACCCCCACCTGAACTGCCAATTAACACCCTACAGGCGATTGGCACAGGACCTTGCAAGATGGCACATAAGGATGTGTCCAGCAATGTCCTCAACTATGACAACTCTGATGATTAAATTCTCCTATAAGAGCTGGGTTCTTGGTGGTTTTATCTTTTGTTTTCCAGTTATTACCTATCAGTACTCTATTTCTAGTTATCTGTACCCGAGATGCCTGCGTGCATCAATGCTATATTTGGTCTGTAATAATGGGTACCTATGGCACACTTGGTACAACTTTATCAGTTATCTCAGCAAGTTTTACTATGGTTATATTGTGACTGATTATCTTTCAAACACAACTTCTATGTTCTGGTACACTAATGATCATATCACTACCATCAGACAACCTCTGTTCATGCTAATGAGCATATGTTTTCATTCATGCCATGCTAGACCTGGTATGATACAAAAGATTTCCACATGAATAGGAACTGGAATATATTATGTTGGAATGTTAGAGGAATAAACTCGCAAAAAAGACGGGATGATATTAGAATGAAAATTGAGGAAAGTTCATGCAGCATTATTGCTCTTCAAGAGACCAAATGTGAAACTTTTGATATGGCATACATAAGAAATTTCTGTCCTAAGAGTTTCAATCAGTATATCTATACTCCTTCTGTTGGAAATTCAGGTGGTATTATTACTATATGGAACAGTAACCATTTCACAGGGAGAATGGTCTCAAAGGACTACTTCCAAATCACCATGGAGTTTACATCTACCATGGATAACACCACCTGGTACCTCACAAATATCTATGGCCCAAATTCTGAGGAAGGAAAACAAGAATTCATAAGCTGGCTGACAAGTCTCAATATGGCAACTACCAAATATTGGATGTTTCTTGGTGATTTTAATTTCATTAGAGGACCAGAAAATAGAAACAAAAGTGGAGGGGATCATAACAACATGATGATATTTAATTCTATTATCATCAACCTTGACTTGATGGAAATACCTCTCAAAGGCAGATCTTTTACCTGGAGCAATATGCAAGAATGTCCACTACTTGAAAAACTTGATTGGATCTTTACTAGCTCAGACTGGATAAATGATCATCCCAACACCATGGCTTTCCCATTGGCAAAAATTACATCAGACCATGTACCTATTAAGGTACAAATTGACAGCAATATTCCCAAAAGTAAAATTTTCAGGTTTGAGGAATTTTGGGCTGATTTTGAAGGTTTTATTGAAACTGTGGAACAGAGTTGGCACAATAGCACTCATTTTGCAGACTCTGCAAAAAACCTGGTGGCTAAATTTAAAGCAGTCAGAAAAGGACTTAAAGCATGGAGCAAAAAATTCTCTCAATTAAATAAAACCATAGAAAACTGCTGCTACTTTGTCAAGACGCTGGATGGCATAGAAGACCAGAGAAACTTGACAAGAATTGAGAGAAATTTCAGAAAGGCTCTCATCATTCATACCAATAACCTATTGGAAGCAAAAATGAAATATTGGAGGATCAGAGCTAACATCAGATGGGCCAAGTTAGGTGATGAAAACACAAAATTCTTCCATCCTATTGCTACTCAGGTGGGCCAAGTTAGGTGATGAAAACACAAATTTCTTCCATGCTATTGCTACTCAGGTGTTCAGACATAATTATATATCTTTCCTAAAGAACACTGACAACATGGAGGTATATGATCATGATCTAAAGGCAGCTATCTTATGGCAGTCTTTTAAAGAAAGGATTGGTATGACTGAGAATACTAGTAAACTCTTTGACATTGACCACCTAGCATTGGTACAAATTGATGAGACCCTAGACAGTAATTTCTCAACAGAGAAAATTGATGATATTATCAAATATATGCCAAATGATAAATCACCTGGGCCTGATGGTTTCAATGGTCTATTCATAAAAAGATGATGGCATTTAATCAAAGAATATATATACAAATTCATTGATGATTTCTCCAATGAGAGAATCTCCTTGGAGCCTGTAAACTCTGCTTTCATAACACTAATACCAAAAAAGGACAATCCTGAGACCCCAATGACTTCAGGCCCATCTCTTTGGTCAGCATGCCCATCAAAATCACTACCAAACTTCTTGCCAACAGAGCACAAAAAGAGGTGGTGAACAGGATCAACAAAAACAAATATGGTTTCATCAAAACCAGAAACATCCAGGACTGTTTAGCATGGAGTTTTGAATACATACACATGTGTCATAAATCAAAAAATCCCATTATCATTTTCAAGATAGACTTTGAAAAAGCTTTTGATAAGGTGGATCACAATGCTATATAATATATGATGGAGCACCTGGGTTTCACCTCTAAATGGATAAGATGGGTTAAAATGATCCTATCTACAGCCTCTGTATCTGTCATCATGAATGGAGTACCTGGTAAGAGCATCAAGTGCAAAAGGGGAGTGAGACAGGGAGATCCTTTTTCTCCACTGCTATATGTTATGGTAGCTAAACTATTGCAAAAACTAGTAAATGAAGCATGGCTTCATGGAGAGCTATCATTTCCAGTACAGAACACCAGTACCAGAAGATATCCCATCATACAGTATGCTGATGACACTCTCATCATATTACCAGCTGAGCCTTTGCAGTTAACCAAGATTATGAATATTTTGAAAATATTCACTGTATTTACAGGACTAAAGGTTAACTATAGGATCTCCCTAGTACCTATCAACATTACTGAAGACAGAGAACTGGAATTGGCCAACATCCTTGGATGCAAAAAGGAGAGTATGCCTTTCACATACCTAGGCCTCCCAATGGGATCCACAAGACCTAAGATAGATGACCTTATGCCAATGGTATCTAGACTGGATAAAAGGCTATCTGGTATTGCTAACCTTATGACATATTCTGGAAGATTAACTCACTAGAAAGCAGTGGTATCTGCTCTCCCAATATATGCCATGTGCTGCATTAGAGTACCTTTTACTATCCTGGACCATTTAAAAAAATCTGGTAGAGGTTTCCTATGGTATGTCAATAAGATTAACAAACAAGGAAACTGCCTAGTCAAATGGGAAACAATATGCTTACCTAAGAAAGCAGGTGGCCTAGGCATACTAGACCTGAGAATGCAAAACAGGGCACTTCTGGAAAAATTTCTTTACACATTTTTCAATAAGCAGGACATCCCATGGGTTGAATTGATATGGGACACATACTACAATGATGGAACTGTACCCACCTATCCTACCAAAGTTGGATCCTTCTGGTGGAGAGATTGCTGCTCCTTATTACAAGGATTCAAAAGCATGACAACATGCAAACCATCAACAGGTAACACTGTGAAACTATGGCATGACAGATGGAATGATGACACTTTACAGAACATATTCCCTCAGCTATATTCATTTGCCAAAGATGTTGACTGCACAATTGGCACCACCATATCTCAAGCAAACACACATTTTTATGGTATGTTTCACCTACCTATGTCCTCTGTGGCTGTTCAACAGAGCCAAGGAATGTTGGACCTCATAAATAGCATACATCATGACAGTACTATTAAAGACTACTGGCAGTTTCTGTGGAAAGGCAACAAATACTCCAACAAAAGAATATACATGCACCTTATTGGTAATCCACTAGATGCAGCAAAACCATTCCAATGGATATGGGAATCATGCAATCTACCCAAACAAAAATTATTATTTTTGGCTCCTCTTGCTAGACAGACTAAACACCAGAGACCTGCTGACCAGGAAGAATTTCCACGTAGATAGCAGAAATTGTGTACTATGTGATGAAGAGCCCAATGAATATCTGCAACACCTCTTCTTTGAATGTGATTTCAGCAAAAACTTCTGGATAGCAATAGAAATGGAATGGAACACAGATCTGGATACTATTGAGATGCTTAAAGAAGGTAAGACCAGAAATCATAACAAGGGATTCAAGGAGAGTCTGATAGCAGGATGCTGGAGCATATGAAAGCACAGGAATGGCATCATCTTTGATAACAATGACAGAGACTTATTGCACTGCGTTGCTTGTTTCAAAGAACATTATAGTACTGTCATCAAAAGAGCCAGACCTAGCCTAAAGGATGGGATGCAATCATGGCTAGACACATTGTAATCTCTTTTATGTTATTGCCACTCTATGTACAGTACCATGTAACCCCCCCTCACACTGATTAATAAAAAAATAGAGTTACAGTAGGGAGTTTTTCCCTACTGTGTTTGCTCAATTTTTTTCTTTCAAAACTATCATATACTATTTGTGAACGGAGAGAGAGTACTATTTTACATGATTACAAGGATAAGAGCATACATTCACAGAAACAAGAAAGTTAAAGAGCATTACAATTTTTATTTTAAAAAAGATCACACCCAGGTGGCAGTCATATGCATCCTTAGTGACAGCCTGCTTCGGAGCCGCTGCATCTGTGCCCCTAAGATCATTCTTTGACACCCCCTTTCGTTGCGCCTTAGCACAGAGAGGATCAACTATGTTCACTAAGCTCATCAACTATGTTCACCAAACTCGCTCCTGCTATCGGCACAAACCCTTGGTCATTTAGAGTTTGTTCGGATCTCATCCACTACTTCGCTCCTAGAGCGGCCAGAGCGATGCCGAACGCCACAACTACATGGAGTTAGAGGAGTGGAGCGGAGCCGGCCATAGTACAATCTGGTGGAGTGGCAAAAACCGAGCTCCGCGTGCGACTCCGCAACTTACCGGTTGGTTGATCCAGAATTTCCTTTCTTGCGGATATCAACTCTCGATTTTGCACGTGGAGCCAACAATCCAGGAGCAAGGAGCGGAGTCAAGAATTTGAAGGAGTGGAGGGAATCCGAATAGGCTCTTAATGGTAAAGCAAATTCCCAGCTCCTGCACGATCCCTAGTTCATTTTCAATGGTAAAGCCCCATCCGCCTGCCTGAAAGCTCCATAAGTATTGAATCTTCAAAAATCGCTTGGGAGGAGTCCATACCTGTTTTTTTTCTGGTTCTTTTTTAAGATAGCGCTCCATGTATTCAGAAAATGCAGCTAAACTGAACACGCAACCTCATCAGGTGATCTGATTTTATCTCCCAGTTTGGCCTTATGTCGTTCATGCGATCAAATCCTCTTGCAGCTGCATGATTTCTTCCATCATGGAGGAAACATTTCGTATTTCGTAGTCATACCATTATCTCCCTGTCTGTAAAATCAGGCATTCAACTAATTTCAGCCGACAATCTACCAGTAGTGTTGCCCTCCATATGGCTCTTTCAGATTTACTTTTCAGAAAACGATCTATCAATTAGATCACTTAAGTGACAAGGTTGTTACCCTTTTGGGAGGTGGCTCTTCTAGTGATGTCTCTTGGCACAAATAAGCTTCCATTATTTGTTTGGGAAGTATTGCGCTGAAAGGACTTGAGTACATAGAGAGTAAGGATTATGTGTACTTTTTTGTGCCTCGCTTGCCAACATGGCTAGATCGGAAATTTGGAAAAGTACAAGTCTCTAAAGTCCTGTCCTCCATCTTTCTTTGGTTTGGTTGGTTTCTCCCATCCAATCCAATGGACCTTGTTCTCTTTATCAATTTGATTTACTCCACTAGTATGTTCCGATCATTGAACTGATAGCATCACAAAGTAATTTGGTGAGATCAAAGCAGGCCATGGCCCATGGCATATAAAGGGATGGCTTATGCTGCTGCCTTTATGCTAATCCATTTTCCAGCCTTTGATGAGAATCTCTCGCTGAAGTTTGGCCGCAGTTTTTGCGTTTGCTCCTAGCAGCAGCAGCAAGTCATCGGCAAAGATTAGATGGCTTACATTCGGGACTGCATTGCAGATTTTGGTTCCTTTTAGCCTACCACAATTTTCAGCATTTTGCAACATAGCCGAAAATCCTTGAAAGAGAAGATGTGCGTGTTATATGAGGCCTAACCTCTTGCGATGATGCGAACCAACCTGTGGTTGAATGGTTAGAGAGACTGTGGTATCCCCAGCCCACCAGGGTTCAAGTCCTGGTGCTCACATTTATTCCTGAATTTATTTCAGGATTTCCAGCGATGCGCTTTCAGTGGGAGGAAACGTTCCCATCGAAGACGAGGTACCTACGATGACTTCGTAAATTTCAAGATGATATGCCGGCTCAGTCTTTCGGAGGTGCTCATAGGGATAGGGTGTGCGTGTGTGCGTTCATAGGGGTGAGTGTATGCGCGTATATGTGAGCGCTTACGTCTGTACTGTGTTAAAAAAAAAACCCTCTTGCGATGATAATAACTCTGAAAGGAGATGCTTTATATATGCACCCAAAAGACACCTCTGCGACGTTATTAACCTGAGTTAGAAGTGCGTCCCATAACTCCCTGAAGTAATAAGCTAAGTTTCAGTTCTTGCATTAACGAGTTCTAAACGCTCGAAGTAAAACCGAGATTTGTAACTGGCTATCACGCTTAGCCATATATAAGCAACGGAAGCTTCACACATCACCTGAACCAGATCGCAAGAGGTGCAAGTGCAAGGCAGAGCCCTTCTCTTCAGCGTCGGACGCAGCGATGGAGACCGCTCCCTCCACTTTGGTGTCCCTTCTCCTCGTCCTCTTCCACCTCTCCTCACCCGCCGCCGTGCCCGCCGCCATGGCCCGGCCAGTCGTGGACGTGCTCACTCCCGACGTCCTCCTTGCCTCACCCGCCGCCGCGCCCTCGGCCTTGGCCCCCGGCCCCGACGTGCACGCCTCCGACTACGGCGTGTACATAGTCTTTGTCAGCCGCGCTGGTTACGTCGACTCCGTGGACTACGACGTCCGGCTACTCGCCTCCGTCGTCGGAAGGTTGGTTGTGACTTGTGTGGCACAGCATCCGTCCTTCTCTTAGGTGATCGATGACATTTTTGTTGTTTCTGCAGCACGGAGGAGGCAAAGAAGGCCATGATCTTCCACTACAGCGGTCTCGGGTTCGCGGCGAGGCTCACATGTGATCAAGCGGACCAGTTAGCAAGTGAGCGCGGCTGATTATCCGCCAAGTTTCTACCGTTAGATGCATTCAGAAAGCTGGTATCAGTTTTGCGTGTGGCTCAGCTTTTTTGCTTGACTTGTGCAGGGAAGGAGGGCATTGCAACCTTCAAGGACAAGACGTACTATGTGGACAACGACGGCCGCTTGCCTCGATTCTTTGAAGAGAATGTCTGAAGATCAAATGTTTACCCAACTGCTGCTATCACTACGACCTGAAACATGTCACTATGAAGTCCTGGGCGATTTGTTGCACCAACTGCTAAGTTTTTACCGTGCCCTGAAAAAACAAACGCTTGCAAGTTCATAGCAAATTAGTACTTGGAAAATTAATGAATAAAGCACCACCGAGTGTGACAAATGATTCAGAAAGTTCTACTTCATGTCTAAGCTGATGATTTCTGAGGGCCCCGTATGCAATTTTATGCAGATTTTCTGTAGCCCAGATGATCTGATTTGTTTGAATCACAGTCAGTTTTTCAGCAATTTTCTCATGATTCATGCTCACTCGAGCCTAGAGCGAGTGGGAGGCTGCGATTGGCAGACAACGGAGCGATGGTGGGTTGAGGGTGAAGAAAGCAAGCCAAATTGACAGCATCGCAACTAATCCTAAATTTTAGGGAATCGTTTCCATACGGCGCGCCGGCGGAACGTTCGGGCGGTCGCGTGCGAGACGCACGATTCCTTGTGATCAAACGACGACCGGTTCGCCCACGTGCCCACGTCAGTCGCCAGCGCAGTCCATCTGGCCCACCACCGCTTGCTCATCCTTTCTATCCTTATCC
Organism: Thinopyrum elongatum; assembly: GCA_011799875.1. Lineage (NCBI taxonomy): Eukaryota > Viridiplantae > Streptophyta > Magnoliopsida > Poales > Poaceae > Thinopyrum > Thinopyrum elongatum. The sequence continues at coordinate 400,716,907 of CM022299.1, read as the reverse complement.
CGTACGGAGGCTTTCCTTCACTCATTCACTCCCTTTCCTCATCCCCTACCTCCAGTTCTTGCCAACAGCTAGCACCCAAATCAAATACCAGAGAAATCACCTCTGCTCCCATGCGCCTCTCGTTTTTTGCATCTAGATCTGGTTGATATGGGGCTCGCAGCCGACCGCCCCCGCCGCTCACGCGAAGTACTCAGGGGCTGATGTTTATCGTGTGAGGCCGACCACTTGTGGGGTGCGGGGGCCGCCGCCGGCAGCTGGCCGGAGCCGGGGGAGCTTGGAGCGCGAGGCTAGAGTGCTGCAATCAGTTGAGGTGCAGGGCGACCAGCTGTGCCGCGAGGCGTCGGGTGCTGCAACCGCCTATGCGGAGACGAGCAGGGGATGCAACTGGGGGGCCGAGCTTTTCCACGACTTGATGCTACCGGCGGCGACCGGACTTGCAACCCCCGGGTTGGTGGAGCTGCAACCGCGGCGACGAGGAGCTGCATCTGGCGGTGATTTTTGCTGGAAGTAGTTTTTTTTTTTTTTGCTACAATCGACACATATTTTTTATGATGATTTTTTTTTGCTGGAACCATCATTAATTTTTGCTGGAGCTGGCTTTTTTTGTTGCTACAATTGAGTGGTAGCGTTTTTGCTGCCGATAATTTTTTGCTGGAACCAGTGATTTGTTTTGCTGGAATTGGCTTTTCTTTTTGCTACAATCGACCTTTTTCAGATTTGTTTTTCTGAGAATATTTTTGCTGGAAACATCTTTGCTTCCACCGTAGTTTGGTTTTGCTGGAACCAACATTTTTCAAAGGATCCAACGGGTGGTGACGCGGAGCTACCTTGGGGTAATTTTGTTGCAAGCGTCGACGGCGAGCATCGACGGCAAGCATTTTTTGCTACCACCGAAGTCTTTTCTTGCTACCACCATAGGTTGTTTTTGTTGCGAGCGTTGACTGCGAGCATCAGCGGATAGCATCGACGGCAGCAAGATTATTTTGCTGCAACCGTCTTTTGAATTTGCAACTATCGGTGAGGGATTTTGCTACATCCATCATGGCGGAGGCGCGACCCACGACGGCGGCGGCGATGAATTTGCTGCAACTATCGTTCTCTTTTGCTACGACTGGCGTTTTTTTCTGCTACATCCATGAACGGCGTTGAATCTTGGCTGTTGCTGACGCAACCCCGGGCAGCGAGCTTCGACGGCGAGGGGGCGGCGACGGCGCATCAGGGTGCTGCAACCATGGAGCTCGCCGGCGAGTTGCTGCCATCGCCACCGGAGTTGCCACCGCGGGTGGACACGGCTACATGCATGGAGCTGGCGAGAAGTGTAGGCGGCGACAGGCCGAGAGGGCGGCGACCGGCGGTGACCAGTGGTGAGGAAAGACGGAGGCGAGGCGGTCGGCGCGTGCGGGGGCGGCGCTCCTTTTCCTCTTGTTTTTCCTGTGCAGAGGTTAACGATGAGGAGGACAGGGACATATCTGATTTTTTTTCTTTTTACTATGGGGCCAGATCTAACGGTTGTATGTGCAGATCAAACGGATTCGACCGGCGCACCGGCGCAGATTAGTTCCCTAAATTTTAAGTAAGCCAACTCCCTATGCTTCAGCCACATTTGACAACTAGAAACAGTCTATCTCAAATTTTCAATTTCCACAACAAAGTCGCTGTAAGAAAACCACGATAAAGATAGGAACTAGTGCGCCAACTCTGTGTACATAACAGACTCCTTATTAAACCTTATACATGTCACGATGGTAATCCCTCTGGTACCACTCAAGATGGCTACACTCATGATGGTTGACCACCAGCTGACTCTTGAAGAAGAGGAAACGAGCAGCTCTCGCAGCCCTGCTGTCAAGGCACAAGAGCTCCTGCTGCTTCCTCACCCATGTCAAGGCACAAGAGCTCCTGCTGCTTCCTCACCCATTCTTCAGGAGGAGCCCTGCCATAATCCTCTCTTGAAGTATCGTCCATGCAGTGGAACTCCATGGTCTTGAGGAACCTGCTCCTCCCGTGAAGGAACTTGGCCATGTCCCTCTGCCACTCCTGCCCTCGGTAAACTTCGAACACCACCTTCTCGAGGTGGTTGTCCATGCAAGGAACGGATGCCAAGACGTCCCACGACCCTGGGGAGCCGTCACGAGCCTCGGACCAAGAGTCCGACTGTTACAAAAATTTCAATCAGGAATAGGATACACCAATGCGGATTTGGGTAAAAACATGCGTGGTCCATCATTGCAAGGGACAACATGGAGTAGATATCTGATATAAACAATTCAGTGACCAGCCAGAACAATTTACCTTGATGTAGATCGTCTCCAAGCAAGGGAACACCTTGAGCAGCTGCATAACCCAGTTGATGTAATGTTCGTTGATGTACCCGTCCGGCGTGTGCATCAGGTCGACGGTTAGAGTCTTGAGGCTTGGCATAATGGTCTCAGCATGAATATTCTTTTCCTGGATTTGCATCAATTAGAATGGTCAATTAAGTATTTACAGTACAGGAAGCGATTGCAAGGTCAATTTCTGGTTGCTTCATTAGTAATTAAGCTTACCCTGAACTTGGTGAACTTGGTGTTTCCAAACTCAATCTCGTTGTTCATGCCGATGTAGCCGAAGAACTCCAGCTTTGGAGCGTGCGCGATCTTGATTTTGACCGATCTGCTGTTCAGGTAGTAGCCGAGCACCTGCTCCAGGTTGGCAGCGTCGTCAATGAAGAGCTCCTTGAAGTCGCCACTGGTGTTCAGGACCTTGAGGCTCCGAGACCGAATATGGAGGCGGTCGCACTTGCTGATGGAAGTGATCTTCAGGCGCTCCAGCGCCCTGCAGTGCGACAGCAGGGAGTTCAGCGAGTCCTCGGAGATCTTGACGTCGGACAGTTCGATCTCGGTGAGGACGGCGAGGGATGCGGCGGCCTCGGTGGCGTCAGGGAAGGTGCCGTTAATCACCTTGAGGCGCTTCAGGGATGCGCAGGCGAAAAGGGATTCCGGGACCTTCTGCTGCCACTTCTCGCTGAAGTCGAGGACGAGTTTTTCGATGCCGCGGTTGGCCAGATCCCGGAGCCAGCCGTCGACGGCGTCCTCGTCCTGGCGGCGGAAGGAGAGCCTGTACGTGCTGAATGAGCGCACGGGCTCGGTGGGGTGGGCGGCGAGGATGGAGGTGACGGCCTCGACGGCCCTGTCGCGGCGAATACCGCCGGCCTTGAAATCGAGGAGGGTGGATGGGAAGAGGCGGCGCCAGCGAGAGCTGAGGATTGAAGACCTCGCCGCTTCTTCGATGCCGAGGCGGGAGAGGATGGTCACCAGGATGATGTCCGGGAGATCGCTGAGGCGGTCGAGGAAGAGGTCGTCCCCGACGGCGGCCGCCATCTCCGGTGAATTTGTGCGATCCTAGGTATTGCTGCGCCGGTGGATCGATCCTAGGGAGTTTCGGGTTTTAAAGGCTGATCCGTGTAGGACTCTAGGAGCATATGGCCACGTTTCAATCTCCTCAAAACAAACAATTGGGCCGTTTATTTCTCAAGAAATTTTTTTTTGGCCCGTTTTAATCTTGTAAAAAAAAGGCCAAACCGAGAGGGGTGTTATGGCAAAATTCACTGGAGCATATGGCCCGGTTTCAATCTCCTCAAAACAAACTCTAGGAGCATATGCTCCTGGTTTTTAAATGTGTTTTAGAAGTATTTCGAAATTTCACACAATTCTGACAAAAAGTTTCGTGTGTACATCTCAACAGTCTACGTGCTCACAAAGTCGTTTCACGAAAAACCGACAACTTCTGTGTCACATGTGAAAAGGATAAAATTCGGTGTTCAAAAGGGCTTTTGATGAGACATTTTTTTTTGTCTTTTTTACATAGGCCACAAAAAATGCCATTTTTTCGCGAAGTTTGGTGTGCGCATATAGAGAGATGTATACGTCAATTTTTTGTTCGGAATTTTTTGACATTCTGAATTATTATTTTTATCGGTGGCAGGAGCATATGCTCCCATGTGCCAAAGTGAATTTCCGAGGTTTTTCCATCAACAGAAAACAAAACCACGAGCTACATCAACACACGTTTTTTTGACAAACTTCTCCTTTATTTAATCACAAGAATTGTTGCATCTTTTACAAGATGGGATAGAACCGCATACGGTGCGGAATCAGGAATCCATCCAGACAGAAGGAGGAGAAAATTTAGCCATCCTAGCTAGTTTACGGTACTTGATTACGTTCTCTATTACAATGATCATAGATCACATGATTGAAATCAAGTGACATTAAATAACAATTGTCAAATGTCGCATTAGCTACCGAGGATGAATTCCCATCTTTCAAGCTATCCGAACTGATCTCAAGCTTGCCGCAACCCACCGTTCGTGCGAGGTTCAGGCCCAATCTCACCGCCAAGGCCTCAGCTGTGAAAGAGTCATAACAAATCTTTTTTGTTTGTTTGCTGCAACAATGAATTTTCTATTGTGGTCTCGGATAACAACCCCCACAGACCCTTTGAGTGACTCACAATCAGATCCAACATCTACATTTGGTTTCATATAACCAGACCTAGGTTTCTTCCGTGCAACTATACAGGCTTTGTCCTTGGCACACATGCAATGCTCAAATTCGTCGAGAGGCCACGTAACGCAAGACTAATATTGTTGGGAAACGTTGCATGGAAAACAAAAATTTTCTACGCACACGCAAGATCTATCCATGTAGATGCATAGCAACGAGAGGGGAGAGTGTGTCTACGTACCCTCGTAGACCGTAAGCGGAAGCGTTTGTTAACGCGGTTGATGTAGTCGAACTTCTTCACGATCCAACCGATCAAGTACCGAACGTACGACACCTCCGCGTTCAGCACACGTTCAGCTCGGTGACGTCCTCGCCTTCTTGATCCAGCAAGACGGGCGAAGTAGTAGATGAGTTCCGGCAGCACGACGACATGGTGACGGTGGTGGTGAAGCTATCTCCGCAGGGCTTCGTCTAAGCACTCCGAAAATATGACCGAGGGACGAAACTGTGGAGAGGGGCGCCGCACACGGCTAAGAGATTGTCGTGATGTTGTGTGGCACCCCCTCCCTCATATATATAGGTGAGGCGGAGAGGGGGGGGGGGGAGGCAGCCAGGAGGCGCCCCCAAGGAGGCTGAATCCTCCTTGGGCTCCTGCCCTAGCCGCGTCCCCTTCCTTATTTGTGCGCGGGAGGAAGGCAGGGGAAGGTGGCGCCCCCCTTTCCTTTCTCTCATGAGGAGGGAAAGGCAGAAGGGGCCAACCATCCCCCTTTCCTTCCCTTAGGGCCAGCGGCTAGGGAGAGGGGCGCACCAGCCCCTTGTGAGCTGGTGTCTTCCCCCCTTTGGCCCATTAAGCCCATATAGCCTCCCGGGGCTTCCCGGAACCCCTTCCGGTGATCCGATGACTACCCGGTACCTCCCGAAACTCTTCCGGTGTCCAAATATCATCATCCTATATATCAATCTTTACCTCTGGACCATTTCGGAGCTCCTCGTCATGTCCGTGATCTCATCCGGGACTCCGAACAACATTCGGTCATCAAATCATATAACTATATCGTCAACGAACGTTAAACGTGCAGACCCTACGGGTTCGAGAACTATGTAGACATGACCGAGACACCTCTCCGGTCAATAACCAATAGCGGAACCTGGATGCCAATATTGGTTCCTACATATTCTACGAAGATCTTTATCGGTCGAGCCTTATGACAACATACGTAATTCCCTTTGTCTGTCGGTATGTTACTTGCCCGAGATTCGATCGTCGGTAGCTTCATACCTAGCTCAATCTCGTTACCGGCAAGTCTCTTTACTCGTTCCGTAATACATCATCTCGTAACTAACTCCTTAGTCACTTTGCTTGCAAGCTACTTGTGATGTGTATTACCGAGAGGGCCCAGAGATACCTATCCGATACTCGGAGTGACAAATCCTAATCTCGATCCATGCCAACTCAACAGACACCTTCGGAGATACCTGTAGAGCATCTTTATGATCACCTAGTTACGTTGTGACGTTTGATAGCACACAAGGTGTCGTGGGTTTAACACGGCAGATGCCCTAGCAAAAGGACTTAGGTGTGGAGCCATCGCGATGATGATTAGCTTGAAGGGGTTGAACGAGACAAGAGACACGAGTTTACCCAGGTTCGGCCCCTCACCGACGAGGTAAAAGCCTACTTCCTGCTTTGTGTTGTATTGATTGAGTATCGATTACAAGGGAGCGGAATCGCTTAACCTAGCACTCGATCGATTGTAACTTAAGTTTACCCGCCGCAGGGTCTCGTCTTTATATACACAGGTCGAGGCCCTGGGCTTACATGAGTCTAGGTCGGGCCACAATACGTGACCGATCCTGATTCTAAGTCGCCTTGCCTTGCTAGGCAAGCTGCCGTTGGGCGGCTCACACCTTCGGGTTATTCGCCACCTCCGGGTCTTGAGCCTTCAATTGGCCTGCCTCGTAAGCCGCCTCCAGGCTCTTAAATCTTGGCTTCTTGGACCCACTTGGGCTTTCATTCATAAGTCGCCAACAGTGTAACCCGACCCCTCCTGGGCGGGTCACACCGTGGGGTTATTTCCCCAACATTAGGCCCCAGATTGATTTGAACCTGTTCATGTCAATCTTCATTCTCTGGTTGGCGAGTCTTCCTTGGTTCTTCTAACACTTCAACCTTGAGTAGATCTTCATAACCCGCCATATAGAAAAGATGATGTCATGTTATTAAATTCAGAAGAAACCTCATGACGTCACAGCGAATCTTTGCCTTAACCATTCATTCCGAAAATCGAGGCGCCCCTCTCGCTATAGTAATTATCATGCCTCCTCGATTCCCGCGCATGCCGTTTCACTGTTTCGTCTTTTCCCTTATAAATAGGGAGGGGGGGCTTGCCTTTTCACTTTTACCCCCGCCTTCTTCTCTTCTTCTTCTTCCTCGCGTCGCCTGCCGCAACCGGAGCTCCACCGCCCCAGCCGAGCTTCGCCAGCAACTCCGACAAAGGCCACTGCATCAACCTGTTTGAACCAGAGATCCGCGGCGCTCGTCCGCTCTTCACCGACCCCGTCAGGTACCGCTCTTCTTCTTTCTCAGATCTACATAAGGGCACTTGTGTTCATGTAGTTCATCGGCGTTCATCCAAGCCCATCCAAGTTCATCCATCTTCTATTTAGAAGTGGTATTTTAATCCAAAAACAAGGCAAAAGTAGTACGGTAGCAGTTTTAGCCCTTATCTCGCATCTTGGATAGATCTCTTCTTTTGTGAATCAATACCCAGCTTACTAGTCCTTCCACTGCCATGTTCTAGGTTTAGCAATTATGCATTTTTACGAACTGCCGTAGATCTGTAAGTGTAACTGCAATCTGTGAAATTTGTTTGCCCCACACTTAGCAAAATTTCACTAACTTGGAGCCGTAGATAATTGACCCGCCCTTCTTTGTTCGGGTGGCTTAATAATGAATTTGTAACTTGCCAAGAATTCCAAGGATGCCTTTTTCACTTAACCCGCCAACATATTGCCGGCTCATACTTTCATAGCTTAACCCGCCATACTCTCATAACCTGATTACTACCCCACTCCATGGCTAGGGTGGCTCAATAATCCCTTTAATGGGTCACCATAATATGTAGCACTTTAATTGTAACTAGCTCACTTATCATTGAGTCATCATATAATCATTTCGGCGGCTTATCTTAGCAATTTTAACCCGTCGCATCCTTTTTTGGTCACATCTTTGTTAATCCGGCTCATCATGACTAAAACACCCACATCTTGTGACTGGATCGCCTCCAAAGTCACAGAGGGCACACTCAACGATTATGTGGCCATGGGGGTTTTACCCACCAAAGAGGTTATTCACTGGCGGGTTCCCGGACCCGAAACTACTCCACAACCCGGGGAGGGTGAAGTTGTAATTTTCACAGATCACCTCCAACATGGTTTTTCACCACCCGAGTCAAAGTTCTTCCGGGATGCTCTGAATTTTTACAATCTTCATCCACAAGACATTGGCCCCAATTCTGTTTCCAATCTGTGCAACTTCCAAGTATTCTGCGAAGTGTACCTTGGGGAAGAACCCACTGTTGATCTCTTCAGAGACTATTTTTATATTAACATCCAGACTGAGATGTCGGATGGACCCAACCTTGAACTTGGAGGTGTTTCCATTCAGAGGCGGAGAGACGTTACTTTTCCTTCAGCTGCACTGCCCAGTCACCCCAAGGACTGGAACTTTACCTGGTTCTACTATAAAGACACCTCCCCAGCTGGAGAGAACCCCTTGCTGGGTTTCCGTCCTTACCGGCTCGCCACCACCGGCCTGCTTCCAGGTCGATTGACTGTTGCAGAGCGCACCCCTTTTGCCTCTACCTTTTCAAAGGTAAGGGCTTTGATCGCCAATGGCCTAATCGGAGTTGATCTGGTCCGCTGCTAGGTCGCATGGAGGATTCTACCACTGAGCCGGCGCCCCGGCTTAATGTGCCAGTATACTGGTGATACAAAGGACCCACAGCGTTTCAACCAACACAGCTAACTGACAAAGAGATCAATGACACTGTTAAGTCGCTACTTGGGGAGTCACTGGAAAACTGCAGCAAAGCGGGTCTGAACCCTTTCTGCGCTCTTAACCCGGCTCCTCTTGTAAGTATCCAAAAAACTTCATCTTGTTTATCTATCTTTTGTGCTTCATATTTTTTCAACCATTACTTATGTTCATATGTATATAGGCCGACTCTCCTTTCTGGAAGAAGAAGGTGAACACTGCTCAGCTCACTGAGAAGACTAGGGCAGCTAAGTCTCGTGGCACGAATCGTCGCAAGAAAGCAACAGCACAAGAGCTCTTTGAGCTAGATGAGTTGGAGGTAGAACTTGACTCCCTTGGTCTTCTTTTTATGCAACTTATTGATGTTGATTCCTCTCAGGACGACGCGGAGACAAGCCAGGCCCCCGAAGCAGAGGTAATCCCTATCTCATCCGACTCAGAACCCTTACCAAGAAAGAAAATTCGGCGGGTCATCCGGAAAGTGAGATTTTCTCATCCTCTTGCTCACTTGGATCCCGACTTTCTTTTGAAGAAACAGCAGCATGAATCGAGGCGTATGACTCGGAGTGATGGTACTGGAGATCTTGTGTCCGGCTTACCCAACACCCCAGCTCCTCGAAAGCGTCGCAATGAAGTGCCACATAGCCTGACTCTAACTCTTCCACAAGCTGGTCTCATGCGTCACCCTCTTAACTCTTCTGACTCAAACTATCAGGGAACGCCACCATCCTCTGGCGACTCAAGTGGAACTGAAATGCCTGCCTTCATTGTTACCCATGGGTAAGTATACTCATTTGTTAATAAAGGACTTGTGGCGATATACTCATGAACTCCTGTATTCTTGTCACAGAGGCGTAGCGAAGGCAGGTAAGAAACAAAAGGTGGGCGACTCTTCAAAAGACCCCAAGGGTTTTGAGCCAGAGAAGCGAGCAACAGAAATCTCTGAGGCCCCCATCCAAGACCCTGAAGAGCCTGTCAATGATCCGCCACCGCAAACTGACGCTGCGGTCTTTGAGCCGATGGATGGTGAAATTAACCCGGCCGCCAGTCATGACCCGCCAAGTCCTAAGCCGCCCACTCCTGCCAAGTCAGCTGACAAGAGCCCTGTCGCAGTTGATGTTGATGACATTGCTATTACCGGGTCAGCCTTTAAAGCGCCTGAGGTCTCCAACGTGCTAACCAAGCATTCCACCAAGGAAGAAATACCCTCATTGGAGAAGGGCAAGGCCAAATTGGATCTGGAGAGATACTCCTCATTCAATGCAAGTGAGGTGTATGCGGGCTACTTGAGTCGCCTTCACACAAGCCGGGACCTAGAGGCCTGGTTAGTCCAGTTGATGAAGGAAAAATATGAGGTATGAAAATATTCAACTCCTCTTTAGCCTTGCATATATATATATATATATCCATACTAGCCCCCAAGTCTTAAGTATAGGAATGACAATGAGTGTGCTTTAGACTTTGTGAAAATTTCCAAAGTGTAGCCCCCAAGGGCCGGCTTATCTTGATAAGATGAGCTGTGTCTTATAATCATTGCTAAAAAATCAAAACTTGTAACCTCCAATGGCCGGCTTAGCTGAACAAGATGAGCCAGGTCTTATAATTATTGCTTAGAACCAAATCCGTAGCCCCCAAGGGCCGGCTTTTCCGAATAAGATGAGCCGGGTCTTATAAATTGAACTGACCTACATTAGCCCCCAAGTACCAAGTGTATTGCTTGCAATGTGCTTGGGACTTGAATATCAGTGTTGACTATAAACGTAATCATCTTATTGCTGTATATCACCCTTTGCAGGAAGCGTTGAGTGCAGGCGAGTCAAACATCGCCGAGCTGAAGAAGAATATGGAAACTCAGCAGATTGAGCGCGCCAAGGCTGAATTAAGCTTGAAATCATCACTAGAAGATATTGATAAAATCAAGGCCAAATTTGATGAAGAAAAACCCGCCTTAGAAACTGAGAAGGCTGGTCTTCTGAAGAGGGCAGAAAAAGCTGAGGCGCAGCTTAAGCCGGTGACTGAAGAGTTATCCGGCTTAAAGCAACATATCTCTCTCATGACAGCCGCCATCTTTGGTAAGTGTAATATAAAACTCATCATCTGTTTGTCAAATTCTTTGACTCGCCTGGCGACTCACAATGCATATATCGCTAACCCACCTAGCGACTCTTTGTGCAAAATCTTAACAGGCCCCAGAAGTGCTAGTCTTGGTCAAGATATGCTATTAAAGTTGAAGGCGACTTATTCATTGACCGAACAACTATATGTTGGAACGCTGCGCAGCCTTGTGGCCTTATCAGGTGGCAAAAAACCTCCAACCCTGCTACTTCTTGAGCTTGCGTTGGTTTTTCCGTTGAAGAGGAAAGGGTGATGCAGCAAAGTAGAGATAAGTATTTCCCTTAGTTTGAGAACCAAGGTATCAATCCAGTAGGAGGTACATGCAAGTCTCCAATCTATGCACCTGCACAAACAATCAAACACTTGCACCCAACGTGATAAAGGGGTTGTCAATCCCTTCACGGTCACTTGCAAGGATGAGATCTGATAGAGATAGATATAAAAGGTTACTAAAACGTAAAAAAAAGTAAAAACAAATAAATTACAGCAAGGTATTTTTGGGTTTTTTGGTTTATAGATCTGAAAATATATGATGGAAAATAGACCCGGGGGCCATAGGTTTCACTAGAGGCTTCTCTCTTGAAAGAAAATAATACGGTGGGTGAACAAATTACTGTCGAGCAATTGATAGAAAAGCGCAAAGTTATGATGATATCCAAGGCAATGATTATGAATATAGGCATCACGTCCGTGTCAAGTAGACCGACTCCTGTCTGCATCTACTACTATTACTCCACACATCGACCGCTATCCAGCATGCATCTAGAGTAATAAGTTCAAAAGAACGGAGTAACGCCTTAAGTAAGATGACATGATGTAGAGGGATAAACTCAAGCAATATGATGAAAACCCCATCTTTTTACCCTTGATGGCAACAAGACAATACGTGCCTCGCTACCCCTACTTTGTCACTGGGTGAGGACACCGCAAGATTGAACCCAAAACTAAGCACCTCTCCCATTGCAAGAAGAACCAATCTAGTTGGCCAAACCAAACCGATAATTCGAAGAGAAATACAAAGATATCAAATCATGCATATAAGAATTCAGAGAAGATTCAATTAATATTCATAGATAATCTGATCATAAATCCACAATTTATCGGATCTCGACAAACACACCGCAAAAGAATATTACATCGGATAGATCTCCAAGAACATCGAGGAGAACATTGTATTGAAGATCAAAGAGAGAGAAGAAGCCATCTAGCTACTAGCTATGGACCCGTAGGTCTGTGGTAAACTACTCACGCTTCATCGGAAGGGCAATAGAGTTGATGTAGAAGCCCTCCGTGATCGAATCCCCCTCCGGCAGGATGCCGGAAAAGGCCCCAAGATGGGATCTCACGGGTACAGAAGGTTGCGGCGGCGGAAAGGTATTTTGGTGGACGCTTCTAGTCGTTTGGGAATACTTCTGAATTTATAGGCCAAGAATTAGGGTTAGAGGAGCTCCGAGGGGCCCACAAGCCCTTAGGGCACGCCCCCCTAGGGCGCCCCCCTGAGGCTTGTGGCCGCCTCGGGACTCCTCTGACTTCATCTCCAAGTCCTACGTGTGCCTTCTGGTCCAAGAAAAATCATCATGAAAGTTTTATTCCGTTTGGACTCCGTTTGGTATTCCTTTTCTGTAAAACTCAAAAACAAGGAAAAAACAGAAACTGGCACTGGGCTCTAGGTTAATAAGTTAGTCCCAAAAATAATATAAAATAGCATATTAATGCATATAAAACATCCAAAACAGATAATATAATAGCATGGAACAATTAAAAATTATAGATACGTTGGAGACGTATCAAGCATCCCCAGGCTTAATTCCTGCTCGTCCACGAGTAGGTAAATGATAAAAACAGAATTTTTGATGTGGAATGCTACCTAACAAATTTATCCATGTAATTTTCTTTATTGTGGCATGAATATTCAGATCCATAAGATTCAAAACAAAAGTTTAATATTGACATAAAAACTATAATACTTCAAGCATACTAATAAAGCAATCGTGTCTTCCCAAAATAACATGGCTAAAGAAAGTTATCCCTACAAAATCATATAGTCTGGCTATGCTCCATCTTCATCACACGAAGTATTAAATCATGCACAACCCCGATGACAAGTCAAGCAATTGTTTCATACTTTTGATGTTCTCAAACTTTTTCAACTTTCACGCAATACATGAGCGTGAGCCTTGTATATAGCACTATAGGTGGAATATAATATGGTGGTTGTGGAGAGGACATAAAGAAGGAGAAAGTCTCACATCAACTAGGCGTATTAACGGGCTATGGAGATGCCCATCAATAGATATCAATGTGAGTGAGTAGGGATTGCCATGCAACAGATGCACTAGAGCTATAAGTGTATGAAAGCTCAAAAAGAAACTAAGTGGGTGTGCATCCAACTCGCTTGCTCACGAAGACCTGGGGCAATTTGAGGAAGCCCATCATTGGAATATACAAGCCAAGTTCTACAATGAAAATTCCCACTAGTATATGAAAGTGACAACATAGGAGACTCTCTATAATGAAGATCATGTTGCTACTTTGAAGCACAAGTGTGGTAAAAGGATAGTAGCATTGCCCCTTCTCTCTTTTCTCTCATTTTTTTGTTTGGGCTTCTTTTGGCCTCTTTTATTTTTTTGCAAAGTCCGGATACTCATCCCAACTTGTGAGGGAATCATAGCTTCCATCATCCTTTCCTCACATGGGACAATACTCTAATAATGATGATCATCACACTTTTATTTACTTACAACTCAAAAATTACAACTCGATTCTAGAACAAAATATGACTCTATATGAATGCCTCCGGCGGTGTACCGGGATGTGAAATGATCAAGAGTGACACGTATAAAAAATATGAATGGTGGCCTTGCCACAAATACTATGTCAACTACATGATCATGCAAAGCAATATGACAATGATGAAGCGTGTCATAATAAATGGAACGGTGGAAGTTGCATGGCAATATATCTCGGAATGGCTATGGAAATGCCATAATAGGTAGGTATGCTGGCTGTTTTGAGGAAGGTATATGGTGGGTTTAATGCACCGGCGAAAATTGCATGGTACTAGAGAGGCTAGTAATGGTGGAAGGGTGAGAGTGCGTATAATCCATGGACTCAACATTAGTCATAAAGAACTCACATACTTATTGCAAAAGTTTATTAGCTATCGAAACAAAGTACTACACGCATGCTCCTAGGGGGATAGATTGGTAGGAAAAGACCATCGCTCGTCCCCGACCGCCACTCATAAGGAAGACAATAAATAAATAAATCATGCCCCGACTTCATCACATAACGGTTCACCATACGTGCATGCTATGGGAATCACAAACTTTAACACAAGTATTTCTACCAATCCACAATTACTCACTAGCATGACTCTAATATCACCATCTTTATATCTCAAAACAAATGCAAGGAATCAAACTTCTCATAGTATTCAACGCTCTTTATATGAAAGTTTTTATTATATCCCTCTTGGATGCCCATCATATTAGGACTAAATTCATAAGCTAAGAAAATTACCATGCTGTTTAGAGACTCTCAAAATAATATATGTGAAGCATGAGATTTCAACAATTTCTATAAAATAAAGCCACCGCCATGCTCTAAAAAGATATAAGTGAAGCACTAGAGCAAATTGCCTAGCTCAAAAGATATAAGTGAAGCACAAAGAGTATTCTAATAAATTCACGATTCATGCGTGTCCCTCTCAAAAGGTGTGTACAGCAAGTATGATTGTGGCAAACTAAAAAGCAAAGACTCATATCATACAAGACGCTCCAAGCAAAACACATATCATATGGTGAATAAAAATATAGCCCCAAGTAAATTTACCGATGGATTGAAGACGAAAGAGGGGATGCCATCCGGGGCATCCCCAAGCTTAGATGCTTGGTTGTCCTTGAATATTACCTTGTGGTGCCTTGGGCATCCCCAAGCTTAGGCTCTTGCCACTCCTTATTCCATAGTCCATCAAATCTCTACCCAAAACTTGAAAACTTCACAACACAAAACTCAACAAAAAACTCATGAGATCCGTTAGTATAAGAAAATAAATCACCACCTTTTGGAACTGTTGTGAACTCATTATTTATTTATATTGGTGTAATATATACTGTATTACAACTTTTTCATGGTTCATACCCCCCGATACTACCCATAGAATCATCAAAATAAGCAAACAACACATAGAAAACAGAATCTGTCAAAAACAGAACAGTCTGTGAAGATCCGAATATTACTCATACTTCTGTAACTCCAAACCTTCTGAAAAATTATAAAAACATAGGAAATTTGCATATAAATCTTGCTTAAAAAAATTCAGAGTTTTTACACGCTCCAGTGAATTTAAACAATTCTGTTACTGGACGCAAAAGTTTCTGTTTTTCAGCAAGATCAAATCAACTATCACCGTAAGCTATCCCAAAGGTCTTACTTGGCTCCAACACTAATTAAAACACCAAAACAGAATTACTACAGAGGTGATAATGTGTATTTATTGAAAAACAGAACAAAAAACAAAAAACATAAAAATAAAATTGGGTTGCCTCCCAACAAGCGCTATTGTTTAACGCCCCTAGCTAGGCATAAAACATAGATCTAGGTATTGTCATCTTTGGTATGCAATCCATAAGTAGCCATCATAATATATTCATATGGCAACTTAATTTTATTTCTTGGAAAGTGTTCCATGCCCTTTCTTAACAAAAATTGAAATCTAATGTTTTCTTCTTTCATATCAATAATTGCACCAATCGTTCTAAGGAAAGGTCTACCAAGAATAATAGGACATGTAGGATTGCAATCTATATCAAGCACAATGAAATCTACGGGTACATAATTCCTATTTGCAAGAATAATAACATCATTAATCCTTCCCATAGGTTTCTTAATAGTGGAATCCCCTAGATGCAAATTTAAAGAACAATCATCAAATTCACGGAAACCTAGCACATCACATAAAGTTTTTGGAATCGTGGAAACGCTAGCACCCAAATCACACAAAGCATGGCACTCATAATCTTTAATTTTAATCTTAATAGTAGGTTCCCACTCATCATAAAGCTTTCTAGGGATTGAAACTTCCAACTCAAGTTTTTCTTCAAAAGATTTCATCATAGCATCAACGATATGTTTAGTAAAAGCTTTATTTTGATTATAAGCATGAGGAGAATTCAACATGGATTGCAACAAGGAAATACAATCTATCAAAGAACAATTATCATAATTAAAGTCCTTGAAATCCAAAAGAGTGGGTTCATCGCTACTTAAAGTTTTGACCTCTCCAATCCCACTTTTATCAATTTTTGCATTAAGATCTATAAACTCCGAATCATTGGGACGTCTTCTAGCTAAAGTTGACTCATCTCCAGTCCCATCTTTATCAAGATGTATATTAGAAAACAAAGATTCAATAGGAGTCACACCAATCACTTTACAATCTTCATCATGATTATCACAAGAAATCAAAGAACACGCTTTTACAAACCAATCTCTCTTAGCACGCATCCTAGCGGTTCTTTCTTTGCACTCATCAATAGAAATTTCAATAGCTTTTAGAGATTCATTAATATCATGCTTAGGTGGCATAGATCTAATTTTCAAAGAATCAATCTCAAGAGAAATTATATCAACGTTCCTAGCCAAATCATCAATCTTGAGCAATTTTCTTCAACCATAGCATTGAAAACTTTTTGGGAATTAATAAAATCTTTAATATTGTTCTCAAGATCAGAGGGCATCTTATTATAATTTTCATAAGAATTGTTGTAGGAATTACCATAATTATTAGAGGAATTACCAAAATTGTTCCTACCAACAAAATTCACATCCATAGATTCATTATTGTTCTCAATCAAAGTAGACAAAGTCATATCATTAGGATCAATAGGAGCACTCTTACTAGCAATCAGTTTCATAAGTTCATCCATCTTTCCACTCAAAGTATTAATTTCTTCAATTGCATGCACTTTTTTACTAGTGGCAGATCTTTCGGTATGCCATTGATAGTAATTAGCCATAATATTATCTAGGAGTTTAGTAGCTTCTCCTAATGTAATTTCCATAAAAGTACCTCTCGCGGCGGAATCTAAAAGATTCCTAGATGCAAAATTCAATCCGACATAAATTTTTTGTATGATCATCCATAAACTTAAACCATGAGTAGGGCAATTTCTTATCATCAATTTCATCCTCTCCCAAGATTGTGCAACATGTTCAAGATCAAGTTGTTTAAAATTCATTATATCATTCCTACGGGAGATGATCTTAGCGGGAGGAAAATACTTGGAAATAAAAGCATCTTTACAATTATTCCATGAATCAATACTATTTTTAGGCAAAGATGAAAACCAAGTTTTAGCACGATCTCGTAGAGAGAACGGAAATAGCTTCAATTTAACAATATCATTATCCACATCTTTTTTCTTTTGCATATCACACAACTCAACGAATGTATTTAGATGGGATGCGGCATCTTCACTAGGAAGGTGAGAAAATTGATCTTTCATAACAAGATTCAGCAAAGCGGCATTAATTTCATAAGATTTCACACTAGTGGCGGGAGCAATCGGAGTACTAATAAAATCATTATTATTAGTATTGGAAAAGTCACACAACTTAGTATTCTCTTGAGTCATCGTGACAAAGCAAGCAATCTAGCACACAAGCAACCAAAAAGCAAACGAAAAGACGAACGGAAGAAGGGCGAATAAAAAGGCAAATCTTTTTCTGTTTTTCTGAAATTGTTTTAGAAGTGGGGGAGAGGAAAACAAGAGGCAAATGGCAAATAATGTAATGCAAGAGATGAGAGTTTATGGTGGGTACTTGGTAGGCTTGATGTAGAACCTCCCCGGCAACGGCGCCAGAAATTCTTCCTGCTACTTCTTGAGCTTGCGTTGGTTTTTCCCTTGAAGAGGAAAGGGTGATGCAGCAAAGTAGAGATAAGTATTTCCCTCAGTTTGAGATCCAAGGTATCAATCTAGTAGGAGGTACACGCAAGTCTCCAATCTATGCACCTGCACAAACAATCAAACACTTGCACCCAACGTGATAAAGGGGTTGTCAATCCCTTCACGGTCACTTGCAAGGATGAGATCTGATAGAGATAGATATAAAAGATTACTAAAACGTAAAACAAAGTAAAAACAAATAAATTGCAGCAAGGTATTTTTGGGTTTTTTGGTTTATAGATCTGAAAATATATGATGGAAAATAGACCCGGGGCCATATGTTTCACTAGAGGCTTCTCTCTTGAAAGAAAATAATACGGTGGGTGAACAAATTACTGTCGAGCAATTGATAGAAAAGCGCAAAGTTATGACGATATCCAAGGCAATGATTATGAATATAGGCATCACGTCCGTGTCAAGTAGACCGACTCCTGCTTGCATCTACTACTATTACTCCACACATCGACCGCTATCCAGCATGCATCTAGAGTATTAAGTTCAAAAGAACGGAGTAACGCCTTAAGTAAGATGACATGATGTAGAGGAATAAACTCAAGCAATATGATGAAAACCCAATATTTTTACCCTTGATGGCAACAATACAATACATGCCTCGCTACCCCTACTTTGTCACTGGGTGAGGACACCACAAGATTGAACCCAAAACTAAGCACCTCTCTCATTGCAAGAAGAACCAATCTAGTTGGCCAAACCAAACCAATAATTCGAAGAGAAATACAAAGATATCAAATCATGCATATAAGAATTCAGAGAAGATTAAATAATATTCATAGATAATCTGATCATAAATCCTCAATTCATCGGATCTCGACAAACACACCGCAAAAGAATATTACATCGGATAGATCTCCAAGAACATCGAGGAGAACATTGTATTGAAGATCAAAGAGAGAGAAGAAGCCATCTAGCTACTAGCTATGGACCCGTAGGTCTATGGTAAACTACTCATGCTTCATCGGAAGGGCAATAGAGTTGATGTAGAAGCCCTCCGTGATCGAATCCCCCTCCGGCAGGATGCCGAAAAAGGCCCCAAGATGGGATCTCACGGGTACAGAAGGTTGCGGCGGCGGAAAAGTATTTTGGTGGACGCTTCTTTTCGTTTGGGAATATTTCTGAATTTATAGGCCAAGAATTAGGGTTAGAGGAGCTCCGAGGGGCCCACAAGCCCTCAGGGTGCCCCCCTAGGGCGCGCCCCTGAGGCTTGTGGCCGCCTCGGGACTCCTCTGACTTCATCTCCAAGTCCTACGTGTGTCTTCTGGTCCAAGAAAAATCATCGCGAAAGTTTTATTCCGTTTGGACTCCGTTTGGTATTCCTTTTCTGTAAAATTCAAAAACAAGGAAAAAACAGAAACTGGCACTGGGCTCTAGGTTAATAAGTTAGTCCCAAAAATAATATAAAATAGCATATTATTGCATATAAAATATCCAAAACAGATAATATAATAGCATGGAACAATAAAAAATTATAGATACGTTGGAGACGTATCAAACCCTCGTCAAGACTGTGCTAGATCATTTTTCAATAGTGCCAGCTCAAATTGAAGAACATAAATTATCAGCCGCCCGCGCATGAGCCATTGTTGCTCTAATCCGAGCCAAAGCTTGGCAATCAGAGCTAGACCCGGAAGAAATGGCTACCGGGTGTCTAGAGTTCAAATCTGACGGGTCAATCTTTGAAGAAGAAGACTTCAACAAATGCGTCAGAGAGATGCAGCCCTTGGCGTGTAAGCTTACAAAGGAGCTGGATCTGAACAAGTACCAGCCGGCTTATGATGATAACAATGCTAAGATTAAGCTGCCATCACATGATGTTATAGACCTTATTCCGCCAAGGCGTAAGCATACCTTTGCCTCTGATCTTGATCCTTCTGTTATGCTTAACGATGAAGCCACATTTGAAGCTTTAACCGGCATTGACTGGACCTCGGCCAATCTCCAGATGGCCATCGATGAAGAGCCGGCACAGGATGATCTGGGGGCTTCAAGCTCAAGGCGCCAAGATGACAATAACCCGCCAGGCCAAAACCCGGACGACGCTGACACCGACTCAATGGGGTAACTTAACTCCAAAAAACACTTGGTCACAAATTTTTGGGCTCAATTGAAGCCTTGTAATAGGTAGGTGAAAACAATTACCTGCTCTGCTATGCCTTCGTGCATGTTCTTATCAACTTATGCTTCAACAACTTGAACTTCTGTGATCTTATGATGCACCGCTATTTTGCAATATTACCAAAGACTTTGGCGGCTTATAGAATCCGTCAAAGAGCTGTAAATCGTCAACTGGCGGCTTACAATCATAATCCAGGGCGAGTTAAACAACTCAACGACCAGCGCGACTTAAAGTCATATCCAGTTTTTGAATAGATCCCCTTGGCGGCTTACAAGCATAATAAACTCAATATAGAGCAATATAACCCAGATCAGTATGACCCGGCCACTTTCCACCTGTGAAAGGATTCTGCAAAATAAAAACATATAGAGTATGCATAACTCAAATATTTATTAAGCCGGCTTGCAAAGCACGACCAAAATAGATTGGTTTTTGAAAAAAATCAATTTTGTGCTCCAAAGAAGCTTGGCATAAAAGCCTGTAATCCCGTAAGCCGGCTCTCACGTGACATAAATCCGTCATTTAAACCTTAACTAGTTTAGGGTCTTATTGAAAGATTAACTGTTAAGAGTACGAATGGGCCACATAGCGGAGAGACTACAGCAGACATGTGAGTTTGTCCTAGCTCACTGTAAGCCGGCCCTCATGTGACATAAGCCGTCGTTTTAACTTTGACTAGTTCAGGGTCTTATTTAAAAGATTGACTGTCATGAGTTCGGTGGGTCACCTGGTGGGGTGGCAAGTTGCAAACAGACAGGTTTAACTCAATCATGGCATAAAAGCCGGTCAAAATGGGTTATACACTATACTCATAGAGTAGGAAGCCCCCAAACGACCCATAACATGGCATAAAAGCCGATCAAGAGGGTTATATGCTATGCTCATAGAGCAGGAAGCCCCCAAGTGACCTAACATGGCATAAAAGCCGATCAAGAGGGTTATACGCTATGCTCATAGAGCAGGAAGCCCCCAAATGACCTAACATGGCATAAAAGCCGATCAAGAGGGTTATACGCTATGCTCATAGAGCAGGAAGCCCCCAAATGACCTAACATGGCATAAAAGCCGATCAAGAGGGTTATATGCTATGCTCATAGAGCAGGAAGCCCCCAAGTGACCTAACATGGCATAAAAGCCGATCAAGAGGCAAAATTCGAGGGTTATACGCTATGCTCATAGAGCAGGAAGCCGCCAAATGATCTTGTGAGTAACCAATAATGACTCTTGCTCCAAAGATTTGAGATGAAACGACAGAGGACCCGAATTTTGGGGATGCCGGCTTATATTGATCATAAAAAGTATGTACATCAATGAAAGTATATACAACGATGAGAGCCTTATGACTCAAGTGTAGTAAGGCCGAAGGTGAGCAATGTTCCACGGCCTGTTGATCTTCTTCTTAGACGTGCGGGAATCTTTGTTCTCTCGTATGTCAATGAGGTAGTAAGACCCGTTATTGAGATTTTTGCTGATCACAAAAGGTCCTTCCCAAGGAGGCGAAAGCTTATGCATCCCTGTCTGGTCTTGAATCAAACGGAGCACTAAGTCGCCCTCCTGAAAGGTCCGGCTTCGGACTCTACGGCTGTGATAGCGACGTAGGTCTTGCTGATATATCGCCGAACGAGCAGTCGCAAGGTCACGCTCTTCATCCAAAGCATCAAGTTCATTCTGACATCCCGTCTCATTATCAGCTTCAACGTAAGCCGCCACCCTGGGCGAGTCGTGACGGATATCACTTGGGAGAACCGCCTCTGCGCCATAAACCATGAAGAAAGGCGTATAGCCTGTTGACCTGTTAGGGGTGGTTCTGATACTCCAAAGGACTGAAGGGAGCTCATCAACCCACCAACCCGGTGTTCGCTGCAAAGGAACCATAAGCCGGGGCTTAATGCCTCTCAAGATTTCTTGGTTAGCCCGTTCTGCTTGACCATTAGACTGTGGATGAGCCACTGAAGAAACATCAAGACGGATATGCTGTCTTTGACAGAACGCTTTCATAGCACCCTTAGACAGATTAGTGCCCTTATCAGTGATGATACTATGAGGATAACCAAAACAGAAGATCAGCTTTTTAACAAACTGAACTGCAGTTGCCGCCTCACAATTGCTAACCGGCTCTGCCTCGACCCACTTGGTAAACTTGTCAACCGCCACCAGAAGATGAGTCTTTTTATCCTTAGATCTCTTGAATGGTCCAACCATGTCAAGCCCCCAGACTGCAAATGGCCAAGTTATTGGGATCATACGCAACTCCTGAGCCGGCACATGAGCTTGTCTGGAATTTTTTTGACATCCATCACACTTGCTAATGATATCCTCTGCATCAGCATGAGCCGTTAACCAATAAAACCCATGATGAAAGGCTTTAGCTACCAAAGATTTTGAGCCGGCGTGATGACCACAATCACCTTCATGAATTTCTCTTAAAATTTCATGGCCCTCCTCAGGAGAAACACAGCGTTGGAAGACACCTGTCACACTGCATCGGTGTAACTCACCGTTGATAATAGTCATAGACCTAGACCTCCTGGTGATCTGTCGTGCCAAAGTCTCATCTTCGGGTAACTCGCCCCAGGTCATATAAGCCAGATAAGGCAACGTCTAGTGAGGAATAGCATGAAGAGCCGCCACCAACTGCGCCTCCGGGTCAGGGACCGCAAGGTCTTCTTCAGACGGTAACTTGACGGAAGGATTGTGTAAAACATCGAGGAACACATTAGGAGGCACCGGCTTACGTTGAGACCCATGTCGGGATAATGCATCAGCCGCCTCGTTCTTTCGTCGATCAAGGTGATCCACCTGATAACCCTTAAAGTGACCAGCAATATTATCAACCGCCCGGCGATAAGCCGCCATGAGCGGGTCTTTAGAGTCCCACTTGCCTGAGACTTGCTGAGCCACAAGGTCTGAGTCACCCAGGCACCTGACCCAGCTTAAATTCATCTCCTTAGTCATACGAAGGCCATGGAGTAAAGCTTCATATTCTGCTGCATTGTTAGTACAAGGAAACATTAGCCTTAAGACATAACAAAATTTGTCACCTCGTGGGGAAGTAAAAATAACTCTAGCCCCCGAGCCCTCCAACTGCTTGGACCCATCAAAGTGGATTGTCTAATATGTGTTGTCAGGTTTTTCCTCAGGTGTCTGCAACTCTATCCAATCATTGATGAAATCCACCAAAGCTTGAGACTTGACGGCTGTTCTTGGCACATACTTCAAATTATGAGGCCCAAGCTCAATTGCCCACTTAGGAACCCGGCCCGTGGCCTCTCTATTTTGAATAATATCTCCTAAAGGAGCAGAGCTGACCACAGTAATAAGATGTCCCAGAAAATAATGCTTCAGCTTATGACTCACCATGAACACCCCAAACACCAGTTTCTGCCAATGTGGATATCATTGCTTAGACTCCGTCAACACCTCACTGACATACTAAGCCGGCCGCTGAACTGGGTACTCCTTGCCCGCCTCCTTGCGCTCTATAACAACTGCCACACTGACTGCCCTGTTATTAGCAGCCACGTACAGGAGCAAAGGCTCCTTTTTAATTGGAGCAGCAAGGATGGGCGGCTCAGCTAATTGTTTCTTGAGTGCCTCAAAAGCTTCATTGGCAGCATCACTTCAAACAAAGTGATCTGTCTTCTTCATCATCTGGTATAAGGGAATTGCCTTCTCTCCCAGGCGACTTATGAACCGGCTCAAAGCCGCAATACGACCCGTCAAGTGCTGCACGTCATTGACACACGCCGGCTTAGAAAGTGAAGTGATAGCCTTTATCTTCTCCGGGTTAGCTTCAATGCCTCGTTCTGAGACCAGAAAACCCAACAGTTTACCTGCAGGCACACCAAAGACACACTTGGCCGGGTTAAGCATCATTTTGTAGACCCGGAGATTGTCAAAAGTTTCTTTCAGATCATCTAAGAGAGTCTCCTTATTTCTAGACTTAAACACAATATCATCCACATAAGCATGAACATTGCGCCCAATCTGACTGTGAAAACAATTCTGAACACAACGCTGATAAGTCGCCTGAGCACTCTTGAGCCCAAAAGGCATAGAAACATAGCAGAAAGCTCCAAAAGGTGTGATGAAAGCCGTCTTCTCTTGGTCTTTGACTGCCATCTTGATCTGATGATAACCAGAATAAGCGTTCAAGAAGCATAAGCTCTCACAACCCGCCGTTGCATCAATGATTTGGTCAATACGGGGGAGAGCAAATGGATCAGTTGGACAAGCGTTGTTAAGATCTGTGTAATCAACACACATCCGCCATGTGCCATTCTTCTTGAGTACAAGCACATGGTTAGCCAACCACTCAGGGTGAAAAACTTCCTCGACAAACCCAGCTGCTAAGAGCCGGGCCACCTCTTCTCTAATGGCTTTACGTCGCTCTTCATTGAAATGACGGAGGAACTGCTTGACCGGCTTAAATTTAGGATCCACATTAAGAGTGTGCTCAGCGAATTCTGTCGGTACACCCGGCATGTCAGAAGGTTTCCATGCAAAGATGTCCCGATTCTCACGGATGAATTCGATGAGCGTGCTTTCCTATTTAGGATCCATATTAGCCCCCACTGTGAACTACTGAGATGAGTCGCCAGGGACAAAATCAACCTATTTGGTATCATCAGCCGACTTAAACTTCAACAGAGGGTCTTGCGCAGTGGTGGGCTTCTTTAGAGGGGTCATATCAGCCAGGTCAACATTATCCTTGTAGAACTTTAGCTCTTCAGTGGCACAAGCCGACTCTACATAAGCTGCATCTCCTTCCTCACACTCCAAGGCGATTTTCTGATCCCCATGGACCGTAATTATGCCCTTCCGCCCTGGCATTTTGAGTTGTAGATAAACATAACAAGGGCTAGCCATGAACTTAGCATAAGCCAGTCGTTTGAACAAGGCATGATACGGACTCTTGATTTTGACCACCTCAAACCACAGTGTCTCTGCTCTGTAATCATAGTCATTACCAAAGGCTACTTCTAGGGCAATTTTTCCAACAGGATACGCCGACTTACCAGGCACCACACCATGGAAGATTGTAGAAGACGACTTGAGATCCTTGTCAGTTAAGTTCATCTGATGAAAGGTGTCATAATACAGGATGTTGATGCTACTACCACCGTCCATAAGCACTTTAGTGAACTTATAACTGCCCACTTGAGGGGCTACCACTAATGCCAGATGACCCGGATTCTCAAGCCGGGGCGGCTGATCCTCCCGACTCCATGTGATCGGATGCTCTGACCAGCGCAAGTAT
The DNA here is from genome assembly GCA_011799875.1 of Thinopyrum elongatum. Taxonomy (NCBI): domain Eukaryota; kingdom Viridiplantae; phylum Streptophyta; class Magnoliopsida; order Poales; family Poaceae; genus Thinopyrum; species Thinopyrum elongatum. Next base: position 400,691,928 of record CM022299.1, on the reverse strand, counting down.
TGGCGTACTGCCGGCTCAATAGCACTAACTGCACGCTTATGAACCTTCTAGTCTCGTTTGCAAAGACTTGCAGTGAAAACATGGTACTGGCCACTATTGAGCTGCTTTGGATTACTCTGATATCCTGATTGATTACCTTGCTGCTGGTTGCCCTGACCAGACTGTTCATTATGACCACCATGGTTACCTTGATAGCTAGAATTTGAGCTGCCTTCTCCAAAGACAGAGCCCTGAGAGTCGGAACCTGACCCGCCGGGCGGACCATTGTCATTGCCATGATTCTGACTGAAACTGTGATTCCGGAACTCTCGCATAATCCAACAATCCTTCCAGGCATGAGTGGACGGCTTGTCAGGAAAACTGTGCTTTGGACACGGGTCGTTGAGTGCTGCCTCAAGATTAAAAGGTTTTCCCTTGCCATACGGCTGCTTACCATTACCATTGTGGCGCTGGTTCTTGTACCCAGTGTTGGTGTTAGCTACTAGATCTGACCCACCCTCGGGGTGTCTACACTTACCACCATTGCCCTGGTTGTGGCCATTATGCCCTGCCACATTCTGCTGCTGACCCTTACCATTGCTACTCTTCTTGCCCTTGTTGGATTTCTCATCATCAGATCCAGGGTCTTTAGTGTTATCAGAGTCGGCATATTTAATGAGAGCCGCCATGAGCTCACCCATGTCATTACAATGACGCTTAAGCCGCCCAAGCTTCTGCTTAAGGGGGGTAAAGTGACAGTTCTTCTCCAAAACCAGAACCGCCTGACCCGCCGCAATACTATCCGACGAGTGGATAATAGCAGAGACCCGCCGGACCCAATGATGGGCCGACTTATCCTCACGCTGCACGCAGTTATCCAGATCAATAATCGTCAGAGGCTGCTTGCATGTCCCTTGAAAATTCTTAATGAACCGCGCCTTCAAATCCGCCCAAGAATTGATGGAATTAGGAGGCAATCCTTTTAACCATGTACGAGCGGGCCCATCCAACATCATAGTAAAGTACTTGGCACAAACCGCGTCATTGACATCCAACATCTCCATGGCTAACTCGTAACTCTCGATCCAGCCTTCAGGAGGGAGATCAGCTGTATAATTGGGCACCTTTCGAGGACCCTTAAAATCCTTGGGCAGACATTCGTTACACAAAGCTGGTACTAAACATGGCACCCCGACAGACCTGGAAATTACACCAGCTCCTACTGAGGCCGAAGGTGTCAACGGAGGCTGCTGATAAGCCCCTAGTTGAGCCGCCGCCGTGTCTGCCTCACGACGGGGCGGGTTATCATCACGGGGCGGGTTACGGTGTCGTTCGCTGCTGGAGACCTCAGGCGACTCAACACGCCGGCTGTAACTTTGACTTAGACGAGGGGTCGAATGAACATGGTCATGACTGTATGTGTAAGCCGCCTGCTGTGCCACAGCTGTTCGAAGGAGTTCCACTGCGTTTCGGGTTTCCACCGCAACCGGTGACTCGCCCTCGATCAGAATAGCCGCCAGTCGGGTCGCCGCCACTAACATGTTATCCACTGGGTTAGAAAAGTGCCCTGGCGGTGGCGTCAGGAAACATTGAGGCGGCGTCTGATTGGGGGCGGGTTACGCGCCTGATCCTTCCTTCGTGCCAGCTCAGGCTGGCGGGGTTGAGCCGCCGCCGCTTGGCTTCCAGGGGCGTCCGAGTTTGACTGAGGGTTCACCCTTGTATCTGGAGTGCTTGGACCTGCCCCTGGTGTATTAAACAGATTCATGGGCTCATAATGCAATGGTAGACAGGTCTGGTGTCTCCTACGAAGAACTGCGTTAGAGGCATTCTGCTCCAGACTTAAATGCCAAGCTTCTGTCCTTACGCGCTCTGATTCAGCCACGATCTGAGCCCGTTCCTCTGCCATCCTGGTATTCTCTGCGTTGAGATCCTCTAGGGCCTTGTCCACCTCATCTCACACCTTTGCAATCTCTGCATTATGTTGCGCTTGATTCGCCGCAGTAACCTCTGTTGCTAACAGGGTTGTCAAAGTGCCCAAGAGTTCAAACAAAACCTGAGCCGGCGGCCGAATTGACCCGCCGGCCCTAGGTGCCGCAGCCACTGAACTAGACGTCATAGCTGCAGTTGTTGATGAATTGAGAGTTGGCCCTGTACCAGCCATGAAGATAGCAGCCCGGCACGGCGGCTCATAGGGGTCCGGAATATTGTCACCATCGGAATAGCCCCCAAGCCCGCTGTCTTGAAGCTGGTAGATCGACTCCGTCTCTCCGGTCGAGGACTCATCACCTGAGTAGATGAGAGTCTCTCCTCCGGACACAGAATCCTCGACAAGATCCGTGCCATGTGCAAATCCAACGAAGACACGCTTCCAGCCAAGTTGAGCCCTGGCGGGTTGCGCACACCGAGCCGGCTCGACGATGTCGGTGCAGATGTATGGCTCAGGCTCTGATCTGCCAATCTTGCCGATGAAGACATGAATCCCGCCGAAGGGGACCCGGTACCCGTACTCGATTGAGTTGGCCAGTGTCGTCGATGTAGAGCTTGCCGCGGTGATTCTTGGTCATCCTGCCAACGACGTATCCCTCGATCCCTAGGAAAGAGCCCTTCAAGAACTCGAAACCACCGTGTGCTGGCCCCACGGTGGGCGCCAACTATCATGGGTTTAACACGACAGATGCCCTAGCAAAAGGACTTAGGTGTGGAGCCATCATGACGATGATTAGCTTGAAGGGGTTGAACGGGACAAGAGACACGAGTTTACCCAGGTTCGGCCCCTCACCGACGAGGTAGAAGCCTACTTCCTGCTTTGTGTTGTATTGATTGAGTATCGATTACAAGGGAGCGGAATCGCTTAACCTAGCACTCGATCGATTGTAACTTAAGTTTACCCGCCGCAGGGTCTCGCCTTTATATACACAGGTCGAGGCCCTGGGCTTACAAGAGTCCAGGTCGGGCCACAATACGTGACCGAACCTAATTCTAAGTCGTTGTCGGGGGGATGGACCCCGGGCAGGCAACAGAACCCGGATCCCTTTCAAAAACACCGGGGCTAGCAATGCCCCTCAATCCGGCTTGCCCTTGGCCGGCTTCCCAGCGCAACCTGGCCAAGTTCCGCAACCCGACAAACCCGGCTGGCGCATGCCGGCCAGTTCCCACAAGTCAAACCTTCATCGACAAACCAACATGGCTACAGTACACCCCCCTTTATGCCGGCCCCGGCGGGCGCGGCTGCCTTGCCAACCAAGCCCCTGCCTGGGGCGGGCAGCGTCATGGAGGCACGACCCTATAGCAAGATGGCGCGACCGCCCCATGACGACCGCACAACATGCCTACAGTACCCAGCAGCCGGCCGTACCCATGCCCGGCGGGCCCGGTACGGCCCGCACCTGACGGACCCGGCAAGACCCGCACCCGACGGATCCGACGAGCCCGACGCTTCGCTGCCGGCTCCAAGTCACTGACAACCCGGCCCCACACCCATGTAACTTTACCATTGTAATCCTGCGGGATTGGCCTATAAAACCCCCCAGGAGGCCTCCATGCACGGGGCGATCAGGAGAGAACTACACACATACACTTACATCCACCACACGGAGAAGGAGCAGCCTATGCACTAGCCTGCCTTCCTCCCTCCCCAAAATAGCTCTAGGAGCAAGCTTGTACCATTCTCATATAAACCACACTCGGCAGGACTAGGGGTGTTATCTCTCCGGAGAGCCCCGAACCTGGGTACGTCTTGTGTCTCGCACTCGCTCGTACCGACCTCGCCTCTGGAGCCCATCGGTTGCCTCTTGCCTATCCCTCTCTTTAGCCACTCCGTGGCATCTGCCGTGCACCCACCACGACAGTTGGCGCCCACCGTGGGGCAGCTTGAGGTGCCGGCCGGAGACACGTTCCAGACGGGGCCCTTCATCGACTTCGGCAAGCTCGGCATGCATGGCCTGGTCCCTGCGCCCGGCGCGGCGCTGGCCGGCTTCGCCGCTCTATCCAACGATCCCTTCGGCGCGCTGCGCGCCCCTGACGAGTACCCTCGCGGGGTGCTCGACGTCACCGACTCGCCCGTCCCCCTCGACGACGACATCTTCGCCGACGTGGCGGATCACGGCGTCCGGGTAGAGGTGCTCATCACCGACTCCGGCTCCACTTCATCCAGCGCCGCGAAGAAGGCCGCAACAGAGCGCGCCAGCGTGGTCGACCTGCTGCGCGCCACGATGAAGAACCTCGGCATTCCCAACACCACCGACATCAATGCCACCAATGCCGCCCAGGCCCGGGCCCAGCTCGAGGAGGAGCGCAAGCGCCTGCTGGACGAGGCCGAGATGCTCGCCGCCACGTAGCGCCGGTTGGAGTCCGTTCAGCGGGAGCGCAACGCCGCGTACGGCCTCATGCCGGCTGCGGCCGAGCCCAGCCGGGTTGCCGAGGTGCGGACCCATGGCGCTGCCATCGGCCGCGCACTGGGTGCGATTCCGCCTGTCTATGACACCCCCGTCAAGAACATGCGCGCCGCGCAAGCGGCCGCTGTCGGCATGGAGCAGCTACTGGGTGAGGAGCTGCAGGAGCGCCTACAGCGCATGACCGAGATTCTCGGCGCTGCGAACATGCAGCAGGACCGCCTTGACCGTCCCGCAGGATCCGTCTCGCGCCGCACCAAAGACCCCGAGCAACCGAACACAGCATCCTCACCGCCCCCAGCGAAGCTCATTCCAGCCGAACCCGAACCCGGCGCAATCATGCCCTGACAGTCGGAGATGACCTGGGAAACGAGCCGGCTCCGAAAGACGGCGCCAGCAAGACCCTCCCCCGCAATCCGGCCAGCGTGGCCGTCCGGCTTCCGCCGACCCGGCTCCCCACGGCTCGGTCGCAAGCCGGCTGGGCCCACGTGCCATCGACGACACCGACGCTAGCCACCGCATCGAGCAGCTCACCCTCTCTCTCGAGCTCGAGGAAGACAATGCCGTCAGGCCGGCTTGCTTCGGTCCGCGCATCCGGGATGAGCCTTTCCACAAAGGGTTCACGCTGCTCCGAGACACCCCCAAGTACAACGAGAACGTCAAGCCGGAGGACTGGCTCATTGACTACACCACCGCCATCGGCATCGCGGGCGGCAACCGCTGCCTCACCGTGCGCTACGCCCCGCTTATGCTCCAAGGATCGGCCCGCACATGGTTGAACAACCTACGGGCTGGCAGCATCAATGCGTGGGTTGACTTCGAGCAAGCCTTCATGCGCAACTTCACCGGCACCTACAAGCGTCCCGGCCGTCCTAGTCAGCTCGCCATGTGCGTGCAGGGGCCGACCGAAACCAGCCGCGAGTACCTCGTGCACTGGACCGAGCTCCGGAACAGCTGCGAGGGGGTTCATGAAGTTCAGGTCATCCAGTACTTTGTGAGTGGTTGCCGGGATGGCACCCTCCTCAAGCACAAGCTCTTGCGCTCCGAGCCGACCACCATGGCCGTGCTCATGGTCACGGCGGACAAGTACGCCATGGCCGACTCCGCCATGAAGATCCAAGTGGTGCTGGACGAAGCCGGCAAGGCGTTGCCGGCACCACCCACCAAGCCGACTGGCGAGAGCAGCCGCCAGCAGAACAACCAGCAGAACAACAAGCACAAGGCTGATCAGAAGGCCCCACGCTACGACAACCGCCTCGTCGCGGCCGCCGAGCAGGCGCCCCCGGCCGAGCCGGCCGGCAAGCGCCCGCGAACCGGCAAGACAGTGTGGCAACCCGCCATGAGCTTCGAGGAGATGATCGACGCCCCCTGCAAGCACCACAGCGGCGCAAGGCCGTCCACGCACATGCTTCGGCAGTGCGCCATCACCAAGCGCATCATGAGGTGTGACATCCCGCCGCCTCTGGCTCCAGCTCCGGGTGCGGGGCAGCCGCCTCCGCCTCCTCCCCTGCCCCCAGCAAATGGCGCGATGCGCGATGAAGTCTACCCCAACCAGAACGCGAGCTACATCACCTTCACTAGCCTGGGTGACGACAAGCGTAGCGAGCGCATGCTCCGGCAGGAGGAGAACACCGTCATCCCAGCCGTGCCGAAATATATGCACTGGTCGGAGCGCCCGACCAGCTGGACCCGGGAGGACCACCCGGCCGTCATGCCGAACCCGGGTGGCTACGCCCTCGTCCTCGACCCACCATCGTCGCAGCCAAATGCACTTGCAAGTTCTCACGGGTCCTCATTGATGGCGGCAGCAGCATCAACATCCTCTACCGCGACACCATGACCAAGCTCGGCATCGAGGCCAAGCACCTGGAGCCATCCCGGACGGTGTTCCACGGCATCATGCCGGGTCTCTCCTGCTCCCCCATCGGCCGGATCTGGCTTGATGTCCTCTTCGGCACGAGCGATCATTTCCGGCGCGAGCCTATCTGGTTCGAGGTGGTGGACCTGTCCAGCACGTACCACACGTTGCTGGGCTGGCCCGCGCTCGCCAAGTTCATGGCTGTCCCCCACTACGCCTACCTGAAGATGAAGATGCCGGGTCCCAAGGGCCTCATCACTATTGCTGGCGACTACAGAAAGTCCCTAGAGTGCGCCCAAGCCGGCGCTAAGTTGGCCGAATCGCTGGTCATAGCCGAGGAGCAGCGCCAGCTCGACCGGATCATCGCACTAGCCGGCGAGCAGCCGGCTGTGCCGGCTTCGGCCAAGGAATTGGCTGGAGAGGCCTCGTTCTAGCTATCCAAGGACACCAAGAAGGTCAAGCTGAACCCGGAAGACCCCAGCTGCAGCAAGTACATTGTCGTGGGCACCCGCCTCGACAGCAAATAGGAAGGCGAGCTCGTCGACTTCCTCCGTGAGAATCGGGATATCTTTGCATGGTCCCCAAAGGACATGCCAGGAGTTCCAAGGGAGTACGCCGAGCACAAACTACACGTCCGCAAGGACGCCAAGCCTGTCCGTCAACCTCTACATCGCTTTTCAGAAGAGAAGAGAAGAACCATTGGTGAAGAAGTCGCACGGCTGCTCGCAGCCGGCTTCATCATGGAAGTGTTTCACCCCGAGTGGCTGGCCAACCCGGTCCTCGTCCTGAAGAAGAACAAAACCTGGCGCATGTTGATGTCGCTTGAACTACGTCGGTATTTCCCCAAAGAGGAAGGGATGATGCAGCACAGCTACGGTAGGTATTTCCCTCAGTTATGAAACCAAGGTATCAATCCAGTAGGAGAACCAAGCAACACTATGTAAGCGGTACCTGCACACAAAGAACAAATACTTGCAACCCGACGATTATGAGGGGTTGTCAATCCCTCAACGGGTAATGGTGCCAGAAACTGTCAAGTTGACAGGATAAAAATTATGATAGATTGGATAAATTGATCTCAAATAAACGCGAAATAAAAGAGGTAATGAAAAAGTGCAGCAAGGTATTTTTGGGTTTTTGGAATAATAGAACTGAAAATAAAAGTGGCAAATAATAGATCGGAAAGCAAATATGATAAAGAATAGACCCGGGGGCCGTAGATTTCACTAGTGGCTTCTCTCAAGAAAAATAGCATACGGCGGGTAAACAAATTACTCTTGGGCAATTGATAGAACTTCAAATAATTATGACGATATCCAGGCAATGATCATTATATAGGCATCACGTCCAAGATTAGTAGACCGACTCCTGCCTGCATCTACTACTATTACTCCACACATCGGCCGCTATCCAGCATGCATCTAGTGTATTAAGTTCATGGAGAAATGGAGTAATGCAATAAGAACGATGGCATGATGTAGACAAGATCTATTCATGTAGGAATAGACCACATCTTGTTATCCTTAATAGCAACGATACATACGTGTCATGTCCCCTTCTGTCACTGGGATTGAGCACCGTAAGATCGAACCCATCACAAAGCACCTCTTCCCATGGCAAGAAAAATTGATCTAGTCAGCCTAACTAAACCAAAGATTCGAAGAAGAAATACGAGGCTATAAGTAATCATGCATATAAGAGATCAAAGAAACTCAAATAACTTTCATGGATAAAAATAGATCTGATCATAAACTCAAAGTTCATCTGATCCCAACAAACACACCACAAAAAGAGTTACATCAAATAGATCTCCAAGAGACCATTGTATTGAGAATCAAAAGAGAGAGAGAGGAAGCCATCTAGCTACTAACTACGGACCCGAAGGTCTACAATGAACTACTCACGCATCATCGGAGAGGCACCAATGAGGATGATGAACCCCTCCGTGATGATGTCTAGATTGGATCTGGTGTTTCTGGAACTTGCGGCAGCTGGAATTGTGTTTCGTCGACTCCCCTAGGGTTTTTGGAATATTGAGGTATTTATAGAGCAAAGAGGCAGTGCGGGAGGCCACCGAGGTGGGCACAACCCACCAGGGCGCGCCTGGGCCCCCAGGCATGCCCAGGTGGGTTGTGCCCCCCTCGAGGCACCCCTATGGTACTTCTTTGGCCAGAAAAAATCTCCAAAAAGTTTCGCTGCGTTTGGACTCCGTTTGGTATTGATTTTCTGCGAAGTAAAAAAAACAAGCAAAAAACAACAACTGGCACTGGGCACTATGTCAATAGGTTAGTCCCAAAAAATGATATAAAGTTGCTACAAAATGATTGCAAAACATCCAAGAATGATAATATAACAGCATGGAACAAGCAAAAATTATAGATACGTTGGAGATGTATCAGCATCCCCAAGCTTAATTCCTACTCGTCCTCGAGTAGGTAAATGATAAAAATAGAATTTTTGATGTGGAATGCTGCCTAACATGTTCATCACATTTTCTTTTTTCTTGTAGTATGGACATTTGGACTTTTATATGATTCAAAGCAATAGTCTAGTTTGACATGAAGATTTCAATACTCAAGCATATCAACAAGCAACAATGTCTTTCAAAATATCAACACTAAAGCAAGTTATCCCTAGCCCATTATGTTCAATCATTGATCCATTCATGAAACACACTCGCATATTAGCTATACCCAATGCTCAAGTACGATCATAGTGCCCCTTAGTTGGTGCTTTATAAGATAAGATGGAGACTCAAATAAAATTAAAATTCCATAAAGTAAATAGAAAGGCCCTTCGTAGAGGGAAGTAGGGATTTGTAGAGGTGCCAGAGCTCAAAGCGAAAAAGATAAAGATAAAACATTTTGGGTGGCATGCTTTTCCTGTCAACAAAAATGATCGAGTAGTTCCCAATACTTCCCATGCTAGATATATCATAGGCGGTTCCCAAACAGAAAATAAAGTTTATTCCTTTTTCCACCATACTTTCACATTCCACGGCTAGCCGTATCCACGGGTGGCGTCCATACCAACACTTTCCAAGAAATTTATTATTTGACAACATAAAGTAAATTCATTTTTCATTTCGGGACTGGGCATCCCTAATACCTTTGCCGTACTCTTGTGCAATGACAAGTGAATAAACACTCATCTTGAGAATAACACATCTAGCATGGAAAAATATCAGCCACCCCCTACAGTCTCATGAGCGGTACAAGCACACAAAAAGGAAAATTATTTTGATAATTAGAGATGGCACATACAAATTTACTTAGAACGGCACGGAAATACCGCATATAGGTAGGTATAGTGGACTCATATGGTAAAACTGGGTTTAAGGATTTTGGATGCACAAGTAGTATTCCTACTTAGTACAAGTGAAGGATAGCAAAAAGTTTGAGAAGCATCCAACCAAGAAACAAAAAATCTCATAAGCGAGCATTACGCATAACTAACACCGAATAATGCACCACAAGTAGGATGTAATTTCATTGCATAACTATTGACTTTCGTGCTTGCATAGGGAATCGCAAACCTTAACACCAATATTCTTACTATAGCACAATTACTCATCAACATGACTCACATATTGTATCGTCATATCGCAAAACTATTACAAGGAATCAAGTTTATTTTGTCCAATGATCTTCATTAAAGTTTTTATTATATCCCTCTTGAATAACTATCACTTTGGGACTAATTTCATATGTTGCTTTTGATAGCTCAAACAAATCAAAGTGAAGAACATGAGCATAAAATTTTCTTCTCCCAAAATAATATAAGTGAAGCATGAGAGAATTTCTTCAAAATTACCAACTCTCAAATAAATCTAAGTGAAGCATGAGAGCATTTCTTAAAAAATATTAAAGCACACCGTGTTTAAAAAAGATATAAGTGAAGCACTAGAGCAATTCCATAGCTCAAAAAATTTAAGTGAAGCATATAGAGCAATTCTAACAAATCATAGCATAATTTTGGCTCTCTCAAATAGGTGTGTTCAGCAAGGATAGATGACACAAATTAAAAAGCAAAACAAGCAAAGACTCATATAGCACAAGACGCTCCAAGCAAAACTCATGATATGTGACGAATAAAAATATAGCTCCAAGTAAAATACCGATGGTCATTAGAAGAAAGAGGGGATGCCACTCGGGGCGTCCCCAAGCTTAGATTTACGCCCCTAGCTAGGCATAATTATGCAAACACTAAAGAACAGAAAGAAAAAGGTAAAAATAAATTTATTAATTGGGTTGCCTCCCAACAAGCGCTATCGTTTTACGCCCCTAGCTAGGCATAATATTTTATTGGATTGCACCTCCTCAACCTCTTCGGGGATCGGAGGAGGCGCGGAATGCGCCATGGACCCATTGTCCGCCAGTTCGGCGGGCGGAGACGTCCCCTTCGAGGTCTACTCGGTGGGGCGTTCGCGCGGGGGGCTGCAGCCTAGAAGGGTTTAGCTTTCAAACCAAAGCAAATTACTGAAAGTATGATAACTAAAAAGGCCATAACGTGTACCTGGTCGCGGGGGACTTGACCCTGGGTCCCTTTGGAGGGATCGGCTCGGACGCTTCGGATTCTTCGTCCGAGCTGTTAGGCAGTAGCAGCTTAGGCTGGCACCGCCTCTTGAAGGCTTGGGGAGGATGAACCTCCTCGACATCCTCAGACGCCACTTTCTTCTTGGAGTGCGAGGAGGCACTCTCCTCCTCGCCCTCATCATCATCCCCATGATGAATGGATGAGGCCACCGCATCTCCGGGGTGGTTTCCTGCCCTGCGGCGGAGGCCTTGCCTGGCCTCCGATGTCTCCTTCCTCTTGCCCTTCTTGTCGGGCGCCTTGTATGGCGCCACGACCAGCAGCAGCTCTAGCTGTTTGGATCGGGGCCCCTCTGGCAGCGGCGCCGGGCTGCTGATCTTCTCGGCCTTGGTGAGCCAGCCCTGAAAAACCCATGTAAAGGGGTTCAGATTAAGTCATGCGAAATAAATGTTTAGACTTATGCTTGAACAAAGTATCACTCACCTTCTTCGGAGGGTGCTCAGCGTCAAGACCAATGTCCCCTTCCTCCAATGGCCACACCTTTTGCGGCCTGAATAGCAGCCCCCACACCTTCTTGTGGGTCATGCCGAAGAGGCGCCGCACGGTGGCCGGGTCTTCAGGGCTGTGTGCCCACATGGGCTTGGCCCTCTCCTGACAGGGGAGGATCCGGTGATTGAGCATGACTTGGATCACATCGACCAGCTTCGCGCCGATCTCCCTCACACCGCCAACGCGCTTCTGTAGCGCCTTTAAATCATCAGGTGACCCCCAGTCCGGGCTCTTCTCGACCCACGAGGTAAGCCTGGTGGGGGGTCCAGATCGGAATGCGGGGAAGGGAATTGGGGGCTAGATCATGAAAATCCAGCCCGTAGAAGAACATCAGCCCCCGCACAAAGGGATGTAGGGGAAACCCGAGCCCCCTGAGAAAATGGGGGAGAAATACTACTCTTTCGCCAGGACCGGGCGTTGGGATGACCTGGCCCTCTTCAGGGGCTCAATGAGCGACATTGGCCGGCAAGTAGCCGGCCTCCTCCAGCTTCAGAATATCCTCGTTGGTAACGGAGGAGGCTTCCCACTTCCCATTAGCACCAGATCTAGCCATGACCGAGGGAGGTGGAGTTGGATTCGCTGTAAGAGCAGAGAGAAAGGGTGCTGGAGCTTTGAGGATCTGAGCGAGCGGGAGGTGGAGGAGGGCGTGAGGTGCGAACTGTAGCGGCCCTCCCCCTTTATAGGCTGTTGACAGGCCGGGGATTCCTTTTTCCGCGCTGCTGGCCTCTCCACTTCCCGATATCTCCGCAACATTATGAGCGGGGAGGGGAATCAATATCATTAACCATATCCCCTGAAAAGCGGGACACGATTTCCACCTTGAGAGGACGTGTCAAACATGGCGTCAGTCTCGAACCGCGCTTCAAGAAACAGTAACCGCTTGGCGTTATGGCTGGAAGCGACTCTTCGTTGAGAGATAAGAAGTTGTCAGTAAAAGGCACTATTCGCACTTGAGCAATGTTTTTGTTTTCCTTCGGTGTTAAGTAAAATTGCCACTTCAGATTCCGGACATCACCTGGTCCCGAACATTGAAGAACTCGCCTTGCAAGCCGAATACTGGTCAGATTAGCAGATGCCGGATACAAGCTTTGGCGTTGGAGGCAAGTTCGGGGGCTACTAAGGGAGTCATGGACTAGGGGGTCCTCGGGGCGACGGCCCATTGTACGTGGGCCGGATTGGTGGAGCCGTGTGGTGATCGGAGACCTGTGAAACCGTGGTGTGCCCTCCAAGTTAAGGGTGGACGAGATCCCTTTCCCTCTTGTTGTAACCTATCTTCGGTAAACCCTAACCCTATCGGTGTCTATATAAACCGAGGGTTGTAGTCATTAGGGTTAGAGCTATATTCATCACCTCATAGCCTAGGGTTTAGCTCATGCTGATCTCGAGATAGATCTACTCTGTAAACTCCATCATATATTCAATACAATCAAGCAGGACGTAGGGTTTTACCTCTTCGAGAGGGCCTGAACCTGGGTAAACACTGTGTTCGTCGTCCCCTGTTATCCATTGATCCTAGATCCACAGCTCGGGACCCCCTACCCCGAGGTCTGCCGGTTTTGACACCGACAACAACCCTTGGTGGCAAAACCACCAAGGTGCGCTCGCTTCTCGCCGGCTCCTCCGCAGCCGGCGTCATCTTCGGTGCTCCAGCCGGCGTCCCCTCCGGTGCTCCTCCCGGGGCGGCGTCCCCGGTGCGCCACTCCTCCGCCCTCTCGGCCACATCGTTCCGGGGTGGAATGTCCATGATTATCTCCTCCACCTCCGAATCGTCGGCAGCCAGCTCCAGGCCGCGCCCCTCCTCCGTCGGTGGCTCAACGACCGTCTGTGCCGGCTCCGTGCCCTCCGGCATCTCCGGCCACGCCAGCTCCGCGGCGGTCCTCTCCCTCACCTCTGCGGCCCTGGCCCAAGCCCGGGCCGAGGTCGCCGCCAGCTCCTCCTCGACCTTGTTCCGGGCGCACCAAGCCACGCGCTCGGTGTCCGCCGGATCCAGGCCGAGGTCCTCCTCGGACATGTGCTCATCCCGGTCGATGGTGCTACTCTGGGTCCTCTGGAACAAGAAGCCCCCTCCGGATGGGCCGTCTGTCGCGGCCAACGCTAAGTCAAGAGGTGTCCTCAGCCATGTGAAGAAAATATAAGAAAGATGCGGCCAAGTAGTTGGCAGTGATCAGCAAAGAGAACTTACCCACCACCGTCGGGATGGCCTGCCTCGTTGGCGGCGTCAGGACGACCTGGTGCGCCCTCTTGGCGGTCGCCTTGCCGCGTGCGGCTGGTCTCTTCGCCGCGCGCTTCGCGGCCGGCTTCGACGCCACATCATCCTTCTCGTGCGGCCGACTTGCCATGGCCGGCGCGCGGGACGACCCGGCATCGGCCATCTTCCTCAGCCTTCTTGGGGGGTCGATGGTGCCGTCCCCTCCCCCTGATTGCGCTGCACCACCGGCGTGCATCAGGATCTCCATGTCATCGTCCGACCAGTCTCGTAAGAGGTATGGGTGCGGAGACTTACCCGCGCGGCGCGCCTCGCCGGCTTCAGCGTCGGCCTGCGCCGGGTTCTCGGCGAAGGATTCCGCCTCCTCCGAGCGGGCCTGCTCGACGGCCAGTACCTGCGCCCTTGTCCCGTCATGTGTCTATTGGATGGCATTCAGCAGCACCTCCCGCGTCGCATCAGGGCGAAGAAGGAGTTGAGACATTGCGAAAAAGGGGGACCAAGGACTCACTGCTGGCACCGGGTACTCCGCGTTGTAGGGCACCTTCCCAAAGCGCTAGTCCGGGGCCAACCCGGCCTTGGAGATGCTGTTCAACCAGTCGGCGACCTGCTCCATCAACAACCTCCCGGATGACATCCGGGTGGGATCCCGGCGGTCACCCATCTGGCCGATGATATGCGCCCGGCGCTGCAGCGGCAGAACCCGGCGCGCGATGAAGGCGGCGACGAGATCCGTTCCCTTGAGGCCCTCCCGCGTCGTCATCTCCCGACTCCGGTCGCACAGATTCAGCATCCCCTGCAGCGGGTTCTTGGGCATGTAGCCCCAATTCATCTTGGCGAGCTGCTGCTCATTGGTGAACAGGCGCAAGTTGATGGCGTCGGCCACCCCGTCGGCGTTGCGAACATAGAAGAAGGTATTCTGCCACTTCTTGGCAAAATCCTCGATCGACATCTTGGGGAACACCCCATTCGGCCGGACCGAGACGACGGCGGCCCCGCAGTCGGACATGGCCCCGGCCTCCGGCCCCTGCTGCTTGAGGAAGAAGAGGCGGCTCCAGAGTTCAACATCTGGCTCCACCCCCAAGTAACCCTTGCAGAGGGTGACAAAACCAGAGAGCTGCAGCACGGCGTTCGCACCCAGATGGTGCGGCTGTAGCCTGAAGAAGGAGAGGAAGGCACGAAAGAAGGCGCTCGTGGGGAGGCCGAGCCCGCGCTTGAAGTGGCTGTAGAAGACCACGCGCTCTCCGTCCTGAGGCTGCGGCTTCACTTCCCCTCCGGGCGCGCGTGCGGCCACATCCTCCGCTGATGGCAGCCGTCGAGTCTCGCGAAGATACTGGATATCGGCGTCGGTGACGATGGATCCCTCCCACGAGCCCTTCGGCGGCGCCATCTGTGGTGCTCGGCGAGGGTGCGAGGTGCGAGGTCAAGAAGAAGCTAGCGCGGCCGGTGGGTGAGCTCGAGAAATTGGGCGGAGAAGAAGAAGGATGAGGTGAGGGGCACGTGCGTGAGTGTTTCTGCCGCCCCCTCCCGCTGATTTTATAACCACGGCCAAACGTGGGGAAGTGGGATCGGTTGCGCCCGCTTTTCCACTTCCCCGCATTATGTGGGCGCGTTTTCCCCACGAATTAACTGCCCCAAGAAGCGCAATAGTCCGCGGCGGCCACAATAAATCCTTGCACGTGGGCCGAGGGCGCGGCGTGGTGGGCCCCAGCCCGTTGTTACGTCCCATCGCGCGCGTGGCCTGGCAGGGCCTCTCCGGCTATTGTTTGCCATGTGGCGCTCGTGTCGGGCCGTGGGAGGCGCGTCACTTCCCCTTCAAGATTCAGCGGGACTCCTCGGTTTCCCGCCCATGCCGGGGCGCCGCGATCCGACTTCAGGAAGCCAACACACAGTGGGTATTGCCGGACCTGGTAGCTACAAGCTTCATCAACACCAGCCGGCTTCTCAGGGGGTGAAACTGCGAAGGCCCCCCTGCTTGAAGCCGGCAAGCCTTCATAGCTTCAGGGACTACTGTCGGGGGGATGGACCCCGGGCAGGCAACAGAACCCGGATCCCTTTCAAAAACACCGGGGCTAACAACGCCCCTCAATCCGACTTGTCCTTGGCCGGCTTCCCAGCGCAACCCGGCCAAGTTCCACAACCCGACGAACCCGGCTGGCGCATGCCGGCCGGTTCCCACAAGTCAAACCTTCATCGACAAACCAGCCCCCGCCTGGGGCGGGCGGCGTCTTGGAGGCGCGACCCTGTAGCAAGACAGCGCGGCCGCCCCATGACGACCGCACGGCGTGCCTATAGTACCCAGCAGTCGGCCGTACTCGCGCCCGGCGGGCCCGGTATAGCCCGCACCCGACGGACTCGGCGAGACCCGCACCCGACGGATCCGGCGAGCCCGGCACTTCGCTGCCGGCTCCAAGTCACTGACAACCCGGCCCCACGCCCATGTAACTTTACCATTGTAACCCTGGGGGGTTGGCCTATAAAACTCCCCAGAAGGCCTCCATGCACGGGGCGATCAGGAGAGAACTACACACATACACTTACATCCACCACATGGAGAAGGAGCAGCCTATGCACTGGCCTGCCTTCCTCCCCAAAACAGCTCTAGGAGCAAGCTTCTACCATCCTCATATAAACCACACTCGGCAGGACTAGGGGTGTTATCTCTCCGGAGAGCCCCGAACCTGGGTACGTCTTGTGTCTCACACTCGCTCATACTGACCTCGCCTCTAGAGCCCACCGGTTACCTCTTCCCTATCCCTCTCTTTAGCCACCCCGTGGCATCTGTCGTGCGCCCACCACGACAGTTGCCTTGCCTTGCTAGGCAAGCCACCGTCGGGCGGCTCACATCTCTGGGTCTTGGGCCTTCAATTGGCCTGCCTCGTAAGCCGCCTCCAGGCTCTTAAATCTTGGCTTCTTGGACCCACTAAGGCTTTCACTCATAAGTCGCCAATAGTCTAACCTGGCCCCTCCTGGGCGGGTCACACCGTGAGGTTATTTCCCCAACACAAGGTATTCCTCCAGTATCCGGGAGTTGCATGATCTCATACTCTAAGGAACATGTATTTGACATTAAGAAAGCAATAGCAATAAACTGAACGATCATATGCTAAGCTAACGGATGGGTCTTGTCCATCACATCATTCTCCTAATGATGTGATCCCATTATCACGTGACAACACATGTCTATGGTTAGGAAACCTTAACCATCTTTGATCAACGAGCTAGTCTAGTAGAGGCTTACTAGGGACACAGTATTTGTTTATGTATCGACACATGTATTTAAGTTTCCAATCAATACAATTCTAGCATGAATACTAAACCTTTATCATGAATAAGGAAATATAAAATAACAACTTTATTATTGCCTCTAGGGCATATTTCCTTCAGTCTCCCACTTGCACTAGAGTCAATAATCTAGCTTACATTGTAATGAATCTAACACCCATGGAGTCTTGGTGCTGATCATGTTTTGCTCGCGGAAGAGGCTTACTCAATGGGTCTGCTACATTCAGATCCGTATATATTTTGCAAATCTCTATGTCTCCATCCTTGACCTTTTCACGAATGGAGTTGAAGCATCTCTTGATGTGTTTGTTTCTCTTGTGAAACCTGGATTCCTTTCCTAAGGCAATTGCTCCAGTGTTGTCACAAAAGATTTTTATTGGACCCGATGCACTAGGTATTACACCCAGATCGGATATGAATTCCTTCATGCGCTGCTTCCGAAGCAGCTATGTACTCCGCTTCACACATAGATCCCGCCACGATGCTCTGCTTGGAACTGCACCAACTGACAGCTCCACTATTCAATATAAATACGTATCCGGTTTGTGACTTAGAGTCATCCGGATCAATGTCGAAGCTAGCATCGACATAACCATTTACGACGAGCTCTTCGTCGCCTCCATAAATGAGAAACATATCCTTGGTCCTTTTCAGGTACTTTAGGATGTTCTTGACTGCTGTCCAGTGATCCACCTGGGTTACTATGGTACCTCCCTGCCAAACTTATGGCAAGGCACACATCAGGTCTGGTACACAGCATAGCACACATGATAGAACCTATGGCTGAGGCATAGGGAATGACTTTCATTTTCTCTCTATCTTCTGCAGTGGTCGGGCTTTGAGTCTAACTCAATTTCACACCTTGTAACACAGGCAGGAACCCTTTCTTTGACTAATCCATTTTGAACTTCTTCAAAACTTTGTCAAGGTATGTGCTTTGCGAAAGTACTATTAAGCTTCTCGATCTATCCCTATAGATCTTGATGCCCAATATATAAGCGGCTTCACCGAGGTCTTTCATTGAAAAATTCTTATTCAAGTATCCTTTTATGCTATCCAGAAATTCTATATCATTTCCAATCAACAATATCTCATCCACATATAATATCAGAAATGCTACAGAGCTCCCACTCACTTTCTTGTAAGTACAGACTTCACCGTAAGTCTGTATAAAACCATATGCTTTGATCACCTCATCAAAGCGTATATTCCAACTCCGAGATGCTTGCACCAGTCCATAGATGGATCGCTAGAGCTTGCACACTTTGTTAGCACCTTTAGGATTGACAAAACCTTCTGGTTCCATCATATACAACTCTTCTTTAAGAAATCCATTAAGGAATGCAGTTTTGACGTCCATTTGCCAGATTTCATAATTATAAAATGCGGCAATTGCTAACATGATTTGGACTGACTTAAGCATCGCTACGGGTGAGAAAGTCTCATCGTAGTCAACCCCTTGAACTTGTCAAAAACCTTTCGCGACAAGTCAAGCTTTGTAGACAGTAACATTACCATCAGCGTCAGTCTTCTTCTTGAAGATCCATTTATTCTCAATGGCTTGCCCATCATCGGGCAAGTCCACCAAAGTCCACACTTTGTTCTCATACATGGATCCTATCTCAGATTTCTTGGCCTCAAGCCATTTATCGGAATCTGGGCTCATCATAGCTTCTTCATAGTTCGTAGGTTCGCCATGGTCTAATAACATAACTTCCAGGACATGATTACTGTACCACTCTGGTGCGGATCGTGCTCTGGTCGACCTATGAGGTTCAGTAGTAACTTGATCTGAAATTTCATGATCATCATCATTTGCTTCCTCTCTAGTTGATGTAGGCATCACGGGAACAGTTTTCTGTGATGTGCTACTTTCCAATTCGAGAGAAGGTACAATTACCTCATCAAGTTCTACTTTCCTCCCACTCACTTCTTTCGAGAGAAACTCCTTCTCTAGAAAGGACCCATTCTTGGAAACAAAGATCTTGCCTTCGGATCTGTGGTAGAAGGTGTACCCTATAGTTTCCTTAGGGTATCCTATCAAGACGCACTTCTCCGATTTGGGTTCGAGCTTATCAGGCTGAAGCCTTTTGACATAAGTGTCGCATCCCCAAACTTTAAGAAACGACAGCTTAGGTTTCTTGCCAAACCATAGTTCATACGGTGCCGTCTCAACAGATTTAGACGGTGCCCTATTTAATGTGAATGCGGCTGTCTCTAATGCATAACCCCAAAACGATAGTGGTAAATCGGTAAGAGACATCATAGATCGCACCATATCTAATAAAGTACGGTTACGACGTTCGGACACACCATTACGCTGTGGTGTTCCAGGTGGCGTGAGTTGTGAAACAATTCCACATTGTTTTAAATGAAGGTCAAACTCGTAACTCAAATATTCACCTCCATGATCAGATCGTAGAAATTTTATTTTCTTGTTACGATGATTCTCCACTTCACTCTGAAATTCTTTGAACTTTTCAAATGTTTCAGACTTGTGTTTCATCAAGTAGATATATCCATACCTACTCAAATCATCTGTGAAGGTCAGAAAATAACGATATCTGCCGCGTGCCTCAACACTCATTGGACCACATACATCGGTATGTATTATTTCCAATAAGTCATTATCTCGCTCCATTGTTCCGGAGAACGGTGTTTTAGTCATCTTGCCCATGAGGCATGGTTCGCAAGTATCAAATGATTCATAATCAAGTGATTCCAAAAGTCCATCCGCATGGAGTTATTTCATGCGCTTTACACCAATATGACCTAAATGGCAGTGCCACAAGTATGTTGCACTATCTTTATCAACTTTGCATCTTTTGGCATCAATATTATGAATATGTGTATCACCACGATCAAGATTCAACAAGAATAGACCATTCATCAAGGGTGCATGACCATAAAAAATATTACTCATATAAATAGAATAACCATTATTCTCCGATTTAAATGAATAATCGTCTCGCAATAAACAATATCCAGATATAATGTTCATGCTCAACGCTGGCACCAAATAACAATTATTGAGGTCTAAAACTAATCCCGAAGGTAGATGTAGAGGTAGCGTGCCGACGACGATCACATCGACCATGGAACCATTCCCGACGCGCATCGTCACCTCGTCCTTAGCCAATCTTCATTTATTCCGCAGCTCCTGTTTCGAGTTACAAATATGAGCAACCGAACCAGTATCAAATACCCAGGTGCTACTACGAGCATTAGTAAGGTACACATCAATAACATGTATATCAAATATACCTTTGTTCACTTTGCCATCCTTCTTATCCGCCAAGTATTTGGGGCAGTTCCGCTTCCAGTGACCATTCCCTTTGCAGTAGAAGCACTCAGTTTCAGGCTTGGGTCCAGCTTTGGGCTTCTTCACGGGAGCGGAAACTTGCTTGCCATTCTTCTTGAAGTTCCCTTTCTTTCCCTTGCCCTTTTTCTTGAAACTAGTGGTCTTGTTAACCATCAACACTTGATGCTCTTTCTTGATTTCTACCTCCGCGGCCTTAAGCATTGCGAAGAGCTCGGGAATTGTTTTCGTCATCCTTTGCATATTATAGTTCATCATGAAGCCTTTGTAGCTTGGTGGCAGTGACTAAAGAACTCTGTCAATAACACTATCAACTGGAAGATCAACTCCCAGCTGAGTCAAGTGGTTATTATACCCAGACATTTTGAGTATGTGTTCACTGACAGAACTGTTCTCCTCCATCTTGCAGCTATAAAGCTTGTTGGAGACTTCATATCTCTCAACCCGGGCATTTGCTTGAAATATTAACTTCAACTCTTGGAACATCTCATATGCTCCATGACGTTCAAAATGTCTTTGAAGTCCCGGTTCTAAGCTGTAAAGCATGGCACACTGTACTATTGAGTAGTCATCAGATCGAGCCTGCCAGACGTTCATAACATCTGTAGTTGCTCCTGCAGCAGGTCTATCACCGATCGGTGCATTAAGGACATGACTCTTCTGAGCAGCATTGAGGATAATCCTCAAGTTACGGACCCAGTCCGTGTAGTTGCTACCATCATCTTTCAACTTAGCTTTCTCTAGGAACGCATTAAAATTCAGGGGAACGGTAGCATGGGCCATTGATCTACAACATAGATATGCAAAACTATTAAGACTAAGTTCATGATAAATTAAGTTCAATTAATCAAATTACTAATGAACTCCCACCTAAATAAACATCCCTCAAGTTTATCTAAGTGATACATGATCCAAATCAACTAACCCATGTCCGATCATCACGTGAGATGGGGTAGTCATCAATGGTGAACATCTCTACGTTGATCATATCTATTATATGACTCACATTCGACCTTTCGGTCTCTAGTGTTCCGAGACCATGTCTGTACATGCTAGGCTCGTCAAGTTTATCCCAAGTATTCTGCATGTGCAAAACTGTCTTACACTCGTTGTATGTGAACGTAGAGTCTATCACACCCGATTATCACGAGGTGCTTCGAAACGATGAACTTTGGCAACGGTGCATACTCGGGGAGAACACTTTTATCTTGAAATTTAGTGAAGGGATCATCTTATAATGCTACCGCCGTTCTAAGCAAAATAAGATGCATAAAGGATAAACATCACATGCAATCAAAATATGTGACATGATATGGCCATCATCATCTTGAGCTTTTGATCTCCATCTCCAAAGCATCGTCATGATCTCCATCGTCACCGGCTCGACACCTTGATCTCCATCGTTGCATCGGGATCGTCTCGCCAACTATTGCTACTACAACTATTGCTAACGCATAGCGATAAAGTAAAGCAATTACATGGCACTTGTATTTCATACAATAATTAAGAGACAACCCTAAGGCTCCTGCCGGTTGTCGATATTACAAAACATGATCATCTCATACATCAACATATATCACATCATATATTGACCATATCATATCACAACATGCCCTGCAAATACAAGTTACACGTCCTCTACTTTGTTGTTGCAAGTTTTACGTGGCTGCTACGGGCTTCTAGCAATAACCGTTCTTAACTACGCAAAAACCACAATGGTGATTATCAAGTTTGCCGTTTAAACCTTCTTCAAGGACCGGCCGTAGTCAAATTCGATTGAACTAAAGTAGGAGAAACAGACACCCGCCAGCCACCTTTATGCAAAACAAGTTGCATGTCAGTCGGTGGAACCGGTCTCATGTGCGTGGACATGTAAGGTTGGCCCGGGCCGCTTCATCCCACAATACCGCCGAATCAAAATAAGACGTTGGTGGTAAGCAGTATGACTATCACCGCCCACAACTCTTTGTGTTCTACTCGTGCATATCATTTACGCATAGACCTGGCTCTTGATGCCACTGTTGGGGAACGTTGCATGGAAAACAAAAAATTTCTATGCACACGCAAGATCTATCCATGAAGATGCATAGCAACAAGAGGGAGAGTGTGTCTACGTATCCTCATAGACCGTAAGCGGAAGCGTTTGTTAACGCGGTTGATGTAGTCGAACTTCTTTGCGATCCAACCGATCAAGTACCGAACGTACGACACCTCCGCGTTCAGCACATGTTCAGCTCGTTGACGTCCTCGCCTTATTGATCCAGCAAGCCGGGCGAAGTAGTAGATGAGTTCCGGCAGCATGACGATGTGGTGACGGTGGTGGTGAAGCTATCTCCGCAGGGCTTCGCCTAAGCACTCCGAAAATATGACCTAGGGACGAAACTGTGGAGAGGGGCGCCGCACACGGCTAAGAGATTGTCGTGATGTTGTGTGGCGCCCCCTCCCTCATATATATAGGTGGGGGGGGGGAGAGGGGAGGCAGCTAGGAGGCACCCCCAAGGAGGCCGAATCCTCCTTGGGCTCCTGCCCTAGCCCCGCCCCCCTTCCTTATTTGTGCGCGGGAGGAAGGCAGGGGGAGGTGGCACCCCCCTTTCCTTTCTCTCATGAGGAGGGAAAGGCAGGAGGGGCCAACCCTCCCCCTTTCCTTCCCCTAGGGCCGGTGGCCAGGGAGAGGGGCGCACCAGCCCCTTGTGAGCTGGTGTGTTCCCCCCTTTGGCCCATTAAGCCCATATAGCCTCCCGGGCCTTCTTGGAACCCCTTTCGGTTTTCCGATGACTACCCGGTACCTCCTGAAACTCTTCTGGTGTCCAAATATCATCGTCCTATATATCAATCTTTATCTCTGGACCATTCCGGAACTCCTCGTCATGTCTGTGATCTCATCCGGGACTCGGAACAACATTCGGTCACCAAATCATATAACTATATCGTCAATGAATGTTAAGCGTGCAGACCATACGGGTTCAAGAACTATGTAGACATGACCGAGACACCTCTCCGGTCAATAACAAATAGCGGAACCTGGATGCCCATATTGGTTCCTACATATTCTACAAAGATCTTTATCGGTCGAACCTTATGACAACATACGTAATTCCCTTTGTCTGTCGGTATGTTACTTGCCCGAGATTTGATCGTCGGTATCTTCATACCTAGTTCAATCTCGTTACCGCCAAGTCTCTTTACTCGTTCCGTAATACATCATCTCGTAAGTAACTCCTTAGTCACTTTGCTTGCAAGCTACTTGTGATGTGTATTACCGAGAGGGCCCAGAGATACCTCTCCAATACTCGGAGTGACAAATCCTAATCTCGATCCATGCCAACTCTACAGACACCTTCGGAGATACCTGTAGAGCATCTTTATGATCACCCAGTTATGTTGTGACGTTTGATAGCACACAAGGTATTCCTCCGGTATTCGGGAGTTGCATGATCTCATAGTCTAAGGAACATGTATTTGACATTAAGAAAGCAATAGCAATAAACTGAACGATCGTATGCTAAGCTAACGGATGGGTCTTGTCCATCACATCATTCTCCTAATGATGTGATCCCGTTATCAAGTGACAACACATGTCTATGGTTAGGAAACCTTAACCATCTTTGATCAACGAGCTAGTCTAGTAGAGGCTTACTAGGGACATGGTATTTGTTTATGTATCCACACATGTATTTAAGTTTCCAATCAATACAATTCTAGCATGAATAATAAACCTTTATCATGAATAAGGAAATATAAAATAACAACTTTATAATTGCCTCTAGGGCATATTTCCTTCAAATATGTGAGGGGTTTTGACTATCCTCTCAATGGTAATTTTTCTGTGTTCGAAACATATGTACCACATTTTAGTATCCACCAATACCTTTAGGTTTGGCAGGCCTAAGATATGAATTTCGTAGTCCTCCATGCATAACAAGTATTGCAGTACCTTCTTGCATGATAGATACTTTGAGCATACTCTTTAATGACATCATGTAAACCCAACTGCCTCTAGACCTCCACTGATTTTGGGCACTCGAAGATGAAATGTCAGATATTATCTGGGCCTAGATTACGCACAGGACAGTGCACTTTAACCATCATATGTTTTGCCGCGAGGATTACCCTAGAAGGGATCACATTGTGAAGGGCCCTCCAAATAAATATTCTGATTTTTGCTGGGCATTGTAGACTCTAAATTGAATTCCACGTCTCATCAGGAGTTGACGAGCTCATGGAGGCTTGTAAATTATGTTCAAACTGGCAATCCCATTCCAATTGGTAGGCTGAACGAACTAAGAAAATACTCGTCTTGTAGGACTCCAAGCAACAAAATCTGTCATTCATGCACGGAGGAGGAATAGCTAGTATCCTTTGCCCATCCACTTGCCAAAACGTTTGATTCACCAATTATATGTCCCACTCTCTTGAAGATGGGTCGATAAGGTCACATACCCGAGAGAGAAGATTATTGCCCCTAGGAGTTAACACTCTTTTTGATGGTGATTGGGGGATGACCAGGTTCTCCACAATTGAAGCACACTACCTGAGCATAATCTATAAATTTAGTCCCCAGAATTGTCTGATCAGATCCAGAATTGTTTGAAGAACCACCAATCTTGGCTGCAAGTTTCCTATTCTTATCCTTCCGTGTCTAAACTTTTGTCTGCACATTGGGATTTTGCTAGAAACCTTGCCCCTGGTTCTGCTGTTGTAACATTTGATCTTGATTCAAAGGAATCCACTAGTTGTTGCGGTGGAAACTAGGAGGAGGTGGTATGCAGGGTAAGACCCCGGGAAGCCCCACAACGGTGCCCCTAGGAAGCCATATGGTGGTACCATATGGATTGAGGAGTGTATCCATAAGGAGGCATACCATGAGGAACCTCAAATGCCCCCGGCTGAGGCTGCTAGGCCAGTCATCATGCACCCCCTTTGCCTTTCCCTCTCCCCCTAGCAGCCTGACCTGCCATCATACACCATTGTTTTTAAGGCGGTAAGGCGACCTAAGGCGACCACCACCCACTCTAGCGCCTAGGCGACGCCTAAGCGCCTAAGGCGGGCATATTTATAAGGCACTGCCAGGGTGCCTTATCGCCTAAGCGTCGCCTAAGCGTCCAAGGCAGGATGCCTTAAAAACAATGTCATACACTTCCTCAAGATCTCCTGGAAATTAGGTCTATCATCACTGCCCTACTATGATTGTGAACAACTAAAACTAAGAGGAACACTCTCCAAATTAGAAGCCAAAAAACACTCGACAATTCGAAAACATCTGGATTGGACCAGATCATGTAGGATCCAGACCAGATTCAACTGACCTCTCCCCTGTTTGTTGGTGGTAGGTGTGGGGTGAAGGGGAAAATGCTCCATAACCCACAATTGCCTAAAGTACTCGACGCCAATCTCCTTCGAGTCACTGTCTATGGGGACCCAGCCCCAAGCCACACAGAGACATCCGTTGACCCATTCAAGCCTCCTACACGCTTTCCGTCCCCGCTCAGGTTTGAGACGAAATCCTTGAGAATCCTCCAGAACCACCAATGGCGATGATCCAAAACAACATCGATCTGCACAACCACCAACCATGACCGCGATGTGCACAATCCTCATAACTGACCTGGCCGGAGGATGAGCGTGGATGGAATCACTCACTGTGAAACCACTATGAACAATCTTCATCTCCTTCCCGGTCTCCACAATGGTGATGCCTCTTCCTCTACGGCTTAAGCTAGTATCAGATATGTTGTGAGAGGTTGGACTAACGCAAACAGATTCTCCCTCTCTTCTGCGTTGCTCCTTGACATTACTTGGAGCGCCAGACTGTGTCACGCTTCCCTCGCTGCCCTCTCCAACCGATCCAGACCCACCATCAAACACACGATCTACTGATCTCAAGCTACTCCCACTTTTCCTTGAGAATCCATCAATGGATCTCAGGAGCGTCGCGAGTGTTGACACACGAACATGTCACGTGTACCCACGACGCCGGGGGTGATGCACCACAGCTCACGTCGAAGGAGACCCGACCGACAGTGCGATACGCAGGACAGTCGGCGGGCGCTTTTGGAGACCCGAAACCCCACACGCCCGGGAAGGACCCCGTCAGGGCGCGCGGCGGCAATGGGATGCCCTAGGTTGATTCGCTCGCCCCTAGAGCCTCGGGATTCGCAGCTCTCAAACTCGAGGAACAGCGAAGAACGAGGAAGAAAAAACGATTAAGAGATAAAACGTAGATAAAAAGTAGTCTATTGATTTGTTCGATTGTGTGTTGTTCAATCGGCCGTCACCCCCAACATATATAAGAGGCGGCTGGACTTCCCGTACAAGCAAAGGATTCAATCTAGGCTTTCCTTACAAGAAAATTACATCAATTCACATCCTAGAGTCCTAGTTCTGGTCCCACTCGGATCCATCCCGAATCTGGTCCAATCTTCTATCTTACTTGCGTGGACCGTGGAATCTGCATATGACTTCCGATGAAGACGGCCCAAATATAAATTTTGTGCATTTTGACGAGGCCGACAATCTGTATGTTGATCACTTTCCCAAATAAGGCCATCTTGAATACTCCACGGGGTCATCTTTAATTTTGGGTCGGACTCGTTCATGTAGCTGACTGGACCGCCTGACTCTTGTAGCGTCTCTGCAGGTTGTATACTACGTCAGATGATGATGACTCCAAAAGCAAAGTTGACCGTTTCGATGTTACGAACAACTTTCATGTTGAACACTTTTTCATCCGAGGCCATTTAGATAAGTATTTAAGCCCATCTTCAGCATCTGGTCGGATTGGCCTTGACAGTTTCTACTGTTCCCGGCAAGGTTTCCATCCTGGCAGTTTTCTCACCCCGACAAGGTTACTGTTCCCGGCAAGATTTCCCCGGCAAGGTTTCCATCCCGTCAAGTTTTCTCACCCAGGCAAGGTTACTGTTCCCGGCAAGATTTCCCCGGCAAGGTTTCCATCCCGTCAAGTTTTCTCACCCCGGCAAGGTTACTGTTCCCGGCAAGAT